>CM061350.1:200324500-201040000 GCA_030867105.1 Liasis olivaceus
CATTCCCCAGGGTGGCCGATCCTGCCAAAACTATGAGACATGGAAATAAGGTGGAGCAGCGTCACCCAAAAGCTCCTATGAGGTGCCTCATGTCAGGCAATGAGAGTTTCCACCCATCCAGCCACATATATGAGAAGAACTTATATTAATATGTTGCTTTTAATGAATAAATCACAGTGGCAGCATATGAATCTACAAAAAAAACACAGCCTTCTGCCACCCCTCAAGGAAATGTGTATGACTCTGGTTTTTAACCACCATTTAAAAGTGTCTGTATGTTGGTTTATATTTGGGAATTTTTATTGGTCTGTATTTTAAGGCTGCCTTATCAGCGGCTATGATTTTTCGTGTTCTATTTTTGTTACTCTTCTTTTTCATACAGCTCCCCCTTGGAAGGTAACCTGCTCTCTGCAAAGCCATCTCCCTCCCTGGTATCTGTTAGGTGTTCACTATCATGTCTTTTAGGCACCTACTCAAAACTGCCCAAGTCCTCCCCATGTGAAGACAAGGGATTAAATGTACCTGGTTTCATTTCCCTTTTCCCTTCCTTGTTTTAAGAGTGTTTTAATTTACTGAAACTTTATTGTTGCATTTTGGTACATACATATCATCAAGCTATTTCTTCTGAGGTAAGCAACATTATGTAAAGCGCAGAAAGGAAATAAGGAGTAATGTTCCAAAGAAATCAAAAGCATTCCTCCTTTAAAAAGGAAATATAGTGAAATCTACTTTCCATTTGATGCCACTGTCATCCGATGGGCCCGTGGATATTGACCACTCCTAGGCAGTAGGACTTTGGTCAACCGAGACTTTGACATAAACCTTTTTTAGAAAGACAGAGAAGGTGCAGGCTGGGCTATCAGCTTAGCTGTAGACGTGCCAAATTCAGAATTCCCTGCTAATGGCCACAGTGAATCATGCCCTCATTTCCTTGTACTTAAACTACTGCAATGCACTTTAGATGGAGCTGCCCTTGAACACAACCCAGAAGGTGCAATTGGTTCAAAATGCAACAGCCTGACTGCTGGCGGGAGAAGGTAGGTTCAGAGATTTAACACTTCTGCTGAATTTGCTGCCGCAAATTCTTCTTCTGAGTCCAATTCAATGTGCTAGTTTTAATCCTCAAAAATGTACATAGTTTGACGTGCATCTACTTGCACCACCAGTGCACTTGACCAGATCTACACCCCCACCCCCATCCCCTCCCTATGTAGTCACCGTAGACAGACTGTTCTGGGTCTTTATGGATTACATGAAGTAAGAGAAGCTGGCATTTTACAAAGTTGAGAAAACTGTAGGTGTTTGGCATGGATGATAGAACTGGGCTGTTTATATCATTTTTATTTCTATTGATAGTTCTACTGTTGTTGTTGTTGTTGTTAATTGCCCTGAATGGTGAGAAGTTAGGGCGGTACAAAACTACTGCAATAAAAACAACTAAGTGCAATCAAAGCCCAGCTTTACTACAAGCATTCTCACACTTTTCTATGCAAGCTAGGATCTGTAATCTAGAGGCTACTTTGCAAGCCAATAAACTGTTGTCTGCATCACATCAGCCAGGAGGTACGCTCACTCAGGATACCTGCATTCTAGTAATTTTAATGTTGTCATTTCTATACGATTTCAAGATTTATTATGTGGAAAGCAACATCAATAAATAACCTGGAATTTTAGTATACTATTTGTTGTTTATGTTGACAGATGTCTTAAGTAAATATTCTGAAAGAGGAAAAAAGCTTGATTTAAAAACTGTTACTTGTTTTTTTGACACCAACTTGCCTGCTAGCTGCAAATGATCAAAATAAAAAACAGATTTCCTATGAATATTATAAAATCACTTCGAAAGGAACATGGAAAGGTGAATCTATTTCTGCTTAAGTCCATAAGAGCCCTTATGCACTCACATAAAACGCAAAATGCACTTACTTTTTTTCTCATCCAGTAAGTGGTCCTGCCCCCCTTGAGAATTCACCCATACGTTATATGGGGCCATGGTGAATTACCATGGGCTCAAAGGGTTTCTAAATCATGCCACTCTCACTTCCATTCCACCCCTCACCTGAACTTTGGACCTAGCAACTGACTGACTCAGATGCTCTTGGATTTCTTTATTCGCTCAGTCAATGAAGTTCTAAAGGAAATTATCCATTAGCAAAACATTTTTAAGGAAAAAGGAACTAGAATCTGCAAGGGCTCTGACTCCACTTCCCCAGCATCAGCAACACTCAGGACCCTTTTCAGTCATTTCTAAAGCACATTAAGTTCTACATATAAAGGAGGGATACACGTACTAAGTCAATACCTATCCGCATCTTCGCCAGGGCCAGAGGGTAATTCTCCTGAGTTACTAGGATTAATGACACATTAAAACAGCATCTTTAAGTTTCTTCCTAAAACAATTATTTTTATCCTTGGCATCAAGGAAATAGCTAACAATGCTTGGGGGGTCTGCCACTTAACCACGGGTGGTTTATTTTTCAAATTTATATATGCCGCCCATTTCACTGTACAAGTGTTTCCTAAAACACTGTTGGTGGTCTTGTAAGTTCAAAATGGGCATTGCACAGATTTTGCTCGAAGAAATGGAAATAGGGATTTTTGCTCTTCATCCTGGAGGACCCGTCATTTGTTTCCAAATCAGATAAGAGGAACCCAGAGCATCAGGCTGGCTCTGTTAAGCTATGTTGCTAAAATCGAGGGCAGATCAGGCCTAATGTTTACCACCACAAAACAGATTAAGAGATGGGGAGGAGGCAAGAACCTGGTCAGTCTCACAGAGAAGATAATTCCCTGAAAACCAATTCTTCATGGGACGCTGAAATTCACATAAGCATTTGAACTTCCCCCTATACGTTACACAGTCTTCTGTGAAACAGTTCCATTATTATATACCGTGCATTTCCATTTCTGGGTATGGATCTGAAAAAGAAATTAGTCTCGTAATATGGTGCAGAAATTAAAAGCAAACTCTGTATTTCCTCAGAGATGTTTTATGACAAAGGTAACAGGAAACCAACATTGTCTATATGTTTCTGCCATCACTGCAAACAACCATCCAGAATCTATGTAGCATGTATTTGATTTAGTCTCTGGTTTCTTCGTTTTGTAATTGTATTTTTTGTTTTCTTCTTGCAAATAACAGACCTCTGTGAAATAGGGAATATTCCACACCGCTACAGAATAGTGTTAACATTTAAAAACTGTTCTCACGAAGGGCATAAAATATGTTGAGCTCCCTCAACCCAACATGAATACCTCGATTGGTACAAAAAGGTGACAGTAACTCCCAGTTTTCAGAAGACATTAATCTGGAAACCACATCTTTCAGGGGGTAGGGGAGGAAATTTGACCTTTCTCAGCAATACTCAGTGTCTTTGGGTGAAAGCAAATGAACAATTCCCTTCTCTTACATTGCCCTACTTCTCTTCCAGCACCTTCACTTTCTGTATCTTACGGGGCTGCCTGTTTGCAGTGGACAGAGAGGGGTGCCCGCAGTCTGCAGAGAAGTGACAAAGTTCCTTGTGCACCACCAAGCTTCTGTGGGAAAGAAACATCTGGGAGGGCCTGATCTGCAGAACAAGAATCAGCCAACCCGGCGGATGCTTCTGTGGGACCCAAGTTGTTTCTTAACCTCAATAACTCTACCTCTGGGGCTTTAAATGTGGCATCCACTAGCTCCATCAACTCTCCTTTCCCCTTTTTAAACATTTTACTTAGAGTCTCCCACACTAAAGCAGTACAGATAGCCCATAAACAAATAAGCAAGCAGGCTCAAATCTGAGGAAATAAAGGCAGCAAGATGTTTCTTTCTAAAGAGTAGAAAGAAACCATATGGTGCAAAGAGAACAAAAATGGATGAGAGACAGTACTGTACCACCTTCTCTTGGACATGCAGAGGGAATCTAGATGCAGAAGGAAGGATGTCTAGATAGCATCCTTCATGTTTCAGGGTCATACAGAATGTGGTTCTCAGATAATGTGAGATTATATACTGTGCAAGTTATTCTCTGAATTCAGGTTTGGGGACAAGTTGCTTATCATTTAACTTCAGTCAGTCAACTTTCTGTAAAATGTCTGGGGTGTTGTGTGGCAGGTGCTGGTCTGTTTGAATTCTACAGTCCCAGAGCACTTTAGCTTCTTCATTACTTTGTCTGCTTTGTGGCCCCACCAGTTCTTGCTTGCAGGCAAACGGTATTTCTTGCAGATCTTCCAATGCACCACTGTTGCTACTTTGTCATGCCGTTGTTTGTAGTCAGTCTGTGCGATCTTCTTGCAGCAGCTGACTAGGTGGTCCACTGATCTTCAGCTTCTTTGCAGAGGCAGCATTTGCTGTCTTCTCAATTCTGGCTTTGTATGCATTTTTTCTTAAAGCTTGGTCTTGTGCAGCCAGAATTAGTCCCTCTCTTTCTTCAATTTTCCTGCTTTTAGGCATTGCCAGGTCTTGTTGTTATCTGCTTTGCCTGCTAGTTTTTTGTGTATTGGCTACTTTGTCTTGCCATATCTCTTTTCTATTCTTCATTTGGTCTTTCTGGTAGGCCAGTTTGATCTCTTTGGTATTCAGTAAGCCTTCATGGTGTACTAGCTTCAGTGCATCTTCTTCACTGCCCTTCAGATATTTTTCCAACACCCTTTTTTTCTCCTTCAGCTGTCTAGTGTACTTGCAACATTCCATGCCCGCCTATGTTCCTTGGCAAGTAGAGTCTGTCAACGTCACCATGTGGATGAAGGGCATGATTCACTGACATTGTTTTTCTGGTCTTCCTATCCAGGGCTTCTAGTTCAGCTGGAATCCAGTCCACTATTCCAGCTATGTATCTAATGACTGGAATTGCCCAGATGTTAACTGTCTTGATGGTATTTCCTCCAATGAGTTTGGACTTTAAGATCTTCTTCACTCTTGTGATGTATTCACTAGTAACCTTCTTCTTGACTTCAAATGTGCTTGATGTTGTCAGCCTGAAGGATGCCCGGGTATTTGTAGTGATCTTCATCCAGACTCTTGATGTTATTTCCATAAGGCATCTTGATTCCATCAGTTTTCACTCTTTTCCCCCTGCTGATGGTAAGGGTGGCACATTTGTCCAGTCCAAACTCCACTGCAAAATCTTGACTGTATATTCAGACAGTGTTGAGCAGTGATTCTATTTCAGTTGGTGTTTTTCCATACAGCTTCAGATCGCCCATGTAAAGGAGGTGGGATGACCTGGCAGATGTTTTTGATATTTGATAGCCATGGCCTGACTTGTTCAGTACTGTTGACAGAGGAATCAATTTTATTATTATTGTACTGGTTGGAGCTCCCTGGTCTAGACATCCCGTGCACGGCTTCATAATGAAGTACTCATGTGAGTTAAAACTGTCTCAGAGGCACTTACTCTCTTGTAGGTTATATCCTCCTGAGAGCAAAAGGAGCTTAGCAACGAGACCTTGTTTATTTATTTATTTATTTCCACAACTCCTATGCTGCTTCAATCTAGCCAACTCTAAGTGGCCTACAAAATTGAACTGGTACAATCAGACATAAATCACACTGGTACAATCAGACATAAATAAAACAAAGCAGTAACATCTCTGTTAATTTTCAGTATTATACCCATGGTCCCACTTCCTTACCCAAGATAGCATTCTACATTTTATTCATTCCTCATAGGCTCATAATAAATGGGCATAATATGGGGAGAAAGGCATTCCTTGTAAGCCGCAGGGACTCAGCAGGAGTCAAATCAGTCCCCTGAAGTGGAGCAGGGCTCCTCCACGTACTCTTTGCTTCTGAAACTCTGCACTGGAACTCATTCCTATGGACCTTTCATTATGCCAAGATTTGGGAGGTTTGAGAAGGGAGGAAATCCATTAATCTTTGATGCTGCTTTAATTACATCTCAGCTGGTTTGTCACTGTTATTAAGATGGCTTCTTTAAAGATGCCTTCATGGTTCTAATGCTTTTAATTTGTCTCATACGTATTTTATTACTCTAAAAGCTTTGTGCCACCACGGGGAGCTTCAGCGAGCAGAAAGATAAGAAGAATGGTTTTAAAAATGCTGCTACCAAGAGCCTCTGAAACTCAGTGTGGTGCTAGAGATAGGATGTCATGGTGACAATAGTCAGGGAGAAAACACAACCAAGGAAACGTCAAATTATACCAAATAAGCGAGATGGATGAAGTCTTGGGAAAGAGTAGTTTCATTTTCATCACCTTTGTCAGTTTGACATCTTCTGTGTTGGATTACAGTGCCCATACAGTAAATACCAGCTACCATGGCTGGGGATTATGGGGGCAAGAGTCTGATACATCTGAAGAACAACAGACCCAAGGAAAGCTGATTTGGGGAAAGCAACATTAGTCAATGGTATCAGCAAAGAAGAGGCATGAAGCAGCTGTCCTTTTATGTATGTTGGTTCATCATCTTGACTCCCCTTATTCCACCACATTGTCCACAATTTTACCCAGGGGAAGGGAGTCAGGCAGGTATACAAACTGAATGCAACAGACAATGAAACATTGTTCTTGGAAAATCAGGCACATGATTGGACTCTGAAAAAAAAGCAAGATTTTGCCTGCTAAACCCCGTGAAAGCCTTTGGCAGTCCAACCCCTGATGCCGGAAAATTTTGCTGACAAGAGAACTATCTCCACTTCCCAGAAAAGCCATTTCTTTTTAAAAGTGTGGGCTGAATGGCACAGTTATTAGGTGGCTCCACAGCTGGCTTGAAAACTGTATTCAAAGAATGCTTGTCAAACTGGAAGGAGATATTGAACGGGATGCCCAAAGGTTCAGTCTTAAATTGTTGACTCTTCAACATGTTTAGTATCAACTTGGACAAAGAGGTGGAAGAAATGCTTATCCAATTGGCAGGGAAAAGAAAAAGCAAAGCTATTATTCCAGACTGAAATGAAAATCCCAGTGATCTGGTTATTTTCCAAAAAGGGGCTGAACAAAACAAAACAAATGGTAATATTTGTTTGTGGCATGCACATGCCAGCTTCCTCTGAGAGCTACGGTAGCTTCACCGAGCATTTCCCTACCAGACACAAAAGTTCCTTTGTCCCAGTTGGGAGATGGGGGAATAGCTGATTTAATAATAGCATGCATAACAAGGATCTGAAAATTCAGTGACCACAAGCCATGCAACATGGCGGCAAAAAAGATTACAGTAATTCAGTTTTTGGCTGCATCACTGGTGGTATAATTTCTAAACTACAGGAAAGTTCCATTGTGTTCTCTACTGATCAAATTCCATCTTGTCCAATGTATCTAGTTCTGGATGCCATAGTCAATGATAATTAGGGGACTGAAAAGTCTTACATGGAGAGATTATGGGAGCTGGGGTCTTTAACTTTGAGAAAAGACAGCTGGGGGGAGACATATCACAGCATTTTTCAAGCGCCTGACTGGATGGCACACCAAGGCACAGCTATTCTCTTAGTATTGCAGGGCACAAGACCCCAAATTAGGGCTTAAGATATAGAAAAGCAGATTTTGAGTTGAGCATTAGGGGGAAAAAAGCTTGTTAAAGAAAGAGTAGGTCTACAGTACAACTAATGACCCAGAGAGTTAGCCAGCTCTCCTTTGTCAAAAGGGCTCAGGCAGAGAGAAATGCTTTAATCTGTCTAACATTCTTTGGATCCTAATCTATGTCACATTACTCTGGTAAGCCAATACAATCGGACTAGAAAAGACTATAAAAAGGCTAAAGATACTTGGAATTCCTAAACACTCACACAAAGCATTTACTCCATTTTTCAACCAAACTGGATTTCCCACTTCTTAACCTTCAGTTTGACCAGCCGATATCAAACTGGCCATTCTTTCTGAAGTACAACTGACGTGTCAAACCCACGCATGACACGATGTGGCATGACTTCCACCTTGCCTATCTCAGCCTGAAAACTGTCCATGCAGTTCCTTACCTTGAAACCTAACCCTACATTTTGAAGAACATCTTCTGAAGCTAAGGAACATCTTGTTCCGTGTGAAGCTACAGGTCTGGCAAGCAGGAGCCCTTATTCAGAGCTCATGAAGCGTTCTAGCTTAGAAACTGAGGCCCCCAAAACGAAGCAGCTTCTCAGACAGGCATACCACTCTTGTTAAGCTTAGACCACCACCTCTTTTTCGATACTGGTAAAAATAATATTTGCTGGGCTTTCACATCACACCAAGCCATAAAGGTCTGTCCTATTAGCATATTGCATTAACACTGTAGGGTATCAACCTGGTCTTATTGTGATACAGTATGTGAATTCAACAAAATCAATTTCAATATTAATTTAAAATAAATTAATCTAAATTAAAACAGGTTACTCACATCTTATTCATTTATTTTCTCCTTTCCCAATATGTTATTTAACTAAAATAACTTTAGCCAAGGTATAAAATGGTGGATCATATGAGAACCAAGTATGAAAATGGATTATCAACCATCGGATTCATGCACATTTGCTGAGCAGAAGCATCTCCCCCCTCCCGCCCCCTCCCCTTAGCAGTATCCTTGCAGCTCTCTCGTTCCCCATGATGGAAAACTAAGGATTTGCAACCTGACTGCTGGGACCAGGATAAAAAGCTAAAGCCCTCTCTGGTCACCATCTCAACAATCGTAAACATACAAAGGCCCTGGTGATGGGAAGAACAGAACTGTGCTTTGACAGACAGGCTGAATAATGGATGATGGAGCACACAGCTTCTGGAAATAAAAAGCATCTGCTACAGCTGGACACTCTCAGTTTCAAGCCAGAGAACAGGAAATGGGAAGTACAATGAAAGAGCAGCAGTTAATCTGTAATTGCTTCAAAAATAAAAAAATCACAGCCATCCAGCCAAAAGAGAAAGGTTTTTGGGTGCCTGGCATAGGATCCAGAAACAGGAAGCATTCTCACTTATCACTACAACCTCTCCCCCAAACCCCAACATCCACTCCGAGAAACTGGCAATCAATCAACCAATTATTCTTCTTGCTGCTCAGAGAGGATGACAGAGTAGAATCCATTCTACGACCAAAACAATGCTGGTATTTATTTCTTTATTTGCTGGTCTGCTTGTTTTATCTTTTTTCTACTGACAACTTTTGAATTCTGCAGCAGCTGACAATACAAGCATAAAACCAGAATGAACCAAATCTATTAAAATAAAAATGTAAACCATCAGAACTTGTTCAAAAAAGATACACTCACTGAACCAACAATCCAGTCAATTTAACAGGGAGCATGTCCACAGAATCAGTGGATTGGACTGAGGTCGCTTCAAACTGCATGTGTCTTTTTCTGGAGTTGCAATCAACTCTTATTCCAAGATCTTTTTCACAAGTACCATCATTAAGCCTAGTATCCATCATCCTATACTTGTGTTTTTAACTTCTTTTTTTCCCCAGTTATCTGCAAGCATCTACAGTAAATGGTCAATTTTGAGTCACCTACAATTTCTACATAGAGGACATCAATGAGTTGAGCAGGAAAAATTACATAATAGAAGTCAATCCCTCACATATCCCAAGCAGTGCAGGGCTTTAACACTAATAGCCAGCCCTTTCTATTCAGCTCTGAGAAAAAACTGGCAACCAATGTAAGTCTTCCACATGGTGTGATATGATCTTTTTGACTCCTTCCCAAAACCCAACCAGGCTGCAAAATGCTACATTAATTGATGCATCCAAGCTGATACAAGGGCAGCCCCATGTGGAGTACATTACAGCAGTCAAGCTCAGAGCTTCCAGCATATACCACCATAGATGCAACCCATCATAAAGAAACATAGGGACTAGGTCTGCAAGCCACTGGCTAGGAAATGCTTCAACCTGTTCCTTGGCTGGCATTTGAATCCAATTTCCCATTTCTGTCAAAACTAAGAAAAATCTTAGGACTTCTTTCTGCAGCCAAGATACTTTTGGAGATGTTAGAATACAAGTAATACCCACTCATGGAAGTAATGAAAGTTGTTAATTCAAAACAAATCAAGGATTGGGGAAAGTTATTTTATGAAACTGGACACATTTCATAAGCAGTCATTTCCAATTGTTTACTGTCCTTACTAACCAGACCATATTTACAAGGTGGCTGGAGTTACCAAACCAGCTGCCTGGATATAAGCTGTTCATTCTGAGCCCTTGGATAGGTGGCTAAATGTAACAGTAGGTTACAGGTACTCTTGGACCTCAAAGCTATACTATAGTTCATTTCTACAGAAAAGAACTGGATATTTTAATTTCATATATTTTCATGCAAGCAAAATCTAAACTAAGAAAAAGAATATGATAACTCATTATTTAAATGCAAATAACATGCCTCACCAATAACATTAAGATAGCAAGAGTACCAAACTAAATTCTAAAATAGCAGTAGTCAGCTTCCTGAAGATTAAACCCTTGGAGAATAGAAAGATGTTGAGGAGGTACCTAAAAAAGTAAAACCAGATGTCAAATCAACAGTCCTGAAAGAGAATGCTCTGAAATCACAACGCTGCCAATGAGAAGGCCTTCCAATCAGCTTATCGCTTTCCTCCGGTCAAGACAGAATGGATTCCCAAAGAATGAATGATAAGAATAATTCCAAGCCCTTGCAAATTAATGCAAGAGCAGATAATCCTTCAGATCTCCAGTGGCACGGATTGGCTGGTTTCATGTATAAATACTTAAGACCAGGCCCCAACAACTTTTGGTTGGCATTATTTGCCAACCAATAATTTCTTGCCATCAAAGGCAGAATGAGATTAAAGTAAACTCTGTTCTTCTTTCTAGATCTTAGCTTATAGTAGTGGAGGGGAGTAAAAACAACCCCCCTGTTTGGAAAAACTGAGTCTGGGGTGAGGGACAGGGTAGTCGTATCTCAATTCACAGCACCAGATCTGGATGTCCAATGGGCCTCAAAGCAAGCCACCTCACTTCTGCCAAAGGACCTACCAGCCCAGAGAAAGACTACAGAGTGCCATCTTTTTTCTCCCCAGGAGTGTAAGAGAGACAATGGAATACGTTGCTTTACTTTTTCCTGTAATTCTAGGTTCACCAACACTTGGCTTTCCTCTCAGTTGCAGCAAGAGGACACACAAAATGATTAAATCCTGCCAGAAACTGAAGGCAGAGCCAAGATGATATTTAAGGAATAAAAATGTATTTCTTCAAAGATAACTGCTACCCATCTTAAGGACGCTGCCTTGACTAAAGCACTCAATACCAATTAATCAAAATACCCTAAAATATTTAGGGTTCAACTTTCAACAAAAGCAGTCTGTTTACAAACTGATATTCATGCCTAAAAAATTCCTTAAGACAATAAATGAACACCTCCTACAAAAGTATTTAGCCAGCAAAATCTTCCCTCTCTTATGTGACAATGCTTATTTCTCCCACTACTTAAAAGTGGTAATAACTAGGAAAATTTCTGATTTCCATTGTTCCAATGTACAAATATTAGCCACCATGTGTGTGATGTTCATTCTTGACAGAATTCCAAATGTCAAAAAGGGGGTTGCTTTTAGCATTACATCAAGACCAATCTTAGCATTATTTTTTAATTTCAGGCCAATTTATTTTGGCTTCCAGGATGTCTGATATAAAGATGCCACTCAGTTCAGAACGGATCACGCCCAAGGCCTGCTATTCTTGTTCAACGACAGGGCTAAGATTTCATTTTGAACCGCAAAATCCACATCGACAATCTTGGAATCGCAATCTATGATCTACACTTTTCACCATACATGGCCTATTTCTTAAAAGCTTAGGTAACATGATGGAAAAGAGGACAAGGTACCTGCGCTACAACTATCATTCAAGGGCATTTGGGGATACTGTAGAGAGCTAAGAAAATGCATCTGACAAACTTTTATCTCCTTCACAACCAGAAGAAAGTTATGTATTTCTTTTACTGGGTTTTCATGGCCCTCCAATTATAAATGACCCATTTTGGTTCCCCTTTTGATTCAGTTCTCTGCTGTATAAAATTACGGTAATGCCGCTCATATACCTTAATTTAGATCAGGGTGTGAACTATCTGTCAGTTCTTAACCACCACTGAAGGTCAATAATCCAATTATATTCCTCAAATGGTTGGGACTACAATGCCCATTAGGAGCAACTGACTGGGAAAGCCTGGCCTAGATTTTCCTAAAAAGGCAGAGGTGCAATAAGTAGAAAATGCTAATTTCCTTCTCTCCTTCCATGCAAAGTCTCAACAAAAGTAGACAAATATTTTTGTATCTAATTTATTTGACACTTATGTTTTAATACATCACCTCCCACCTTTGGAATGGAAGAAGCGAGAAACCCAACTAAATATAAAGCCATTTAAAAAAAAAAAAAATTTAGAAACTATCCTTCCCATTATTCTATCTCCATGAGCAGTTTTCTGAATTTGCACTATAATAAGTGGTTGCAAAGAGGGTGCTGTGTCATCTCTCCACCTCTCTGCCTAGTGTGAACAGCATCTCTTGGAAAGATGCAAACTATCTTGACTCATCTCAGAGGGAACTTCACACTCACCCTATTTTTCATACTTTATGATCAGCAGTGACAAATAATTGAGGCACACCTAGTGAGACCAAGTACATATTTGTACTTAAATGCAAGAACAAATACAACTCGAATGGAAGAGAACAAAAATGCCATAAACAAATGCCAACCTTTAAGCCAAGGCCATGTATCCCACCAGAACCTAGTTTCTGTTCTTGCAAATTTATTTTGGGATCTCTTAATGATTCCACTGCTGATCGACTACAGGTGGTCCTCGTTTAGCGACCACAATTGGGACTGGCAACTTGGTTGTTAAGTGAACCAGTTGCTAAGTGAAACTGCAACTGTGCTTATGGTCTTATTCAGCTTTCCTTTGCTTTAGAGACCTGCAAAGGTCATAAATGTGAGGACTGGTCGTAAAGTTACTTTTTCATCATAGTCATAACTGCAAACAGTCACTAAATGAGGCAGTTGTTAAATGAGGACTATCTGTAACCACAATGTAAACAAGTGTCACAGCTTCCATAAGCCTTCTCCCATCCCCTTTGCTCCACTTCCATTGTCACACTGGGCCATTCCAATCAATATTGCTGTATCTCTTCTCTAAATTTGGAATCTTTAGAAGAAAGTTGGATTCAAGGAATTCGTACAGAGTTAATCCATACAATATAATGAAGAATCTTGGAGCTCCAAAATGCAAACATTAGATTTGCAGTAGACTCAAGCGCAGCCTTGCAATTACCTACTCACCAGGGAAAAGCAATTCCTCACATGTGATTAATTCACAACAGGTAACCTGTAGGCCAGGCCTTCATGTTTCACTCAGATATTTAACGTTTACTACTATTTCATTATTGCACTTTTTATTATCTTATTGGGTACCCTATCTCCAATTTTTTGGCACAAACTTTTTAACTGAAGTGTGCCTTTTTGTTTTCTTTTAAAAAAAACATGGACTCAAAAACATAGTAAACTGCATGAAATAAGCTACGTAAAATTCATCATCTCATGAAAAGAAGCCATTCTCAATGGCAATGTACACCAAATAGCAACTTCCCCCCTTAATTTAGTTGGCACCAGCACACCAATCCTGGCTCCAATGGCGAGTCTTGGAAAAACTGATAAAGCAGATTTTAGAAAACTTCCCCCATTTCTTAAATGGTAATTTTACAAACTGGGTTTATGTGCAGCTCAAGCCTGAACTGGTCCACAAAGAAGGACCTTGTAAAGCTGAGACTGTTTGGGGGCACTCCGCTGTGAGGACAATGGGTTCAAATCAGTAAACTGAATAGGCATTGCCATCAGCAACAAAACAGAAAGCGTTGCTTGGGACCTAACCTCCTTCTGTACAAATAACATAAGAAGCTGAATACCTATTATTCCATGGCTTGCACTTTCCTTTGCTTGGCTGCGCAGATTAAGGTTATGCTTACTTTGAAATGGGCCTACAGAAGAGCACAGTTGTTGCTATTTGTCTGACAGTTTGAAGATTTCTAGAATACAACAACGCTTTTATAAAATTCATCAGTGCAGTCATATCTGATCTGAATTGACCTGTAAACGTGAAATGTCTTTAATGCTCATGATTCTTAAATATTTGAGGCAGATAATGGAAGCACTATATTTTTCTAGTTAATGAATGTTCAGTCAGGATATTAACAGAGCCCAGATTCTAATCTGAACTGGAATATGGACAGCTCAGATGTGACTCAACATCACTTTCTTTTTTTTAAAAAGCAGGTGCCAGATGCTGGCAAGATAAAGACTTAATATTGCCATCTCTTCCAAAAGGGATGGGCTGGAATGTTAGATATGACTCCACTCTAAAATAGCCAAGGAAGAGACAGATGCAGACAAATGCAAGGACTGTCTCTGAATATAATGTTAACCAAGATTTTTAAAAAACTGTTTGTGGAGCAAATCATAATGGTCTAGTTCATATAAATGCTAGATAATGGGCAGGAGAAAAACCACATTATGAAGTGTAAAGCAGGCCAATGAAGAGTTTTCCTCATCCTACTTAATCCAGAGGAAGAAAAACTCCTCCCTCCTTTCCAAGGATTTGAGAGGGAAAAGCAGTGGAAAAGGTAGGACCCTTGTTCTGTTAATTGATTAATAATAAAGAGAAGGCCAATTATTTTGCTTTTCCTACTACAACAATGAACAAATCTCAAATAACCCAAAGAATTACATAAGCAAAAATACTTTCAATTCTTAAGGTAAATTTGCCCTCACCAATTAAAAATGTCTTCCATAATAAAACAAACGGGTTTCTAGCTGATTCACAATTAACATTTGCCACAGTATAAAGTTCATGATCAAACAGACAACAGTAAAGGCAAAGACGATAAGAACTAGGAGAATCCTGATAGAGAATTAGGCCACTAAACCAGGCATTTGTTGTTGTTGTTTAGTCGTTAAGTCGTGTCCGACTCTTCGTGACCCCATGAACCATATTGCGCCAGGCCTTCCTATCTTTCACTGCCTCCCTGAGTTTGCTCAATTTCATGCTCATTGCTTCAGTGATGCTATCTAGCCATCTCATCCTCTGCCGTCCTCTTCTCCTTTTGCCTTCCATCTTTCCCAGCATCAGGGTCTTTTCCAAAGAGTCCTCTCTTCGCAAGGCATTTGTACATGCAGCTGAATATGAGATCTCTACATAACTGTCAATTTAGGAAGAGGGAGGAGTCTTCCAAGACAGCGAGATCACACTTTTATAAAAACCAAAAACTACTGTGGACAGAAGGAACCACTCTCTCTGCAGTAGTGATGGGGAAGAGGAACCCATACCCAGAAACAGATAAAAAGGGTCGAGATGTAGCAAGATGTACTCTAAACTGTACCATAAAAGGTTATATTCTCCCACCTCAGAAATCTCCCTAAGTAACACACACCATAGGGCAACTCCTCATATCTACCACTGTTACTTCTCTACTGTATAGCTTAAGGACAACAAATATAGGCACCTTCTACATATTGATACAGAACTGTAGGAAGAAAAACCACACAATGTCTAAACAGGTAGCACCAGTATTTTTTGGGAAGCTCCCTCACTCCTATAAAGGACTAGTATTAGAAAAGCAGTGGGATGTGACTCTACAAGTTTCACTGTGGTCCCTCATGACCAGGAACATTTCTCCACAAAGATTAAGGAGGAGGCAGCACCTCAGGAAATGCAGAAACTATGCATGAAGGTAAATTAAGAATAAGAGGCAAAAGTTATGCCCTCATTGCAAGTATAAGGGAAGAAACAGCTTCATTAAAAGAAGCAGCATAACATTTTTACTTAAATAACAGGTACAATCCATTTGAAAAGCCTCCATAAGTTTTAGGTACAAGAATACTTTCCAAACTATTATGCTTCACCATTTTAAACCAACAGAATTCCTTTGCAATGACTAGCTGGCTCTTGAAGACTGCTGACTGCAGGATGGAGTGAAGAACCCCAGAATACATTCAAGCAGTAGTAAGGGAGAAAAAGATTCTCAAATACACAAACCTTCTGCATCTGGACGGCACAAAGGAATATTTTTCTCCCCAGAAGATGGTCAAGAACTTTTTACTGCCATGACAAGGTAGAAAGCCATCAAAATGACTGAGAAACGGTGAGAAGGATGGAGATATCTCAACCACTACTAAACAAGCAAGATGAGATGGGCTGTATTCATGGTTCCCAGAAGCTTCTAGCTGTCCACTGTTGGAAACAGGATGTTTGAGTAAAACACTTCAGCGTGGTGCAGCAAGATCATTTTTTCATATCCCTACTATGGACAGGGGAACAAAAGTCAGCAATTCCTTCTCACCAAACATTACAGGAGGCAGCTATTTATTTCTTAAGTGCGCTACCTGGAAGAAACTTAAAAGTAGAAAACAACCTTAGGAAAAATGACTCCCAGGCAAAAGGTCTTCTTACTTGTAGATTAATATCCATGATTAAAACCACCCATAATTATTTCTAGCTGACAGACACTGGAACCCCTCTGCTCCTTTACAAGACACTGAGTTAATTACCCAAAAACCTAAGGGAAAACACATCCTTCCTCTCCAACACAGAAAAAGATGCCTTGTACAGAGCCCAAGGGGCAGAGATCCTGGGCAGAAGCAAAAAACACGTGTCATATGCCCTGCACCCCATCATCCACCAAGACCTGCGCCCCATCGTCCACCCAGACCCAACCCGATTCTCCCCTCTGGGATACCAGCCCCTCCAACAGGCACGGAAGCCACCTATGATGACCCCCCCACCCCGAAAGATACTGCTTGGAGGACGCACTGCAGACCTCACCAGCAGCCTCCCTTCACCCTCCCCATTTCCACGACAGTGTAACACGGCCAACGGGTTGCAGGGTTCCCCCCCCCACCTCTCGAGCAAGACGCCAGGATCCCAGAATTGCTGCAGGAGCCAAGACCCGAGGAATGAATGGAGGAGCAGGCAGGCGGACCGCCCCCCCCGCGCCTTAGGGAGGGAAGAACCTCAGAATTCGGATTAAGATCCGCCGCCACCGATGTTTATTTATACTATGGGGGGTCCTTGCTCCCCCCTGCCCAGAAAGCCCCCCAGCAGACTTCCTTCACAACAGGGGTGTGTCCCTCAGCGCCCCACCCCGACAAGAGGGACCCTCCCTCCCCAGCCCGCCTGCAAGGGACCCACCGGCCCCCCACTCCGTCCTCTCATGGAAGGAGGGGTTAATTTGACGCCTCTGGAGGGCGCCAGGTTGGGGAAGGACCACCCAAATGGGGGAGGGGGAGGAAAGGCCCACCCCAAAGGAGCCTCGCCTCAACGGGGGGCGAGCAACGCCCCACTAACGGACCCCCTCTTCCCTCTGTCTCTGCCCCCCCGGTCCTCCCTTCCTGGAGGCTACAGTCGCGGGGGAGGGGGCGAGGCGCCCGCCGCCCAATTCATCGCCGACCCTCAGCCAAAGAGGGTTCATTTGGGTTGCAGAAGGGGTCCCTCCTGCCCAGCTCCCCCCTCCGCCCGTCGTCTCCTCGCCGTTACCTGAGCAGCCCCCGGCCGCCCGACCGTCCACCCGCCTCACCGGCCTCACACAGACAATATGGCGGCAGCACAAGGCTCGGCCGCCACCGCAGGGCCCAAAGCGAGGCTGGCCGGAAGCGGAAGCTGCTCGCTCTCCTCCTCCCATGTTCGCTCTCGCCCTCGGTCTCTATGCCTTCCGCCTTCCGCTCTGAATCCTGGGAGATGGAGTTTGTTGAGAGGCAGAGGCTGCCTTAGGGGTCCCTGGGGATTAGTAAGATTGAAGCGGACGGGCCACACTCGCAGCAGCAGCAGCAGCAGCAGCAGCAGCATCCCACCTTTTATCTATCTATCTATCTCTATCTATCTATCATCTCTCATCCACAGCCAGCTCCTGCAAGTGCCATGGTCTTGTGACATTGGGACAGAATGGCTGGGGATGATGGGAGTTGTAATCAACACAAAGGAAAAGCATCAAGATTTTGAAAGGAGAGCCCTTGTGAACTCTCTCAGCTTCCTTCCACAACCTCAGTTGTTGTTGTAGTTATTATGGTTGGTCGCACAGTCAGCCAGATGTTTAGACTGGATTTGGCATTTTTATCATCACCATGATCACCATCCCCATCCCCATCCCATTATTATCATCATCATCATCATCATCATCATCATCATCATCATCATCATCATTATTAAAATGTATATGCTGCCCAATTCCCAATGACTGAGGCAGGTTGTGCTGATCATGAAAAAATAGGAGGGTTTTCAGACGGTCACTCACGTCTGGTCACCTTGCGGCTTGGCTACTGCGATGCACTCTACATGGGGCTGCCCTTGAAGACCACCCAGAAGCTTCCACTGGTCCAGAATGTGGCGATGCGGGCGGTGATGGGCATACCTCTGCTTCGCGAGCCACACTGGTTGCCAGTTTACTTCCAGGTGTGATTCAAGGTGCTGGTCACTACCCATAAAGCCCTCCATGGCACAGGGCCTGGTTCTCTGAGAGACCTCCTGGTCTCCCATGACATCTGCCCAGCCTATTCGATCCTGCAGGGTTGGCGCGCTCCGGGTTCCTTCAATTAAACAATGCCATCTGTCGGGATCCCGAAAGCGCACTTTCTCTGTTGCAGCGCCTGGGACAAGGTTCCCCCCAAGATCCAGCTGGCCCTCGCTCTGCTCTCGTTTGGAAGATCCAGGAAGACCCGGCTCTTCACCAGGCCTTTGGCGAGGGACAGGGAGACCCTCGCTTCATCGCACTTCCCATCTTTTATCTTTATTTTTTATGCTTTATTCCAATTTCTTTGATTCTTGTGAGCCACCCAGAACTGTTGAGAGTCAGGCAGCATACAAGTTTATACATTAATTATTATTATGAAGAAAATCCAAATCATTTGGAAGTACTGAAAGGCTTTCCTTAGTTCAACCCACATCGTCCAATTTGGGGGCAGCTTTTCCCCCAAAATCATCTGGCAAAGATTGGCTTTAAAAGAAGAAAACAGGGTGGGTGATAATGGGATTGTTGGGAAGAAGAAACAAGCACGTGATAGTTTGTCCTATATTTATATATTACATTTGTATATTATTTGCATTGCCCTATTAAATACAAAATGTTTAAGTCGCCATCTGTTTCTGTTAGTAGATGGCATTCCCAGGCCCCAGCCTTCCTGCATCAGGGAGATGAGAAATGAAATTAGACATGCATCTCTAAATATAGACTCATCTGCCTTAGGTAGGACTATCAGATCTAAGCTTCAGGATTGAAGTTGAGAAATTCATTACCCCAACAGGCCAAACAGAAATGAGAATGGGGAGCTTTCAGCTCAGGGTCCTAATCAACACCATCAGTGCCCGCGATAGAAAGGCTGAAGAAGGTGCAGTAGCAAACCATCTGGCCGTTGATGGCATTATCATGTCATTGGCGTTCCCCAACTCGGTGTCCAGGAGTTGTGCTGGGACTACAGCTCCCAGAATTCCCAGCCGGACTGTGGAAGCAGGGAAGAGACCAAGCAGTTCTGTGTTTACTCAGAAGTCAGCAATAATGAATTCTGAACACTGATTTTCCACTAGGATTGGTTCAAATGCTATGCCAGTGTTTCTCAGCCTCAGCAATCACATATATATTTTGTCTTCGAGTCCAGGTTGACTCCTGGCGACCGCCTGGATAAGTCCCTGCAGTTTTCTTGGCATGATTTCGGAAGTGATTTGCTGTTCTGCTTCCTAGGGCTGAGAGAGCCTACCTTAAATATATTGAGTCACAAATCATGCAAAATAGGGTCCCATTTGCAAATCGAGTGAGCCACCCAATCAGCATTTTCCACTAGAGGGCATTTTAACTCTACCCATGCTTCTTCTCCATGCTGAATTCTCAGCCATCGCCAATAAAATGCTAAAATGCATGTTAGATTCCAATTTCTCATCTTGAATAACAGTGCTTTGTTATGGAAATGTATGCACGTCAACCCAACCAAAACAGCTGCATTTCTGTTGGAGAAGCACGGCACTCCTATAACCCAAGAAGCAGATTTTTTTTTTTAAAAAATGTTATTGGTAAAGATTACCAAAGCATAGTTTTGAGCTGGCTTGGTATAGAGTGCAAGGACTGGTTAAACGAACCTACAAAGTTTTAGTGCATACATTTACATTTTGAGTTTTGAAGCTACTTTCCAGTTTTCATGATAAGATACTATTCTGCTTATTTGGAAAATACTAACCTACTCTTGATTCAACCTTCTTCCTAGGGAAAAAGCAAGTGGGCCAATACCAAGCAGGAATGAAGTGTCTGCAATCAAACAACCAAGCTTAGAGAGCACCAAGGACTCCATAGGGTGCATGAATACCTTACTAAAATAACTTTCTAGCTGTTTCAGAGTACCACAATAGAAACACAAAAGATGCCTATGGCGATTTAAACACTAAAACTATATCTATTTTGGAAGGATAGGACTAAGTGGGCTCTTAGTCACAAAAGCTTCCTTAAATCTGTGTGCCTATTTAAAGTCCACAAAGGAACAATGGGATAATTGAGCCACCTGGTTTATATATGGGACTAAGCTGAAAGCAAGCAGAGACAGAGTTTAGCATAGCCAACTTTCCCCTCCATCCCCACTAGGTGGCAGCACCGGGCCATACTGCCTGATGTTGAAGGTAAGCAGAAGGATGGGAGATCACCAAATCCCAGGGTTGTTGTTACACGAGGCTGCTGAAAAATATCTCAGAACAATAATTTGACACACCAAATGTTGCCAAGTTTATATGGTCATGCGTATGGACTCAATCTCTATTTTAGCTTTTTTTCCCCAGCCTCCAGATGTGTGGATTTCATTCAATACTCTGCATGGCCATGCTGGGTGGAGAAAGGGTAGGTTACACATCTGGAGGGACTGTACATGATATGCAAATCCATAACTTTCTTATACATGTTATCAGCCCTCTCTGACTTTGATGCCTTCAGACTCTGACTCCCCTTATCCCCAGTCATAATTCTCTCTCTTGGAGTTAGGACTTGTCCAAGACCTCTGGAGGGTATGAGTTTGGAGAAGATTGTATCGGAGGACCCTCTCCTGGGGCGAGGAGTTGTTCTTGGAGTTACGGAGGGATACAAATATTGTAACATGGTGATCGGCCAGTTGCTTCTGGAAAGATCATCACCATCTTCAGCTGTTCCCCACCAGTATCTCAGCCACCTGTATACTATCAGCCCTTCAAGGTAGGCCAAGTCAGGATCCCAGAAATGCTACTTTATTGTAATAGGGTATAAGAACAGAATCTTGAAAGCCTGCTAGAGTTTCCCTCTGACCTCTCTTAAATTTAATAGATTCAAAGTGGAATTATTCTGAGTCCCTTCCCACGCCTTCCTCTGTCCCCAAACCATGTTTTCTCCTGTTTTGCCTTAGCTGTTCCTGCATACCTTCTTCAAGATTATCTTTACATTCCTCAACACCAGTGTTCCTCATCCTTAGCAACTTTACGATGAGTGGACTTCAACTCCCAGAATTCCCCAGCCAGCCATGCTGGCTGGGGAATTCTGGGAGTTGAAGTCCATTCATCTTAAAGTTGCCAAGGTTGAAAAACACTGCTCTACACATATTTAGGCACGTACCTCTGCTCCAGAAAGACCTTAAATGCTTTTTGTATAAATAAATCACTCTGGTTGCATGGACCTGTATGGGGATGATGTTGGATCTGTATGAGACCATCAAGCATGTGGGGGATTCGGAAGTAGCTAAAGACTCCCTTGAGCTGAGTTGAACGGGCAATTCCATAGAGACGTTAATGTGGTTTTCTAGGGAACTCTACAGAAGCTGGGCACCCTTGCTTTCTTCTGGCATATGTTTCTGACTCCCCAGTGTAACCTGCAATTCTGGGATTTGGGGGAAAAGCCAGCATTTAAAATGTTCCAGCTTGGGATGCACTAATCATATCTACACGGAGGCTCCTGGACAAGAATCCTATTTTGACTCAAAAGTCTGAAAAAGGGTATGTGCTTATGTTTTTGTACAACTGAAGGGGCGCGTAGCAAGTTGGATCCACTTGCTTCAAGATGAAGGATCAGCCGGCTTTTGACAGACATGTTTTTTTTTCATCGTAACAGGAACAGTTTGCACGAATAGACCATTTCTTAGCATCCTAGACCAGGCTGTGTTCTTATTTCACTGCTGGTTTCAGAATTTCTTGGAGGGGGGGCCCTTCGTGGCAGGGGTGTCCACAGGGTCTAGAAAGTCAAGGAGGCAGCTGTGATGTTGTGATCCACGCTCCATCTGTGTTTTGTATGTGTCACACCTAAAATAGGCAGATCACACCATTGTGATTCAATTACACCATTGTGGCTGCCATCTTGACTTTCTTGACCACACCTTGAGGACCCCTCTGGCCCTGGAATAGCTCTTCCATCTTTTCATTGCCTTAATTGCCCATTTCCTTATCTTCTCCTCTGGATCCAACATGCCCCATTGCTTTGAACCAGGGAGGAACATGATGTAATGGTCTGTGGGAACGACCTTGGGAGACAGGAGGAAGAGCCGCAGCCTAGCCAATGTCATGCAAATGGTATCTCAGCCCACAGAAGGAAAAGGGGCATGGGAAGCATTTCAGAAGGGACCCTCCCTAGTTTTCCGGAGAGTAAAAGAAGAGGAGGGGAGAAATACTTTCAGACTTGCAAGGTTCTGTTACTGTAACCTTACAATAAAGGTAGTGTCAGTACTCATGGTTGGTGCTTCTGGTCTGGACTAACTCGAAGGGCTGACACATCCCCAAAGGGCTACAAGCACTTCTCAACACAGTGTGTTGAATATTGACAGTATTTTCCGGCAATACTCAGATAAACATTTGAAAAGTGTAGTGTAAGCCCCAAAGTAGGCTCATAACAGCTTTTGGAAGACCAAGAATGCCCCCTCCCCCACCATTCTAGAAAAAAACAGGGAAAAGCAGAACATTGCAGTCCCTGAGCATGATACAGTACTGCGCATTTGGCAACTTTGCTCCATGACCCAAATGTTAACCCAGGCGTAAAAAATGTTTCTTGTCTAGGAAAAGGAGTGCTGCGCCTGAGATGGTTTGCTCCTTGTTACTAGCCAAATGGAGGAAGGAGGAGGCCCAAATGGGAGGGCATCAAACCTCAAGAAACATCAAACAGACCTCCTCTCTTTTGTCTGTTTGGAATCTGAACGAGTTCCCTGGGCACTGAACCCCAAAGAGTGTTAACGCTGGCGTGTAGAGGTCAAGCAAAGAGTGCACCCTTGCAAAGTTGAGTCCTTTGGAAGTCAATGAGTCTCAGGTGCATGCTAGGTAGCACAGGCAAACCCTGCATAAGCCTACCCATGGCTCACTAGATGACTCACTGGGAGCAACATTCGTGATCAGCACCCATGTCTTCCTGCACCATGACCTCTCTCGATGGCTTTTTTGCCAAACTCTTCCGTTATAATGCTGACTTCTGACTCCCAGATCGGACTCCGTTGTTCTTTTGCTTACAGATCTTTGTCAAACATGGGCGAACTAAAACTCATTGATTCTTCTCACCATACTTCTGGCCATTGGGAGTGAGTCCCTCACTGGACTGTGAGGTTCAGCAAGGGACTGGTTGACGCCAGACCCTGGGGCCGATCCTGCCATAGACTCTTCTTCCTCAAAAGGCGGGCGAAACAAGGCTCCTCCAGTTCGCACCCCCAAATCCCCAACAAGGCACTGCAAGGAGGAGACAAACATCTCAGCTGCTCATCAAAAGCTGCTCTCGGCCATGCCAGAGGAAGGACGCGGACTGCGGGACGGCACAGAAATGCAGAAATTCAGATCTGCGGATGGGTTTCCCACCCAAACCTGCTGCATGGGATTGGGGGGTCCAGATTAAAAACAGGTTCTGGTTGGTTGTTTTAACCCAGCACCTTGCTTTGGAAGGACCCTGGAAGCTGGAGAAGGGCAGGCCAGGGAGCCAATAGGGCATGTTTTAGGGAAGGTAGCGCCAATCACTCCAGCGTCCTTCCTGGCATAGTCGAAGGTAGCACTGGAAGAACGGAACACAATGGAAAAGAAAACCTTGTCTCGAGCCAACCATCTTGGAGAGGCCCAGTGGAAAAGCTGAATCGCTCGGCTTGCTTTCACCTTGTTTTCCAGCTTCACCAGGAGCCTCGCCCGCCGTCTGACGACAGTGGCTGCTTCCCTGCCCTGGCCAGGGGTCATGGCTTTGGGTAAATGAGCAGATAATCTTTGGCTTGCAGGGTCCGCGTCTCTCTCGGCTCGATCTTCCTTGCATTGTATGGCTCCAAGTCATTGAGGAAACCTTTCGGCCCTCACTGCTACCGAGTGGCCCCTGGGGGGAAACCCAGCCCCCTTCCCCCCATTGTCAGAATCCTGGCTGTATCCTTGCTCTAAAAATAGACCGCGTTATCAAGTGATTGTTCTGACACCTCCAGCAAGAGGGATTGACGTGGGTCCAGGGACAGAGAAACAGGAGGGTCCGGGAGCCGCTGAAAATCCTTCTGCACGGTTGAAGGCAACCGGGCCCCTTCCAGACCCACGGGGACTGCAGCTCAGGGGTTTCTCAGCCTGCCTGAATCCCAATCCCCATCTGGGAGCCGGGAGTGGCGAACATGCAAACCGTCATCCCAAAACAGAGAGGCGGGAAACAGGGTCCTGGTTTCCCTAGGCTACTTTGCTGGCAGTAGGGTTCTGCTGGGGACAGAATGGGCAGAAAGAATGCAGAAATAGTTAGGATGGATTTTGTAAGTTCAAATTTGGACCCAGAGGAGGAATAAGGTGCTTTGCACTAGAAACAGGTTGGGAAGCTAGATAGGACCTGAAAATTGCTGTCTTGGACCTCATGCAAGAAAAACAGCTTTGCTCTGGACTGTAAAAAGAGACTGGCTCCCATCAGATCTCCTTGTCCATTTATACAGAAATCATTTCTTATCAAAGTATCTATGGTGCTTCTTCTCCGGCCAGTGCAAACGTACTCTCGTTCTTACTCCGAAATTTCCTACCGTTTGGAAAGTTGAGGACGGCTTACTTTTATGACACCCCCGTGATACTGCCCAGAGTTACCTGATTACGATGGGTGGACATATACATCAGCAGGACAAATAAATAAATAAATCGTTGGGCTTAGAAGAAATGGACAAGGAGCATCTCTAATTTTTTTTATTATATTTTATTGAGATTTTAAAGATACGTATTAAGATGTACCTTTTAAAGATACATCTGTTCTTCTTGAGCACCACAACTGTGCAATTGCTTCAGCTGTTCCTGCAAAGCTGAATCGGGGGTAACGGCATCTTGGCCATGTTCACACCACCCACATTCGTAGATCCATTCAAGATAAAACATGCAGGACCTGCTGAAGTTGGTTAGCATTAAACCGTCTAGACTTTGGGTGGCTTGAGGTATTGTGGAACCTCAGGCCACTGTCTTACTTTCTGGCTCAATGTATGGTGTGATCCTTGATAATGAGAGAATTCTGTAACCCAGTTCGGTGTCTTTTGGGAATGCTTCCACCATCGGTGGCCTCCTCCACTGGCTATGAGGGGAGAGGCACTCAAAGGGCTGTGCTCACACAACACACTAAACCCTATCCCCTTTTTATGTGTGTGGCCTTCAAGTCAGTTTTGACTCATGATGACTGCCTGGATAAGTCCTTGAGGTTTTCTTGGCAAGATTTTTTGGAGGTGGTTTGGCATCACCTTCTTCCTAGGGCTGGGAGAGAGAGACCGGCAAAGTCACACAGCTGGCTTTGTGCCCAACATAGGACTAGAACTCAGGGCCTCCCAGTTTCTAGCCTGGTGCCTTAACCACTACATCAAATTGGTTCTAACCCTAAGCTAACCAACCACACTTGGTGTGTTCACCTAATGTGCTACACCCAAATAAATAAACCATATTGTGGCTTATCGGAATGGCTAACACGTTAAGATATTTGGGTTTCCACATGTGGATTGGTTGAGTGATGGATTGATTATGTGCCATGAAATTAGTGTTTTGACCACATGGATAGAGTTTCTCCAGGATGATCTGTCCCCAACCTGGTCCTCCAGGTCTCCCAGTGGTGCCCCCTTCACTGCTGTAATCGACTCCTTCCACCTTGAACCACAGACTACTCAACGCGAGGTGAGTCCAGCAGCTTCTGCAAGCACAACCGGCCTATCTCAGATCTGGCTCCTGTCGCGCCAGTCTTAATTCCAGAAGCTTTTGAATAGGGGTGAGTGGGTGGCTGCATTATCACATTTTTCCTTCTTCTGAAAACAAGAGTAGGAAAAATGACCCACTTTCTAATCACACAGCTGTTCAAAAGAATGTTTTGAATTTACACTTTTCAGACTTTCTTAAAAGCGTCCTTTGTTCACGGACATTATCTGCAGGGTTGGAACAAGAATCAGAATCAACTCTACCAATGATAACAGCAAAACTTTCTTGTTGGCGGTGCTGGAGCAATCAGTAGAAGAATACAAAACATTCTTCCTGTCATTTTCATGGCAATACTACAGAAGTGGCCTGCCACTGCCTTCTCCTGGGGTTGTTTTTCAAACTTCCCAGTCTGGACTACAGCCCTGGTGGTCTTCCATCCAAGTTCTAACCAAGCTTAGTTTTTTTCCAGATCAAACAAGGTTGGCTAGAGACTGCCATCCAGCGGGGCAAAGGTAAAGTTACTGTTCAACTCAGCTCAACTCCTGAATGACCGTTTGCCCTTGTTTTGTTTTCCTCCCTAGGATCTTTTTAGCTCCTCAATCTAGTTTACAAGCCTAGGTCTTCCTGGTGGTCTCCCATCCATATGCTATCCACTCTCACCCCTCCTTATTTGTGTGGGTGGGGGGTGATCAGCCAAGTTCAGCTGGTGTGGCCGCTGTTTCCTTTTATGAGCCAGCGTATTTGCCATCTCTTGGACCCATTCAGCTGTGTGGGGGGAACAGAAACATCAGCACAGTAGCTTGTATTTTGAAGAAGAAAGCATAAGAGGGCAGATGCTGAAACTCCCCCCCCCAACAAAAGATATAGGGGGGAGAGGACAGAGGATACTTCAGTTGCTCTTAGGAAATAATTTGGGAACATCATTAGAAATAATGTCCCTCTGGAACCTCATAACCCATCTCTGTTAGCCTCCCGGAAGGCCCTTAAAACATAATTTTTTCACCAGCCTTGGGGATCCCAAGGAGGGCCTGCCAGGGGGCTCTTTGAGATCAAGCGGTGTTTGCTCTCCCACTTGCTTGGGTTTTATCTGTTCATTTTATCTGTTTACTTTACCTGTTTGCTCGTTTCATTTATTTTTGATTGGTTTTAGATCGTTAGGGAATTTCTAACTGTTACTGCGTTGTCGCCTGTTTGTGAGATGGGCGGCTATATCAATATGCTGGATAAATAAATAGAAGCTCGGACGCTTGGAGCTATTCTTTTACGGACAACACTGGACTTGGGAGCTAAAAGACACTGATGAGAAATCACAATCGCTTCGACGCAACAAACTGATTTCCTCCTGGCACCCGAGATACATATTAGCCCCTCCGTTTTCAGCTCCCAGTAGAACACGCAAGCGCGTGGCTTCGACGGGTGGAGCAGGCGTCCGCTCGAGGTCAGGCTGCCCCACTCAGATCACGCCTTCCAAAAGCGCTGAAGACCAGGCTGGAATTCTTTACCAGCTGTTGTTTTAGTCTTCACTGTGGGTTGTGCCCATCTTATATACAGTATGTGGGTGCTGCTGATGTATCATTTGATAGCAAGCTGTTGTGAGCCTGTTGGATTCAGAGGGAGGGAGGGAGGGGAGGGAAGGAGGGAAGGAGGGAAGGAAGGGAGGAGGAGAAGGAAGGAAGGAAGGAAGGAAGGAAGGAAGGAAGGAAGGAAGGAAGGAGGGAAGGAGGGAGGGAGGGAGGAAGGAGGGAAGGAAGGGAGGAGGAGGAGAAGGAAGGAAGGAAGGAGGGAGGGAGGGAGGGAGGGAGGAAGGAGGGAGGGAGGGAGGGAGGGAGGAGGGAAGGAGGGAGGGAGGAGGGAGGGAGGAAGGGAGGAGGGAGGGAAGGAAGGAAGGAAGGAGGGAGGGAGGAGGGAGGAGGGAGGAAGGGAGGAAGGAAGGAAGGAAGGAAGGAGGGAGGGAGGGAGGAAGAAAGGAAGGAAGGAAGGAGGGAGGGAGGGAGGGAAGGAGGGAGGGAGGAGGGAGGAGGGAGGAGGGAGGGAGGAAGGGAGGAGGGAGGGAGGGAAGGAAGGAAGGAGGGAGGGAGGAGGGAGGAAGGGAGGAAGGAGGGAGGGAGGGAAGGAGGGAGGAAGGGAGGAAGGAGGAAAGTAGGGAAGGAAGGGAGGAGGAGAAGGAAGGAAGGAGGGAGGGAGGGAAGGAGGGAAGGAAGGAAGGAGGGAAGAAGGGAGGGAGGGAAGGAAGGAAGGGGGAGGGAAGGAGGGAAGGAAGGAGGGAGGAGGGAGGGGGGGAAGGAAGGGAGGAGAAGGAGGGAGGAAGGAAGGAAGGAGGGAGGGAAGGAAGGAAGGAAGGAAGGGGGGAGGGAAGGAGGGAAGGAAGGAAGGAAGACCAACTTTTTACATTTCCTAGGATCCTAGAATTGAAATGTATCCATTTGATCCTACAGCCTTTAACTGGATGGATCTGTTTTTCTGCTTGCATCCCCGGCTTGTCGGAGGCAGCCCCTCGCCTAAACATTGCCCGTCTGCATTCGGTGCAGTGCAAATCAGCTCCGGCCAGGAAGGGAGGGTGAGTGTGCAAGGGGTTGAGGCCTGGGGTGGACGCGCAGATGAGTTTCCCCTTGTTTTCTTCTGCTGCTCAAAGGTAGAAGCTGTTTTTAAGAAGTGGAGGCCAGGTGACCTTCAAGTCCAGGCTGAGTAGACCCCAGAGGCTTTCCTGGACAGCTCAAGCAGGAATCCAGCCAACCCAGGCGCTAATTGTCTCTCTGCTGTGCATTTCTCTGGGTCGCATTTAATGAGCGCTGAATGCAAATATTACAACTTCCCCTCCTTTGCTCTGGTTTACGTAGGCAGCCCCCGGCAGGGCATTGTCCTATTGTTTTCCGTGGGAAGCTACGGTTGGAAATTAACCTGCTTTTCACCCCTAGCAGTAGGTTTCACACCCTGTCCCTTCTGGGGATTGGAAGAAGAACGGAGGAGGAAGAAAAGCAAGTGAACTCTTGGAGCAGTGTTTCTCAACCCCGGCAACTTGAAGATGTGTGGACTTCAACTCCCAGAATTCCCCAGCCAGCCATGCTGGCTGGGGAATTCTGGGAGTTGAAGTCCACACATCTTCAAGTTGCCAGGGTTGAGGAACACTGTCTTGGAGGGATCACGGAGAAGCAGGTTGTCAAATTCCCTGCATTTTCATTTGGGCTTTTCCTCGTCCTCTCTCCAGCCATGTTTCTTACCTGGATCGTGAAGATGTTTGTTTTAATTCATTTTTATTCCGACAGGCTAAATCTTTTCTCACTGCCCATTGCCAAGCCTACGGGGGTTTCCACGGGGCACGTGAAGCCCGCATTTTTAAAAGCACGCATTCAACTCCCCCCCTTCCCGTTTTTAAGAAGTATTTTCACAGGGGAGAGAAAGCAGATGTGTTGAACGCGGGTGGTTACCCCATCTAAGCACACTTTTGGTCATAAGGGAAAGAAGGAAAATGAAGATGATCAGCCGCAAAAGCGTGGGGGCTTCCTTTTTCTCTCCTCCTCCCAGATTTTTGCAAGTCTCGGAGTCGAGCCGGGTGGCATCTTCGGCCAGGAACACTGATCGGCACTGACTGGCAGCCAGATCAGTCCATCAGAATAAAAAACCAGAACACTGGCTTGGGGAAAACCATCTGTCCTGAATCTTGGGAAAGTAGCTTAATTGTTATTTTTATTTTTTTGCACAATTGCGGCTTTCTATGTCCCAAGGCCCAGCTGGAACTTCCATGTTCCCCAGCAGTCTACCTCTCTGAGCCAGCTGTCCTCCAAAATATTCAAAATACCCACACAAATCAAGGACTATGGTTGAGGTTTGCTGGGTGCCCCTTTTATCAGCTATGCTTGCCTCTGTGGCTGTGGGCACCATCTGCTTAACCAGGTTTGTTGAATTAATCCATTTCCTGGGACTTGTGCACCACCACGAGCCATCCGCTAGCAAAACAGAGCAGGATCATACACCATTCGAAGCCCTGAAAAAAACCTAACTAAAGTTAACATTGTATTGTCCAAAAACATCTACCAGGTCTTGTCCTCCCCAGGCTAAATGTGTTGTGTGAACACAACCTCCAGGGGTCCATCCGGAACTAGCGGTTTTAAAATAAATCAAAACACGGGTTTCAAAAGCCAGATTTTGGATTTTATTATCCACCTGTAGTTCTATATCCGTCGTTGAGGAAGGTCAAGGTGAGGTTAAATAAAGACAATACATCTTTCTGGGATTATTATAGGAATAGGCAGACCCAAAAAAGTATTTTGGATCATTTCAAGTCTGTTGACTGCTGTGAAACTACATTTCCTTGTGACTGTAAGTCCTTTAAGCAGAATAATGTATTGAGCTGGAAACCTCTCAAAATGTTTCATTCTGATCTCACCCCAAATCAGGTTTGGCAGATCATACTAACCGTAGTTTAGAACAGTGTTTCTCAATCTTATCAACTTTAAGATGTGTGGACTTCAACTCCCAGAATTCCCCAGCCAGCATGGCTGGCTGGGGAATTCTGGGAGTTGAAGTCCACACATCTTAAAGTTGATAAGACTGAGAAACACTTGTTTAGAATGAAATCAAGCTTTGGATTTCCAGACAAGCCACCAGCAAACAAAGTTATGGCTGATATGGAAATGTCCCCATCTTCCTCCTGCCTTGAATTTCCTCCCGTCTCCTTCATTCTGCTGCTGCTGAATTGATCTGTTGCTCATCAACTCAGGCATTGCAACCGGTCAGGATGGTGCACACAAGAATTAATTGCATGGTTATCTTTTTTCTTTTTCTTTTTTTCGCCAGGCATTTGACAGAGAGGGATCGATTAAGTAGTGAACTCAGAAATTGCTGGTTCAGCGTCTCCTGAAGCCCTCAACGCTATCCTAGTAGACCAGCTTATGTGACTTTTGTGGGGATTCTAGTGGGAACGAATGCACAATGCATTTCTTTATTTCCTTTTTTAGATTTCTATCCTGCCTTTGAGCCAGGAGCAAAGGCTGTGTACCTACAGCTCCCTCCTCCCATTTCCCCCCAGAACAACAACCTTGCGAGGTAGGTCAAGAGAAAATGACTGGCCCAAAGTCCCCCAAGGAGATTCCGTGGGTGAATACGGACTGGAGCCCAAATCTCCCTGCTCCTAGTCCAGATCTAAACCACTACACCCCTCTGCCTCTCTTCTTGCTTTTTCACTAAGTACAATGATGTGCAATAAAGACTTCAATTCCCAGAATCCTTCAGCCTGCATGGCAATTGTGAGAATTCTGGGAGTTGAAGTATACACACCTGGAAGATGCCCAGGTTGGAAATGTTCCTCTGAAGCGGTGTTTCTCGACTTCAGGAACTTTGAGCTGTGTGGACTTCAACTCCCAGAATTCCCCAGCCAGCTTGCTGACTGGGGAATTCTGGGAGTTGGAGTCCACTCTTTTTAAAGTTGCTGAGGTTGAGAAACACTGTTTTAGTGGTTGTACAACTACTGATAAGAAAAAGCTCTCAGCCTTGCAGAAACACTCTTAATGTAATATTTAATTCTAGGCTGATAAATCCTACAATCAGTGAATCAAATCGGGGGGGGGGGGGTTGATTCGGAACATCAGTGCTGGAATCAGTCTTCCAGTCACCTGGTATCCCCAGGTATTGGCCAAATGCTGGCCATTTGGAGAGAAAGATTTGCCTTGCTGCGTGCCTAGACCCGAGTCCTTCTCATCTCCCTTTGCAGCCCAAGATCGTAGATCTCGGGGGTTAAACATTTCAAGAGCCTAAAATATTTGGGAGGAGAAAGCTATAAAAAGAATGCTGAAAACATCACTGGAACGTTTAAAAAAAACGGAGAGAAGACAAAGACGAAGACAGCTGCGTTTCGGGATCCAGTTCCCAGGTGATGTCAGGACTGGACCTCGGCCAACCTCGGCCCCACCGAGACTGTCTTTCTGGGTTCAGCACAGAGTGTTTTTCCTTCCTGAGACTTGGGGACACCTTCCTGTCTCAGAGAAGGCAGCCAAGCCCTGGTCAAGGTTTCTGCAGAGCAGGAAAAACGAGGGAGGGAGGGAGGGAGAATCAGCCAGGGACAGAAAAACACATAAAGATGGAATGGTCTGGCACCTTTGGGGAGCTGCCAAAAAGAATGCAGTGTGTGTGATTTTCTTTCTTTCTTTCTTTCTTTCTTTCTTTCTTTCTTTCTTTCTTTCTTTCTTTCTTTCTTTCTTTCTTTTTCTTTCTTTCTCTTCTTTCTTTTTTTCTTTTCCTCCCTCCCTCCCTCCCTCCTTCCATCCTACCTATCAAAATCCTTCCCTCCCTCCCTCCCTCCCATAGCATCTGGCTATCCCTTAAAAAATGTCTCATTACATATATTCCACACCAGTCTGTCCACATTCATGCTTAACCAGGTCAGATAACAAGGTAGAGGCCGCACTGATACCACCTGCTACATCTGGGTTACTTTTGTCACATAACCTGATGGGCAAACCGCGTCTGTTTGGCTAAGTTTGGTTGTGTCCTTGACAAACCGTCAGAGGTGGGTCAGACTTGCGCTTACACAGAAGCAAATACCTGCGTGGCATCAGATAGTGCTTTAAGGACCGCAGCATCTATTCAAGAACCAGCCCTAAAGTTGGTCCTGCTTATTTGGGAAGCTCACGGGGCCTCTGAGGACGCCGGCGGTCACCAGCGGCTAGGCCAGCATCTCCTAAAAAGACCTGCTTGCATTTCCACCGCCGAGCCTCGGTTCCTTCAGAGAAAACAGGCCCTGCTCTTAAACGTCCTGGGATATTTATTTACAGAACACGAGAACTGTTCCCAGTCTCCTCCAGTAAAGTCCAGTGGCTGGAATCTGGTGTTTTCAAGTCTCTCACGGCTGTTTATTGGGGTCTGGGACAGATTAGACACAGTGAGAACAAACCGCTCCCCACCCACCCGTCCCCACCTGGGACTTTCGCTCACAGCTGCACGGCGCAGTCAGTGCCATAAATCAAAGCCCAAGGGGAGGGGGGGCAGCCCAGTTGGAGGCAGGGAACTGGGAAAGAGATCCGGCAGGACCCAGGGTGCTCCGCATTCGAGCCGGGGGCAAAACTAACATTCTTTCTGCTCTTCCGGGGAAAGTCGTTCTGCTCAGCCATGCTCTGCGCAGCTTGTGAGTCAATATGGGTTGTGGGAGGTTTGGCGCACAGGCCAGAGGACGTCTGGAGAGAGGTTGGTTCTGGAGGAGGAACGTCGTCAGGTTAGGCCCTTGCTTAAATTTTGCACAGCGCTAGAACTCCACACCGCCCAGGGAAATTGGGTAGAGTCTGATCCAGTGCAGAGAAAATGCCTGCTTCCTTAACCTGATTACTGAATGAATCCACTGGTGGATTTGCACGATGCCCTGGATCACCAGCCATAGCAGGAGAGGGCCAGAGTCCTGCCACAGCCTCCAGTCACCCTCTGGGTCACCCAAAGTATTGCTTCTCCTCCCAGACCACCTTCTCTGGGCAGCGCACGTCATTCGATCACCAGTTCTGGTTCCGGATGCCATTAAAGTATCTCTTAGACCAGTGATGGCGGACCTATGACACGCGTGTCAAAGGTGACACGCCACGACATTTTGGGTGACACATCAGCGTTCACCGACACCCGACAACTCTTCTCCCTGTTTGAGTTACCAAAGAAACTGAGTTTGTTTTACTCGTATTTCATTTTTGTAATTATTTGACTTTTTTTATGTAATACATAGCACCACACAGGATTGGACTGTCTTTTTAAAAAATAAATGAGTATGTAAAGAATTTTTTCTCTTTTGTCTGGGGGGGAGGGGGTGGCATGCCAGCGGAGCCAAATTAGGCGTTTTCTGAATTTCTGACACGCCGAGCTGGAAAGGTTCGCCATCGCTGTCTTAAACCAAGCATCTCTGCCCTGCAATGCCAGCCGTGCCCACTAGCCCACTTTCCTGAGTCTCTTTCCTGCCACCTGGTGGCCATATAGAATTCTGCAGCCCAAAGTTTGCAGCAAGGAGAGAAGAGAGACAAGGAAGAGAGAGGCAGGGGCAACTGGTGGGGGAGCCTCCCTGGTGGGGGAGCCACCGTTGCACTCTCCTCCTCCTTTTGCATCGCTCTTCCTCGATGGCTTCCTTTGGAGTCCTGTGCCTGGCAGCCCAGATACAATGCTGTTCCCTATCAGTCAGTCTGTCCATCTGTCTGTTTATCTCGGAGGGCGGTCATTCTCTGTAGTGCCCAAAAGTGGGGCAAGAATCAATGGGGGGAAGCTTTACCCAGAGAGATCCAAACTTGAAATCAAGAAGAATTTCCTGATTGCGAGAAATCTGCTGCTTAACTGCTGTTGCACCACACCTGTTAAAAACTCAGTAAGTCCAATGCAAGAAATTTAACTTGATGATAACTTTATATTTTGCAAATGAAGCTTGGCTGGGGAAAATGTCTGACCCCACCTTGTCTCCCAGGTCGATACAACAAAAACCACAAGGGTTGATTGTCGTGTTTTAGAAACAGCGAGTCAGATGCACGAAGGGAAAAGTCACCCTCAAAAATTCACTGCAAGGTCAGGTCCCGGGAAGTGTTACAGTCCACCATCAATTGTATTTTTTTTTAATTATCATAAGCTGCCTTGAGTGAGTACACAAACAGAAATGTAATAAATAATAAAATAAATTTCTGTAAGACAGACTTTCAAGATTCCCCAAGAATGCACTGGGTGTAGAAATGAGTCCAGCCTTCTTGAACACACCTGGATTTAATCCAAGAAGATTCACTGCGTTTGTAGCATGGCCATCCTTAAAAAGATTTCTGCTAAGAATTTTAAGCAAATATTTATTGGTCAATCTCATAAAAGTATTTTATCAGGGAGTCAGCACTGAAAATATAAAATATAATAACTGCCACGTTGTCTTCACGCCAACCCAGCAACCAGAAGATACATCCAAGATATTTTGCCCATTGCCTGCAAGATAACAAAAGGCCCTTGGATGGGAGTGTGCAAACATATACATTCATTTAAATTCCCTTGATCAATGATAGAAGTGTTGTGAGTTGAAAGTGTCTGTTAGTGAACCAAACAAACATCTTAGGAAATAGCATTTGATCAAATTGATCGAATTAAAGGAAGGGAAGGACACGCATCAATGGGGAGGAGGGTCAAAACTGGCACAAGGGCAGGCGGAGCATCACAATGCAACCCCATCTTTTTTGTGTATGCATCATGGTGGGGTGGGGTTTAATTGCGACCTGCTATCTGCCGTTTTCCGATTTTGACCCTACGTGCACCTGTCAGCTCCACAAGGTAGACCAGACCAGGAGCTCAACCCCACCAGAAGGCTAAAACTACTTTGAGTTTGGCTATTATAACAGAATCTTGCAAATTGGAACGTGCTGGACCTCCTTCCCCTTCTTATACTCCTCTGAATTAGGGGAGTGTCTACCCGAGCCACTTCTGAATGTTATCTCCTTCTGGACTTAAAGATGTTTCAACCCCTTTTTCCTAGGGAATGGCTCTTGCATATTTTCATCAAAATTATCTTCCGTACTTGCTACATACACACCCACATACACTGGTGTGCTGCATGAATCTTCCTGGGTGTAACACAATATTTCTCAACCTTGGCCACTTGAAGATGGATGGACTCCAACTCCCAGAATTCCCCAGCCAGCATGGCTGGCTGGGGAATTCTGGGAGTTGGAATCCACCCATCTGAAAGCGGCCAAGGTTGAGAAACACTGCTGTAACCCCACCTATCAGTGAATCCAGAATTAGGAAGGACAATAAAGTGATCCACAGGCATCTGTGGGGGGCAAGTAACATACAAGGAATGACATAATCAGATGTCCTGATACAAGCCCATTATTGCAGCATTGGAGTGATTACATCACTATTTTTATAGTAACTTTATTAAAAATGACAACAAGAAAGATAAAAACTAACACAAACTAGAAAAAGAATAAACAGAAAAAATAGAAAGTGCAGAAAAGAAAAAATAGGAAGAAAAATAGAAGGACAAAATAAGAATATAGTAAAGTGAAAGAAAATCAATGTATAAAGAAAAGTATAAACAATGTGAGTAACTTCTCACCTTGAGTGATTATATCATTACGTTTGTCATCAATCTGACACTATCAGAGTTTGCTGCAGACCCTGAATACTGAAGCTGGCAACTCAGTTCAATTATTTCTTGCTGTATTCAACCACGAACCAAACCCAGTTTGTACAATATGCTAAGATACGAAAAAGCTAACCAAGTTTAACACTAACCAACCTGAGCTTATTGTGTGAATGCGTTTGCTAGATGACCTGACCTGCGTGTGAAGGCATCAACCCAGTGACAGATATCCAGAAAACGAACGTTTTTAAAAGAAAATGCCCAGAATGTTCCCATTTTAGTGTGCTAATTTATCTAACTAATCTACGTCAAGAATGTATATATGGCTAGTGATGGTTGACAGAAAACATAAGAAGACAGCGTATCTCTTTGCAATTATCGGTCAAATAAATATCACACATAAATGTGTTTGATTAAGAATGATTCCGTAACATTAGATGAGAATAAATATGAAAGGGAATATTTCAGCTATCTGAAAAGAACAGCTGAAAAGAACAGCCTTTGTGGGATTTGGAAATTTGGATGTGCCTTGATGGAGAAGTATCTTAATGATTCGATCAGGGGAAGGCTACTTTATGCCCACCCCCTTCTGTAAAGCTGTGATCCTGGAACAGAGTTGTAAAAAGAGAGAAAGTCATTCTTTGCTGGAGAGGATGCTAAAAGATAAATATTGGAGGCAGATATTGAAGACACCAGGAGGCAAACATGCTTGGGAAACTGGGTTAGGGGGTCCTTTGAAAACCTGAGGGGTACCTTGCAACCGATAAGCAAAAGCTTCGTTAAGACAGAATCACAGCACGTCACTTTTGAATCCAGGTAAGAACTGCAAACAGCAGATGATCTATTAATTTAAAAGGGTGGGGTCGACCAGTGTAAAACCATCTCCAAAACGGTCAGTAAATGTGCGGGGTTGGCAGTATGCAAATACTAGAGTTAATCCATCCTATATTGCAGTGTTTCTCAACTTTAAGATGGGTGGACTTCAACTCCCAGAATTCCCCAGCCAGCATGGCTGGCTGGAGAATTCTAAGAGTTGAAGTCCACCCATCTTAAAGTTGGCCAGGTTGAGAAACACGGCTATATTGGACAGTAATGCAAGACTGGTTTATTTGGGTGCCTTGAAAAAACACCTTTAGGGAAAGGGGAAACAGGCCAGGCCAGGACTTCTCGCATGCCATTTTTGCAAACATGGAATGGAAGCAGAACAATACCTCCCTCGTCCATCATGGGGTCTTTGCCTGTCCCACACAAGATGCCATAGCCTCTTGGCCCCCCAACTTCTTGGAGAGCATCTACTGTGGAGCCTGGAAAGGGAAGATTCCAAGCCACGCTATGGAAACCTCCAGTCTCTAAAAGGAATGGGGTATGTTGATTGAAACAGGAATCCAAACTTCCTGGCTGGACAGCTGGACTTCTGAGTCATCCAGGGCTACTCACTTACTCTCACCTCCTTGCACCTTTCCCAGATGGATCCCCAGCCCGGCTCCGTCCCTGACTGCAAGCTCTAAACACTGGCCGTTGCATGCTCCTTGGAGGAAGAAAGCAGATTACCAGAGCGGTTGCTAATATGGCCCATCACCTTAAGGATTTCCTGCTGGAAAATCTCCCTGGTGGGTCTATTTTTTCTCCTGCAACACTGAAAATAAAATGGTTGAATTAGCATTAACAAACAAGGAAGCATGTTTGAAAGGAGGGATCTAGGCCACCGAAAAGCAGGCTTTTGAGCCAGCAATAAGCGTAACCTGATAAAATCAGAAACGGTTGGGATTTCTTGCAAGAGTCTCAGCTTGCAAGAAATCCCAACAGTTCCAATCTGTATTTCTAAAGCAATTCAAACCAGTAGTTGCAGAGGCAAAATGTTAAAACTGAGGCCAAGAAAACATTGCTGGAAAGCTCACACCAAAAGAACAGAGGCAAAGGGCCATGTTCTCCAATTACCCCAAAATGTGGACTTCACTGGTCCAAACTCCCTTGAACCAGAAGGTACTACAATTGGGTGACCCAGCTGATCAGACAGATCCACCATCCTCCTTCTAAGGCCCCTTTTTCAAGTTGCCAACGTGGGCAGACATCAGCAGCCCTTGGATCACGACGTTCCACAGGTCAGGTATTCTGGCTGCATTTGCACGGCAGGCTTCACTGAAGTAATGAATAAACGCACATTCTGGGTTTGCACAACGCAGTGTGCCATAAACCATCATAAATCTGTAGAGGCAGATGACCCGGATGGAAGCATGCAAGAGCCCTTTCCTAGACCAGTGTTTTTCAAACTCGGCAACTTGAAGATGTGTGGACTTCAACTCCCAGAATTCTGGGGACTTCAATTCCCCAGCTGGCTGGGGAATTCTGGGAGTTGAAGTCCACACATCTTCAAGTTGCCGAGTTTGAAAAACACTGGCCTAGACAAAAGGGCTAAAGCGTCTAAGCTGGTTTTCAGACCTATTCCTCTGTTAACAAAGATGGTATAAAATAGCCTTCTGTTTGTGCCTTCTTTCTCCCAGAAATAACAGGCCAACCTACTCCCTTATCTCCCTGGAACGTTTCTCCATGTAAGGATACGGGGTTGCATTGTCCTGCCGGAGAAGGACTGAGAACAAACAAGGGGAAATGATGAAGAATCACACAGGGATGAGAGGGGGGGAAAAAATCTTTATTTTTAAGCCCGCTGAATAAGGAAATAACATTACAACAGTGACCTCATAGATTAGCAATAGAGTTCAGTCTTCCAGCCCAGCCCTTTTCCAACTTTCCCTTCGTCTTTGCGGGTCTTGCAACTCCAGATCCAGACTGTCAGAAGGAATCTGGCAGGGCTTTTCTGACGAACACCTTTTATTCAGAGGCAGAAGCCCTTTTGCAATGAAGGCTTCTGCCTTTGAATAAAACGTGTTCGTCGGGAAACTGCTGCCCAACTCCTGATTTTTTGCCACCGTAGATCAACTCAGCTCTCCTCCTACACTCCCGTTCCAAGAATCCCTCAGTCAGCATGGCCAGCAGCTGGGGGATTCGGGGAACAGCTTCAGAGAATGTTGGAAGTTGCAGAGCGAACATCTGGAGCTCGGTTTCAAGACTGTCCTTTCAAAGAGAGGCTAGAGATCCAAGCCAGCAGTGCTGGCACTTTTCCTGTCCCCCAGGCCGGCTCCGGCCTCCTGCTCCGGCCACCCTCCCTGGAACAGGCGAAGGTCTCTCAGAGGCTCAACCAAAGTCCGTGGCAGGGCTACGTAGTCCCTCCGTTGCAGCCCCGGTTCCTCGTCGCAATCCAACGCAGGGACGGCTTCCATCCGGCTCGGTCTCCTCCGAGTCCATACAGCAGAGCCCCCCTTGTAGGTGGGGCTTTCAACCCACCAGCATCAGGTTCCATTACCCCCAACTGCCCCAGTCAGGAAGACAAAATCCAGTTGTCCACGGCACGGATCCCCCTTGGCTGGCCTTCTTAGACAGAGAGCTGCCCTCAGCTCACCTCCGTAGCATCTTCACGTGGTTCCCCCCTCTCGCCTTCAAGCAACCGCTCCCACCAAGCTCCCTCCGACTGCCCTACAAAGAAGGAGAAAACGTTGAGTAGCCTGTTCCATGAACCTGCCATGCAGTCCTACACTGTCCTCATGGCTCCGCACAGGTGGCGCGACACCTTTTCTATTGCTGAATAAATCTCAACAAGGGAGGGTCAAGGCCTGGATGGGAGACCACTAGGAAATCTCAGGGCGGTGGGCTAGACTGGGAAGTTGAAAACACATCCCAGGAGACAAGGGGAAACCACTTGCATATAAACACATCCACTAAAACTCCCAGGAGTTGAGTGGAACATCATGGAAACTTTACCTTCGCTATTTTGAGGGCATATGCCAATCTGGCATGGGGAAAATATGGGGAGGAAAGCGGCCTGGTGGAGGTTTTGCTAACCCTCATCTGCTATCCTGGGTCCAAGTGGGTGGGAAGGGGCAAAGCAACGATTATTTTCTATAGGGACAAAATGGGTGGGTTCATGCAATATCTTACACCTAGATTAACAAAGTAGAATTCCTACATTTGCAAGACTTATTATGCCTCCCCAAATAAAGTGCTTTATGACTAAATGTGATGGCCTGGGTTCCCACAACACGATGAACCAGAAACTTCCCATCCTTTTTGCTGGCTCAGTCCCTGTACAGACCCAGCCCATCCGCTCCAAAGATTTTGGCAAGGAGTGCTTATAATATCCAAGTGTCTCCCTGAGATGGAAAATTCTGCAACTCTCCAGTGCGCAGGGATTGAGTTCACACATTGCCCTCAATCCTAACTGGCTTTTCCTGTTGGAGACAGTGTGTTAAGTGGATCCAGAAAAAAATGGTTTATGCAATGTGTGAACCCAAGCCATAGCGGCTTACAGAAATCACCGTTAAAGCACACCACATCGTAACATAAAGAACGAATCCAGCTGGTTAGTTCTGTCCAAGCATTGTAGCTTGCCAATTATTAAATCTTTGTAACTTGAACGTGCTCCATCACATTATCCTACAATTAACCGAACTATGGTCTACGGAAGTGTTTCTCCACCTCGGCAACTTTAAGATGTCTGGACTTCAACTCCCAGAATTCCCCAGTGCTTGGAGGCAAAGCCAGTATAACTGAGGCTGTGTTCAGAAAACATGCTTAATTCAATCATTAACATGCTTAATTATTGAATTAACCCATTTCCTGGGTTCACATGAAGCGCTGAACCATCAGCATACCGACTGGTCCAAGTGCGTAAGATTAAATGGCACGTGGCTACTTTATGGCTCAACGTGGTGTGTGAATGCAGGTAATTCATTTTATGTGGTTTGGGCTTTAACACACGTACCACAGTTTCATTTTCTTTGGCCAGGAAGGAAATAATTGGGTGTACAAGGAATTAATGTTTGGAAACTGTAGCTTGTAGCCAGCAAGTTCTTTCCAGCGTGGGAGACTCCTGGTGAAGGAGAGGAGGAGAAAAGAGGGTGGGGTTTTCAAAGAAGGCCAGTTAATAACTATGTTCTCATGACCAGCTAAGCCAAAAGTCCACTTGTCAATCACATAGGCATCAGTGTAACCTTCAACTGTCCAACTTGGCCAAGTCCAAGAAAGCCACCATTTTGGATTTCCAGACAAGTCTTGGTTGGGGGCTAGATAATGCTGGTGGATCTCCAAAAGCTAAGTGGGGTCAAATCTGGTTAGTCTCAGATGGGGGGTGACCAAGGAAGTCTACAGCTGCAGGCTAGGCTGGGGAGAGGAAAAGAAATATCTTGGCAAAGGACAATGGCAAACCGCTTCTGAAGGGTTGCTAAGAAAGCATCACAGATGTGTCCTTCAACCAGAGATGTGTCCTTTACCACAGCGAAGCTCAACCTGAAGGAGTCGTGACTTCATCTTGGCTGCAAGCCCTGGATTCTGCAAACCCAGAATGGCACCCATTGGCCTGGGAAAGACTGGTCAGTCCCAGATCACTCATGGGTTTCACAACTGATGAAGATATGAAGCCAAGCTTCTTCCCCATAAATACCAATATATTTCATTTCCTTGGGTTCAAGCAAAACCGTGTTAGAAGACCTAGAGCCAATTGATGTGCACAAGACAATTCAGCCATAAGAAATTCCAATAATATTAATGCAAACTATCCATGCAATTAACAGGGTATATTCACACAACATACTTAACCTAGCTATTGAATGTTTGCCTGGGTTCACGCAATACACTGAATCATAAACTAACTAAACAGGCTTGATTTGCACCACATGCTAAGTCACAAAAAATCCTGGCCCAGCAAGGTGAAGACTAACCAACTTAGCCATGTTGTGTCATGCAACTAGCACGTCTAAGTGAATTGGCTGTATTGTGTGAATATACTGTTAGTTTTGATCCAGCCCATCTGACGTTAACTGCAGTACAAGCAAAATGGCACGTCTTCCTTAAGTCTTGCTTGCAAAGACAGATACCTTCACACATCCTGGCTCCCTTCCCAGTCCTGTAGTCCTTGGTATACTATACCTACAGCTCCCTATTTTGGGCAGCAAAGTCCCCAGGGTCCAATGATGGAGGTAACCAGCAGGCCTGTTGCCACCCGTGGCACATCAAGATTTTTGCAGCCTGGATTGCATAGCCCTAGGTCCACTACATTCTCCTTCGGCCCTCACTTTGGGCTTGAAGAAGCATTATCTCAAGGCTGGTAGCATGAACTTGTGCACACTGTCCATTCTCCTGGCTGCTGACTCTTACTGCTCTCTTTTCCAGAAGTGAAATCCAAGTTGTAGGGCAACAGAAGCCTTTTCAGCCCACCTGGATGGAAACACCCTAAAGAACTACAGTAAAGCCACCATCTGGGTTCACATGACACCTGATTTTGATTATGTGCCATCAAGCCATTGTCGACTCTTAGCGACCACAAAGATAGATTTTCTCCATGATGATCTGGACCTTCAGGTCTTCCAACGGTGCCCCCATCGCCACTGTAACTGAGTCCATCCACCTTGCTCCTGGTCATCCTTCTCTTTCCTTCCACTCTTCTCAACATCATGAACTTCTCAAAGAAGCTGGGTCTTCACACTGACTCATTGATCATCTGCCTTCAAGTCAGTGTCAACTCTTAGTGACCGTATAGATTTTCTCCATGTTGATCAGTCCCTAACCTGGTCCTTCAGGTCTTCCAACAGTCTCCCCATCACAACTGTAACTGAGTCCATCCATCTTACTGCTGGTCATCCTCTTCTTCTCTTTCCTCTCATCTTTCCCAACATGACACCTCGACTCAGCTAAAATGGGGCTGGCTGTGTCAACCAAGCCATATGATGGTCTGAAGTGTTGCTCTATATGAACCAAGTAATGGTATTTCCTTAATCCAGATTTAGTGTTTTGTGAAGACCCAGCTGTCCCAATTAGTTCACACCTCCTAGACACATCTCTTTCAAGCTCCTTGTAACAGATCCTAGTTGGACAATTATGGGATTCCAACCATGGATGGTGCCCAAAGGAGCCAGTTAGGAGGGACAAACTCCTTTCTTTTCAGCTCTCTGTTGTCTTCTCCGACCTTCTCCCCCCACTAAGGTCATCTGGATGGGTTGGAACCGCAACACCCAGAATCCCCAGCTAGTATGACCAGCCTGTATCCTAAGCAGGGCTCTTTCCCAGTTAGGCAACACCAGGAAATAGATTAGAAGACTTCTTCATGCAAAGGAGATGCTGAATCTTCATAAACAATTGCACCTTTGCTTCAACTATGGTGCAGAGTATAAGTCCATATGGGCTGTGTGTGTATGGACATGCCTGCACCTTAGTGGCTCGGAGGCCAAAGAGAAGGCAGAAGATCAGGGTCCAGACTTCCTCCATCTTTTCCTGGATCCAGCTGGTGATCTCCCCAAAGTTTGCCACAGTAAAGGTTGTGATGTCATCAGAGTCCAGAACAGCCTGGAATCCCAGCTGACTCCAGTTCAGCTGAGGTCCTTGTCCAGTTGCTTTTGGGGGGGGGGGGGCTTATTTAAAAAGCCACGTCCCTTGCCCCACAAGATTTTCAGTCGAGCCCAGCTGGAAAAACACCACTGCAGACAGCTAACTAAGCCTATCATTGCAGTTATGTGGAACTCTGCGCTTAGCCCAAGGCTCCCTCCCTGTAGAAGAATACCAAGTTCCTTTAGAGGAAATTAAAGCCTTGAGTTTTTCTCAGTTCCGCCACGGATCTCCACAAACAGGTCTCCAGCCTCTTCCTGCAGCTGTCCAAGCCCCTGGTGGACGGCGCTGCTGAAATACTGGAGCAAAATAAAAATACTGCATTAAATATGTTCCATTAAATACATGGTTTGGCGGCTACGGAAAAACTGGCCTACAGCATTGCCACATTGAAAGCCCCTTATAGCGTAGGACCTGGAGTTCTTCAGCTTTGCTCTCTCCTAATTGATTCTGCCCATCCAAAAGATCTGTTACAAGGGACTCTTGATCCCTCTGCTCAGAGATTGCCATCTTCAGAGGCCTGGGGGGTGCATCTTCAATTGCTCCCCCCTGTGATCTGGATAGAGCCTGTCCTGCTAGCTTTGAAAAAGGCCAGTTAAAACTTGCTTTTTCAACAGGTTTTGGGGTTGGGAACGTCGCTCCCTCCCATAATCTGGAGTTTAATGAAAGTAGAGTTTTATTATCTCTGGCACTGTATGGTATACTACATTGCTATTTCTGGTTTAGATTCTGTACTTTTTAACCCTGTTTACACAAATAGGGTAAGCAAGCCATTCAAAGTTGGTTTCAATCGGAATGGTGTTTAAGTCCCGCCAATAAATAGCCGGGAGGCAGTTGGGTGTTGTGGTTAAGGCGCCAGGTTAGAAACTGGGAGACCACCAGTTCTAGTCCTGCCTTGGGCGCAAAGCCAGCTGGGCGACCTTGGGCTGGACCCTCTCTCTCAGCCCGAGGAAGCAGAATGGCAAGTCACTTCCAAAATCTTGCCGAGAAAACCGCAGGGACTAATCTAGGCAGTCACCAGGAGTCAACACTGACTCAAAGGCGCGCACACACACACACACACACAAAATAGAGGTGCAGATAGGCAGAGCTGGGTTTACAAAACATGCTTAACCAGGTCAGTGAAAGGCATATTGACTGCATTCACACAACATAAGAAGCCTGCAAAGTTTTAAGCTTGGTTAGGTTTTTTTTGGTGGGGATGCCGTAGATATTGCATAAACCGTGTTAGTTTACAATTGAATGCACTGTGCAAACCCCAAAAATGGGTTAATTCAGTAACCAGATGAAGCATGTTGTATGAATTCAGCCAGACTGGTATTTTAAGCTCCAGCAGGTCAAAAGCACTTGCTATATTTACCTCCCCTCCTCCAATCACACACCCCTCCCTAACAAACAGAAGACCTTGGGGCTTTTCATCTGGTGATTTCATTGCTGGGCGATTCTGCAACTCTCAGAGGCGGATTTAAAAAACAAAAAAAGTCAGAATTGTTGCAAAAAGGTCTCCCCTCCAGCACAAAGTTGTAAGGTACTGGATCCTAGAGGTCAACCAATCTAGCCTGAGGCTCAGTCCAGGATCCACTACAGCATCTTTGACAGATGACTTTGTGGAAGATGATAACTCACTCATACTGGCCTGTATCTCCCAGTTTTGCAGCTGGAGTTTGGGGCCGCCAAGATGGGGCAAATCATTGATTCCACCTTGATCAATTAAGGGGGGCAGTTCCCTATGGACCTAGGTTTCCTCTGGAGCCCAGGATGGCCCGTTTCCGTGCCCGTCTCTCCACAGGACAGCCGTGTGCCTCCTACAGGCCTAGCGAGATGAAGCCGCGAAAAAGATCCCCCAGGATCTGCCCTGGTGTCTCCAGGCGAAAGAATCTCAGCGAAGAGACTTAGATCTCCTGCCATCATTGAGAACACTGGTTTGGGCCAGCTTCCTCAACAACTCCCATGTTCCCCACCTGACAGTCCTCAGCCCCAGCTGGAACCAGTGGTGGCCAACCGGTCAGTATCCCCTTAGCCCAGTGTTTTTCAAATTTGACAACTTGAAGATGTGTGGACTTCAACTCCCAGAATTCCCCAGCCAGCATGGCTGGCTGGGGAATTCTGGGAGTTGAGGTCCACACATCTTCAAGTTGCCAAGGTTGAAAAGCACTGCCTTAGCTAGTCTACCACCACCTGGGCACCTGCAAACAGACCAATCCAGCAATTCGGGCATGCAGCACTTTTATTCCTGACTGAAGAAAAACCATTCTGCCTAATGTTCGGTACCTGAGACACAATGTTTAATTTCTTGCCCTGGCCGCTGCTGCAAATCCGCCGGAGAAATCACCGTCCAGCACCAGCCTTCCATCCCCCAAATGCAGAGCCACGTTCCCCGCCACCGGTTTCTTTTTCTCGAGTTTTGCAGCTTAACTTTCAAGGCAGCTCCTTTTCCATGTTGAGGCATGCAAGACCATTTCTCTGGCACTGGCTGAAGAAGGCCTCGCTCAAGAGCGTGGGCTTCACTTCAGAGTTCACCGATAAAGGGAGAAAGAACGGTTAAGAACAGGATCTGCTGGGAAATCCAGCTGGCATAGGAGGAATGGATGGTGAAGGTGTCGGAATTGGCAGACGTGGCAAAACCGACCCGCCTGGTCAGGGACGGAACAATAAGTAGTTTTTTTAAAAGACTGGAAATCTTTTATGGACCTTTTGCTGAAAGTAGAAAACAAGGAGATGATGATTTATGGATCTGATGATTGAAAAAGGATGAAATAAGAGGCTGAAGGGATTCCTGTAATACCAAAGAGGGAGGTGGGATAATGAATTTGTTTATACCTGTTCAAAACAAAGTCAGAAGTCCGTCTGTCCGTCCTTCCTTCCTTCCCTTCCTTCCTCCTCCCCTCCCCTCCCTCTCTTCCTTCTTTCCTTCTCAAAATCAATCAATCTTCCTTCCTTCTCAAAATCAATCTTCCCTCCTTCCCTCCTTCTCAAAATCAAACTTCCCTCCTTCCTTCCTTCCCTTCCTTTTTTTTTCTTTTTTCTCTTATTTTCTTTAGATCTGTCTTTTACTTACCGAAAAACTTTTAATAAAAATTATTTTAAAAATAGAAAGAAATCCAGCTGGCCAGATGTATCTCTGTGTAATTAGGATTTGTGCCCTGCTTTGGATCTGGTTCCCAAAAGGTGCAAAAGTAGCCCTTTGGTGTGACTCTTTAAAGCTGCCCCATCTTCTCCTGGGATTGCGCAACACCTTTGTGAGAGATCCTGGGAAAAGATGGGGCTGCTTTAAATAGTTGGGGGAAGGTTTTACATCCGCTTTTCAGAACCAAATCTGAAACACACCATCCTAACTGTAACCTGAGCCAGCACAGAGATTGTTCCAGAAAAAACAATCAGATATCTTGTAGCATCTCAAATAATGACAAGTTATTGCCCCAAAGTGCATATTGCAATGAATGCTGCAGATCCCCATCAGACGCCGTGTTGATCTACATGGAATAATAATTTATTAAATTTACATGCCTCCTGACTCCCAGCGACTTTGGGAGGTTTACATCATCAAAGCTGTGGTAACTGCAACTTTCCATTTCATGTATTTATGTATATCTTCTTCATTTTGTTTGTTTTAACAACAGCAATATACCTTTCCAGGTTAAAAGTTAGCTTTGGGAGAAAGGGCAACCTAATTTTTTCTGCAAAAAATTAGCTTTTGCAGAGCAGAAAGCAACCGCAATCTTGAACTTCATTACAGTATTTTACTACTGCTTCAGAATTTAATAGGTTATCTGAGCCTTTTTAAATTAGGCATTTGGCTGCAGCTCGTCATCACAATGGAAAAAACACTAAGGGCTTCTGCTTCAAATCTGAAATTCTCTGAGGCTGCGTTATTTTTTTATTCAATGAGACATCCAATCAGGAGGAAAGGCACGTATTACAATTAGCACAGACGGGTCCAAATGTGTAAAATGCCAAATTCCCTCCACCACAGTGCCCCTTCTCTGTTTCACTGTTGTAGGTTTTTCCTAACCTGGAAGGCCTCAACATTTAACCTGCAGCTTTTTCATGCAAAGTATGAATAAAAGTATGCAAGGAAGGGTCCCTTACATTTACCCACCCACCTCCACAAAACATAAAATATAAAAAAAGAAAACAGTCTTAGTTCCTGGGGAGGACCCGTGATCTGAGCAAGGGAAAAAAATTCAATCAGTAACCGAATTTAATTTGTGCTCAGGGTTAGAGAGAACCTGATCCTACTCAAAACCAGTTTCATAGCATATATTCCTTTGGTGCATCTTTCTGCACCAAAGCCCAGGCATAGAAAGATGCAAGCTTGCTGTTCAAAGTTTACGCCAAATGTGGAAAGGATTAATTAAGACAGGAGTGAAATGGTTTATCTGCACTGTACGTACAGACTTAATGCCACATGGAGAGGCTGAATCCAACCATCATACTTGATCAGTTCAGTGAGAAACCTAGTAACTGCATTTCCACGTTAAACGTGGTTAGGGTTAACCCTTGTTAGTTTCTTGTAACTTCATGTATAAAATCCACTCATTGGTTAGTGTATGGTTGAATGAATGGTATGGATCCAGATAATGGGCTTATTCAGTAACCAGGAAAGATTGTGTGAAAATTGCCAGTGGGTTTGCAGGAATCATACCCTTTCGGATTTCTAAAAAAGCAGGAATATTCCAGATATTTTTTCCCCCACTCACTCTATGTAAGACCTGGACAAGTCAGTGTGGACTCTGAGCGACCACGTAGATTTACTCCACCAATAATCCACGTGGGTGAACCTGTTCTAACCTGGGCACGTATTTAAACAAACTTTGCATTACGAAGTGTGATTCAGCACCAAGAGAACGATCTCCAGAGGCCTCACTTTAACCATCTGCCAAATGGAACCAACCCTGTTATCCTCCCGGTCTGAAGGCTTCCAACCAAGTAGCAAATGAAAAGCAGAGAGATCAGATCATGGGGTTTGCTTCCACTCATCTTAGTCCCAACACCCTTCTGCAATATCAGAGTGTTTGCAACCCTTGACCAGCATATAAAATGTTGCTGGTCTGAAACCTGGCAGATGTGTTTGACAGCCAGCGTGGATGGTGGTTAAAAAGGGTTCGGGCTAGAAGCAGTGGGATCCTGGTTCTGGTCCTTGCTCAGCCACAGTAGTACCCTGGGGGACTTTGGGGCAGTCATTGTGTCTCAACCCAACCTATCTCCCAAAACGGTGGTTGTGGGGAAAAAGAAATCTTGCACTGTAGCTAGCACAAACTGAAGAAACTACTGTATGTATAGTTCTGTCTAACCCAGTGTTTCTCAACCTTGGCAATTTTAAGACATGTGGACTTCAACTCCCAGAATTCCCCAGCCAGCATGGCTGGCTGGGGAATTCTGGGAGTTGAAGTCCACATGTCTTAAAGTTGCCAAGGTTGAGAAACACTGGTCCAACCCAAGGTTGCAAGGAAGGAAGAGGGTCTCTTTCATGCGAAGAGTTTGTAATCCATGAAAATGCAGCTCATATTGAATTTGTTAGTCTTCACAGAGCACCAGACTCTTTGGCTGTGTTCATGCAATAGGCTTAACAAGGGTTACTGAAACATCTGTTTTCAGGCTAATGCAATATAACCACCCATGAACTGGCTTGCAGAATGCTAAGCCACAGAAAAAGAAACCAAGGTTAGCCCTAACCAAGCTTTGTCAGTTATGCAAAAGCAGACGCTACGTTAAGCAGGCTTTAAGTTGTCTGCCGCAGCCTCGCTTCTGTAGACGGTTTCTAAAGGAGGCAATCTCTAAAAAGGCTTCAGGTGATCGAAGTCCAAGTTGTACAAAATCCCATTCCATTTCTGGAGAGGACTATTTTTAAACTGCCCCAAAGCACTACAGTAGTTCATTGGAATCACAGAGCTGGAAAAGGCAAAATGCAAGTGATCGCAAGCTTCGTTCGCTAAAAAGATCCTCCATTACAGGGGTAGTTTACCTTGGCGTGCCAGACAATACAGCACAGAGAACACAAAGCAGAATGGAAACAGAACACTCACTTACATGGAGATTGCTCTAACTTAGCAAAGATGCTCTAGAACAGTGTTTCTCAACCGTGGCAACTTGAAGAGGCGTGGACTTCAACTCCCAGAATTCCCCAGCTGGCTGGGGAATTCTGGGAGTTGAAGTCCACGTCTCTTCAAGTTGCCAAGGTTGAGAAACACTGCTCTACAATGTAAATCTTGGTCAGCAGTGACAGAGCAAGAAACCACAATGAATCTAGACTTTCAGCAATGAGTGAGATGTGGGAGAAAAAGGGCTGCATTTTTATCTAAACGGCCATAATTCTGAATATATAAAGGCACATTTTGACATTTGCCTTTACAGCAGCGAGGGCACAAAGTCGCTTTATCTTTCAGCCTTCACTTACCCAACCAGCTAGACACACTATTGAACAAACATTCACAGCCTTTCGGGGCCTGGAAATTAGTTTCTTTCCAAACCAGAGTGATTGCATTTTACACCATCGTTTTAATCCAGCCAGGAAACAGCTTAATAGATGCTGTTGCGTATGTTAATCTTAGTTATTGATAACTTTGGTTTCTTTTAGTGGTGTAGCCTCTTGGGCTAACTTTGTATCACCCAAAAATGTATTGCGGAAACCCAGAAAACAGGCTAATTGATTACCTAGGTTATAAGTGTTGTACAAATGCAGGCAAATGCCGTTTCACGTCCTCATCTGATCCCATTATTAGCTTTCCGCTTGGTTGATACCATTTCCATGATACGGGAAAATAAATCAACCTACAGATGGTTTTTTGGGTTAGATTCAGAATCTAGGTTCAAATCTAGGTTAGATTCAGGGAGGCATTTCCCTTTCCAGGGTTTTGTTTCTCATCCGCCGTCAAACCAGCTAATTTAACCAGGTTTACAGCAGCAGAACAAATTGCTCTTGATCCGCAAGGCAGAGAAACTGCCTCTGCTGTGATGCTGACCACTGTAAACTCGCCAGGGTCTTGCCAAAATAGCCTGAAAGATTTCGGGTTACAAGAGAGCGTGAGCAGAAAGGGAAGGAGGCAAATTCCTGTCCTCAAAGCCCATTCTCCACACCCAAGGGCCTGGATTACAACTCCCGTCGGCCCCAGCCTTCTCCCTAAGGACAAAACGGGTTGTAGTCCAATGCTGCTGGAGGACACGAAGGATGGACTGAAGTCTCATTCATTGGTGCACGTCCTTCAACCCCAAGCGCATGAGCCTTTCTAGGAAATGGGTGGTTGAACTATTCAAAGCATTCCTACTGGGAAAAAATAACTTGTCAAAGTTTTGACCTGGTTTGATGCAGACTAGGGAGAACCAGGTTAAAGCTTCTACCTGGCCACAGAGAGCAGTGGGTAACGGAGCCAGTCAACGGTTGTGTTCCTCCACACTTAACCAGATGATTGCATTAACTCATTTTTCACCATTTGCAGAGGACATTGAATCATATATGCATCAAAGGGGCTGGGTGTACCCGCCAGGCTAAGCCATCAGAAAAAAAAAGTTTTGGAATTTGACTGTTTATCAGGAATTAGGGCTGTATCGAGGGGGTGATGGCTAAAAGAATATACTGAGAAGTTGGAAATGTGGTATTGCTCCATGGGTGTTGAAAATGTGTGATCTATTCGTTTTGGGAAAGGCAATATTTTCTGCAAATCAAAAGACGCGGCAATCTGTGTGACTATGGCAGAGACTGTGCTATTTTACAATATTTTGTACTGATCAGATTAGTGTATTCATTAGTAAACTGGTGATTATTGATAAGTATAAAATATAAGATAGACTTTTTCTCCTCCTTTCTTTTCTTGGTTTGCATTTTTAGTTTGTTTTGGGTCGTCCCCTTTCTATTTTTAAAGATTAAAATTTAATTGGTAATTTGGTAATTGCATAAAATAAACCAACCAAGGTTAACACACACACCCCACCCTTTAGAACAGTGCCTCTCAACCTTGGCGACTTCAAGCTGTGTGGACTTCAACTCCCAGAATTCCCCAGCCAGCCATGCTGGCTGGGGAATTCTGGGAGTTGAGTCCACACAGCTTGAAGTCGCCAAGGTTGAGAAACATTGCTTTAGAATAACCTCCCACCGAAGATCCAGATGGTCCCTCTGCTCTTGAGTGTTAAGAAGTCCTTGAAAACAGAACAATTTAAAAGGTTATTTGGGGCTGGCATCTGTTCACTTCCCATTTCAATTTATTTATTTACATTTCTGTAAGCTGTATCTATTTTAGTTCGATTCCTGTTTGATATAGGCTTTACAGATTTCTCTGGTTTTGGCTTTTATGTGGATTTACTGTTCATTATTATTGTCCGTGGGATTTTAATCATACAGAACCCTGAGTCTGTGTAAAATATGGCCTATAAATATAGATTAAACCAAGGTACTCCGTAGGTTTGGAACTCACCAATTAAGCCTGCTGCATGAATAGAGCCGCCCTCTCTCAGCTCCACCTACCTCACAAGGTTGTTTTTGAAGGGACAAAACGAGCACAGAGTACACAGAAAGGCCTCTCTGCAACACTCAAGTTGCTGTACTCAAAATCATGGGGCCTCTTCAGTGCCAACCCAACGTAAGGGAGGACGCTCCAAGATTTGTCTGCTGCCCAGGACACTTTCCAAACCTCCTCAAATTTACACAACCCACAAGAGACCCAACACAGGGATAAGAATTATGAATTTTACAATGCTTTGGATTCAGTCCCAAAAGGCTGCTTTGGAGCAGATGGGGTGGAAGCACAGCCCAGTCTACAACTCTTTCCCCCCAGATTGCGTGGTAATCCCATGAAAAGACACAGCTGCTTTAAAGAGCTGCAGACGAGGGATGTGTTCATACCCTAAAGCAGTGTTTCTCAACCTTGGCGACTTTAAGATGTGTGGACTTCAACTCCCAGAATTCCCCAGCCAGCAAAGAATTCTGGGAGTCAAAGTCCACACATCTTAAAGTGGCTCAGGTTGAGAAATGCTGGTCTGGTGGTGAAGGCACCAGGCTAGAAAGCAGGAGACCGTGAGTTCTAGTCCCGCCTTAGGCTTAAAAGCCAACTGGGTGTCTTTGGGCCAGTCCCTCTCTCAGCCCAGCCCACCTCACAGACTTGTTGTGGTGAAAATAGGAGGAGGAAGGAGGATTAGGTCTGTTCGCTGCCTTGAGTTATTTATAAAAATAAGAAAGGCAGGATAAAAAAAAAATCTAAAAAAAAAGAAGAAATATCCTCTCGTTGCTCTGCCCCAAGGCCACTGCAGGCTGTTTTTAGTGATTTTGAATTCCAGCATCACCCTCTCTAGAAGGGGAAGAGATCTCTTGATTCCTTTTCTCGACTGCCCTAAACATGCAGGCGAATAACCCAGCTGTTCCCTTGCACAGAAAGGTCTTACAACGTGACCTGTCTCTACTTCGCCAAGTTTTTTTAGCAAGTTTTCCCTTTCTGCAATCCCTCTCCCAGAAAAAAAAATGAAGGGAACAGCTTCACAATCTTCCTTTCTCATGAGCCCCACGTGGTTAACCTTAGGGCTTGGCGATTCAGGAGCTGAAACCCAGCCCTTTTACTTCCAGCTTACTTTCACCATCCTCCGTGGTGAAGGACTGGCGTTCTTGGATATAGAACTGCAGATCAGAAAGCTCTGGCATTTCCAAAAAATCATCCTTTGCAAGCGACATTTATATTATTCCCCTGATTAAGAGGTAACCCTTCAAAACATGTTGCTGCGTAGTAAAAGTTTCCCTTGTGCCATTTTTCCTCCTGGTTCCACCAGGGCACCAAGCCACAGCTCATGCTGGTAACCAGTTGAGACCCCACTCCATCCGCTGTGCTCCAGATGGAAACCATCACAACATGCGTTAATTTCCACTATCAGCTCTTCTTTGCAAGCCCTACTCTGTCATTTGAGGGTGTTAAACTAGTTAGTTTCAATTTACAGCTGAAGTAGCAAATCACATTAAGCCACATTTTTCAGTTACGATGGGCTCATGCATTGCCCTAAGGCATTCAGTGGTTTGTCTGTTTTTAGTTAACTACCATGTGTAGGCCCAGACATTTGTTTTTTCCCCTCCCCTCTTTGGCAAAAGTGGAGTTGTGTGCATGCAAAGAAAAAAACACGGGCCCACAAGCCATCATCCCTTGAGCATTCGAAGGGAAACTTTCTTCAACATCTCTTTCTCTCCAGACATCAGCGCGAGGCCTTTTTCTGGCATATACAACGTACCTCTTTCTACACCCACATCTGATCCACCCAACCCTTCCTCTGTTTGGCATGTGGGAAAGGAATTTGCATCAAAATTTATGTCAGTGCAATATAGGCTAAAGTATTTGGCACGCAAGGGAGAGGCTGCATCTAAAAAACAAAACAGATTACTAACAGAATCCAATCAAAGTTCCAGCCACTTGCACATCGCGCAAAAACTAAGATTACCGTGAAAAAGTTCAGCAGCCATTCCTAACTTGCTGCCTTTCAGATACTTTGGACAAACCCCATAACCCCACGCTGTGGTGTCTGGGAGTCATCCAACCCCGTTGTAGGATCTCTCTCCAGCGAGGAAATTCTCGGACTCTTCAAAAGGCCACCAATATTGCTGTTTCCTCATTACAGAAAACTGAGCTTGACCCCAGGTCCGTGAGGTGCACCCTCTACTTCACTCCCTGTTTTGCCAATGGGAGTGCCAGTCAGAGGGGCTGAGTTTGGAGAGAGGTGAGGATTGCACCAAACAAACAAGGTTTGATTTCTCACAGGCAAAAGAACACTGCCTTCGGAAGGGCCACACTTAACTCTTGAATGAGAGCATTTCCTGGAGATGCACAGAATGTTGACCCAACATCTACCCAAACAATGGGGTTTGCACAACACACCAAGGGTGACACTAATCAGACTGAGAACATTGTGCACACTAGGTCTGCAACCTAGTTAAAGAGGCTGCGTGAACACTACCAGACACTCTTAGTCTTGATTTAGTAGATGCAGGCCTGCAGAAGATGTACTGTTGTTTGTCTAGGGCAGTGTCTCTCAACCTTGGCAACCTTAAGCTGTGTGGACTTCAACTCCCAGAACTCCCCAGCCAGCTATGGGAGTTGATGTCCACACAGCTTAAAGTTGCCAAGGTTGAGAGACACTGGCCTAGGGTCTCTGTTTTGATTTTTGTTGTCCACACTATAAGATTATTTTAGGCTGAGCTGTCCACTTGATGTTTTATCTGTTCTTATGGATTTTCCACTTTTGTACGCTGCCCAGCATCCACGGGAATGGGCGGTTCACAAATCCAAATACAGAAAGGAATAAATGTATGTACTTATCTTATTTATATAGCCGCCCATCTCAACTAAAAGCAACTCGTACCCATGGCTGAGCAACAGGAAACAGCCCTTCCGTGCGTGGTCCAGAATCCCCCTTCCCTCTCCATTAATTATCACTTCTACAAGTCCAGTTCGGGATGAGCCCAACTGAGTAAAGCCTGTGTTAGAAAACATAAAATAAGGACCTGGCTTGCATTTTTCCCCCCTCCTCTCCTCCTGGCAAGCTTCTTTTAGCCCCAGGCACCCTACAGCTTGTTGCCCTTGTGTTTCAAAGGGACAGGTTCCTCTGCAAAGAAGTCCAAACGCCCAGCATCTTGGCAACCCCAGCAGCCAACTCCTACTCTAAGTGCCAGGTGTTGGACTAGGGTTAGGGAGGTCCAGGTTCAAATGCCCACCAGGCCGCTGAGCTCTCTGGGGAGTGGGGTTGGGGAGGCTCGGGGCCAGTTCCTCTTCCAGGCGACTCCACCTCGCAGGGCTGTTGTGGCGGCGGAAACAAAGCGATCAGGATGCCCTCCTGCACTTTCAGCGGGGAGAGCTGAAGGCTAGCGGACTAAAGCAGCAGCAGCGGAGGAGGAGGAGGAGGAGGAGGAGGAGGCGCGAGCATGCACAGAGCGCCCGGGCGCTTCGGCCCCGGCGCGGCACTCACCCCTTTGCGCTGGTTGCTGAGGCAGAAGGTGCAGATGGAGCGCGGCGGGCCGCCCGGGCCGCCCTCGCCCTTGGCGCCGCAGAGGGCGCGGAAGCAGGGCTGCCCGTCCTGGCAGCCCTCGCCCAGCAGCAGGACGTTGGCCAGGTGCGAGATGTAGCTGGAGGCCAGGCGCAGCGTCTCGATCTTGGAGAGCTTGCGGTCCACCGGCTCGGTGGGGATCAGCGTGCGGAGCGCGGTGAAGGCCGTGTTCACGCTCTGCGTCCGGTCCCGCTCGCGGGCGTTGGCGGCCTGACGCTGCTTCACCACCACCACCGGCCCGTGCCCGTGCCCGCCCGGCCGCCCGCCCTTCCGCCGGCCCTCGCAGCAGCCGTACGAGCGGTCCGAGGCGTCGCTCTCGCTGCGGTTCTCCTCGTCCTCCTCCGACAAGAGGCTCAGCTCCGGGTACAGCACGTGGGCGGCCACGGGCCCCAGCACGGTGAAGGCCATGGCTGCCCCCGCAAGGGGGCTGGGGGGCCGCCCAGCCACGGCAGGCCGGCGCACGGAGCGCAAAGCAGAAGCTCGCCGCGCTCCACGAAGGACGATGCTCGGCGCCCAACAGCCAGCTCTGTGGGAACCCGCGGACCCGCTCGCTATATAAGCCTCTGGGCGGGGCGCGGCGCCCGGGCCAGAATCCCAACCAGCCAATGGGGAGCCCCGGCATCCCCCCGGCTGGCCAATGGGGCGGCGGCGCTGCTCCGGCCTCGGAAATTGAAAGCCCCGCGCCAGAAGCCTGAGCCAGCGCTGGCCGCTCGGCCTGGGCACGTGGCGTGGCGCTTTGACAGGCGCTCGGGCGAGACGCCGCGCAGAGGAGAGCGAGCCTGCCGGGGCCGGTCGGGGGTCGGCGGGCTGCAGCAGCGGCGCAGCCCCCGCCTTGGACCGAAGCGAAACCGTGCTGGGTTCAGACGAGAGGCCGGGTACACGTGTCCTGTCCTGCTCGGTCAAGCAGCAAAGGAAGGCCAGAGGCTGATATGGGAGAGAATAGTCTAGACAGTGTTTCTCAACCTCGGCAGCTTGAAGAGGTATGGACTTCGACTCCCAGAATTCCCCAGCCAGCCTGGGGAAAGCTGGCTGGGGAATTCTGGGAGTTGAAGTCCACACCTCTTAAAGTTCCCAAGGTTGAGAAACACTGAGTTAGAACAAGGATCAGAAACCATCTGTGCCACACACGCTCAGCGGAGAAAGGAATAGGCATCTGATCCTGAGCATCTTTCCTCTGCACCCCTCTCCCCAACACACTGAGCGCATTCACATGACACACCTAACCCAGGTTCCTGAATTAACCTGTTTTCTGGGTATGGGCAAGACCTTGAACCAGAAATGAAAGAAGGGGCTGGCTTGCCACCGGATAACACACGTTCCCCAAAATCTGCCCAAGGTTAACACTAACCGAGCTTAGCATCTTAGACCAAAACGTCTGCTAGGTCTGTCGGAATGAGCCCAACTGCTGATGGTCAGCTTCAGGGGGCAACGAGGGATGAGAAGAAAGCAGGGGTGTCTATGGGAAGAAAAAGTCAGGAGGATGGTCACCACCATGCAATTGGAGCCCTGTCCCTTTTTTGCACAGGTCAGGGGCTTTGAATGCATCACCGTCCTTTTGATATTTTGATCCCATTCTTGCAGACCATTCAGTGTTGCTTTGAAACAAACAGATGCTGGGTTTATCATGACAAATAAACCTAATGCCTTGATCTGAACGTGACCTTCTTTTGGAAATTCCTGCTGAAAAGTCAGAATTGGTACAATACAGGTAGGTCGCGATCAGCGCGAGTTCGAATAATGCGATATTCGATTTAGTGTGTATTGTAAATTGATACCAAGTCATGTTTAATGTGACCCAAATTCAGTTAATGCAAGGGTAGCCTATGCGCAATTGAGGCTAGTCCATGTGCAGTTGCAGTTGGGGTTTTATTTTTTATATTTTTCAAATGTTGTGTTGTGTTTTTTTGATTGATTGTGTACCATCTGGTCATTTTTGACTCCTAGAGACTACATAGATACATTTTCTCCATGGTGATTTGCCCCTCACCTGGTCTTTCAGGGGTTACATTATGCAAAAGTTTACGTTACATTATGCAAAAAAAATTCCCAAGGTGTTGATCTGCAAAATATTAAATCCTTTCTTTAGTTCCATATACAGTATATACAGATTTTTAAAAAGGAAGACCAACTAATATAAAGTAAGAAAAAGAAAAGAAAAAGAAAGAAATCAAAGAGGAAACTAAAACTGCAAGAAAAGAAAAAAAGGAAAAGAAAAATAGAAAAGAAAGAAGAAAGATACAAGGAAGTAGCTTCTGGACTTCTTCACAGCAGTTATAAGTACAATTATAAATTTACCTCTTAATCTGTGGTTACAGTGTAACTCTCTTCTTTCTATAATCCATCCTGTCTAATCATGAAAGCCATAAATCATGAGTTCATTTTTTTCTGTTTTCCGCAAAAAGTCCATCAGGGGTTTCCAGTCAGTAACCACACGAATCAAGACCTACCTGTAGCCCTTATTGCAACACGTTCCCCCCAAAACTGGTTTCTAACAGACCTCCTGAGCTGTTCCAACCAGGGTTTCTCGGGCAAGGCATTTTCACCCAAGCCAGCGGCACCCTGCCATTTAAGCTAATGTGGTGCAAACGGAGAAGTCTTCCTGGAAAAAGTGTTTTTTAAAGACTTCTAAAACTTTTGGAAGTGTTTGGGGCTGCAACTCAGAATATTTGAGAAATTGCAGCTTCTAGAATTATACTTGCAGAAAGCCAAGTTGAGAACGGCTGACCTTGTCTGCATTCACACAACATGCTTTACTTGGCTGCAAAGTATAAACTCAGCAAATGGGCTGGGCTTGTGTAACTGACTAAGCCCCCCACCCCAGTATTAACCAAAGTTAACCCTAAGCAAGTTTGGCATGCATAAGAGGAAGAGTTTGGTCCTGAACACACCAGTTAAATGTGTTAAAAGCAAACCATCCCATCTTATTAAGCCATCATCAGGTTGGTTTGGTTTGGCTTACCGTGTTGTATGAACACAGGATTTGTGGTTTGTTAATCACGGTGGACTCGGTGGCTGATCAAAGCATCCGTTTTGCTTGTTCTAGGAATGTTTGGAAAAAGCATGACCACTTTCACACAATGTATGGAAAATGAATTAATCCATTTTCAGGGTTCATGCAATATTCATTAACTAATCAATCAGGGGCATCTCTGGAGCGGGGGGGTCAAAAAAGTTAAGATGGCATCCAGGACTGTACAATCAAAGGTTTGAAGGGCTTCGACCACCTACACCATTTTGATTTTTTTTTTTTAATACTCCTCATCCCCTAGATCTCCCAATGATTTGGAGGCAACAGCACAACAAAACCCACATGGTTAATACTTTTCAAACTTAGTCTGTTGTGAGAATGAGGCTCGTTAGAGTTGAACCGACCTCTTCAAGCATGGAGGGGAAGTCAGTTTAATCATCAGTGCAGTACAATGATTTCACTTCAGGGACTGGAGTGCCCCTTAAATCCAAATGTATGGCATCTACATCATTACCTAATTGACATAAATGGCAAATTGTTTGTGGTTAAATCTCAGCTTAAAATGCAAATTCTTGATTGAATTGGCACTAGTCTAAACCAGTGTTTCTCAACCTTGGCAGCTTTAAGCCGGGTGGACTTCAACTCCCAGAATTCCCCAGCCAGCAAGGGGAATTCTGGGAGTTGAAGTCCACCCGGCTTAAAGCTGCCAAGGTTGAGAAACACTGGTCTATTATACAGGGATGATGCAGACTAAACAAAAAAATTGGTCTGTTGTATCAGAAGTCTGCCAAACGGAGGTCTGTTAAATTAAGACTTTGCTGTATCGGTTTTCCATCCTGGGGAAGAGGCTATCCAGAAGCTGCAATGGCATGTGAGGGCGACTTTGGAAGACGGGGGGAAGAGATGCCTCCCAGGGAACAATCAGATGAAGGAGAAAGGAGCCCATAACAGGATAACGGACAGAGAAAGAAACTCAGGAAGGACCCACCCTAACTACTCAAGCGGTAAATAGGGAAGGCGAGAGATTCGCGCTTTCAGTCTTGCAAGATTCTGTTAATGCATCCTTACAATAAAGTAGAATTAGTTCATCTGTCTTGTTTCCTGTCCGGTTTACCCCGGAGGGCTGACCGAAGCCCACCGCCACGGAAAACTTCATTACGTTTTCCTTTCAGACTTTGTTTGGAGAAGTAAGTAGGGTTTCCTTCCCCCAGCACTTCAGCCGTGCATAACACAAGTACTGCATAGACTCGTGGATAAGCCAAGGATTTTAGGTGCCAAAATGCACTAAAAAAATTGGGGTTGGCTTATCCGCAGATGGGCTTATCCACAGGTATATACGGTAATACTTTTTTAAAGTACCCATCTATCCCAAAAGACCATGAAAAATGTGGGTCAGCTCATCCACAGGAGGAGCATTTTTCATGGTATTTGGGTGAAAAATTCAAGGGTCGGCTTATCCGCGGATGGGCTCATCCGCAGTGGGTATACAGGAGTGTGTTCTTGCAAGTCGAAGTTTTGGCCCAATCCCCTGCCCTGGTGTAGAGGGAAGAGGGAATGGCCTCGAAGGACAGGAGGAAGAGCTGCTACCAAAACAGCGGTAAGATAAAAGACATTTGAGTCCAAGGCAGAAACGTAATTTGAAAAAGCGTCTCAGGGTTGACCCTCCCTAGTTGTCAAGAAGATAGGCAGCAGAAGCGCATTCAGACTTGCAGGATGCTGTTACAATAGCTTTACAATAGAAGTAGCGTTGACCTACATGGCATTCGTTTCCTAGTCTGGTCTACCTTGGAGGGCTGACACCTGCCTATCGTTTCATGGAGGGATCCAAATATCTAACCAATATCATTAGGCAGAACGATGCCAAACCCACATCTCCTTCTCTATTTCCTCCCGGTACCTAAATTCCACCTTGGCATTCTCAGGCAGCGAATCTCCCGCAGACCATCCCAAACTCGCTGGCCCCAACTCGGCTGGGTCATGGCGTCCCTTGCCTCGGTTGCCGACCTCCACGCGGAAGGAAGCCCCACGGCGTGTTCGGTCTGCTTTCCTTGGCTCCCTGCCTTCTTGCTGAGCGCTCAGCTTGCAGGGCTGGGGGAGCGCTCAACTCGCAGGGCTGGGGGAGAGCAGCTAAGGCTGAGGTGAGAAGCGAGAGCAGAAGACGACTGCATATCTCCGGCAGACAGGAAAGGAAACCTCAGGGCAATAACTCATCGTCTCAGGAAGTCAGAAAGGGGCAAACTTTCCCCCTTGTGTGCCGGCTGCAGGAGATGATTTGACCTCCTGACGGCAGCCGGTGGGTTTCTGCTCCGCTCAGGCTGGAATGGATCCGGTGAACCCCGAGTGGATTTGTCTTCCCTTTCCTTGCAAGAAAATAATTCATTTTTCCCAGGGCTGGCAAAAAAAAAAAGGGGGGGGGGAAGGGGGGAGAAAAAAAACAAACCAGCCGTTCCAAGTCAGACACATTAGGAAGGACTCTTTGCAGATGATCCAGGAGAAAGACGGAAAGAGCAAAGGAAAGGAAGGATTTCGAATAACATTCGAGAGGCCGGTTTCCAAAAGGGGAGCTGAGACCCTCAACCCATCTTCTCGGTCCTCCAATTTGCACGCTGCCCCTTCTTTCGCCATGGGAAGATTTGGGGGTCTGACCTAGGCTGCGTTCACACAGCACACTTAACCTGGTTCCGAGTTCTGAGTGCATCCAATATGTGGAGTCATAAACTAACCAACCAGCGAACCAACTGAGCTTGCCCCATATAGGGAGTCATAAACTAACCGGCTCAGCTACGAAAAGGCTAACCCACCTTAACCCTTGCCAGGGTTGGTGTGTTGTTTGAATGCAGCCAACGGGTCTTGAACTGAATGTGTTAAGCAGGTTGTGCGAATACAACCACTGCCTTAGCCTGTAAGAGTCAATCCATCCATTGCACCATAAGGAGTTTCCTTTATCTTGGCTTAGCCCATTGCAGTGTTTCTCGACCTTGGCCACTTGAAGAGGTGTGGATTTAAACTCCCAGAATTCCCCAGCCAGCATGGCTGGCTGGGGAATTCTGGGAGTTGAAGTCCACACCTCTTCAAGTGGCCAAGGTCGAGAAACACTGATGTAGACTATGTCTGCCTTGGTGCCTGGCCTAAGCCACGATCTCCACTCTTATAGTATGCTGGGGCCGTGCACTTCATTGCAACAAAAACATGGACTGCTTTTTAGGTTCGGATTTTCCTCCTCCTCCTCGGCCCCGTTCGTGATGACCCACACATGCCTCGAAGCCCCATTTCCTTTGAACGGCATGGTCTCACCTGCTGTTTTTAAAGTGGAAACCTTCCAGCAAGCAGCAGGGAGAGACCCTCATCTGTAGGCCCTCAGGTTTGGGAAGTGGGGGGGGGCTGTTGCCCAAGGCCCTGCTGGAGCCCAGGCAGATGGCCAGAGGTTACAGACATCCATCTTTCTCCCTGCAGCTCGAACGGGAGAGTTAAAGCTCTGTTCCGCAGGCCGGTGCTGTCCAGATGTGGGGGGATGTCAGTTTTCCAGATTCCCCAGCTAGCAGGTCAGATTAGTGGGAGGTTCCTCCCCCCTCCACCCCCTCTTTTCCTACTCGCATTGTAGGAGGAGAAAGGCATTCGTTCACGTAGCCAGAATCAGAAGGAACCCGGTAGCGCCATTTCACATTTACAATGTGGTTAGCATGAAAAGGTGCACTGAACACCGCCGGAGCATAAGTGCTGCTTGCACCCCAGAATTAAAGGCATGCTACAGTGTGTGCATACGCATCGTTAGGTTCCTTCAGGGTGCTAAGCTGTGATCTGCTTAACCATGGATTGTTGGACCAAGCACAGTAGAGTTCGCACAACACCAAACGAAGGCATCTTACAGCTCATTCTGCCAAAAGGAGCCTTTTAGCCCGGCAGAGAGAAAAAGAGCTTGTTATGGGAATCTGGAACGGGAAGCTCTACCTTTGCATTTAATGACAGGCCTCATGAGGGCTAGCCACTTAATTATTTTCATCTGGAAACCGAGCTTCCCAGGAAACGACCGATGGTTGAACAAACTCTCCCCGCAGCTTCATCAGCCCGGGGAGTTTGGCTACCCGACCTTTTCCTGCTCCGTCCAAATCTCGCTCCCCCCAGCCTGCCACCCCCCAAATGTGTTTGCTAAGGGGTCTCATCAACAGGGACACCCTACTGGGCTGAGACTTGGCGATGCAAAGGAGGGGCCTGTGCTTTCTGACAACCAGCGTGACGGATAAGCCAGAAGTGTGTATTCAGGTGCAACGGCTTCAAGCATGTGGGTACCATCTGACGGGGAAGAGGCCTACAGAGAAAGGGAGAGGAAGCAATGCTGGCCAGTCGCATTGCAGGATTTCAGCAGCCGTGGCCTCTCTCCTGCGCCTTTAGAGATGGATCTTCCAGTTCTGTTTTTGTCTTTTATTAAGCAAGAAAACAGCCACAGCCCTTGCCTCTTGTACAACTCCAGTGGGTCCTATCGTCTTGCTAATAATAAGACCCGTTAAAGTACAAATGTCAAATCTTTTGAGGTCCTACGCGCATTCACCAAGCATAGGATTGGAATGAATATTTATTTATCCGACTGACTCCAATTCACTCTGCCAATGCTAGAAAGGATGCAAAGGGAAATTTTAAAACATTCCCCAAGCGGGCAGGAAATAAAGCTGCCTGGAAGGAGATTTAGAATGGGGGGTGGGGGGGATGGAAAGGACTTTTTCACCCAGTGCAGAATTCACCTGAGTGAAATGTGGTCCTCTGACCTGGATGGGTCAACAAGGGGACAGGTGTTTGAAGGATATTTGAAAGTCCTCCAGATACCACTTCAAGGATCGGTTGCGTCTGCAGAGACGGTCAAAACAGAACCTAACCAAAGCCACCCCAGAGACGCCTCTGTCGGCTTCAACTTCACCTCTGGAGAGTTGGTTCATTCATTGCATGAAGCTATAATGTGTTCTGGTTTTGGTCTGGCCTAAACTGCACCAGCCTCCTGGAACACCTGGAGAATTTTCCTTCTCACAGGTTGATGGGGACCAGGAACCACATTTAATCATGTTCTGCTGGTTCCAGGGGGTTGAGTTTTCCTTTACAGCTTGCCGATCCCATGCTCTGATTATTAACTGCCCCGAATCCATGGCTTGGGGCCATCTAAACATTTTGCAAATAAATAAGCCCTCACCTCGGGTTCATAAAGGAGCATGAATCTTCCACAGCCTTGAATTGGGCTTCCCCGTTTGGCAAATGTTTGCCGGCATCTGGGGTCAGAGGCACCAACGGTAGCCTGGAAAAGTCGAACGGGGTCTCTGCGGGGTAAAGATCAGACCAGGATCCCCCTCCCCGGCCGTGTACGGTTTGCAACCCCCACCTTGCAGGGATCTTTTATCCGGGAGGCGATCCTTAAGTGTAAGTAAATAAACAGAAAGCAGATGGAAAGCACCAGCAGTGCGGCTATTCCCAGCTCCCGGGGGTCTCGTTACCCCCCTTGTAACCAAGACAAATGGATTCCAGACCCCGCCGTGTTAAACGCTGGCCACATGTGTCCACCCCAGGACGCTGCCTGCTTGACCTCCCCGGCCCCTATGGAAAGAGCATTGCCCTTTCTGGGAGTGGAGAGGGGCCTGGGCGACCCCCCCAGCACCCAGCCCGGTGGCCTCTTCCACGAGGTGCATGTTGTCCTTTGGGTTAATTTCCCCAAAGTCTTTGATGGCTGATGTCACGTATTAACACCGCAGTGGGGACAAGACCTCTTGCAGCAGGGCCCTACAACTTTTCATGCCAGGCTCCCCTGGAGCAGGGGACGGGGGGGAAGGGGGGAAGGGGGGAGGTTGCCAGGTCATGCTTTCCTTCCTCCCCCCCCACCCCAGGACGGGGTATTTTCTTTTCTTGGCCCGATGAGACGAAACCCATCGCTTACAGTTAGATTGGTGGGTGTTCTGCAGCTTTCCAAGCACACAGAATGCAGGGACTGCTGTTTTCGGGCCACTGGATTAACCTGGTTACCGAATTATCCCTGTTTTCTGGGTTTGAAAAATGCACTGGTTCTTCAGCTGGGGTTAATTACCCCCAGGGGTAATCTGGGCATCTCCTGGGGGTCATGGAACCATTGGTAATTGCTGGTTTGGACGTTGAGGATCCAGTTTGGGACTGCCAAGATGCTTGTGTAAAACCACAGAGTCTTTTTTTTTGGGGGGGGGGGCAGATAATAATATTATTTGGGACTGGGGAAAGGAGTAATTGGGTCAAACGGTTTGAGGACTACTGGCCTAATGGATTGAACCAGAAGCCAAGCAAACAAACACGGTCAGGCTTCAAAAAAGCAAACCACGCAACCCTGTTTAAAACTAACCAAACATGGCACGTTATACAAATACAATTGCTAAGCTTTTAACTGACCTGGTTAGGTGTGTCGTGCAAGCAGACAATGCCTTCAGCTTTTTCAAAGTTTCCAGTCCCTAGGCATGGGAACATCGCTGCAAATGGGGCTTGGCGCACGCAGGCAGTTTCACAGGGATCGTCTGTCCACGGATGCCAGAGGGTAGCTAAAAACAGACCCGCGTGTTGTTTTTATGGTGAGGGTAATTCAATGAGAGGGTTGCTACCCCCTTCCTTCTGTTCAAGCTCTGAATATTTCTGCAAAAGGCAGATTAAATGGCACAATGCCAAAAGTCAGGAAAGTCAACCTTCTTGATTTGCCAAAAGAGCTTCGCCAAAACCAGAATTGAGATTATCTCGCCGTCAGAATTACTTTGCACAGAGCAACACACAGTTGCTACGGCGTCAAGAAGAGTTGTAGTTTCTGCCTTATGGAAAAATGGATGCTCCAAGGGGAAGCTGGACCGGCCCTCTGTCCGGGGTGCTTTGATTTGGACCCTGCGTTGAGCAAGGGGTGTCCTGGATAGCCTCAAGGGGACCCCTGTTCACTTCTAGGGTGGTTGTAGTCTCCTTTTTAAAATTAGTTCTCAGAGAGAAGGCGCTTTCAAAATGTCACTCAATTGCCATGAAGTTTTCATGGCTGGGATGTGGCTGATTCATTTAGTTCTAATTTATTCAGGACAAGCTTGGATTCAATTAGTGTGTTTATTCTGTGGCGGCCAAAAGGGGCCTGTACTCCTTCTGCCTTCCAGCATTTAAGCATCCTGCTGTCTGCAGCCTCCGTGGCTTCCCCGTTTTCCATTTAATCCCAAATAAAGGTTTTTAGAGTGCAAATGCGAGCAACCAAGGGGTTTCAAATGAGGGAAAGGTAGTCACAGAAAGTTGAAAACATCGACGGTTGCACCTTCTTTCGCTGCCTGCAGTGAAGTCTGTTCACAACCGCTGCTGAGAAAAAATTGAAATAAATTCTCCAGCCTCCAAGAGAATATGGTAGGAAAAAAAAGGAAGAAATTACTTTTACACAGGAAGGAAACTGCAAAGCTGATCCTGACACAGCCTCAGTTGCAGAAGAGGCAGATTTTTTTCATGGCAGGCGTCTTCTGACGCACTGACTTCAGGTATTCCGCCTGCATGGAAGTGACACGCCTGCATCCCATGTAATTTAAACTCTGTGTTGGGTCAAAGAGCAGGACAGGCAGAAGCGATCAAGGATGGCCATGAAGCACCCACTCCCCCCACCCCATGCCAACCAGACCCCTCCCAGCAACAGGATAAAGATGCAATACATTCAGCCGTCTTCCCCTGCTGTCTGAGTCCACCCCTCCTGCACCTGCTATTCAAAGTTATACTACTTTTGGATGTGGAGGCTCCATTGAACCATTCATCCTAATCATTTTTGACAGAATCCTTACTTGACATGAACTTTCTCATTTCCTTTAAAGTCAGCTCAGTTTACAGATTCCAGAAACTCTGATTTGGGAAAGAAGGGAGAGGGAGAGGGAGAGGGAGAGGGAGGGAGGAGGGGAGGAAGGAGAGGGAGAAGGAGAAGGAGAGAGAAAGAAAGAAGGGAAGGAGGGACAGAGGAAGGAAGGAAGAGGAGAGGGAGATGGAGAGGGAGAAGGAGAGAAGGGAGGGAGGGAGGGGGAAAGAAAGAAGAGAGGGAGAGGGAGAGGGAGAGGGGAAGGAAGGAAGGAAGGAAGGAAGGAAGGAAGGAAGGAAGGAAGGAAGGAAGGAAGGAAGGAAGGAAGGAAGGAAGGAAGGAGAGATACGGGAAGAAAAAAAGGAAACGTCTGTTTAATCTTTGTTCAGCACATATATTATTCCCCCAAGCTACAAGGCAGCCGATGGACATGAAGTCTTTGTTAATGTTGTAACCGTAATAACCTTGTGCAAAAGTTAGATCAGGAGGCACCTAGTTTGTGGGGAATACACGGTCTCATAAAAAGTGGGGGGGGGGAGAGAGAGCTGGGGCCGCACCAGCAGCTCAGTGCGCCTGCAAGATCCCAGAGGAGACTCGTGTGCCTTCGCTTCCCTACCGCATCATCCCCCAGAAGTGCCCCTCGCTCACCAGCCCGGCAGCCCAAACCAGGCAGGGGAGCCCCCGGATCTGAAAGCAGCTGGGCCGAGAAAGGACTGGTGAGGAGCGAGCAGCCCCGGACCCACAGGTCCCCTTCTGAATCTCCAGGGAGGGCTTTTTTCTCGATGCACGACGGATCTCAGGCCCGGGACGTGTGCTGCTGGAGCTTGGTGAAAAGATGCTGTGGGAAAGCCACACCCGTGAAATGCGAAACGCAACCCAGCTCTGCGGAGAAACAGGACCCTGGCAAGCAATCTCCAACAGCAAGTCCAAATTCATGCCCACGTTATGCCGGATCGGCCGGGCAGTCCCTAACCCTTCTGTCACCTCCTGAACCAAATTGCACCACTGCAATGAAACATGGCTTAATTAGTCATTTATTGGACTGGTTTATATCTCGCCTTTTGTACAGGAGCTCAAAGCGATATGCAGAATATTCCCCCTTCCTATGAGATGGGCTGGGCTGGGCTGGGCTGGGCTGGGCTGGGCTGGGCTGGGGATGAGGGGGTGAAGGGGCACCAGAACTGGCGATTTCCCTGATCTGGGTCCAGCACCATCATCATTACATCTTGGGTGGAGAGGGAGTCCCCCAGGGAGCCCCCATAGCTGGGCAGCCTGGGCCCTGGGTGTCCCCAGTCCTAGTCCAGCACCTTCATCACAACCCCACACTGGCTTTCTGCTGGGAGAACAGAAATGTGTAAATATACTGTATATTTGGAAGATGATTCGATACATCTGGCCAATCATGACTGGGTTTGGGAGAGGAGACCACCAGGAACTTCCAGGGCCGTTGGCCAGTCTGGGAAATTTAAAGACATCCTGGAGGAATAAAATGCCAACCCCTTCCATATTGCTGCTAGATGTCAGCCCTACAAAGTAGACCAAACGTGGAAACCAAAGACACTCAAGCTAATGTAGTACTACTTTTATTGTAAGGTTATAGTAACAGAATCTTGAAAGTCTGAATGCACTTCCCCCTCCCTCCCTTTATCTTCATGAGAACTAGGGAGGGTCAATTCTGAGAAGCTTTCTCAGATTACATTTCTGTCTTGGACTCACATTTCTCTTATCTGATCCTTGTCTTGGTTGCGGCTCTTCCTCCTGTTCCTCAAGGTTATTCCTTCTTCCCATTACATCAAGAAAATGATACGGGGGAGAGGTTCTTTAGGAATTCTGCTCAACCTGAAGGGGACTCGACTATGGTTTAAATACTAATAAAACAGCATTGCAGGAAAACCACATTAACAATTTTAACTATTTAGCAGTTAAAACCAGTCCTTGTCCAAATAGGAAACACACCCTGGATGCTTACCTGCTTTTACCTAGACCCTAAATTTTAACAAACAGGGATGGAGAAGTCTGCAGGGCACGCCTTCTGCAGTCCTATCCAGCCCTTTGCCAACAGCAACCATAAGAAGCATCTGCATGTTTTTGGGTGTAATGAAATAACACACAGCATCTCCACGTGTGCTTTGCTGTCCCACCATACAGCACTTGTGTATGTTTGTGCCAATGTGTGCAATGGGAATCATGGGGCAGGTACATACATGTCACATGACACGTGGCAGGGAGGGGGCTTAGAATGGAGCAGTGTGCCCCTCCCCCAGGGAAGATTTCGAGAATTTTTTCCAATTTTTTTTTCTTGGCAGCCTCCAGCTGAAGCCAGCCCATTGTCAAACTCAATCATTCTTTCGTTGGCTTCTCCCATCATGCCTTATTGGGCAAGCTTTTGATCCTGCAGTCATCTTGACTTTGTTTGATCCCCTTGTTCCTTGGTTTAGATCAGCTTTTTTCCAACTTGGCCCCTTTAAGAGATGTGGACTTCAACTCCCAGAATTCCCCTGCTGGCTGGGGAATTCCTGGAGTTGAAGTCCACACCTCTTAAAGGGGCCAGGTTGGAAAAAAGCTGATTTAGATGGTGTCAAAGATCAAAACAAGTTTCCCTCCAGGGTGAATGACCAGTCCCTAATTCCACTAAGAGAAACTTATCATTAATAATTAATAATATATTATTAACATGCTATTATATTACATTAATAATATATGATTAATAATACTTAATAACATATAATTAGTAATAATTAATTATAGATGGGCTACCATATAAATTGGATGGATGAATAAATAAATAAATACATTTAAAAGCTAATTTTTAAAAAATTTGTGATAACAGTTTTCTTTTAATAATAACTTCTTATCTTTTTATAATGCTTGGTTTTATCCCCTTGTTCTTCTGTTTAACTGCTGTACGCTGCCCAGAGTCGCTCGGTATGAGATGGACGGCGACATAAACGTGACATGTAAGAAATAAAATATAAATAAATAAATAAATAAATAAATAAATGTTAATAACATGAAGGCAATGTCTCGCTGAAGGTCTCTGTCTGTCAGCCCTTCGAGGTAGGCCAGGTCAGGAAATAGACACAAATCCTACTTTATGATAGTAGGTTATAATAACAGAAATTTAAAAGCCTGCCTGAGTTTCCCTCTGTCCCTCGATGCAGAATCGAGGTGGGGTTATTTGGAGTCCCTTGCACAGACTTACCACTTTCATTGAGATTTCATTTGTTGTCTTTTATCGGTGAGCAGTTTTCACGTTCCTTTATCACCTCTGCCTCCCTCTACAACCATGTTTCTCAACCTGGGCAACTTTAAGAGATGTGAACTTCAACTCCCAGAATTCCCCAGCCAGCAAGGCTGGCTGGGGAATTCTGGGAGTTGAAGTCCACATCTCTTAAAGTTGCCCAGGTTGAGAAACATGGCTCTACGATATCCTCAAAGCGTTGCCTGTTCAACTCCTATCGCTTGATCAAACCCAGCCAGGATAAGATTACTGCGAGTTGATCCCTAAATTGATCTAATCCTATTCTCAGCTCATCTTTGCTGGAGACCCCATCCTGTAGGGGTGAATTCCACAGATATGTCTACGTACCCTTTCCATACAGCAAGATATTCCAACCAGGGAAGAGCGCTGGTGGGATATCTGTGGGGGGGGGGGGGGGGAAAGGGAGTGGTTATTAATCTTGCACGGGGTGGGGGCTCCTGTCAGTCTGCCCACCTGTCTCCCCTCTGCTAGCCTGACCTGGAAGGGCTCGGAGGACCCCCAACTGACAGATGACCTCAGCTGCCTCCAACCCATTTGTTCCAGGGGAGAACAAAGGTGTTTGCGGGATTCCCCCGTTCTCCTTAATCTTGCACGGTTTATGCACAGTCCGGGCCTCCGGTCGGAACTTGGGGAGATTTCCTCCGAAGACAGGCGTGTAATTTTTCCCAGGTTTGCTCCTGCTAGGAGCTGAATTAGCCAGCATCCGTTCCATTCCATTCCATTCCATTCCATTCCATTCCATTCCATTCCAGGCCAGCAAATCTTGCGTCCTGTAGTTGCAACAAGCATTGTCCGGTTTTAAGGCCGTCAATGACCTGGAGGGTCAAAAGACCCGCTGATGAACTTCACTCCTATTCTGAGTCCACAACATCCCATCGATCCATGGAAAAGGCTGGGGCCTGGAGCAATCCACGTTCTGCCCTCGCCCAGTATTTATTTATTAATGTTATTTATTAAACCCATTTATATAGCCGCCCATCTCACCACAGGGGACTCTGGGCAGCATACCACAGAGCTCAACACGGTCAAGAAATGCATTAAAAATATGAAAATCAAAATAGAATAGAGAATAAAAGGATGTTCGCAATAAGGGAGCCACCTTGCTAATAGGCTGGGTTTGTTAGCAAATCCCCCCTCTGAAAACCTGGCCGATGCATTTGCAGAACGTGGATTGTTACCCGTCCCGAGGACTCAAAATTGTGGGTGAAAACTGCTGAGAAACCAAGTCTCATTCTCTGTCCCCCTAACCTACCTCAAAGGGCTGTAGTTAGGGGGATAAAATGAGCAGTGTCTCTCTGCAAACTGCTACTGGTGGAAAAGCAGGACATTTGTGTAAGAAAAGTCTCAGCAGCAGCAGAATCCAGGCCACCTGAGCCGATCTTGAAGGAGAAGGAGGATCACACCTGGCTTGGGTATGGATGGGAGGCCACTAGGAAATCCCAAGGACTAGGAAGTTGAAAAAAATAACCCCAGAAAAGGCAAACCACTTCGGCACTGTTGTGAAGAAAGCTGCCTGGCCTTGTCCATGGAGTTACCCACAATCCAACTGGAGGCTGGACTTCATGTACCAGAAGTGGACGCACCGACCCGTGGAGATGCCCAGAAGCTGCTGTTTCCCCTTTGCCGACGGCAGCCTTGGTCTCTGTTTGGGGAGGGTCCCCCCTGCTAAAATGGCTGTCAGGGAGACCTCTCCCTGGTCCTTGCAAAAGGAAACTTTAAAGCACGCCACAATTCTTTAGACAAATTTATTATTCTCCCGGGAGGTGCAGCCGGGGGTCTTCCCCTCCAGGAGTGCCTGCGGTGCTTCCTCTGCAGGGCCGGACGCTTTGATGCCGCACGGCCAGGCCCATGGCCTCGGCTGTTCAAAGGGAAGGAGCCGAGCCGTCTCCCTCCTTCTCTTCCGCTCTGGCGACTGCCCGGAGGAAGTGGCTCGTTCTCTGCGTTAGCTTGTGGGAAACCGCTGGGCCAGTGCAAGCTTTGGGGGCTTTCTCGAGATCTGGGATTTGCAACGCGGTGCCCGTGGGCTCACACTGAGCCCACGGTCAACTCCTCCGCTGCCTGTCCTGTCCCATCTCAAGAACATTTAAAAGGACTCTGCCCATTTTGGGATTTATTCTTCCTCCCAGCTCTGGGCTCAGAAGCCTCAGATTAAACCAACCAGCCTAGTTCAGGCGTCAGGCTGGGGCGAGCTTTAGCTGAGTAAACCTATAATAAATCACGGTTTCCATCTGGATTAAGGCACTTCCCCTGAACTATACCGTAACTCAGGCGCCAGATTCAGATATCGTGCTAGAACCAGCACAGGTGTTCCTGCATCATACAAAGATGCTCACTGGCGATTTTTGCACAGAATGCTAAGTCATAATATTTCATTACAAATTAAAGCTGGTTTTTCTCCCACTGCAATTCGGAAGACTCTCGTTGGCAGGTCACATAGATACGGTTTGTTTAGCTTTAACTTAACCAAGTTTATTCAGTAAACCAAGGTTAAGCTAGGTGTCTGAACTCAATGATATGGCTAAGTGACTCCCACTGGTCTTCTTCAAAGCATGCCAAGGCAATGTTTGCATTCCCACAACATGCTAATCCACCCTGTACCCAAGTTTGTTTCAGCCCAGTTTAGCATGTTTTGTGAAAAATGAGTTGTTTCTTTTGTTCCGGAGAGGACCAACTGGCGTATTAAAATCCCAAAACTGGTGCCCTTGTTTGGCCAACCTTTTTCTAGCCAAGGCTGGGCTGTTGCCAGCTTGTTAAGCGTGCCATGCAAATGCAGTCACAACACAGGTGGTTGTGAACCTGGCTCAGTGGGAAGGCACTTTTTGGATCCTGGCCTGACTTGCATCCAGGGCATAGCCGGGCATGGAGCACAGCCATGTGCCTCTTGTCATCACCACAAAGTGCATTGTTGGCATCATTTGCACGGTGACATCAGGGCACACAGGACCTCAGCGTGCCATCTTCTGGGGCTCAGATCCACAGCACTCCCCTCCTTAGTCCAACGTCTTCGATACAAGGAGGGGTTACTTTTTTTAAGGCCAACCGTCCAAAGAGGTCAATGAGATCTCGGTTCAGAGCAGTCTTTTGGAAATGGAATTGGGAAGCACCGGCTCCGGATTTTCTGTCTTGGCAGGGAGAGGGTGCCATCTGCTGGACTTTTTGTCCAGAAAGGGGCTTCTTTTACCCCCTGCCCCCCCTCCATCCCAGGGCTGCTAGGACCACAGCCTGCCTGCACTAAGCTCTTTCATCTAAATTCAAACATTTTGTGGGGCCCCAAAGAGACATCTTCCATGCGAGAGCACCCAGTTGTCCCCACCACTCCGTCTTCTGCTTCGAACCCTGGATCTCCTCTCCAAACAAACCTTTGCTAGCATTAACTTGGGGGCCCGTCCTTTGGTGGAGGCTTATGGTGACCCTCCCATCCCCTGGCTGTGGAACATTACGGGCACTCACTCAGAGGTCAATCCAACGGCTTGTGTTTGGGGTGCAAAGGGGGCCTCTCCCCCACCTCCTCTTCTGCTTGGCTGGGTTCACACAACACACACACCTGGGGCTACTCAAGCTGTGCACCACACCCGTCTTGGCCAGGGCTAACCTTGGTTAGTGCTATCATTTAGCACAGGGTTCCTCAACCTTGGCAAGACCACAATAGGGACCGGAAAATTAGTTGTTAATTGGGGTGGTTATTAAGCGAGTCATGCCCGATTTTATGACTTTTTGTAGTGGTCATTAAGTGAATCACATGGTCCCCCATTGATTTTGCTCGCTGGAAGCTGTCTGGGAAGGTCACAAATGACGATCACAAGACCCCGGAATGCTGTAACTGTTGTAAGTGCGAGCTGGTTGCCAAGTGCCCAGATTGTGATCACGTAACCGTGGGGGTGCTACGGGACTTGTAAGTGCATGGACCGGCTGCAAGTCCCTTTGTTCAGCACTGCTGTAACTTTGAACAGTCACTAAAAGAATGGCCATTAAGTGAGGACCACCTATAATCCACCCACCCATCCCAGGAGCCTTAATTTTCCATGCTGTTATTTATTTTATTTTACCCGCAATGCCTTGTGAACCGATGGATAGTCTCTGCAGAAGCTTCTTTCTGGCCTTTTGCTGGCTCCTGGGGCTGATTTTGAGGAAGGGGGTGGGAGGAGGGGAGATTTTGAAGGGGGCACCACCAAAACATCATTGTTGCCCTTCCCAGCTACAAGCAGAAGCCCTGGCCTTATTCAATCATTTCAGAAATATATATTATCCCCAAATTTGCAAACCTACAAAATAAACAGAATCAGCAAGTTTGGAAATAGCTTAAAATATTTTTTTAAAAAAAGAATACATGTTGTGATTGACATACATCCAAAAGGAAAAGCAACCTGAGATTAAACGGGGTATTTTGGAGTCGCTTCCGAGTTCTCTCAGTGCTGTGGTTCAACCCTGAGAGTGCCTTGTATTCTCAGCTCCCTTCCAAACTTCCTTCCTGCACGCTGAAAGCTTCCTAGATTGAAATCCCAGATTTCCTTGGGGAACTCAGGCAGGTAGACACGGCAGTCCCTTCTCCCATTTTCCCCCAAGAAGCAGCCTGAAAGGGAGGGCTGGAGTTGACCAAGAATTCCCAAACCTGGCCTTGAAAAATCCAAAGGACCTCTAGATGTCAGCAGAGAGTGAGGGTTTCTCTGTGCCTCTTTGCTGCCATCTAGCCTTCGCTGTTGTGCAGTGCAATGTCCTCTGATTCTCCACTCTTCACTCATCGCCTTCCCCAACCTGTGCCTTTCTGACCAGGTTGGGCTACAACTCCCATCTTCCCCAGTCCGCACGGCCACACAAGGTAGACCATTCTACTTGTGCGATTTAACACCAAGTGCCAGTCTGGCCCTTTCTCATCTCAGTTCCCAACCAAGCAGGAACCAGCCCCCCTATAAACTGGGTAGGCCATCCCCTCTCACGGCTCAGGGCTCTTATAGGCTGGGCCATCCTATGTCCAACCAAGATGCGGAAGGGATAACAGCAGGCCGCTAGTCCTCATTGTTGAACGTCTGGCAAAGGAGAGAAAGACCAGTCCTTGTCTCAGTTCCAAGATTCAGATGGCCCAAGGATGCTCTGGAATAGGGTGGCCGGGAAAAAGCCTATCGCAAATCGGGGAGGGAAGAGCCCAGGTAGGTACGCAGGTCGCTGAGCGTAGACCGGATGATTTTAGCTGGAATGGTCTCCTTGTTCAAACGCTTGTACGCTGCGTAACGGTGACAGCCTCCGAAGGAGTAGAAGTAATCTCCCCCTTCTCTACCTTTGATCCAGAGAACATCAATTGGGGGGACCTGGTCAGGATCCTCCTAAAAAGAAAAAAGAAAGGAAGGACAAGAGATAAGTTCAGTATGAATGAATGAATGAATGAATGAATGAATGAATGAATGAATGTCTGCCTTCTCACTTGGCCAGTGTTTCTCAACCTCAACAACTTTAAGATGGGTGGACTTCAACTCCCAGAATTCCCCAGCCAGCCATGCTGGCTGGGGAATTCTGGGAGTTGAAGTCCACCCGTCTTAAAGCCGCTGAGATTGAGGAACCCTGCTTTAAACACTCAGGTTGAATTCACACCACAGGCTTAATGGGATCCGTGGCCCATGTGTCACTGCTGCTCTGTGAACTGCCCGTTGGCTTGGAGGTGCCGTTTAACGGGTTGGTAAACCCCTTCGTGGCAAAGGGCCTGGTGAACGGAAGGACTGCTTCTCTCTTTGGAGTTCCTGTATTGCCAGTCAGCAGTTGCGGGCCGGATACCAAAGGACAACGGTCTCGTCTGCCAGGATGAGTTCAGGTTTATTAACTGGGTCCAGATTTTATGGTGTCAGGGAGATCCCTCCTCCATCAGCCGCGGGGAGGGCGAGTAACGGCTAGGAAAGTCCAGCACGGCGTCTGCTGGGGAAACGGCCGCCTTCGCTGGGCAGGTTTTATAGTCCTTCAAGCCCTGGCTCCCAGCGCTGAAGCTGCTTACTTTGGGCATCCGCAGAGGAAGGTTCATTTTATTTATTAATTATTAGTTTAGGCATCCGCAAAGGCAGGTTTATTTTTATTCATTCATTCATTCATTCATTCATTCATTCATTCATTCATTCTTAATTTAGCCGTCCACAAAGGCAGGTTTATTATTTATTTATTTATTATGAGTTTAGGCATCCGCAAAGGAAGGGTTTTTGTCTGCCTGCCTGCCTGTCTGTCTATCTATCTGTTAGTTTAGGTACACGCAAAGGAAGATTTATTTTTATATATTCATTCATTCATTCATTTTTAATTTAGCCATCCACAAAGGCAGGTTTGTTTATTTGTTTATATTTATTTATTTATTTATTATGAGTTTAGGCATCTGCAAAGGAAGGGTTTTTTGTCTGTCTGTCTAGCTATCTATCTATTAGTTTAGGTGCCCGCAAAGGAAGCTTTATTTTTATTTATTTATTTACTTATTAGTTATTAGTTTAGGCACCTGCAAAGAAAGGAAGGAAGGAAGGAAGGAAGGAAGGAAGGAAGGAAGGAAGGAAGGAAGGAATTTATTTATTTATTTATTAGCTTAGGCACCCGCAAAGGAAGCTTTATTTTTATTTATTGACTCATCATTAAATTTTTATGCCGCCCATCTCCCCCAGATTTTAATTTATGGATTTACATTTCAAATTTGTCACCACCCACCTGACCGCAAAGCGACTCTGGGCGGTTTACGGTCAGAAGAATCCATGTGAATTAAAACAGAATAAATACGAATTAAAATACGTTAAAGTACAGCATTCCTACATAAAAAAATAAATAGCTTCCAAGGAACTGATGTTAACTAGAAGTTATGAGACTCGGGGAGCGTCTTCAAGGCACCAGCCACCCCCAGGGTTGGCTATATTCCTTCTTGCCCCACATGAGTTGGCCGAGCCAACTTTCCTTTATATATTAATGAGGATTAGCTTTATCGTTAAGTGTCCAGCACAATGTTTCTCAACCTTGCCAACTTTAAGATGGGTGGACTTCAACTCCCAGAATTCCCCAGCCAGCCATGCTGGCTGGGGAATTCTGGGAGTTGAAGTCCACCCATCTTAAAGTTGACAAGGTTGAGAAACACTGGTCTAGCAGATATTGGGCAGCTAGTTAAGGCAAAAACAGGAAATAATTATCTAATGGGACGGGGAGTTTGTTATCCCCCAGCTCACACCAAGCAAAGAACCAAGGTGCCACTTTAGGAATCAAGTAGGAAGAGCTACCTTGCTGAAGCAGCCTCTCTTCCTAACATTCATTTAAAAAATTAGGTCAGGCACAGGATACTCATCTAGGAACATCGGGCAGCGTGGGGGCACTCCACGCCCCTTCGATTCATCAATGCCGTCAGTCGGGGTGGCACCAGGAGATCCATAGGATCTCCCCCCTTAATAACGTCCAAAAAGTCCTTACAAACCCAGCTGTTGCTGCAGGCAAGATGTTTTTTCTTGGGTGTAATGTGTCGGGGGGGGGTGTTTCCTGCCTGTAAATGATTTTTTCCTCTATTTTACGTTTCTTGACTTTTCAAAGGGCACGTCGCCAAGAGTGGTTTGGAGCCAGGCGGCCTCTAAATTTAATTAATCCATTAATTAAAAAAAACTAACAAGTCACCTCGGCCCAGCCCGTGGCACTGTGCAAACCCAGTGGGGCAGCTTTTAGGAAAAGTGGGTCTTGCGAGAAAAAAAATTACTGGGGAAAGAAAGTTGCGGAAAGAGCAAGGTCCTTCATAAGTCCCGCCCCCCTCATTGATTGGCCAGGAAGGCCCACAGGACAGGGTGTTGCAGCCAATGGGGAAGGAGCTTGTGATAGAATGAAGCCTTGCCAGTTCTCTCCGCCAATTGGGGGCCAGGCACTTCAGAGAGGAAGGAGGCGGGACTCTCCATTCACAAAGGCCGCTTTGGAATGTAACCACATGATGCAGAACTGCAATAGGGGGATTTCTAGAATCCGGGAGATGGCGAGTTCTAGTTCTACCGTGGCCACAAAGACATCTGGGGGACTCTGGCCAGGCCTTCTCCCTCAGCCCTGGGAAGGAGTCAACAGCAGACCACTTTGGAAAAAATGCCAGCCCTGTGAGGTAGACCAGACTAGGAAACCAAAGGCACACAAGCTGATACTACTTTTATTATAAGGTTATAGTAACAGAATCTTGCAAGTCTGAATGAGCCTCTCCCCTTCCTGCCTTTACATTCAAAAGAATGAGGGAGGGTCCAGCCTGAGACGTTTTCTCAAATTCCATTTTTGCTTTGGACTCAAATTTCTTTTATCTGACTGCTGTCTCGGCTGCGGCTGTTCCTCCTGTCCCACAAGGTTACTCTCTCAGCCCATGACAAAAACTTGCCAAGAAAACCGCAGTTGCCATGAATCAAGTGTGACTCAAAAGCACACCCAGAAAAAGTTAGGGTCACTCAATAATAAGGTGGCACTTTGTATATGGTCAGAGGCTTTCTACAAATGCTTGATATAGTCTAGACTACTCTGTGGTTCAACACATTGGGAGGATCCTGGCCCCCTCTGTTGTATGAAGCAGGCTATTACCCTGACACAACATGCTGTATGAACATAATAATTATTATGTTTAAATGGGTTGTGTGAATCCAGCCACTGTCCCTGACAACATTAGTAACCTAGGTTCCAATGGGGTACTCGCACTGATCCTTTTGGGATTCAAGCTCAACTTGGAAGGCTACCTTACTTTGATGCCAGCAGGGGGCAGCATCTCACCAGCCTTAGCTGATCTTGAACCGCCAAAAAGGTCAGAGCTGGATAGTCCTGGGATGGGAGGCCACCAAGAAATCTCAGAACTGTAGACTCGACTGGAGGGCGAGACAAGATCTGTAAGAAGACAATGGCAAACCCTACTCTGAAATGTTGCTAAGAAAACAACATGGTCCTGTCCAGGAGGTCCCTGGCAGTCAAGCTCCACTCAAAGACCTTTTCTCCTCTAACTACGTTGGGAACAAAACTCTCGGATTTCCGCAGCAGCCTTGGGCCCTGCTGGCTGGGGATCTGAGAGTGTAGCCCCAAGGCTGCTTTGGGGTCCCCAGTGACGCTCTGTAATGGGAAGAAGGAATAACCTTAAGGAACAAGAGGAAGAGCCGCAGGCAACAGTCAGATAAAAGAAACCTGAGTAGGGGCAGGAATGTAAGCTGAGAAAGCGTCTCACGCAGGACCCTCCTTAGTTCTCATGCAGATAAGGGGAGGGAGGGGGAGGCCCATTCCGACTCGCCAGACCCTGTTCCTTCTGTATAAGCTTGTGGGTCTTTGGTTTCCAAGTCTGGTCTACCTTGGAGGGCTGACACGCACGCTGCTGCCGACAAGACTTCGTCGAGTCCGAGAGGCGGAGAAACGTAGGAACTGGGAAACACTGAAAAGCACGGGGGCGGAGAAAGCAACGCGGGGAGACGGGCGGGAGCGTTAACAGGGCCGTCCCAGGGAAGCGGTCGGAGCGATCGCGAGGTTACCAACCCCCTCCTCTGGATGGCCGTCGCCGCCCACTGCCGGGCACCCCTGGGCGCCACAGCAGCGGAGGGACGCTGAACCCCAACGGCGAGCAGAAGCCCGAGCCGCGTCCCGACGCAGGGTCGCGGGAGCCGGCCCTACCTGGACGGTGCGCATGAGGCTCTCCACTTTACTCTCCTCCAGGACCGGCGGGATGGGTCTGATGATCACCCGCAGGGGCACCTCGTGGACGTCGGGGACGTTGTCCGAGTGGATGCTGCGGCCGCCGCCGCCTTCGCCTTCCATGGCGCCCCAGCGCCGCCCACGGCCGCGGTCACCGCGTGGCGCCCTCTCCCACCACCTCCGCGCCACTCCCGCCGCTCCTCGCATCCCCGGCGGTGCCCAACGCGCGTCTTAAAGCCCCCGGACGTTGGGCCGGAGCGTGCCACTCCCGGTGGCCGCGGGGGGGGGGGAGCGGACGAGCCCCGCCGAGCGTTTCCCCGCGCCCTCCATGCACCCCCTTTCCAGCTTCACTGCGGAGGCTCCGTCCCGAGAGCCAGCCCGGGGCGCCGCGGACGGAGCCGGCCGGAGACAAGGCGTCCGGACGCTCGGAACGGCTCAGTCCCCCTCCGCTCGCCCTCCGAGTGGAAGGAGCCGAGTCGTGACTCACCCGCGCACGTCTGCACCGCCTCTCCTGGGCTGGGCTGGGCTTCCCCGGCTCCTTTTGCTGAGTCACGGGGAGGCAGCGGAAAAAAGCCGGGGCCGCTGGAATCCGCCCCGCACCCTGTGGGCGACCCTGGGGGAAGGGGGCGTCCCCCGTGGAGCCCAGCGTGGGCAACAGAAGCAAAGATCCCGCATCTTTGCAGCCCCTTTGCGAGACTTTTGGTCCTGGATGCTCTTGGGAGCGTGAGAACCCGCTCGCAAAGCCCCGTAGCGCCCTTTGCTTCTGGGTGGGCCCCTTTCAGACGGTTCTCGTTAAGCTTGGTCTGTTTTCCTGGGGCCTCTTAGGTAGCGCGAACCCAGACCGCCTGGCTCGGTTCGCCTTCCAGGTATGGTGTGAAGGCGAACCCCGGGCAACGGGTGGATTCGTTAACCCAGGTCAGCTGCCTGGGAGGACGGCGGGTAATCTGGAGCCCTGCGGAAATGCATCAGAGTGCAGGGGTCGGGGTGGCTGGGGAGGATGGGGACTGTAGTCCAGGACATTGCTCAGATGGGTATCTTCACTTTCTGTCCTGTTCCAGGAGCCAGATCGCATCCCTCTGTTTTGGGGTTTTTCTTGATTATATTTAAAGAAGGGATCTGCAGATCTCAAGGAGCCTCATTTTAGCTGCTAGTGAGAAGAAATATTTCAAATGGAAGATAGCATATGGATCAGTGTTTCTCAACCTCGGCAGCTTTCAGATGGGTGGACTTCAGCTCCCAGAATTCCCCAGCCAGTATGGCTGGCTGGGGATTCTGGGAGCTGAAGTCCACCCATCTGAAAGCTGCCGAGGTTGAGAAACACTGATATAGATATATAGATACACCCCCCACACACACATATACACATACACGCGTGCTGTTTTGGGCACGAACCTAACCTTTCCCATTTTGTCAACCGCCCAGAGTGGCTGGGCCTTGGGCAGCATATAAATTTAATCAATATCTGCAAGACACCAGGGGCAGGTAGTGCCCAGTTTAAGAACAGGTTCCATTCCCAAGATCGGTCCTTAAGTCGAATTTGTACGTAAGCCAGAACAGTAGGATTGTATAATACTGTAGAAGTCGTATTGTGCAATGAACTCGAACCATTGTGTATTTAATTTTGCTGCAGTAGGCTCTGTTCTTAACTATGGGGCGTCCTTAATTGGGGCATTCTTAACCTGGGACTACCTGTATACATCTATTGGCACAGCCTGTAAGTTCAGTTCAGCTGGTCAGTTGGGCTGGGGGGGAACTAATTAATCAGCAAAGTTGGAGGCACCAAGGAAGCTTTTCCCTCCACCAGCCTGTCCCCACAGCACTTCCCCAGGTGTTGCAAGGGGTTATATCCCTGGAGAGATGGAGTTGGAGAATTCTGGGAGTTGAAGTCCACCAATCTTAAAGCATGCTGGCTAAGGAATTCTGGGAGTTGGAATCCACACGGCTTAAAGTTGCCGAAGTTGAGAAACACCACGATAATTTATGTTCATTATTCTGTGTGCCCCACTCTGGAAAAGACCTCGATCTTCTGTGCTGCATCCCTGCAGGAATTGGAAAATACACAACCTCACAAATGCTGTGTTTTAAAGCCCTGCTCTTCCAGCTTCGTGACTGATGTTCGTCAGAGGTGGCTGGTCGCTTCTGTAACATCCCGGGGACCTTTTCCCCTTCTTGCTACAGAGCCGTGTTTGCAAAACTCTTCCTCATTTTTTCACTCTTGAGTCAGGAGCCCCACCTTGGTATTGCAAGAGCTGGAATGAACTTAAACATGCCATTTTCTTGATGGAAGGCGAGGCCTTACAATAGAGCTCAACTGTGGTCTGGGTCTGGGTTGCGGGTAGTCAGTGTTATCGAACCAAACCTGCATTGATTGCGGCATTAAGGAGCTGACTGGAGGTGTCTGCTTGCTGTTGGAGGCTGAAGACGGGGAGAGACGGGCTCAGGAGTGGCAAAACTTCAGAATTGCTCTAGAACAGGCTTTCTCAGCAACTTTAAGATGGGTGGACTTCAATTCCCAGAATTCCCCAGCCAGCCATGCTGGCTGGGGAATTCTGGGAGTTGAAGTCCACCCATCTTAAAGTTGCCAAGGTTAGAAATACTGCCCTAGAGGAAGCCTGTGGCTGGCCAAGCCCAGGTCAGTCATATAATGTGAGCTGAAGGATCTCATTCCTTCGTCCAGCTGAGCATCATGTACCTTATGGAACCTTCCCTTTGCTACCCTGCTTTGGTGCATGAGAAAGTGTGGAGGGGGGAGAGCAACCTCTTCCATTTTTTTCCTTTTTTCCCTTCAATTTCCCGCTCCTATCCTCATCTTTACAACAGTTTTTCCAACGGATAATGTATGGTGTGATTCATGAGCCCAATCAAATCGGGTAGCTGTCGTTAACCGCTCCACCACAATGATTTTCCGCAGTGTCACAACCCTGTTGTCTGTTGTGGTTGAAGCTCACGGGGTCCTTTGGAGCGTGCATCCCAGATCTGTTGGATTTGGGCTGCAACATTCTTCATCATCACATGATGGCAGCAAAGAGACGCCAAAACCTCCAACTCTTTCCTGCCCTCTAGTGGACAACCGGAGCATTGCACCTAAGAGCCAATAGCCCTGGTTGAGCATTCAAAAATGCAAAATTTTGGATCCGTTTCATTAAAATGCAAAAAAACCCAATTTTTTTTATCCTACCCCATCTGATTCTGTGCAGGTGACTCCCAGCACACCAGACAACGTCAAACACATCTCTGAGCCAGAAGAAAGCCACATGTCTCTGCATCAGGGAGCGGATGAGATAGTGTCCAAGGGCTCTCTCTTTTTCTCCTTTGGAATTTCTAACATTTAGCACGTGGTTAGTCCTTGGATGGGAGACCACCAGGAAATCCCACAGGCGGAGTCTCGACAAGAAAATCAGAAGACATTCCACAAGGCGGCAACAGCAAGCTGCTTTGGTATCGTTGAATGTAGTGTGTCTCTGGTCTTAGAAATAGTAAAGCTATCATAAGTGCTAGTTTTTAATGCATTAAGTATGAATAATTCTTTGTCAAAACATATCCCATTACATTTATAATCTAATCTTCAAATCCCCATGTAAGCTTCGCCCCGCCTGCATTTTGCAAATAGTCCATCAATGGTTTCCATTCCTTAAGGTAATAATTATTTGATTTTTCTTTTAATAAACAAGTCAGTTTATCGTTTTCTGCCATTCCCATCAGTTTTAGCAACCATTCTTGTATTGTTGGTAGTGTCTGGGTTTTCCAAAATTGTGCATAAAGACATCTTGCTGCGGTAATCATGTATTGAGTAATTCTAATAACTTCCCTCTTAACCCTTGGACTGTTGCGGCTTTCTTTGGCCCTGATCCCCGTCCCCTCCAAAAGACAAACGGACACAACCACGTAGCAGAAAAAAAGGCCCTTTATTATCCCTGAATTGCATTACAATACTGCAGGTACTTTCACATCAGGAAGACCTGTATTAACCTGTGATCCGCCCAGTCCAACCTCTGGCTGGCTGGGGTAGGGTGGGGGGGAAGCTAAATCATGCAGAGAAAATTATTGCTATCGTATCTTATTTACAGTCTAAACACCGAAAGGGAACTGGGGTACCATCCCAAGTGCAAAAACTACAGGCAGGAAACCGGGAGCTCTGGTCTGGACAGGGAGGCTCCCAGCCTGTCGTTGCCCGCGGGGAAGAGTTCGTCAAGGAAATCGTATCCGTGGCACGGTTGCGGTGCCTCGCGTGTCCGTCTGGGCACTCGCGTGTTACGAATCCCAGAGCTGTGCCGGAGGGGATGCGGCGACACGCGGACCTCCGATGCCGGCCCTGCGCGCTTCCGCGTTGTGCTGTCTGCACCCCAGCCGTGTGAAGGAATGTGGCGCTGGCATTGAGAAGGGGCGGGAGAGGCTGCTCGGCCCTGGGGAAGTGGGAAGCGGGAGAAGCAGACTCAGACTCAGAGCAGCCCCACCTTGACCTTGTCCTTTCAAAGGGGCAGGGAAGGTTTCAGATGGGATGATTCTGTTAATATACCCTTTTTATTACTATATGATATTATATTATGCAGGCCTGACACCTGGGACTTGTTGAGAGGGAATAAAAGCACCCGGCATTCTTTCTGGGAAGAGTTATAGCCGCTGAATCTCAGCAGGATAAAGGAAGACCTCTGTCCGTGGCTGCGTTCACACAGTGTGCTCAAGCACGTGGGTTACAGAGCTGGTAACGATCAGCTCAACAAGCTAAGGCTGGTTAGGGTTAACTGGAGCTGAGTTTCCTCTCCCTACCTGTGTGGCATCCCGTTTGTTTAGGCTCAGTACGTTGTGCACCTCCTGAAAATGGTTTAATGCAGCAACCTGGTTAAGGGTGCTGCGTCAGAACAGTTGTCTGCAGTCGGTCATTGCGTTTTCTGCTCGGGCTGAATCTGACACACCATTTTAGTCTTGGCTTTCCCAAACACAGTTGCTGTGTTCGTACAACATACAAAACCCAAACGACTCTGCGGCTTAATATGATGGCCTGGTTCATGTTCCACGGTGAGGCCATAGCTCAATTCCCCCAACCCGTCGAACTGCGTACAAACTGCCTGACCCCATTTGATCCCAGGCTAGTGTGTTGTGTGAACTCAGCTACAGGCTGAAGTGCTGGGAGGGCAAAAGCCTTGTGTGCTGCTGACACTGTATTTGGGGAGGGGGGAATAACAGGAATACAAAAATGAGTACAGTGACTGCATTCACACAACGTGCTTAACCTGATCAGTGAAAGACCCTGCAGATAAATTTGCATAACTGGTAGGTTGGGGAGCTAAACCTTGGCTAGGCTTTTGTGGCTTAGTGCATTGCTGATACCCAGCCCGTGTGGGGGAGCCAGGGTGGTGAAGAAGTGGGATTGTGATGGGGGTTTGGGTCCAGTGTGGGTCATGGAAACAGCTGTCTGGTTGACTTTGGGCCAGTCACTCCTCCTTCCCCTAAGCCACCTTGCAGGGTGGTGGTTGTGGAGTAAATTGAAGGAGGTAGCATCATGACACCGCCTTGAGCTCTGTACAAAAAGCAGAATATAAATCTAATAAAGAAAAGTTTAGTTGGTTCTTTGTTCTGGCTAAACCAGTGTTTGTAAGCTTGGCAGCTTGAAGAAGTGTGGACTGCCAAGCTTACAAACCCTGGTCTAAACGCAGAAAATGAGTGAACTCAGAAATAAGCAAAATGTTTTATGTGAACCCAGTGGGGTAGGGTGGGGGTGGGTGCTAAAAAAGGGGGAAGAGAGAAATAAAAACTGGAATGAAAGGAGAAAAAATGGAGAAGGAGGAGGGAACATTGCAGTTGAGAGACAATGAGCAAGTCAAGTTCAGAAAGTTGGAGGGGGGGGGGGTCAAAAAGGTCCAGACGGCTCCTATGTGACTGAACCTCCATCCTTCTAAAATGCCTTGTGCACGTAAAATGGAGTTGGCTTCAACCACATCAGCGTGGCCACCATCTTGACTTTTTTACCTCCTCCCCCCACCCCCCGTGGACGACCCTGAGTTTAGAAAGATGGATGCTGGGGGAAAAAGGGTAACCAACGATCCGCAGAGCAATTGGATTGAATGGACAAGCCCAGCGTGGAAGAGAATGGGCAGAGTTGAACTGTGAGTCCTTGGTGCTCTCTGAGCTTGGTTGTTTTCGTGCAGACGTTTCATGACCCAACTAGGGAACATCATTAGTGCTAGTGGGTGTGGGGTTTTCTCCCTGTTTATGTACAGTAGCTTGTCTTGCCAGTGTTGGGGGGGGGGGGTGTTTTTTTTCTAAGTAGTTTCTTGATTTACTTGATTGTTTGTCTGGTGTTAATTGTCTTGGTGTTGGTAACAAAAAGACGACAACACTTCCTCGCCATCAATCAACACCCAGATAAGCAGGGATTAGCCCCAGACAAATGATCAAGCAGTAAACAGCAGCCTAATCTAGGAACTACCAAGGAGACAACAACTCCCTCACCAACACTGGCAGGGCAGGCCACAGTATATAAACAGAGAGCAAACCCCACTCCCTTCTAGCACTGAAGATGTTACCTAGCCGGGTAATGAAACGTCTGCAAGAAAACAGCCAAGCTCAGAGAACCCCAAGGACTCCGCAATTATCCACAAGCTTGGCTTTTTACTGGGACCAGTGGCCCTGGGCCTCAGGCCCGGGGGCCCCACATCCAATGTATGATTTAAGATTTGCAAATCTCAGATGAGTCGATGCTTTTCATTCCATGCAGTTAAGCTCAGCGGGGCAAATAGAATCTGAAGAATTGCTGCAGTAATTTGGATTTCTCCATCCACGGTTTACTGGGCTGCTGATTTCAGAATCGCAGAGATAACAAGGCTTTCGTGACAGGGGAGTGCAGGTGTGTGCGTGCAAATGAAAATTCTCCTTCACGCTTCCCAGAATCTTCCAAAGATTTTGGGAAGGGAGGAAGAGGGCAGTGCGGAGTAAGAGGCAGCATTGAGGAGATGCAGGAAAAACTGGGCTGTGTAGAGATTGTTTGAAATGAAAGTGGGACCTAATTGCCTGTCTTAAATGGTGAAAACTAGAGGACTGTCAGCATGGGGTTGCACATCCTGCAACAGAACTTGGGCCAGGATGGAGAATCACAGCCAGGCTGTGTCATCCAAACCCTGCTTTGGATGCTCGTGGCACATGACTCTTTACCCAATAAAATGTGGGCGCCTATCCCCCCAAAGACTCAAGGACTCCAAGATGCTTCCTTTCTCTCTTCCTTCCCCTGCTTCTTCAGTGGACGTGTGAATGGGACTCCTGACCCACTCGGGACAGAAGGCGGTGTGATCCAGCGAGGCTCCCCCTTCTTGGCTTGGCATTTCCATGGCCGGTGAACTCCTACAACTTTGGCCTTTGGGTCCGAGGTAGAAAACAAGCATGGATGTCTCCAGATGTGGAAGAGGTGCCTTTGTTCCAAAGAGTTCATGCGCGTCACCGGAAGATGACCGAGGCCATGTCACTGCTGCTGTCGGCAAGTGCTGGAAAATTCAGGGGTGCCCGCAGTCGGAAGCGTCGAAAGCAGGAAACATTTCTGATAAATTGCATAGAAAGGGCTGGCTATCTCTCTTGTTACTTCCAGCTGCAGCCAGAGATAACCAGAAGAGCGGATGGTTCGCCAGGAAGACAAACTTTTACTGCAGAGGACCTGATCAGCCATTGTACAGCCTGAACCCCAATCTTGTCAGAGGGGATGACTCTGTGGACACCCCAAACATGACTTTCCCTCACTCACCAAGAGTCATTTGTTCATTCTCCTGCTTCCCAAGGTATTTGTAAATTTAATGAAGTGGGAATAGGTCCCTCTCTAATTCGTAAGCTGCAGACCCAACTCCCTGATTTTGGACTTTGGGTAATAGTTCATTGAAGTAATGGTTAAGATGTTGGCTTGTGGACAGCCTTAAGTCCACCCTTAGCCCTGAAAATGTGCTGAGCGGCATTGAGCAGGTTCCTTTTCTTTCAGATCTACCCCACAGACCTCATGGGGTTGTTGCTGTGGGGACGAAATGGAGGTTCCCCTGATAAATCACATTTAAGCTCTTGGAAAGCTATAGGCCCAACATACTGGTGAGGTAATGTCTTTAAGTGATTGTGTGTATTGCATACATCAAAACGTCATAAGCTGCCTCCGCTGCCTTTGGAGATCTTCCTTGACCCGCATCAGACCCTGATGGTGCTTGCCAGCAACTAGGACCCCCCTCTGGATGGCCTAGACCTGAAGGTGGTTTGTAGAGATGTTGGTTCTCATGATATCTGCACAGTGTTTTCGCCCTGGTTAAGAATAAGTGAGAGTATCTTCCAGGGGAGCAGGTTGAATACGGTGGTGGAGAGAAAAAGAAGTACCAATAGAAGAGGATATGTGTAGCTCAGGGTTGAACCGTGGTGTCCTTGGGGTTCTCTGAGCTTGGCTGTTTTCTTGCAGACATTTCGCTACCCAAATAGGTAACATCTTCAGTGCTAGAAGGGAGTGGGGTTTGCTCTCTGTTTATATACAGTAGCTTGCCTTGTATATAGTGTTGGTGGGGATGTGGTTTTCTCCTTGGTAGTTCCTAGATTAGGCTGCTGTTTACTGCTTGATTGTTTGTCTGGTGCTAATCCCTGCTTATCTGGGTGTTGATTGATGGTGAGGAAGTGTTGTCGTCTCTTTATTTCCTTTTTATTGTCTCTCTTGAATGGTGTGTAAATGTGGTTTATCTCTGTGCCTGTTGATGGCTGATTTGTCAATATCAACCTTCCAGGAATTCCCTTGCGTGGTTCTGGATTTAGCTTGGTCTAAGATGCTGACAGTTTCCCAGCTGGAGGTACGGTTCAGTCTGTCCATGTGTTGTGAGATTAAGGAGTTTTCATCGTGCCTTCTGACTGCTAGTTGGTGTTCATGGATGCGCTCTGCCAGTCTTCTAGCAGAGAAGTAGAGAAGTAATTCCTTGGAGGTTTCTGGTTTATGTATGAATTTGTTGGCATCTTAACTGAAGCTTCTCTTCCTTCTCCAGTGCCTCTGAAGTATGGCATAGTGCAGTGTTGTCCAAACTTGGCCACTTCAAGATGAGTGGACTTCAACTCCCAGAATTCCCCAGCCAGCCATGTTGAAGTCCACTCATCTTAAAGTGGCCAAGTTTGGACAACACTGGCATAATGCTAGGAGAACGTTCGTGTGGTGGTTGCAGGGGGCAGCCTTAACATGGGGAAAGGACGTGGTTCAGGTCTCCCCTTCTTGGCTAAAAGTTCTCCAGGAGAATGACCAGGGAGATCTGTCCCTTGAAAGATGCAGCAGTCCGGAGCAGAAAGTCATGGTTCAGTTGGACTCCAGATTTGTCTCTGTTAAGGCAGGTTCCTGTGCTCTGGCCACACAGGCGTTCGAAAGAAAACACATTTCCCCCACAATTTAGCATTGGCAGAAGTCAATCAGTGATCCCTGTTTTAAATCTCTGCCTGTCTTGGAGAAGGAAAGAAAGAAATCCACTACACAGATCTGAATCTCGTGCCAGTCGCAGCCAGTTCCCTTCTAACTAGAATGCATGCAAAGAAAACTCCGTTCCCCTCCACCCACCCGCCCCCTTATGAATTGGCAAACAATAAATAGGATAAATAGGATAAATTAGAACATTTAAATAGATAATGCCTAAGCTTATGGCAGCAGTGGCTCTTCTGGCTTGCTCAGATTTACAAAGAAAATTTGCCAGAGGAAAAAGGTGGACTATGATGTAGCAGTCAGATAAAAACTCAACTTTCTCACCCACAAGAGGGGCTTAAATGCTGTCCTGTGCCTGAACCTCAAGCTGATGTACTGAAGTTTAATTGTTTGTCACTGTGGTTGCAAGAAGGCTTCAACCTGCTTCCTAAAAAGAGGGGGCAGCTGCACGCTCAAAGTGCAGGAGTTAGGTTTGCCACAGAGTTGTGCAAAAGTGTTGCTCCCCAACTTGGTGCCCTGGAAGTGTTGGACAACAGCTGCCATCAGCCCCAGCTGGAAGGATGGGAACTGTGATAGCTGGGCAGAATGAGCGCTAGAGTGTGGTGTATCCTGAGGACAGCAGGTTGGGGACAGCTGAGCAATGCCACGGACCCATCAACGTGTCCTTTCTCATGAATGTCTGGAGATGGGTCCTTCAGGCTGAGTTTCTTGGGCTTCTCCTGGGGATCACCCAAGAGATATTGACTATAGAGACCGAGCTGTCCTGAAGATCCTTTCCCAAGCCATCTGCCAGGCAGATCCAGAGCTTCTTTGCTCGTGTGGCACATCAAGAACACTGGTTGAGTCTTGAGACTGTGCCTCAGGCCTTGGGTCTCTGCAGGGTTCCCATGAATGGTGCTCAGTGTTTCCTTAATTGGCTTGGTGCTTTTCAGCTGTGGTAGACTTCCGTAATTCACCTTCAGTGAAGTCCAACCATCTGAAAATCCAAGCCCCTTGCAGGAAGTGGCCATAGCTACCCATGTGAGAAAGGACTTCGTACAACTGTTGGGGGGGGGGGATTTTTGAACCCCTGGCTTTCCACCCAAAGGCCCATCCATACACTCCTTATTTTAAGGTTTGGACACCCACTGGCTGGGCTCCTCTGGCCTGCTTGCCCATGGTTAAGTGACCCCTAGTTTATTCAGTTAATCCAATTTTGCTGACTTGACCAGCACATCACGGCATAAATGAACCAGGGGTGGTGAGTTTGCACAAACATGCTGGACTGAAATGAGCTAGTTTGGGGCTCACCAAAATGGGCTGCTTTGCACAGCCACTTGGTGGAGAAAATGCAGAACCAGAGACTGATCCTTTGCTTTTCCTATTCCATATTTTGTGCAGGGACCAAAGAATCACAAAATAATACACGACCTGTGCTCAGAGTGAGTGAGGAGCTGCTGTCCGACTCCCCTAAATTGTTTCTCTGATCTACTGGCTCTGCTTAAAACCAGGCCTATTTCTAATGCCCATGTGGACTAGAAGTCCAAACCAGATAGGACATGGGCCCAGCTGGACACCCTGATGGCATTCAGGAGGGTAGCTGGTCCTAGCTGAATCCAAGGTTGATCTTACCTAGACTGAGAAGCTAAGCAAGTTTGGACCTGATTAGTATTGGATAGGAGACCACAAGGAAATCTCCAGGCTGTAGGCTAGACTTGACAAGTCAAAACCAAACCACTCCCATACGGTCACCCAGAAAACCACAGGGACACGTCCATGACCCTGAGGAGTCAGGCTTGCTCTGAATGAGACTTCATTTGGGTTGCTCTGCTGGCTTGTTCTTGGGGGGCTTTGGAAAACCTAAGCTGGATCAGGTCAGATTCACGTGGATGGGAGACCACCAGAAGTGGCGGCCAACCACTTCCACACGGCAGCCAAGGAAACTGCCTGGATGTGTCCTTGAGGACATCAGGAGTCAAGCTTGACCCAAAGGAGACTTTTTACTTGTCTTACTTTAGATCGGAGATAGTATTCTTGCTTCACTGTCAGGGTTTGAGTCCTCAAGGGCTGACAAGTCTTCCCTGTGTATGATAGCCCACCTTTTTCCTCTCTGGCATCCCCTAGATCAGTGTTTCTCAACCTTAGCAACTTTAAGATACTTGGACTTCAACTCCCAGAATTCCCCAGCCAGGGCTGGGGAATTCTGGGAGTTGAAGTCCACGTATCTTAAAGTTGCTAAGGTTGAGAAACATTGCCCTAGATAGGTAAGGACTAAAATGCCCAGAATGCCCATTTCACAGAGCTGTTGGCAGGGGTGTCTTGGGGAGGGTGGTCAAAAAAGTCAAGATGGCAGCTGCCCTTTTAAAAGACATGTTGCCTGTGCAATGCCCATAAAAAGGAGTGGGGCTCTGATCATGGTTCCCATCTGGACTTTTTTGACCCCCTCCCCAGCACATCCCTGGACATTGGCTTGGAGCTCTGGGACCTCTAGAGGACATCATGCCGTCTTAGGGCCTCCTAAGCATTTATAACCATGGTTGTGTCCACCAGAAAAGCCACTATTTTTATACATACGCACACCCACACCCACACCCACATTTTCTTCTCAGACCCTTCCTCCACAAGCCTTTCCAGTTCTTACAGGGGAGGTGATGCTGTGTTTCTCAACCACAGCAACCTTAAGATGTGTGGACTTCAATTCCCAGAATTCCCCAGCCAGCATGGCTGGCTGGGGAATTCTGGGAGTTGAAGTCCACACATCTTAAAGTTGCTGAGGTTGAGGAACACTGCGGTAGACCCCTCCTGGTTTTCAAAACCTGGTTAGGCTTGATTCCCGACCCACCCAGCCTGGCTTCATCAGTTGAACAGCTACCTCTCTGCAGGGTCTCCTTGTGCAATAGAACAACACCAGCTTTTGTTCTGCCCCCGAACAGTTTCCCACGCTGACCCATGGTGTTCTTCCCAAGAAAAGGCAGAAGGAGGAGCAGCATTAAATAAATATGGGAATAAATTAAGGAATAAATATGCCCAAGGGGCCCCCCGTGTTCCAAAAGAGAGGTACGGCTGTTCCTTCTTTCGCTCACCCCGAGTGTGTCAAAAGGAGTCAAGAGTTTCTCGCAGTGTGTGAAGACAAGCAGGGATCAGGTGAGGAGCCCCTTGGAAAGACCTTCCCGTGAGCAAAATGGGTGTTATTGCTTCAGTTGAGTTGAAGGAGGGAGAAAAGGAGGTCAGAAAGAGATCGGGCTTAGTGGTCTGGTTCTGATCTCTTTCCAAAACTCCTCCTAGCTGGATTCACACAACACGCTAAACCCAAAGTCAGATTTAACCAACACAGTTGCTGCGTTCACACAGTATGCTGGGCCCAAACAAACCATCTTATGATGGCTGATGGCAAAACACACCTGCCTGAGATGGGAGATGTATTCCCAGTACAGGCTCGACCTGAAACCGCCAGCCCCATTGCAGCCTAGTCCGGGGTATTGTGCGAATCCAGCCAACGATGGCTTTCACGCAACATGCTGAGCTCGGTTTTTGAATCCGTCTGTGGTCTGGGTTTGCACAACCCTTCAAACCCTAAGCTAATCCACGGGCAGGGTGCAGATCGCCCTCTGACCCCTGCCCGCGTGCGCACAGCAACTAAGCAAAGCTAAATACCAACCAAACTTAGCATGTTGGGCAAACGATCCACCGAGTCTTGGCTCAGCTGGGTGAAGTGGGTTGTGTGAGCCCAGCCGCTGTGTTTTAGAAAGAGATTTCTCTGAGGTTGCAGTGCCCGGCTTCTGTCTGAGGACCTCCTCCCCACAACGCCACGTCCCACAGTTCCTTCCAGGCGTCTTTCGGGCTCCTGCGCGGCTGCCCGGTTGTGGCGTGGAAGCAAACCCCGGGACTCTGGAGGAGGCTGCAGGCGGGCGAGTGGGCGAACGCCCCTCCCCGCGCCTGCCTGGGGTCAGTTCCCCGCCGGGCAGGCGTGCTCCGGCCCCTTGAAGCAGGCAGACTCGTAGTGTTTGTGGAGGTAGGATTTGAGGGCAAACGTCTTCCGGCACTGCTTGCAGCGGTAGTGCTTGTGGGCCGAGTGGGTCTGCATGTGGGCGCGCAGGTTGGAGCGGTCGGCGAAGGCCTTCCCACAGTGGGAGCAGCCGAAGGGCTTCTCCCCCGTGTGGGAGCGCATGTGTCCCTGAAGCAGCCACGGCCGGCTGAAGGCCTTGCCGCAGACCGCGCACTTGTGCTTGAGGTTGTGCGTCAGCAGGTGCATGGCCAGCGCTGGCATGGAGACGTAGGCTTTGCTGCACGTCGGGCACTTGCGGGCCATCTGGCTATCCAGGCTGCGGTGCGTCTGCTTGTGCCGGCTGAGGTTCGAGGAGGTGGCGTACGTCTTGCCGCACTCGGGGCAGGCGTGGCGGTGGCCCCCGCGCCGAGGGCCCTCGCCCCGCCGGCGGGACCGCCCGTCGATGAAGAAGGCATCCATCGAGTAGCTCTCGGTGACGGCCGCTTCGCCCTGGAAGTAGTGGGACGAGAGGCTGGACTGGGGGCTCTCGGGGTCGCTGTAGTCCTCCTGGATCGGGGTGTAAATGGGGCCGGAAGAGGCCCCGTGGCGGTCCGCTTTCTTCTTCTCATCCTTGTAACCTGAGGGGGGGAGGCAGGCGGGGAGATACCCTGCAACAGAGACAGGCGCCCATAAAACGGTCAGTGCATTGAAAGTGAAGAGGGGTCGGCCCTTTGAGGCAGGCTGGGCCCACAAACCGACTTCACTAGTTTGTCTGGAACTCCACTCTGTTGATCTAAGCCAGTGTTTCTCAACCTCGGCCACTTGAACACGCGTGGACTTCAATGCCCAGAATTCCCCAGCCAGCACGTGGACTTCAGTTCCCAGAATTCCCCAGCCAGCACCACTTGGATTTAATCCTATGCATATTTACATTCAGAATAAATTTGGGGGATATTACCTCTGATTAAAAAAAACAGAAAACCCTCAAATCAAAGGTTTTGGTTACCAGTAAGGGTGAAAGTCACATTCTGTGTGCTATGCAGATGCTACAGCGTTGTTATCATTAATATCAGCATCTTCACACGGGGCTGTGGATACTTGGGTTCAGATCTCATCTAGCATAACGTCGGCAGGAGGGCCACGTATGAGCTGTGTTTTCCTTGCAAGGCTGCTGTGAGAATGAAACTGGAGAGTGCATCTCCCTGAGCTTCATGGGTGTTGAAGTCCACCCACCTTCAAGTAGCCGAGGCTGAGAAACATGGCTAGAGAAGATAAATTCACCCCTTCTTCCCTGGGACAGCCCTTCAAGTATTGGACTGCTGACCCTGACTCTTCTCTTCTTTAGACTTTACAGCAAGAGCTGTTTCACCAAGAAGAATCAGGAACGGAGGCAGGGTTAGAAATTGATGGTGCGGATCTTATTACGAATCAACCATATTTGAGCCAAAGCAAGAGTAGCTGTGGACCCTTTTTGATGGAAGACCCTTCTGGAGCAAAACAGCCTGTTGACTCTTGCACTGAACTTGATATAATAGTACAATACTGGGCACATGAGAGGCACAGCATACAGCCTTAATGATGGATGGATGGATGGATGGATGGATGGATGGATGGATGGATGGATGGATGGATGGATAGATAGATAGATAGATAGATAGATAGATAGATAGATAGATATAGATGAATGAGAGAGAGAGAGAGGGATGGATGGATGGACGGACAGATGGACGGATGATAGGAGATAGTGGCATGGCTTTGGTCTATTGTGTGAAGTGCCAACTGCCAAGATATCCAGGACATGCAGACCCACCTGGCAATGTCACTGCAGATCTTGTTGTAAGGTGCCCCACCTCCACCAACAGGGAGGAGGTGGTAGGAAGATGCCATACACTTTGTGAAGATGGAAAGGCTCCATGCCAGCTTGGCACACGAGAAGCCTCTCCGTTATGGAAACTCAAGCATAATACTTCACAAGCTACATACATGAACATACAGTTTCCCGATGAACTCTATTAATGCTTGCACCCCTCTGTTACAATTGCAGACATGGCCTAAGGGCAAGAGTTGTAGAAGTGGACCCTTGGTGCCCTCTGAGCTTGGCTGTTTTCTTGCAGGCATTTCATGACCGGACTAGGTAACATCATCAGGGCTAGAAAGGAGTGGGGTTTTCTCCCTGTTTATACACAGCAGCTTGCCCTGCCAGTGTTGGTGCAGGTGTGGTTTTCTCCTTGATAGTTCCTTGGTTAGGGTATTGTTTATAGACACATAGAAATAAACCACATTTATACACCATTCAGAAAAGACAATAAATAAAGCTAAAAAGGAAAGAAGACCAGAACAGATCCTCTCCAGTGGCCTACACCCAGATAAGCAGGGACTGACACCAGACCAACAATCAAGCAGAAAACAGCAGGCTGGCTGGGAATTCTGGGAGTTGAAGTCCAGACACCTTCAGGTTCCCAAGGTTGAGAAACACTGCAGTAATGGCTCCGCTACAGAGCAAGGCTTGCTCCCTGCCTTAAGAGGCTGAGATGATCCAATATGTTCTGAAGGCGGAAGCAGCTCGGATCGTGAAACCAAATCTTAAATCAATGTGATGCTTACCGAAATGTTGGTCATAAAATGAGTAAGGTGGGTTTTTTTGGCCCCGCAGGATGGCTGCCAAATGAACCACTGGCTGTGTAATGAAGTCACCCGGAGAGCAACTCAAGTTGAGGTTGGCTTGAGCTGCTGATTCTTTTCAACCCAGCACCAGGTTAGAAAGAAATGAGGCCGAGGTCAAGACCGACTGACCGTCCGCAGGACAGCTCTCCCAACCCTGAACGGGACCAAATTAGGTGGGGGGTGGAGGGGCGAAGCCAATAAGAAAAAGGATTGAAGTTGAAAATGGTTGGATCCGGTTGGGGGCGGTGGAGGAAACCCACCCCCCAATTCCCTGAAGCATCCCTGGGGAGGGGCGGTTGGGCCACGGCTCAGTTTGCTGCTGATGCCTCCATTCTAAGCCCTCCTCCCTCCAGGTCACGTGACTCGGTGCACAACATCCATGATTGCCCCATGCTTCCCCATGCGCACACATGCATAAACCCACAAACCCCAGAAAGGGGGACAGCAGGTAGCAGCATCTTGCTGGCTTTCTTTGGTCCTGGAATCTCAAACAGGATTGGGGCCTTGTTAGGAATTGGATGGGAGATCACAAGGAAACCCCAACATGGTAGGTCGACTGGGAAGTTTTAAAAAAAAAATCCCGGAGGCCACGACCAATCGCTTTGCAGGGCTGCCAAGAAAACTTCAGGATGTGTCTGTGAAGTTGCCATGGGTAGAGCTTTGCTTCCATGGGACTTCAGTTTTTAAAGTCTAGGGGAGACAGAGGTGGGCTGAACTTGGAAAACTAGGCTCTGCAGGCCAGAGAAGTCTCAGATCCTGGGAAAGGACGCATTCAGGTTGCAGGCCAGGGCTAGATGTGCACCCATGGGTGCCTTTGTTACAGTCTTACTGATTAGCGCCTGGATTGGAGACCACTAGGAAATCAACAACCGTGGTCTATGCTGGGAACTCAAGAAACACCCCAGAAGGAAATAATGGCAGTCTCCTTCCCTTTTGTTGTCAATGGAAAGGCTTTCTTGTGTGTGCGTGCATGTACACACACACACACACACACACACACACACACACACCAGTCTTACCGATGCTCTCCTCCTCTTCCCCCAGGAATCTTTTTGTCAACAATCTGAAAGTATTCATATCTGTCCCCCTCTCCTTGCCTTTTTTTAATTGTAATATTGTTTTTTAAATTATTGTTTAAAAAAAAACTTACTGTGAGCCACTCAGAGTCGCATCTTGTGAGACAGGGGGCTATATAAATATGATGAATAAATAAAGTGAATAAAAGGGGAATCCTGCCGCCTTTTCTATCAGCTCCCAGCTGGGGAGGGCCTCACTCCTCCTGCATGTACCCCGGGGTCCGGTTACCCACAGAAATCCTGCCCTGAGCAGGGGGCTGCACTACATGGCCCCTAAGCCCCCATCAACCAACCGTTTTGGGGTTCTGGTCCCTCCCAGGAGCAGGGCCCAGTTGTTGTATCTCCCAGCGATTTGCCCCGGGTGGCGTGCAGATTTTCATTTCTGAAACGTCGGGGAGGATGCTATTTTTATCTGGCGAATTCAGCAGAAGTTGACATATTCCTAGGACATCTGTCTCTGCTGATCTGGCCTTCTGAGCGGAGATGGGATCCAATCCCGTTGGAAAATCTGCAGAGCAAACTTGCAAAGCGTTTTCCTGTGATCACAACACAGGAAGCAAGGCAGAAGTTACATTATCGTCTCTGCGCTGGGTAAGAGCGCGTTTCCTCCCTGCCGCCTCTCAGAATGGGGCCCGGCCATCCAGACCGGCTGTCGGTCACGGCCAAGTGGTCGCTAGATGGCCTGAAGAGATCAGCCACCCCTTTCCACCTGTCCCCAATATGTAGGTGTCAAAGATAAACTACTCCTGAAGGGGGAGGTTCCACATACCTGGGACAAGGGGACAGTCTCCAAGACATTCTTGGCCCCCTCTGGGGTAAGGGTTCCTCAATCTCCTCCTGCTTTAATGGCTGGGGATTCTGGGGATTGTAGTCTCAGCATAGCTGGGGGTTTAGATGGATGGGGTGGGCTCTGCCCTGTCTTCTCTCTCCCCTTTGTGTTTGCAGGGCAGTTGAACAAGGTCATTCTCACCCTGGGCTAAACTAGACAGGCCAGTGGTGTTTGGCTGCCCAACCTGAACTTGGAGGCCCCATTTAGCCAACATGCTTAATATGGGGGAATAAACAGTGGACATCTGGAATGTGGTGTTGGATGGACACTGGTTGACCTGCCCTCCCACCCTCAGTGCCTCCAAAAGAGATTGAAATGGGCATCCTAGAATATTATTTAGGATTTTCACTTTATAAGCCAACAAAGTTTATCCTCTTCAGTTGTCTAAGATAAGAGAGAACCATCAGTGGAACAGAATGTCTTATATTCCCTGAAATCCTTGGCTGGGGCGTCCGCAGGGTACGGTCCAAAGCCTCGATTGCACCATTGCAGCCGCCATCTTTACTTTTGTGACCCTACCCTGCGGACGCCCCAGGCTGCACCCTCAGAGGCCCTCCTCCAAACGCCTTGGAACTGTAATTTTGAGTATACCGAAAGGAAAGCATCCTTAAATCCAGGAGCCCATCACGTCGACAGGATCTGATCGCATTTCAAATGAAATCAAAGGGGGCGCTTCTCCTGTTCCTGACTGGCCTCTGTGAGTAGGCTCATAGAAGGCCAACCTGGCTCTCGGAGCCCCCCAAAGAGATTGGGCTGAAGACTGAAACAGAAGAACCCGGCTGGGTTAGACCAAAAGTTGGGTTGCCCTACCTGGGTTGCAAAGATCCAGATCACCTCCAGTTGGCATCTAATAGGAACTTCCACATCTCTTTGTTGCCCTCTAATGACCACCTAGAGCAGCGTTGTTCAACGTTGGCCACTTGAAGATGGGTGGACTTCAACGCCCAGAATTCCCTAGCCAGCATGGGGAACACCCATCTTCAAGTGGCCAACGTTGAACAACACCCATCTTCAAGAGGCCAACGTTGAACAAAACTCATCTTGATGTTGCAGTCTATATAAGGTAGTCCTACCAAAGGTTTAGATACTCCAGCATCCCACAGCCAGCAGTGGCCACCTGGGGGTTTCAAGGACGGCCACCATTTGGATCCATTCTACCCCCTCCCAATTTCTGCCACCCCCTGTCTCCTCCCCATCAGGAGAAGGCCAGGAAGATCTGCCCCCCCCCAATCCTTAGAGGCAGCATTGGCCCCTGATGCCCACCTCTCCCCCTATTTCCCTTATCCATGTCTCCAGCCCTCTTTCCAACACCGTGACCCCAGCTGAGCACGATGGGGCGGGAGTGCAGTCCCCCCACATCTGGAAGGCCATGCAGTGGGACGGGGGGGTGGGGGGAGGATGACTTTTCTCCTTTCTCTACAGGGAGAGAATATCCTTGAAGAGGGATGAGTTTATAAAGGAAAGGGCGGCGGGGGGTGGGGGGGAAATGCACACGTCTTGGCTCTGTTTTCAACACCCAGCAAGAGAGCCTGTTCCCTGCCCCCTTGTTTCCTTGCTGGAATATTGATTGTGTTTTAAAAAGCCCTGAAAGGGCATGGAAAAAATAACCCACTCTATTTTTATTCTCTCCCTTTGCAATTTCTGATAGATTGCGGAGGGAGGTTTTTTTTCCCCCCAACCCACCTTGGATTATGTTCTTTTGGCAGGTAGGAAATTTAAGGGGATTAACAGCCCAAACCACCCACTCCCAAAGGATCTTCCAGGTTCCGCTGCAGAGATCTCATTCACCTCCCTCCTTCTTTTTGCTCTTGTTCCTCCTTATTTACCAAGTACAATCACACTCCTGGCAGGAAAATGCACTGCTCTGCAATTTTTCACACTTTCTCTGGAATGCCTAGCAAGGTTATCACCAAGGGGAGAGCCACAGCAACGCAGCTGAAAAGCTACCGGGGCCCTGTTCCAATCGGGAGCATGCAAACCATTTCATGCAAAGCTGCCTCCATCTCAGGAACGAAGCCCCCAGTGTGCATCTGTGTGTGTGTGAGTGTGTGTGTGTGTGTGAAGAATTTTTATGGCCGTTCTGTGCTGAATGGCCAGGTGGGCCCATCATCCCCAGCCAAAAGGCAGGCCAGTGACCACAGGACAGGGGAATGAGTTTCTAACCACGGGCTGCATATTCCGTTGGGCATTTAGCTGAATTAATGCCGATTTTTTTTTCTTGTGGCCAATTGCTGGGAGGCATGGATAACCAGGCACAAATCCATTCTTCTCCATGGGGTCTCCCAACTCGTGAAGAGGGCTGGGCTAGACGATTCCTTGTGAGACTGTAGTCAATCCAGGACCACAGAATGAACCGAATGACGTTGCGGCACCCACGTGCTGTGTCAAAATCTGGGTAGGTGGCAAAAACAGACATATGGGCCTGGAGAAAGGGAGGCATAATACGTTCTTCTTGTCCCAGGAGCTGAGATAATATCCTTGGATTTTCAGAATTGCTCTATGCGGGGGTCAATGCGATATCTAATTTCTGCATCATAGGCTATTTCTCCCCCAGCATTTGTGGAATGAGCAAGCTTCCCCCCCCCCCCTTTTCCTCCTTGTGAACGCATATGCCCTGTCCTTCCCTTGGGTGAAAAGGCTTGCTCTGGGGAGGGGTTAAGCATGAAATCTGCAAATACTGGCTCCGGCCTCCCCCTTTGTCTTGCTCCGGGCTCCTGAGGTGGCCTCCCCAGCTTGCCAGCTCACTGACCTCCAGCTCGCTGACCTCCATTTTTTAATTGGCATTTCAAGAAGGTTTAGCTTCTCAAGGGTAGCCCATCTCTTCTCCCGCAGAACATGCCAGCCAACGTGTTATGCTTGGCTTAGCTCTTCAAATCATGATAAAAGAGCTCCAGAGCCCAAGGCAGGTATTTCAGAATGAAGGCAGTGTTTCTCAACCGTGGCCACTTGAAGACGTGTGGACTTCAACTCAACTTCCCCATGCTGGCTGGGGAATTCTGGGAGTTGAAGTCCACACGTCTTCAAGTGGCCACAGTTGAGAAACACTGAATTAAGGAGAGATTGGGAGTGGACAGGGAGGAGGAAGGAACTGGTTGGAAGTCCAGGGTGGGAGAATGCTTTAAAGCTGTGGCTCGTTCAGTCATTCTTTCCTTTCCAGCCACACAGCTCCTTAGTCCCTACGCAAAAACACTTGACTTTGATTGCCCCTTAATAGCATCCTTTAGGAATTAGACACTTATGCCCAGAGTGAGAATCTATCCCAGAGGAAATCCAGCTAGGACATGTTGGAAGATCCTTTTCCTGCTGTTGGCAGAATACTGCTTCTGAATATGGAGGCTTCATTAAGCCGGGGCAGATAATAGTAACTTAAAGCTTTTCCTTCCTTATGGATCCAACTGTCCTAAATGCAATGCTTTCTGATGCATTGGGTGACAGTTTCCTGCACTCTTCTCCAGTAATGTAGACCCAGCTAGGGAGCAGTTATTGTCCCCAACAGCAGATTTTCCTTTGGAGAACCAACAGCAGCTTTGAAAGGGGGAAATGTCATAACTCTGGCCCAAAAGGAAAAATTACAACAGATCAGCAGCTCTCCCAACTCTGCTGCTGTCATCGATAAATCCCCAGACCTGCATTGCATAACTGCACACAGCAACACACTGAACAGGTCAGTTCACAAACCAAATGTCTGCGTGAGCCCACCTCGCTCAGCTTGGTTAATTTCAGCCAAGCTGGTTTATTTTGTGGCTTGCTGAACGATCTGCAAGGCCTGCCTGGGGAGTTAGTTTAGAGTTGGACGGATTGCGCAAAGCCAGAAACAGTTTATCCTCCTGCATCACGAGGTCGAAAGTGTGGGGTTTCACGGCCTTTTTAAAGGAAGCTTTTTAAAAATGCCAGGGATATTTTGCATTCAAAGGCAGCTTTTCAGCAGAGAGGGGGTCTATCTCATGAAACAGCAAGCTCCTTCTAATAAAGAGAGTGCAGTGGTGATCTGTCTCCAATGCTGAAAGTATTTGAGAAGCTGGATGGGTCATCTGTGTAGCAACCCATATCCGGGGGGCTGGATGTGGGTTGCCAGGCCCTTCCAATTCTAAAATCCTAGGCCCTACACATCATGATTTTGCACCCAATCTATGCAAAGGCCTTCTTTGTTCTGCATCATCCTTTGTTCTTCTCCTTGGGGCAAAAGATTGCTGGTCTCTGGCCAACATCTGAGTCTCCAGAGGGGGGCACTGAGAAAGGAATAAGCATGGAGAGGCAACTACGTTAACCCTCTCCAGAAAAGAGACCAGGATGTGACGCAAGGGCTGCTGGTATTACTCATTTCTCAGTTGGCAGCTGGGGGGGGGGGGGGGGGAGGAGGCCAAACGGCTCCAGAGGTTGACCCCCGTGGCGGCTGTCCCCAGTGATGTGCTGAAAAATGAGTCATTTCTTCAAGGTTATCCAGCGAGTTTTATAACTCTGGAGGGGGCCAACCCAGCCTGCTCTTCTCTGCACCACTCTGGCCTCTGTAAGCACATTTTGTGCTGGAGGCAACAATATTATCTGGCGTGAAAAGACAGCACACGCACACACACGTGTACAGGATGCACGGTCGATCTGCACTGAAAGTGCTGGGAAGAACCCTTACAAATGTTGAACGGCAGCACATTTGACAGACCCTTCTCTGAACCTCTACCCCAGTGTTTCTCAACCTTGGCAACTTTAAGATGAGTGGACTTCAACTCCCAGAATTCCCCAGCCAGCATGGCTGGCTGGGGAATTCTGGGAGTTGAAGTCCACCCATCTTAAATTCTCCAAGGTTGAGAAACACTGCTCTAGTCTTTCCTGAGTATTTTCCCTATGGGAGAAAAAAAGGTTTTGAGACCCTTGTCTATCAGAAACATTGCTCTAAGGTGGAATTGGGGGGCTGAGGGGTTCCCCTTTTTCCAGCCCTCAGGACCACCATCAGGGTGATTGCCAAAAATGAATGGCATGCTTTTCTTCCTATTTGAAAGGAGAAAGAGTGGAAAACTGTAGGCTAAGCACTAAAAGAGCTTAAGTCCAGTTTAAAAAGACGCACACATGCCCCCAGTGCCCATTCACAGCCTAGCCTCGCCCACCTGAGAATCAGGCGTCATCCATTTTATGGCCTTCTGATTGTCCCTAAAGATAAATACAGTTCTTGGCCATAAACAGGTGGCTGTAAAGGGTCTCCTGTGGGGGAAGAAGCAGATGGATTCACTCTGATCCTAAGAGAGGATGAATTCTAGTTTTTGGACACCATCTGGAGATGGTGCCCTCTAAATATGGTGGACTTAATACTCGCCTTACCAGTCCAGTGGGATCTGTAGTCCAACACTTTTGAAACAAACCAGGTTAGAAGGCTACCTGAAGGCACCTTGGAGGCCAGTTGTCCAAAGGGAACTAACTGGGCAACATTTCTGGGGTAGCAGGTTATCTGTTTCTTCCCCCCCGCCCCATTCATTCATTCATTCATTCATTCATTCATTCATTCATTTTATATGGCTGCCTGGCTCACAGTCCATATCTGGGCAACTAGCATCTCATTAAAAGCTAAAGACAAAACCATCAAGACAAAAACTGAAAACATGTCACATCCAAGGCCACTCATAATTCTGCACAATTGAACTCCTTAACAACAACAAAAAAGGGCTGACCTAAAACTCTGGCCCAAAGCCCAAGGGACAAGCCTGGTCTTCCATGCCTTACAAAAGGCCAAGAGGTTTGGGCCATCTGGATCTTGAAGAGAACCCGGTTCCATGGGGCGGGGGCACCAACAAGGAAGGTGTGCCTCTGGAGTCCCTTCAGGGGACCCCGCTGGATCTTTTGGGACAGGCAGAAATCATTGGAGACACACCGTCCTGCAAATAACCCAGCTACGTGCCATATAGGCTTTATGGGTGATAACCACCACCTTGAATTGCATCTGGAAGCTTGCTGGGAAAAAGTGCAGCTCACGGAGTAGTGATGTTACATGGGCATACCTGGGTGTGCCCATAACAACTGGGCTGTTGCGTTTGTTGCAACTTAGAGTTGTCTTCAAGGGCAGTCGTACGTAAAGCACATTGTAGTAATCTAGACAGAAGGTGACCAAGGTGTGAATGACCATTAGCAGGGCTTCCCCATCCAGGAACGGTCGCAAACTGATGACAAGAGGGATTTGTGGAAAGGTTCTCCTAAGCATGCTGCCACCTGCTCTTCGAGCAGAAGTTGTGAGTCCAGGAGGACCCCTAAGTGCCTCAACTCTGACTGGGGAAGTGACCTTCCAGGCAGGGTTAAGATGGGAAATCTCCCAGGCCCAGGGGACTTAAAACCCATAGCCACTCAGTCTTGCCAGGGTTAAGCCAACGCCTGTTCTCCCCCTTCTATGCCCCACAACCTCTATTGAGAAAGAACCTTGACAGCATCACTTGGTTGGCCCAGGGTAGAGATGTATAACTAGCTATCATCAGCATTTTGATGATACCTACCATGTGCCAACAGATGATCTCGCCCAGCAGCTTCATGTAGATGTTAAATAAGAGCAGGGAAGGAATAGAGCCCTGAGGCACCCCACAAAGCAGGGGCTTAGGGTTGGAGCTCTTCCCCCCCCCCACACCACTTACTGGAACCAGCTCGAGAGAGAGAAGAACCACCCCAACGTTGTGTCCTCCACTCCCAACTGAGCCAGCCCAGAAGGATGCTATGATTAATGGTACCGAAGGCCACTGAGAGATCAGGGAGGGCCAAGATAGCTGCTCCCCCCCCCCCCCCCAATTCTTGCCAGAGATCATCCTAAAGTGGTAAGATAATTGGTCTGGCTTGGGGCATCGTGCTAAATGTCTCCATCATCCCTGCAAATTATTTCATAGCAAGAGCTATTTTCCATCGGGAGAAACTTCCCAGGGTTGGCTGTGAGGAAGTGCAGGAAAAGCACATTTCCAAAGCTAAAGGTTGCCCTGGGAATTGGGTTCCCGACGAGGCCGGTGTTTTAACAGGACACGGCAGCTGCTCCTTGAAGCCGATGGATTTTTCGGTTCCTTCGCGCTGTCTCTGAATGCAGCACACATACAAAACAGGTGGGGACTTTGATCACCCCCTTCTGGCTGCCCTCTTGGCCTTTTTGACTGCACCCTGCAGACACCCCTAAAGAAGCCCCAAAGGTGGAGGGACCAAGAGTGCAATGGTGACCGCAGAGGGTAGAAACTTTTTCAAAAGACCCATCTGCAGGTGCTCATAATACGAGACAGGATATATTTATGGGGCTGCGGGGGATCTTAAATAAACATTTATATTTATTTATATTTCATTTATTTATATTTCAAATTTAGATACCGGCCATCTCACAAAAAGTGACTCTTGGAAGGCACGCCAGCATTGCTCGTGCAATTAACCTAATGAACCAACTGACCACCTTTCTGTGTTCGTACAATATACTGGAGTATAAACTACCCCAGTGGACTATTTTCTCACAATACTCTAAGCTCCAAATAAACCTTCAACCAAGGTTAACCCTAACCTGTGTGTGAATACCATAATTCATATAGCTTTTGTTGTTCAGTCGTTAAGTCGTGTCCGACTCTTCGTGACCCCATGAACCATATTGCGCCAGGCCTTCCTGTCCTTCACTGCCTCCCTGAGTTTGCTCAATTTCATGCTCATTGCTTCAGTGATGCTATCTAACCATCTCATCCTCTGCCGTCCTCTTCTCCTTTTGCCTTCAATCTTTCCCAGCATCAGGGTCTTTTCCAAAGAGTCCTCTCTTCGCATTAGGTGACCAAAGTATCTGAGCTTGAGCTTCATTATCAATCCTTCCAATGAGCAATCAGGGTTGATTTCCTTTAAGATTGACTGGTTTGACCTCCTAGCAGTCCAGGGGACTCTTAAGAGTCTTCTCCAGCACCACAGTTCAAAGGCATCAATTCTTCGGCGCTCAGCCTTCTTTATGGTCCAGCTCTCACAGCCATACATTACTACTGGAAAAACCATAGCTTTGACTATGCGGATCTTTGTCGGCAAGGTGACATCTCTGCTTTTTAATATGCTATCTAGGTTTGCCATAGCTTTCCTCCCAAGGAGCAAGCGTCTCTTAATTTCATGGCTGCAGTGTCCATCTGCGGTGATCTTCGAGCCCAAATAAATGAAGTCTGTTACTGCTTCCATTTCTACCCCTTCTATTTGCCAGGAATTGATGGGCCCAGATGCCATGATCTTAGTTTTTTTAATGTTGAGTTTCAAGCCAGCTTTTGCACTCTCCTCTTTCACCCTCATCAAGAGGCTCTTTAGTTCTTCTTCACTTTCTGCCATTAGGGTGGTATCATCTGCATATCTGAGGTTGTTGATATTTCTCCCTGCAATCTTTATTCCGGCTTGTGATTCTTCCAGCCTGGCATTTCTCATGATGTACTCTGCATATAGGTTAAATAAGCAGGGTGACAGTATACAGCCTTGTCGTACTCCTTTCCCTATTTTGAACCAATCGGTTGTTCCATGACCGGTTCTAACTGTTGCTTCTTGGCCCACGTACAGATTTCTCAGGAGACAGGTAAGGTGGTCTGGTACCCCCATCTCTTTAAGAATTTGCCACAGTTTGTTGTGATCCACACAATCAAAGGCTTTTGCATAGTCAATGAAGCAGAAGTAGATGTTTTTCTGGAACTCTCGTGCTTTCTCCATGATCCAGCGAATGTTGGCAATTTGATCTCTAGTTCCTCTGCCTCTTCGAAACCCAGCTTGTACATCCGGTAGTTCTTGGTTCACGTACTGCTGAAGCCTAGCTTGTAGGATTTTGAGCATAACCTTGCTAGCATGTGAAATGAGTGCAATTGTGCGATAGTTTGAGCATTCTTTGGCATTGCCCTTCTTTGGAATTGGAACATAAACTGACCTTTTCCAATCCTGTGGCCACTGTTGCGTTTTCCAAACTTGCTGGCATATTGAGTGCAGCACTTTAACAGCATCGTCTTTTAGTATTTTAAATAACTCAGCTGGAATACTGTCATCTCCACTAGCTTTGTTGTTAGCAATGCTTCCTAAGGCCCATTTGACTTCACTCTCTAGGATGTCCGGCTCAAGGTCAGTGACCACACCAGTATGGACATCAGGGACATTAAGATCTTTCTTGTATAGTTCTTCTGTGTATTCTTGCCACCTCTTTTTAATCTCTTCTGCTTCTGTTAGGTCCCTGCCTTTTTTGTCCTTTATCATGCCCATCTTTGCACTAAACGTTCCTTTGATATCTCCAATTTTCTTGAAGAGATCTCTAGTCTTTCCCATTCTATTGTTTTCCTCAATTTCTTTGCATTGTTCATTTAAGAAGGCCTTTTTATCTCTTCTTGCTGTTCTCTGGAAATCTGCATTCAGTTGCTTATATCTTTCCCTTTCACCCTTGCTTTTCGCATTCCTTCTTTCCACAGCTATTTGTAAAGCCTCATCAGATAGCCATTTTGCTTTCTTGCATTTCTTTTTCTTTGGGATGGTTTTAGTTGCTGCCTCCTGTACAATGTTACGGACCTCCGTCCATAGTTCTTCAGGCACTCTGTCTACCAAATCTAATCCTCTAAATCTATTCATCACCTTCACTGTATACTCATAAGGAACATGATCTAAGTCATACCTGAGTGGTCTAGTGGTTTTCCCTACGTTCTTCAATTTAAGCCTAAATTTTGCAGTAAGAAGCTCATGATCTGAGCCACAGTCAGCTCCTGGTCTTGTTTTTGCTGTCTGTATAGAGCTTCTCCATCTTTGACTGCAAAGTATATAATCAATCTGGTTTCGGTATTGACCGTCTGGTGATGTCCATGTGTAGAGTCGTCTCTTGTGTTGTTGGAAAAGAGTGTTTGCTATGACTAGTTTGTTCTCTTGACAGAACTCTATTAGCCTTTGCCCTGCTTCATTTTGTACTCCAAGGCCAAACTTGCCTGTTATTCCGATTACTCCTTGACTTCCTACTTTAGCATTCCAATCCCCTATGATGAAAAGGACATCTTTTTTTGGTGCTAGTTCTAGAAGGTGTTGTAGGTCTTCATAGAACTGGTCAACTTCAGCTTCTTTGGCATCAGTGGTTGGGGCATAGACTTGGATTACTGTGATGTTGAATGGTTTGCCCTGGATACGCACTGAGATCATTCTGTCGTTTTTGAGGTTGTAACCCATTACTGCCTTTCCCACTCTCTTATTGACTATGAGTGCAACTCCATTTCTTCTAAGGGTTTCTTGCCCACAGTAGTAGATATAATGGTCACCTGAATTAAATTCACCCATTCCCGTCCATTTCAATTCGCTGATTCCCAAGATGTCGATGTTTAATCTTGTCATCTCATGTTTGACCACATCCAGCTTGCCTTGGTTCATAGATCTTACATTCCAGGTACCTATACAATATTGTTCTTTACAGCATCGGACCTTCTTTTCGCTTCCAGATACATCCACAGCTGAACGTCCTTTCGGCTTTGGCCCAGCCGCTTCACTCTTTCTGGAGCTACTTGGAATTGCCCTCCGCTCTTCCCCAGTAGCATATTGGACACCTTCCGACCTGAGGGGCTCATCTTCCGGCGTCATATCTTTTAGCCTTTTAACATTGTCCATGGGGTTTTCTTGGCAAGGATACTGGAGTGGGTTGCCATTTCCTTCTCCAGTGGACCACATTTTGTCAGAACTCTCTGTCATGACCTGTCCGTCTTGGGTGGCCCTGCACGGTATAGCTCATGGCTTCACTGAGTTACGCAAGCCCCTTCGCCACGACAAGGCAGTGATCCATGAAGGGGAATTCATATAGCTAATAACTAACTAATAATAATAACTAATAACTAACCGGGTTAAGTGGGCCATGTAAACATAGCTCCTGTTTTTCAAAGAATCAGTTGCTTTGAATTCATCAAATCAAGCTTTTTTTTACAATGCCAGATAAAATTTGTGGAGTTTGATGCCGGCCTTCATCCTACGTTGCTTAATTGTTCATTGGCAGAGGTGATGGAGTCTGGTCTCACCACTCCTAATCCAGCACGTCCCCACTACCCCACACTCTTTCTCAACAAGTGATTGGAGGATTTTAAGATAAATGTCCACATTACCACCATTTCAGTAACTGTGTTAAACTTGTTTGGAGAAGCAGGGCCAGGTCTCAGTCACAGCAGCCCAGGTTCAAAGAATTGCTAAACCTAATTTTGAGCCATTCACAAATGAGTTTCACGCAAACTAGACATGGGTGAAGTGGGTCAGGTAGTTTGTGGTAGGAACCCTACTATTGTTTTAGCCATAATGCGCAGGTGCAAGGTTTCAGCCATAATATGATTCCTTTGTCTGGGTGAAGTGTGTGGTAGGTGGACATAGCAAGGGTGTTTGATTAACCTGGATTTAGCGTGTTCTGGGAAAAAATGGAATTTTCCTCCTTCATGGGGTATTTTAGAGCAAAACAGGAGGAGAAAGAGGCAGAGATCCTTGGAGGTGGTTTGGGGCATGGGGAGTGGGATAAAATGTAATATATAAATAATATGGAAGGAAGGATAAGCTACATTTTATTCACATGTACAGTGGTCACTTACTGCTAATGGAGAGTTGTTCTCATTCACTGTTGTCCCTTCCCTTCCCTTCCCTTCCCTGTTTTTCTTCATCCATTTACTTCCTTTCCTTTCCTTTCCTTTCCTTTCCTTTCCTTTCCTTTCCTTTCCTTTCCTTTCCTTTCCTTTCCTTTCCGCTTCCCTTCCCCGTTTCCTTTTCCTTTTCCTTTTCCTTTTCCTTTTCCTTTTCCTTTTCCTTTTCCTTTTCCTTTTCCTTTTCCTTTTCCTTTTCCTTTTCCTTTTCCTTTTCCTTTTCCTTTCCATGCTCCTCTTCCCTGGGGAATGAAATCCATATGGCCTGGCCTTTTCCTTCCATCATTCCTCACCCAACCACTCCTATCCACCCCAATTAAGACAAGGAAGAGATTTCTCTCCCTGTGAGTTATCTTTGTTTTGCCTTGTTCCCAAGCAGGGGGGAAAGAGCCCTCTACTTTCCTGAGGCAACTGACACCCCCTCTTCATGTTCTCCTGCCCAGCTTGGTGGAAGGAAAAGGGGTAAATGAAGCCCAATAAATACTATAAGAAAGCCTTATAGAATTGATGACCTGTGTGAATGCTATGAGGGCTGCATATTTAGGTTAATATTGTTGTCATTATTGTGCTGTGGCAAAACGTGAAGGCACTTGCCCTAGAAACTTGTGGAAATGTTGCACAGGTACTGTACTGAAGAACATACCATAACACTGTGAACTATGGCAGTTTTACAGCATGCACCTGTTGGATGCCACTGATCTGTGGAATTGCGGGCATGGAGTCTGAGAGCAAGAATTCGGGACGTTCTAGGTCACTATGTTCTATGACCTGGTGCACACTTTATGCTAAGCCTTAATACAGTTTGCTTTGGCTTGCTGGCTGGGGAACTCTGGGAGCTGAAGTCCACACATCTTAAAGTTGCCAAGGTGGATAAACACTGGATTAAGGTAAGGAGGGCTTAAGGTAGCTACATCTTTTAGCTGCAGATGAAATGCAACCCCTTGCTCAATTGGAGCCGCTCCAAAATAAATTTATTTTTTTAGGTTTGTACCCTTTTTCCTCACTCATTTCAGCACTCAAGAGCTTAAACTTAGACCACAAACATTTAAAACCAAAGGACTTTCCTCATTTCATTTATCCTCACATTAACCCTGTCTGGAAGTTTAAGCTGAAAGAATAGAAGTTTCAGGATCAGGACTTGGCTACATTCATACACCACCCTTAACCTGGTTATTGTCTTAGCCCATTTTCTAGATCTGCACAATGCTTTGAGCCATGAACTAACCAAGCAGGCTGAATTTGCACAACACCCTCATGAAAACAACTAAGCGAGTTTAACAAAAACCACAGTCTACATCTTAGGCAAACACCGCCTTTACCTGACCTGGTTAAGTATGTTATTTGAACACAGTCAGAGACTCACTAACCCAGGTTATCCAATGAGCTTTTGGCTGAGTGGAGAAAATTATATAGTTTTGGTTGTGTCGTCCTTTGCTATCCTAGCTTAGTGGTTGCGCAACTCTTGTTCACCTTGAACGAATACGCTCACTTTGTCCCCCGCTGTTCAAGGAGATGCAGTGATGGTTGGCGCCTCAAATCTTGAGTGTTGCAACATTTTATTTTTCTTTCTGTCCCCCCCTCACAACTCTGTTGAAAACCTTCAGTCCATAATCCAAGAGTGGGGGGAAATCTCGTGCAGGTGACTGAGCAAAGCTTCCAGGAATTTGACGGTGGGACTTGAAAGGCCCCCTTCCAGCAGTTCCCTTCTTTCTTGTCTCCTTTCCAGACCCTGTCAGTTGAAGAAGCCAGACTTTCAGTCTTCCGCTTCCTGTTCTCCATGGTTGCCCCAGAATTCCCCCCAAACCTTGTTTCTTTGCGTGTGAGAAAATGAAGTCAAAGACACGTGTCTTTGAGAGCAAGAGAGAGAAAGACCCATTACCTGCCCAGTTCACACCTTTCCTTCTGTTGCTATTATGCAAATGAGGGCTGGGGGGGGACATCACCCCCCCCCCCCAAGTTCTTGTGAGGCACACCTGTATGCCTACTACTGAAATAGGAATGGGTGACAACTACAGTCATGCTGGTCTGTGGATCATTATTAACCTGGTTTTCTTCAACCCATTTTCTCTGTTCACATAGAGCATCAATTTGTCACACATCTGGCTAAGCTGCCCCCTCCTCCTGCACAAAGGAAACTATTCAAGGTTAAAATTAGGCTGAGCTTAAATTGGCTGGTTTTGTGAATGCAACTGCTGGGTTTGTAACTGACCTGGTTAAGTATGACACAAGGACACAGTTTCTACATCTCAGTCCTCGTCAGCCTGGTGCCATGAAGAGATGTTGGACTACAATCCCCGTGTTTCTATGGATGCTGGGAATTGTAGATCTTTTTAGATCTTAACCGCTCTACAAAGTACCCAATTTGGGAAGACATTTCTGAGATTCCAACTTCCATGAAATAACACACTTTGGCAACATTGCTTAGGCAAATTAATTTCTTCCTTTCTAGCACTTGGGGCAATCCTCTTAATGAGCAAAGTACATAAAAAACACCACTTCCATACTTAGAAGACACACACACAGCAGGAAGACGCAGGAGTTCCCAAAACTGGCATGCTTGCTGTTGCAAAATGGGAGCTTAAAAGGTCTCCCCAAGTCAGCATCCTGACCTGGATCAAGGGCCTGGAAACTAGGCCCAGGAGCCCGAATTGGCCACGCTCACACAGCACATCAAATCGGCTTGCTAAAGGTACCAGTTTTCCAGCTTTTTCCCATAAACCATGCATAGGGTTTGCACGATATATTGAGCTAACAACCATAACAACAACCAAGGTTAATACTAACCCAGCTTAGCATGTTTGTGAACACAGCTGTAGGCGACTTGGTTAAGGGTGCTGTGGGAACAAAGCCAGTCTATGTGTGTTTGGGGTGGGGGGGGGCAGCAGCAGGGGTTGTCCAGACCCCTGGATGTGGGTTTTTTCAGACCTAAAATTAGGAGGCAGGTGGCCAAGGGGAAAAGACGCTCTTGGTTCCCTGCGGAGGAAGAGACGGAAGAGACATTCTCTCCTTTGTAGGGGACATGACTGAAAACCCTGAACTGCCCGTGGTCCCCTCCAGAGAAACCAAGAGTACCCCACTATGGACAGGGGACAAATCCCAGCCCTTCCTGCACCTTTCTTCTCCCCCCCCCCCCCCGGAGGGGAACAGCATTGGCTGTGTTCACACAGTGCCCCTTCACCTGAATTAACACATTTTAAAAGGTTCACCTAGATCAGTGTTGTCCAAACTTGGCCACTTTAAGATGAGTGGACTTCAACTCCCAGAATGGCTGGCTGGGGAATTCTGGGAGTTGAAGTCCACTCATCTTAAAGTGGCCAAGTTTGGACAACACTGACCCAGATCTGGAGCCACAAACTAGCCAGCGGGGCTGGCCTTGCAGCCGCTCACCAATCTTAGCACATTGTGGGAAGGCAGTTGCTAGTTTGGCATCCTCTTGCATGTTGTGTGAATACTGACTTTCACAGCCATGCCTCCTGTTGAGCAGCCCACTATTTCTCTATTTTCTCTATTATTTCTCTATTTTCTCGTGCTCTCCTGAAATGGGACACTTTCCAAGATCCACTTAATTAAACCAAAGAGCAAAGCCAATGCTATTCTAATTTACTCCAGGGGCTCCCGCTGCTTTGTCCAGATTCACAGCGGCCAGATCGCGGGAGATCATCCAGCCATTGCCTTGCACGACGTGACTCGTAGTCAATCTCATCAGGGGCAGATGGACTCAGGAAAGGTCCCTTGTGCTCGGAGGCAACGTACCTTAAACCCCGCGGCCTGAGAGTTTCCCCCTCCTTAAGGGCTGAGTTCCCACAACACTCTGAACCCCGGATTATCCACACGGGCTATGGGGTGTCGGGAGGAATGCACAGACCTTTCCCCCACCAGCCGGTTCGACGAGCCCGGGGGATTTTCCTCGGACCGCGTTTTATAACCTGGAGTGGGGTGGGGTGGGGTGGGGTGGGGGGCACAAGAGCGTCTCCTGCACACACTGCAGGGAAAAAAGGTCGCTCCGTTTGGAAGACCCCTAACCGCGGGAAGAGACATCGTGACCAAACCCAACCCGTCCTCCTCACCAGAGCCGGGAGAAACAGACGGAGTCCCCGCCTTTACCAAGCGATCCACGGCCGTGCGGAGCCTCGGTGCAAATGCAACAGGACTTGCCTTCCCGAACCCGTAACAGCCCCCTGCCCCCTCCCACCTCCACTGCCGCCGCCCCCCGCCCCCGAGCGTCCCCGAGGCGCCGCTGCGGCTTACCGTCCTTCGGCCCGGGGTCGCCGGCTCTCCCGGGTCCCGCCCACGCGGGGTACGAAGTTTCCAGCGGCGGGTAAGGCGGGGTGGCGGGCGCCGGCCCGGGCTGGAAGGCGTCCGCTTTGATCTTCTTCACCAGGAAGGAGCGAGGCATGGCGCGCGCTGGCGGAGCCCGGTCCGGATCAGCACTTCGGACAGCTCCGCAGCGGCTCCCCGAGTGGGCGGGGCGGGGCGGGGCGGGGCGGAGGCGCGCGGGAGGGGCGGGGAAGGGGAGGAGCAGGAGGGGCGGAGGGGGAGGGGGCGCGGGCTGCGGGGAATCGCTGAGGTCAGCAACACGCTCCAGCTCTCCCCCCGCCCGTCTTCAAACGGGACTCGGCAGCGCGCGGGGGCTGGGGCGCGGGGGGAGCGCTTCAGCCCTTTCATCCGACAACTCTCCCCCAGGACCTGCGGCGAGGGAGGCGGGGGGGAGGCCCCGCTGAGCCGGAGGGGGACGGGGGATGGGGGGATAGGACGCATGTGGGGGCGAGGGGAGCGAAAGGCGGGAGGGAGAAAGTGGCAGAGCAAAAGGGGGGGCGGGTTTGGCGGGGAGGGGAGGGAGGGGAGGGGAGGGGAGGGAATATGCCCCGGCCCATCTGCTTGACACTGCGGCACTCACAGGCCCATCCCTCGCTCGCCCCAGGGGCCGCGGGGCCGAGGTCCCAACCTAGCAGCACTTCCTCCATCTTCTTCCCTCTCCCCCAGATCCCCCCCAGAGGGACCCGCGCGTCGCCAGCACATGGCAAGGACGGGACGCTCCGCGGGCCCCACGAAGGCCCGCAGGAGCTGTCCGCTGGAGGACGGGGGGCAGCCCGGCGCAAGTCGGCCGTCCGGAGTTTGGAGCAGGGAGGAGCCCGGTGCCCCCTCCGTCCCTCCGTCCCCCCTCTTCTCTGCCCAGGGCTCCCGATGAGGCGGGGTCCCCCCTTGGCAGCTCTCCCGCGCCCCTCTTCGCCCAAATTCCTCGGCCTCCCCCTCCCTCTCCCCGGTGTCCCCCTCCCCTTCGGGAGTCCTTTTTCTCCACGCGAAGGGTTGATTAACTCTTGCGCCCTCCCCTTCTCTGGGTCCAGCCAAAGGCAGAACAATGGAGACACGTGTCTGAGGACGGCGGGGGGGGGGGAGGAGAGGAAGAGAACGGGGAGGGGGAAAGGATTCCCCCTTTCTCGCTCCCTTGCATCCTCTCTCCCTCCCTCCCCCCCCCCCCCGCCCTTTCTTTGTCTTAGTGCAAAACCCGGAATGGTTTAAGAGCCAAGAATATGAGGATGAATTCGTGACCCTGATCTTAGGGGCTGCGGTTCTTCCCCGGAGGGGGTTCAGAAAACGGTGGCGACCTTTGGAGAGGCAGGCGGAGAAAAGGGAGAAGCTGTGGTTTTGAGGGCCCCCTTTATGTGGGGCTGAAGGCGAGACCTCCTTGAGTTGCCACATTCCTATTCCTGGCAAGGATACAGATGTGGTTTGCCCTTTCCCTTTTCCTGGAATTTTCTTTTTTTTCCCCCAGCTTCCTAAGCTAGCCTACAAGTGAGGGATTCCCTAGTGGTCTCCCCTCCAAATCCCAACCAGTGCCAACCCTACTTAGGTTCATTGAGATCAGCCCAGGCTAGTCAGCTCCTGCCACCTGCTGAGTCTTTGAGACAGCTGAAAGTTTGTTAGTGGCTTGAGCTGTGAGATCAAGACACAGAAGATCACGATCCAGCCCCCAGCTGGGTTGGAAAAGGATTTTTACCATTTTCGGCAAGGCCCTAAAGGTTTGAGCCCCTTCAGGCATGGCTGCAGAATTGCCGTTTTTATTCTTTCTGTTGGAAAGAAATTGCATACAGTAAAAGGGTCAAGATTTGGTCTTCCTGTCCACCAGTAAGAAAACTCTGCCAAATATAGAATTAAATCAAACTTTTGGGAAGGGAGGGGAGAAGTCAACAAAAGAAAAACTGAGTTAAAAAATGGGCCAGATTGGGCTCAGGATCAGGGAGAAAAATCCCCCCCCAATTCCCCAAAAGCATCTGGGGGGGGGGCAGTAGTTGGGCATCGGCTCAGGATGTTGCCGACTCTTCCATTCTAAGCCCCTCCAAGTCACATGACCCAGAATGGAACTGCTGCGAAACATCCTATCTTTTTAATGGGGCACAGAAAAACAACAAAATGTGGGAGAGCATAATTGAACTATTTCCTTAGAATAATGTTAATTACGTTTAACCCCACTTAACTTCATTTTTGTCCTGCCTCCTCCATCTATCTGTGCATGTTACTAATAAGACACATCATATGCATGTAAAAAAGGGGTGGCTGCCAAATTAACTTTTTTTGCCCCCCTGTGGACACTCCTGCCTTCATTGCTAGGCACCCTGGCCAGAAAAACAGGGGCTGGGTAGGATTTGAACACACATCATTAACTGACCAAAGATAGGTCCGTCTGTCCTTCCTTCCTTCCTCCCTCCCCCACTCCCTCCCTCCCCCATTTTAACTCCTCTAAGTTAAATCCAAGCCCACCCCCAGGCCAGTGGCCCCTAAAAGCTTTTCCCCATCTTCTCCATCAACTCTTTTTTCAGTCCTGCCCCCCAAATTTGACTGTTGGGCTTTTGCAATCATCTATCAGTGCCAGCTTGGATCGGTTCCCTCTGAAATCTACCAAGTCTTGCCAGCCCAGCTATAGAATGAATTCTGCCCTCTGCATCTTTGGAAAATCTATTTCGTCTGCCCACAAGAAAAAGGAAATGCTGTGGGCTTCTCTAGCAGCCTGTGCTGCTACACTCAGACTGATGTTCTTTTGGAAAGGAGCAGCAAATCATCTTCTTTGACCAATGAAACCACCTTTCCAAACTTAGGGTCCCTTATTCCCCGTCTAGACAGCAGTGGGACACAGGGGACATTTTAAAAAGGGGGCTTTGCTAGACGTTCAAAGGAAAATTCTGGTGTGAATCCTTCAATTCGTTATAAAGCACCTGTTCCTGATGGACCCTCAGCCTGTTTTCTGCTGATGTTGTGGGACTGCCTGTCCCTCACTGTTTCTGTCCACCCTCCCAGGTGTAGCAGGGAAGGCCTGCTCTGGGTCCCTTCCATCAAAGATGACATTGTTGGACCCTGGAGTTGTGTCTTCTCTGAGGCAGCATCTGCTTTGCGAAGCATCCTCCTCTTAGAGAGTGGATGGCTCTGATCCTGTTGGCCTTTTACAAGGCATTAAAGACCCGGCTGTTCCCCCAGGCATTTAGGCCAGGATGTTGGGCTAGCTCTGCTAGTGATGTGGTTCTTATGATTTGGGGCTCGTGGTTTTAACCTTGGCCCTTCTGTCCTACTTTGGAGACATGATCCAAAGACGAGCTCCCTGGAGAAGACTTTAATCTGGGAAAGGTGGAAGGAAAGAGAAGAAGAGGACGACCAGCAGCAAGGTGGATGGACTCAGTTACAGTGGTGATGGCTGCACTATTGGGAAAAGCTGAAGGACCAGGCTGGGGACAGATCATCATGGAGAAAATCTATCTATGTGGTTGCTAAGAGTCAACAATGACTTGATGGCACGTCGTCGTCATCATCGTCGTCGTCATCATCGTCATCATCATTCTGGGTTATATGCTGTGGTCATTTTAATCCTTGTGCACCACCCATCTCATAGCAGTGACTCTGCTGTTGGATTGTCTTTGGAGTACATGGATAGGTGACCCTTTCAGGAAATCACAGGGCTGTAAGCTAGAATGGGAAATAAAGGAGAAGCTTTCCTGAAGGCAGTGGCCGAGAACTTCCATATTGTTGCCAAGGACAGTACTTGGGCATATTCGTGGCATGACCAGGAACTCAACTAAACAGAGTGATAGATAGTGATAGTGATAGAGACAGAGACATAGATAGACCACTATATCTGAGATCCGATTATAGTTATTTTTATTCGCATTATAACCTTGCTCTATCCTTGCAAACTTATATTCCAGAACAAGTTTTGATTTATTCCCTGAACTTTCCTTTTGAAACCATACAGAGCTTCTTGCCCAAAAATTCAGCCAGGCTGACTGGCAGACGTTTCTTCACTGTGTGAGCAGATTCAATCTGTTACTTAACTTGTGAGCGTTGATGCAGCCTTGGCCGCACCACCTAAGTCCACAGAGAGGCCATGATTTATTACTAACATTATTATTACTTATCATAATCAGCAGTTGCTTTCTTGCAAGGGGCTTTGGAAGCATTCTCTCACTGAAAAGGCCTCAAACAGTAGAATACTAACACTGATATCTCCGTTCCTTTTTGCAGATGTGTGAAGCCCAGTCAGTAAATTGAGTAGGAACTTAAAGTTTATATGCTAAAATAAATGTTGTATAAATCCATATCAGGGAGTTCCATGATTGGGGGAATGTCTCTTTTAAAACAACACACACACACACACATTCATACTAATCTTCTTCCTGGCTAGAATTTGGATGGGAGACCACCTGGAAACCCACACGGTAAGTTTGGTTGAAGGAAAAAATAATCCTGGAAAAAGGAAGAGAAAATCAATTCTGGTGCCATAAAGTTCACATCCATGAAATCACCAGGATTCCAGCTTGATGTGAGGAGACTTTATTTGTTCAGCGTGTGAGGCAGCACGTGGCTAACCTTGTCTGACCTTGAAAAGCTTAAACAGGATCAGACCTGGCTAGTCCTTAGATGGGAGGCCACTGGGAAATCACAGGATCGTAGGCGAAGTAGTGGGAATCATTTCTGGGTGGTCTCCAAGAAAAGGGCTTAGTCGTGTCTATGAAAGTCACCAGACATCAAGTGGCTCAAAGGAGGCTTTAGAAACAACCGTGAGAAGCCACCAGCTAACCAGTTAATCATGTTGAGTTATGTAGGGCCAGAGAGCTGAAGCCATATGCAATTAACCTATACATTTATCTTTGGGGAAGACTGGATTTTGGTCTTGAATAGCTTTGTTGTGCAAAAGTAGCATTTGCCCCTCAGCTTGTTCACTGGGGGACCTGAATGGGTGCTTCCTAACCCAGTGTTTCTCAACCGTGGGAACTTTAAGATGGGTGGACTTCAACGCCCAGAATTCCCCAGCCAGCATGGCTGGCTGGGGAATTCTGGGAGTTGAAGTCCACCCATCTTAAAGTTCCCACGGTTGAGAAACACTGCCCGAACCTACCCCTGTTGCTTTTCTCACTCCCTTGTTGTAAGACAGCCTTCCAAGAATAGCCCAAAACCTTGAGGATCTCATATCCGATCCATCTCCTGAGAGAAGAAACCTGACCCCCCAGCTGGGTCAAATTCAAGGGCCCCAATCTTCTGGGTCCAGAGGTGGAGGGTTGACTTCCAAGGCTGACTCCCTGAAATGCCACTGGGCAGGATTTTCCTCCAAAGCCTTCGGTCTCAAACGGTTGAGAAGATTTGGTTTTTTTCCAAGGCCTTGTTGTTGGGGGATAGGGGAAAGAAGACCCTTCCTCTTCCCAGTTGATGGATCTGGCAGTGAGTTCTTTTCCTCGGAGACGTTTGGCGGCTGCCTCAGCAGAATGCTGGAGGGTTTACTCATGTCCTCATTGTGCCAATCTCCATGCCCGCGGTCTTGTGCCACGGCTCTTTCCTGGCTGCAGGGTAATAAGAGAGGTAATTAAGTGTAAAAGACAAGGTGGGGATTAGGGAGAAGGAGAGAGGGAGAAAGTTGGAGGGTGGGGGAGAAAAAGGGAGAGGCGCCCCTCTCTTTTCAAAACCAGAGGACTGAGATAATATATGCTAATAACGGGCAATCAGAAGCGCTCGGCAGAGTAAATAGTGGGGCGGTAAGAAGTCTGCATAGGCAGCCCCCTCCCCAGGACACACAAAGAGATTCCCCCCTTCGGGCACACACACTCACACACACACACGACACGCACATATGGAAGGGAGGCGAAGAATGCCAGCTTCTGCTGCTAAGCTGGGAGCGATCTCAAAAATGTATGGGGTTCGGGGCAGCTGAATGAAAATGGCCCGCCTTGGGTGGATCTGGTAGTCCCCCAGTTACTACCACCGGTATCCCCCCAGTTATTACAACTGGGGGAGGGGGAAAAGGAAGGCTGCACTCAGGAAAAAGCACAGATGCAGAGACCACGCAGCACAGGCCCGATTGGGTGCGTGGAAAAGGATGGAGCAGAAACGGTGAGTTGGGGGCACCGACTCATGAGCGGCACTCATGCCAGGGTTCACCCCAGGCGCGTGTGCAGCAAAGGGGTCCAAAAAGTCGAGATGGCAGGCCCTGCCATGTTAAGGATGCACAACGATACATGTGGAAAAGGGATGGGCTTCGATCACATGGTGGTAGATGGCCACTATTTCAACTTTTTTGACCTCTCTGTAGACCCCCCAGTTGACTCCACGCTCTTAAGCTGATACCTGAAATTAATCCATTTTTCTGGGGTTCTGGAAAAACCAGGCTGGGGACAGATCGTCGGGGCAAAAGTCTATCTACGTGGTCACTAAGAGTTGACAACAACTTGATGACACGTAATCGGTCAATCATGCAAAAGATGGAAGGGTCAACCTGGGCCAGCCAAATATGGAAAGCCTCAAATAACTAACCAAGGTCAACCTCAGCCTAGCTTAGCATCTGGTGCAAAGGTTGTTACTGAGTCCTTACCTGGATTGGTTGAATGTGTTGGGTGAACCTGTCCCATAGTGCTTGCTTTTCTATTGTCTGTGGTGCCATTTATATCAATGCTTATAATACTAATAATAATGTTGCACCCTCAGTGTACACAGACTTCTACAGGGCTTCCAAGGAAAAAATCCAGGTTCCTCCCTCCCACCATTTGGGCTGTTAAAAGAAAAAGAGGCGAGAAAAGGCCAGATGCAAGAGAACTAAAGGAAACAAATGAAGGATGTAAACCAGCGCGGCTACGTTTCTAAGCACCAAGTGGTCCCCTTTTCGGCAAAGGTAGCTCCCGTCCTTGTGGCTTGTTGATTCTAATGTCTCGAGAGAAGGCAGCTAAACATTTGGAAATCTCTATTTTCAGGTGTATAGCCTCCCCAAGAGGACCACCCTTAAGTCAGTCATCTGGAACTGTGTTTCTCAACCTTGGGAACTTTAAGATGGGTGACTTCAACTCCCAGAATTCCCCAGCCAGCCTTGCTGGCTGGGGAATTCTGGGAATTGAAGTCCACCCATCTTAAAGTTCCCAAGGTTGAGAAACACTGATCTGAAGAATGCACAATTAGCCTTTAAGGCTTTCTTAGACCTCTGGCAGAACGTTGCTGTTCTTCTGCAGGCTCTGCCACCCCAGATCTGTTCAGAAGCCCTTCTTGGAGCGAAACCAGACGAATGTTCTGCCTCTCCTGCCAACTTAAAACTCCAGGGGCGAGGCCCTAACCCAGGATTTGGCAGGCTCCATACCGCACGTGACCCCAAGCCAAACAAATGATGGGATGGCTTACTAGGCCGGGTACGAATGTACTTGAAGAGCAATGCCAAGGTTGGACGGAGCCCTTCACCTACCTTGGTGCCCTTTCTTCCACACCCTCCAAGACGCGCAAGTTCTCTCTTCCCTAACGAAGCTTTAATCCAGAGGCTCCCCACAGCTCAGCAGGAGCCCTGAAGCTTTTCTCTGTATTTCCCCCCACCCCCAGGCCCGAAGCAGGATCCCACAGTCCTATTTCAGAGGCATCACACAAGACGCTGAACCTGGGGGTTGAATCCAGCCAGTTTGGAGTTTTGCACAACACACTCATAAGCCTAGCAAACGAGCCGCATTTGTTGACACAGAAGCTAGAAAGGAAAAAAAAATCTAGATATGGTGAACGAATTACGCTACGTCACAGATCATTCTACATATTACTAGCGAAAATGTAGACTTTCCGTTTGATTGTCTTATGGATTTTGTTCATGTGAATTGTGTTTTCATGGGGCATAGAATCTCTCGCTGGTTTTGTGGTTTTAGTGACTGGAAATTGCTTGGCTTTTAGGACTCCAATTGCAGGACAAGGTGAATATCAGATATGTCTGCAGGGTGTGGTCAAAAAAGTCAAGATGGCAACCCCAATGGTGGGATCAAAATTTTGAGTGCATCTTTGGGATTACCGTCTTGACGGAGGCACATAAAAACCAGGCAGAGCTTGGATCACAATGTTTTAGTGGTTGAAAAGTGCCGCGAGTCCTGTGGCAGGTTATAAATACAATAAACAAACACATACATAAATACATTTTATTCTGTAAAGCCTTTATAGTTATTGGCCTCGAGTTTCTGATGTTTTCTTTGTCCCTTGACGTACCCTGTTTGTTACTCATCTTGCTGAAAGTTGAAAGGTACATTATGAATAAGTAAGTTATCATCATCACCACCGCAAATGGCTAAACCTACTTGCCACAGAAGCAATGATCTGGAACCTGGTGATCCAGCCTGTTTGGTTCATGTTTGGTTCAGTGCGTAATGAAAATCAGAAAATAAGTTAAATCAGCCACCAGGTTAAATGAGTTGTGTGAATGTGGCCCAAGTTTCATTGGGGTGTTGGTGTGCATATCTTCTTCCCAGGTAGCTGGATCTAAGAATGCAACTCCAATTGGCTTGCAATCAATCAATACTGATTGACATTGGGAGGCCCCACAGCCAAAGATGCCATTGCCAAACTTTGAAACCTGAGCCAAGCTGTAATTTTTCATATGATCTAATGCAAAAATGATTATTAAATACCTGAGGAGTAATTACACTAACAGCTTTTGATGAATCAATCTTCATTTTAGTTACATTTAAATTAAGTCAGACTCTTTATCTCAGCCTTCTCCCATGCCCAACCTTTTGGAGTGCATCCCCCCCAGCCCCCAGCCCTAGTTTCTTTTGAAGAGGCCGTTTGATGAACCAAAAATAGGATATTTACAATGTTCTGCCTTCTTCTAAGAACAACTGCTGGATATTTTCTCTGCCACTACAGAGACGTCAATTAAGATCACTTTCTGCAGGCATAAGGAGCTGTGTAGATAAAGCTGGAATTTGAATCAAGCAAAGAATTCCCATGGTTTGGAATGTTTTGTCGTTGCCATCTATTTTCAGAAGGAGAAACTGTAGAAGAGAAGAAAAGTCCTGAGGTTGGGTTGGGCCAAAAGCCCAACCTGGTCTGTATTCTTTGTGGTCAGTCAAGAAGCTCATGGATGGAAACAGGTGGCTTTCCTCCATTTTTACTTCTTGGCAGCTGGGGTTTCAGATAAGCTATCTGAGATTCTGAGGAGAGTCAGAGTTGTCATGGTTTCTCCATAAATCCATGATCCAGTCCTCTTTTAAAGTCATCAAAGTCGGTGGCCCTCCGCAGAGCCGACGGCAGCGAATTCCACAGGTTCACTCCACATTATGTCAAGCAGTCGGTTCTTTTCCTACAAGGGGTACAGTACAGTCCATAGCTGAGTTTATAGCAGGAGGTATCCATGTAAAAAAAGAGATCTTTCTCAGGTCAGTCTTCTTCCCAGATCTCCATCTTAATTAACTGGATCATTATTGTGATCAATCAAGTTCTTGGCTGTAACTTCTCTCCTACGTATTTTGCTCCTGAGAATGATGTTTATGCAAAATTATCCTGCCTGCCTTTCCACCGTCAACCCATCCATCGCTCTTCTTGGTTGACCATATTACGTCAACTGCCTTTGCTGCTGTTTGTTTTGGGTAGAAACCAAGGTGCTAGTCCTCACCCATCAGGCCTTAAAGAGCCCCAGTCTAAGAGAGCGGTGAAAATCTTTCCTCCATCATGAAGCCCATAAAATAATGAGATCTGTTCCACCAGCCCAGTGAGATGTCCTGACATTGGGCAACTAGCCAAGCAGTGAGGACCAGCCCAAGAGGGGAGGCGAATTTCTGAAAAGACTTCCAAAGAAATTCAGCATATTATGCTTTGAAATACTTAAGCATGGGACTTGCTGGGGGAAAATGGGACCCAGCTGATTTCATCCAGGAGGGATTGCAATTATTCAGCCCAGCCTCCTCTGCTGTCCAAAAATGCCATCATGGCTACTCATGAAGCCTTCAGTGATGAAATTGGATTAGTCCCAAATTGCAAGCTTGATCTTTTAGGGAAAATGCAAAGCAGCCTAAAGAATAATGCAGAATTGGAAAGAGCCACTGAAGGCTTGGAGTCTAACCCCCTTTGCTCAGTGCAGAAATCCACATTAAGCCTTTCCTGACAGATGGTTGCCCATCCTCTGGTTGAACGGGAGCCCAGCACCTCTCTGAGTAATTGGTTCCATCCTAATTACTTCTACAGAAAGGAAGCTCTTCCTAGCATTCAGGAGAATCCTCCTTTCTTGTGACTTTATTCTGTATCCTGGACCCACCGCTGGTGGGACCTAACCATGCAAGGAGGGCGTGGTCAAAATGCCAAGATGATGGCCACAAGGGTCCAGCTGAAGCTCTGTCTGCTTTTTATGTATCAGGTTTTCCCTGACCTTCATTATCCCCTTGAATGGAGCACGGCATAATGTAACATCCATATATTTCTCTCTGAGAGCTTAAAGACAGGTGGACTGTTTATACCAGTCTGATAGACCCTCCAGAAACTTTAAAAGGTCTCATATTCTCCTCCACTCATATTTCCAGGCCCATCTTCAAGAAATTTAACCACAGATGAACCCCTAATTTCTCAGGGCTGAGATCCAGCTTCTCGGCCTTCTCCTGGTCCATGACTGATTTCAGACACTAATTCAGTCCTGAACCTGCTAAAATTCAGCTGGATCGGCAAACTGATTCTTGAGTTCTCTGCAGATGCCTCCTGGATGGATCCGTTCTTCCAGTGATCTCGGCTGGGGGTCTGAATGAAGAGGGGGTCCCCCTTCAATTGGGGAGGATATGGAGTCACCTCAAGGGCTAAGCTAGACCAGAATGGCATTGAATTATTTATTTATTTGATTTCTATAATTGCCCATCTCACCATCACGACTCTTACGACATTTAGAGACAATGCTAACCGCACAATATAAAACCTAAACACAGCTGAGGAGCCAAACCAATTTAGGCAAATAACAACCGCATCAAGGGCTCTAACTAACATTCTTGTGGTTCAGTACTTCTGTTTTCGGCAGGAATGTTGTGTTCTGAATCCAGGTTTAGGGCCCGAGGCCTGGATTTCAAACTCACCCCCCTCCATCCTCAGCAAGAGTGTAGTGGTCCCTGGGGATGACCTTGGGAGACAGGAGGAAGAGATGCAGGCTGGACCACTGGCACGTAAAAGGTGGCTCAGCCCACAGCAGGACAGAAGGTGTGGGAAACGTTTCAGAAGGGACCCTCCCTAGTTTTACGGAGAGTAAAAGAAGAGGAGAGGGGAGAAAGGCTTTCAGTCTTGCAAGATTCTGTTGGTGTAACCTTAGAGTAAAGATAGAGCTAGTACTCCTGGTTGTGCTTCTTGTCAGGGCTAACAAAGAGATTCTGAACCTCCTGATTCCATTCCACTCTACCTGAGGTCTTTTATGAACTGGAGGCCAAGCTCAACTGCAGAGCAACCCCTTTGCAAGCCCTGCTACTCCAACTGCATAGGTCAACTGCAAGGCTGGCTGGGGAATTCTGGGAGTTGAAGTCCACACATCTTAAAGTTCCCAAGGTTGAGAAACACTGGTAGGTCCTGGCGATTTGAGGGACTCCAGTGGTTTCTGCCTGCCCGGTTCATTCAGGCAGAGTGGATGTGCTCCAGGTCCCCTCAATGACACGTTGTTCTCTTGTGGGACCAAGGAAGTGTGTCTCTGCTCTGTCGCAGCTCCTGCCCTCTGGAACAGCATCCCTTCCAGACCTACAGTATGCATGGCCTCCATTCTCCAAGGGTTCCAGAGGTCTCTTCAGACAAGGCTGTGCTCCCAGGCCTGGGCTGGGGTGTCTCTGGAGCCCCTGAGCCTTACTCTGAAGGCTGTTTTAATCCAGGCGGTCATGTGGCTTGAGGTGTGTTTTAACTTATGCATGGCACCTATCATGAGCCTCCCAGAGTCTTTTGGGAGCTGGGCAGCCTTAACTAATCTAATAAAAGCAAGCAAATCAGTCAATTAATCGATAGGAAGGAAGGAATATTTCCATGCGCCATGCAAAAGCCACCGATCGCTTCTTTCTTTCCTTGGCTCCTCTGTCCTGGGGGAGTTGCCTGTGCAAACAGATGGATGGAAGGGGAAAGTGGGGGCGGGGGGCTGCCCGGGATGTGCGCAGAGGGGGAGGGGAGCCCGCCTTGTTCTCGGAGCCCCCCACAAAGAGCGAGCCTATCTGCCTCCAGTCTCAGCCTCCTCGGCTGGCAGTTTGTCTTTTCCCCCCTTATCACCACAAACAGGCCCCGAGCCCAACACATTCAGGCTTGCACAATAGCCAGTTGGCTGCTGGAGGTGCGAAGATTAATTGCCCAGAGAACTGGAGTGTGAGATCAAGCTGCCATGTGTGTGCTCGTGGTGGTGCAGCGGGGCTGGGGGGAGGGAAGGGGAAGGGGGCAGCATAATGAAGTGTGCAAAAGTTAATTTGAACTTCGACGTGCCGCTTGTCAAAAGGGGCCAAGGAGAAAACATGGGCTTTTGTGGCATCAATTGAAAGGGCTTCCACTAGTAGGGATGGAGTGTGGAGCTTTTGATAAGACCTGAAGAGAGGGGCCTCCAAGATGCCCCCCGTTCGCCTGGTGTCGGTTTCACACCTGGCTTTGAAAAAGGGGCAGAGGGGGGCTTCTGGTTTGGAAGGCAGTCTATAAATCCTCAAATCCATCCATCACATTTGCAGGCTTTTCTTCTTCTCCTCTCGTTACGTTTTGCACCGGGGAATCGTCTGTGACATTGACCCGTGGGGAAGATTCATGGGGAGGACCAAGCCGTGAAGCTCCAGCTGCGTTCGCCCACCGCCTAACCAGGTTACCCAGTTATCTCATGAGCTGGATTCTTCAAAGATACTGAACCATAAACCAACCGAATGGGAATGATTTCCACAACATGCTAACTGATGAATAAATCCACCATAAAATACCCTCGTCGAGATGAACCTTCAGGATAATTGGCATGTTGTCTGGAAACAGCTGCAAAGGCTTCACTGGACCTGATGAACCATGTTGTGGGTGAACACAACCAGCCTGGTCCTGTCCTATCCTGTAGCTGAGCTTTCTCTAACCAGAGGTCCTCCAGAGCTGTTGAGCTACAACATCCATCACTTCCCAAGACAGCATGGCCATGTTGTTATACTAATCTTGATGCTTCCCCCATCACTGAGCTTCTCCTGTAGAAAGAAGCAAGGAAGATAACAAGAAAGACCTCCATTCTGTCCTTGAGATTCTGGAATATTTCTTCCAATTGGAACCACTAATATCCAGAAAGTTGAAATGCTACAAGAAACTTACGTGCAAGTAGCAGGTGATGTTTTTACTCATGGTTTGTTTGGCTTTTACCCTGCTTTGGTTTCTAGGAGATGTCCATAAAGCCTATTGTTATGACCTACTCACAATATCTAGCTCAATTTCTGCCTTAGTGTCTTCATCTGATCATCTTCTGAGGACCAGGAGAAGAAAACTGTCCAGCAGTCTCAAAGTTCAACCCCCTGAGGAAAGGGCATCCATCAGTGTACCTCCACTAACATCCGGAGATATCAGGAGTCTGGCAGCACCTTTTCTGACTAACACATTTTACTGAAAAGCATAAGCTTCTGTGACTCCATAGACTAACAACGGTCTCCTCCTACAATGATATTAGCAGTCTACTTGACTCAAGCATAGACAAGGTGACTCCATCAAGCCCTTGGGAGCTCAGATGGTAGAAGAGTGTGGGCCTACACAGAAGAGCCACACATCACAGGAAGAAGCAGAAAACCATCTGAGGACAACCCAGTGCTGTAGCAACATCTAGACCCTCATATGGAGGACATCTGCTCTTGGGTATGGTTAATAAGTCCTCTGTCTACTGGAGCAGTTGGGGCTGATCCTTGGATTGCCTTTCTTGGTCTTATCTCTATGACTTCTAACCTGCTTCATCTCTACTGAGAAAGGCAGTTCTAGGGATTAGCTTGTACCAGCAACAGCCGGGAACAACTGGGAGTTGATTATGCCTCCACGCTGAGTTGGGCTCTGTGTCCTCTCTGGATAGTAAAAGTCCTTAGAGCAGTGTTTCTCAACCTTGACAACTTGAAGATGGGTGCACTTCAACTCCCAGAATTCCCCAGCCAGCCTAGCTGGCTGGGGAATTCTGGGAGTTGAAGTCTACCCATCTTCAAGTTGCCAAGGTTGAGAAACTCTGACTTAGAGAGACAGGTTTCAAGCCTTCAGAGGTCCATCTTGCCAGTGTCTTTCCCCAAATCTTGGCCACGTGTGCAGCCTTCCACCTGCACAGGCTCCATGGAGAAGATGAATCGCTGCACCCAAGTTTGCTGGGCCCCACTCCCTGGTTGGGTTTGGGCTTGGAGGTTATCAAAAGCTGCATGGCAGTGGTTCCCAATCGATGATCTGGGAATTGATCAATTCATTGATTACTGGCATTTCCAGGCTGCTCGCTCCAAATGGCTCTGAGAGATGTACCATAAATATTTAAATTTGTTTGCTTCTTGGTTGTCTTTTATCAGTTTTTTGTGCTGTTCCAGTGGTTAACTGACCCTCAGAAGATTGCCCAATGTCAGAAGACTGTAGTGTTCTCATTCAAAATCTTGCACAATCGTGGAGGAGGCTTTCAGAATCTTGGGAGACTGAAGAAGCTGATAAGATTTGAACCACGTGAATATTTCAAAACTAATTTTTAATTCAATTTGGGCCTCTGAATTGGAAGTTCAGATAGGACATGGAACCTTCAGGAGCTGCACTGCTGACCCCACGCCCCCTCCATCTTCTCTGATGGACCTCAAAAGCTTTCAGGCATGACAGAGCAGCTTGCATAAAGATTAGGAATCTTGGCCATAGCCATAAGAGACATGGAGTCAATCTGGCTGAATAATTCTGTGCCATCAACTCAGTGTTGGCTTTTAGTGACCACATAGGACAATCTGTCCTCAACCTGGTCCTTCAGCACTGTAACTGAGTCCATCCCCCTTGCTCCTGGTTGTCCTCTTCTTCTCTTCCCTTCTTTCCCAGTATTAGAGCCTTTTCCAGAGAGTTGGGTCTTTGCATTGATTGGTTGATTGATTATGTGCTATGAAGTTGGTGTCAGCTCTTAGCAACCAGACATAGATCTTCTGGCCCCAGCCTGGTCCTTCAGGTCTCCCAACGGTGTCACCATCACTCCTGTAACTGAGTCCATCCTCCTTGTTGCTGGTCCTCCTCTTCCTCTCTTTCCTTCCACTTTTCCAGCATTGTGGACTTCTCAAGAAAGGATCAATAGCTCAATAAGATCCCAACCTGGGCATCAAGCAAAGAGGAATTATCAACCTCATGCAGAAGCCATTCTTCCAGAAATAGCGGTGCTTTTACAAATAGTCCTGCTGTGCATGCCAGTGACTCGATGCTTAGCACTTTTATTAGAGGAGGCTGATTGTAGACCCCTTGCTGCTCCGTGGGAGGAGGAACCGAAATGGGTTGGCAAACAGGCAGGAGACCAGGACGATGTCTCAGAAAACTGTGCAGTTCTTCCTTCGCTCGCAATCAGTGCTGAATCCCTGGCTAAGAGCAGAGAGGACACGTGCTTAGCCTGAAAGGTTAAAATGCTTTTAATTACTGGTCAGATCTTTGTCTGCGTATATTTTAATGTTTTTAATCAGTTGCCCTGCACGTTTTCCAAATCTCCCCCTTGGTGGGGAAGCAGCCTTAAAAAGGAGGAAGATCAAGGAGCTGATTCTGATGTCACTCTGCAGGGAGGGACAACAGGAAGAAGAAGCACAGAAGGGGGGGGGGGGTCAGCAGGGCATGGTCAAAAAAGTCAAGATGGTGGCTATGATGGCCACCATCTTGACTTTTTTGACCAGTTCTTGGTAGGTGGGGAAGCAGCCCCTGACTTTGAACAGAGCAGGTGGACAAGAACATTGATGGGATCAATTCAGAGTCCTCAAAAGTCCAAGCACAGGATCTTTTAAAAGAATTTTGTGGCAGTTTTTGCCCCATACGCTAAGCTTGGTTAGAGTTAACCTTGGTTACGTCGCATTTTGTGCATCTTATTTATTCTGCAGTTATTGTGTGGACTCGGAAGAGGGGTGAATTCGATAAAGGACCTGTTGTGAGAATGTGGTTGAAAGAAAGAATCACTCTCTGGGGTGTCCATGGGGCTGGGGTGGGGGTGAGGGTGGTCAAAGCAGGCAAGATGGTGGATGCTGTTGTACAGTATATGGTTCCCTTCAGATTCTCCATCAACAGCACCAACAGCAGCATTTGAGGCCAAATGAGCTCATTGGTAGGAGAAGCGTAAGATTTTTATTTGGTGTGGACTTATATTTTAGCGTGCTACAAGACTTACTTTTCCCCACAACAACAATCCTGTGAGGTAGGTTTGGGGTTACCAGATATCTGAAAGGCAAAGGAGGACACAGGCGATTGGAAAGGAGGACAAATGGGGGGGAGAAGGAGGACACGCTCACGGTTTAACTTTCTTGGCATCTGCAACAAAAATTACAGCGAAAAACTGCAAAAAATTGTACTTAAGCCTACATGTATATGAAATGACTTTTTCCCTCATCAGAGAGACTGTTTTTTCAATCGCAGTATTTTCCAACAAATCTTTATATTCAAGAACGTAGCGATAACATAGAACCCACAATGGCACACTTTCCAAATTTCACCGTAGACACATTTGGTGAGCCGTGAGATCCATAGACTACAGGGATCCTAGATCTGAAGGGGCTGGACTGGAGCCGATGGCTGGAATCGGGAAATCAATTAAATAACGTAAATCCAGGCAGTCCGGTCTGTTGACGGACGAGGGAAAGAGAGAAGCAGGCAATTACAAGGTCACAATACGTGAAAGTTGGAATGATTAGAGTTGTGAAAACAGTCCAAAAAAGAGAAGACACTCAAAAAGCCGGGCAATACTTGATTTTAAGGCTATGCTGGACATCTGGTAGCCCTAGGTAGGCTGAGCTGGGAGAAGAAGACTGGCCAAAACCACCCAGGGATTTTCTTAATCCAGCCACTTTTCTGCTATCCCATCGTGGCTCTTGGGATGAGGTGGAGGAACCAACCCAAAATCCCACATGAGCTTCCACGGCTAAGGATGGATTAGAACCCGGGTCTCCTGACTTCTGGTGCTTGGCCAAAGAGGGAGGGTGTCACCCAGAATCCCCCAGGTTGCTTCAGTGGCTGAGGGGGGACTAGAACCCAGGTTTCACCAACCCTAGTCTGTGTTAAACAGCACGACATCACACTGATTCTAAATCATAGTCCTCTGAAAGGTCTCCAAGAACCTCCACAGACATCAGGAGCAAACTCTAGCTATGTCTGCATGATGCACAATGTGGGCAATTGCATTTTTGCTTCCTGGGCTGTGCAAACCTAGGCCTGGGGGATAATTCATGGTTTAGTGGCCCATATGAATCTGGGAAACTGGGTTAAGCAACTAATTAGATTAGGAGACCCAGGGTGGGATAAAGGTTAAGGGTTGGTCTAGCAATGGGAAAACCTGGGTTGAAGTTGCGTCACATCCATGGAAATTCACCGGGGGACTTTGGGCAGTCTCTTTTGCCCCAGCCTACCTTACAGGGTTGTTGTGCTCAGTGTTAAAATGAAAGGAAATCCCTGCATAAGCTGCCTTTTGCTCCTGGAGAGGGTAGAAATCCTAAGAAGAACAACAGCAGCTTTTCACCCAGTACACTGACCATATCTTCATCACGTTGCTGGATTTGTATAACTTGCTAAACTGTGAGGTGGGTACAAAGGCAATCTTTGGGGTTATGGGTGACTTGTGAAGATCTTGGATGCATGGTGGGGGTGTGTGTGCAAAAGGATGCTAGATGGCACCGTGTCCAGCTCAACTTGAGATCCAGCACCAGGCCATGGATGAAGACGAAGACTTGCCTCTAAATCTGGAAACTTCTGCGTCATTCGGCATCTCTCCTGGCCCGGCCCCCGGCCTCTAGATGGGCCAGGAAGCTTGCAAGAGCAATGAAGGAGAACCGGGCCGTTCCAGACCCCCTCAGCTGCAACACCTTTGCACCCTTTGCTGAATCTGGCACAGCTTGGGTTTGTCCTGGCCAGCTGCAGCCAGGGAGAAGCGCCTGCCCCAGAGCGAAAGCAGGATGCGCTTTGCATCTCAATGCCGCCTTCTGCTGCCAGACAAAAGGGACCCAAATTGGCATTTTATTAGCTCGGAGTTAATTATCCGCTGGCCTCTTGCATCAAAAGACGCCCAAGGTCTTCCTTCCCTCTTGAGGATGACCCCTGGTGGCCAGAGGTGGAATAGCAGCCACAACCATGCTTGAAAATGGTGAAGAACCAGGGGTGTCCTCAGGGTGTGGTCAGAAAAGTCAAAATGGTGGCCTTGACGGTGCCCCACAAGCTCTGCCTCATCAGCTGTAAGTCTGCAGAGCTTCCATGGCACCATCATGGCTACCATCTTGACTTTTTTGACCATACCCGAGGATACCCTCGCAAAGAAGCCCCCCAGGATCAGTCCAAGGGCTGATCTAACCCAGCAGTCTCTGCCCAACAGTGGCCAGGTCGGTGCATTTTGGAAGTTCACAAAGGCTTTTTTCAGCCCAACACTGGTTGGGTTCACACAACCTGTTAACTCCTAAAACCAGGTTAACAAAACATAGTTGCTGTGCTCAGATTTGACTAGTATTTTTCAAACTTGGCAACTTTAAGATCAGTGGACTTCAACTTCCAGAATTCCCCAGCCAGCCATGCTGGCTGGGGAATTCTGGGAGTTGAAGTCCACCCATCTTAAAGTTACTGAGGTTGAAAAACACTGGATTGGACACTCTATTTAAAAGGAGAAAAGGAGGTCAGCCAGATATCGTGGTGGTAGGCAAGGAGCAGAAGACAGCGGTGGCAAGAGATGTAGCGATGCAAGGGACAGCAACATCAGGAAGAAGGAGCATGAGAAGCTGGAGAAGGACTGGGGCCTGAAGGAGGAATTAGAGAGGATGTGGAACTCAAGGCCAAAGGGGTCCCAGTGGTGGTGGGAGGCTCGGGGCTGGGACTCCTAAGCAGGGAGAGGGGCTCCCGCAGATCCCAGGAACCCCATCCGAGCTCTCTGTCCAGAGGAGTGCAGGGCCAGGAACAGCTCAGATCCGGTGCAGATCCCTCCAACTCCCAGGCCTCTGGTGGAGGACCTGAGATTGAGGAAGACACAGACCACTCAGAGGGGTCAGAGGGGACTTTTCCCTCCCAATCCATTCTTTTATTATAGAAATGTTTGAAGAATGCCTTTTTTTTAACAGCGTAACAACTTTTCTTCTGTCATTTTCCCCAAGAAGCTTGGGAAATGAGTTGTAGGTTAACATTCCTAGATAGGTAAATCGATATGCAAAATTATGCAAATTAATATGTTCCAGGTTTTACACTTGGAAATCAGGTCAGCACATCTCCAGAGGTCCTCCAATGGTCCTTCAACTCTTGGGAGAGTGAGTTGCAGCCCGCAAGCTGAGAAATTGCCCCTCTTTGGCTTAATAGAGGTGCCTAAGACATGTAGTTGAGCTCCCACAACACCATAGACCTATAAATACCAGGCCTAGCTGAGCCCAAATCCTGTGTGTCCAGTGACATCCAGGAAGCTGCTTCTTAAATTCTGCACCTAGTCCTCAAAAGTTGCTTCTCAGTGCTTAATATTTAAGGCAGAAAGAGGTAAAAGCACTCTTCAATCGAACTCAGTCATCGCCATGTAACTTTGCTGGGAGCAATTTTGAAGAGGCTTGCCACTTCTTTTTTTTGCTTTCCCAATCTACTTTACAGCCCCGAGATCTCCTAGTGGTCTCCCATCCGAGTACTCACCAGGCCGCCAAGTTTCCAAGCCCAGACAGGTGGGCTTGGACAGGTGCTGCCCCCTGGGGAGATGATTCAGGCACGGCGCCTTGGATTCTGCAAACGGGAGGCAGACAAGGGGCTTAGTAGCCCTTAAGAGTCCAATCTCCTTCCTTGAGTTTTGCAACCGTCTGCTTTCGTGGCCGTTGCCACCTCTGATGGCATCATTCCTCAGCCGATCTCTGCGTGGGGTAAAGGAATCCTTCTTTTTAAAGATCCTGAATCTTTCCGTGCTTGGTCTTAATGAGCAAGCCTGGATCTTAGGAGGGAGGAAACGCTGCCCGTTTTCTGCCAGCCGCAGAACTGATCTGCGTGCATCCTCTTTCTCTGCTCAGCCCCCTTCGCTCCCAGCTGAGAACGTCCCAGATGACCGCTGCTTTTCCTCGCAGGGCAGCTCCCCTTGCCCCGAATTATTTTATTGCAGTTTGGGTATTTCTTCCAGTTTTGCAGCGGCCTTTGCACGGACAGCAGCAATTTTTAAAGTACAGTCTCACTACAGGTTTATATAAAGGCCTTTCTGCACCGACACATTTATTTGCAATTCCCTTCTTAATAACGCCAAGGGTGGCATTTGCTGCTTCTGTTTTTACAGCAGCTGCATGAAGGTTTTCACTGCGAGTAGCCCCATTTCATGGGGGTTTTCATTCTCAAGGGATGTTGAAAATCTCCAGTTGTTGTGATGGCTTCAATGCGCTTTTGAATTTGGAGCAGAACCACCCCAAATTTCTATTCTGCTGACAATCCTTTATTCAAATCTCAGTAGTCGGATTAGATGATTCATCAATAAAGGCAGAACAGTTTCCTCGCTCGTGCATGTGCGCAGACCCAGACCCCTAATTCTGCATCCAAACAAAATTCTAACTGCACTGCAAATAAATGTTGAAAAAACCCATTTGCACACCTGCGCGTCTAGAAATGGCAAAAATTACGCCCCAGCCCTTAAAGACGCCGAGAGGAAGAATTAGAACGCGCATTTGATCTATTCATTCATTCATTCATCAAATGTGTCACTGCCCATCTCGCGAAATGAGTCCGGGCGGTTTACAAGAAGACAAAAATTCATTACAATGTAACATAAAACAATCGTAAAAATAAATACATTTGCCAAGGAATAACAACATGGAGAGGATGTGATGAAAAAGGCAGCAGGAGGCTTGGGCTGGAAAAATGGACATAATTTTCAGCAAGTTAAGGTAATGTCCAGGTTTTTTTTAAAGAAAAAGCATAGAAGATCTAGAAACAATCCCCCCCCCTTTCCCAATATCAGATGTGTGCATGTAGGATAAACTGTTTGAGCTCAGGTCATTATAGTAATTATTGTGATCATTTCTGCAGATTCAACAGCTAGAACAGTGTTTCTCAGCCTTGGCAACTTGAAGATGGGTGGACTTCAACTCCCAGAATTCCCCAGCCAGCTTTGCTGGCTGGGGAATTCTGGGAGTTGAAGTCCACCCATCTTCAAGTTGCCAAGGCTGAGAAACGCTCGGCTAGAATGATAAGCCTGGGTTCCTATCCCATAACCAGGAGAGTTCAAACTGGTTGTGGGAACCCAGCCATTAGGGTTTGACCTGATCCCATCCATTGTCTTCTTGGGTGCACCAGATCACCACGTTTGTTTTTTTTGGAAAGGGGCTTTATTTTTTATATTTATTTTATTTTATGCAGCTGCTGTCTTTTGCTCATCAGGGTTAGCAAGCTGGGCCCACCCAGAGTGTGATTGATGGATCGATCGATGGATCGATCAAGCTTTGGAAAGCTGAAATTTGGATTTCAATTCCTGGCTTTGGTGCTAGGAATAAGTCAAGCGCCAGTCACTGCTTCTTCCAGCTCGATCTGAGCTACGCGCAGCGATTCCTTTTCCATTTTTAATGGGAATGCTCATGTCTGGGGAGGGGGAGGGGGTGTCCTCTGTTTTCCTGGGGACATTGCAGACTCCCCGGCAGCCTGGACGTTAAATGGGTCACTCAGGAGCCCCTTCTGTTTCCAGCTCCTTCTCCGTGGCAGGCTACCCCAACCTGATTGATGTTAAGGGAATGGAGGTGACACCCCTGTCACAGGATGAGTCAGTGCCGCAGAGCCCAAAGGGCTGCAGATCAGAACGTGTTTGTGTCATTCCAAGTCTCCTTAAACATAACATTTCTGGGGAGGACAGGGCAAAATGGGTGGGGAAAGAGGCTAAGCGCCCGGGGCCTCTCTCGATGAGGAAGAAGGAAGGTGGGGTGGAGAAAGAGAGAGAGAAAAAAAATAATAATGAAAGAGGAGGTGGGGTTGCAGGGGGAGACCAATCTCTGAACAATTCAGGCTAACGGTCCAAGAGGAAGGGGCCCTGCTAAAAAGGAGAATTCCTATTGCCTAGCCAGCTTCTTTGGGGAGATGGTTTCAAGCAGCTAGGAAGTGGGTGGGAATCATTTGGCAATTTAAGGTGGCTATTCGAACCACAGGGTGGCTTTCCTTTGGACTACCAAGAGGGGGCAGCGTGAGCTCGCCTTTTAAAAAGGAGAAGGAAGGAGGGAGGGAGGGGAGGATGCATTGGCTCGTCCTGCAGGGTAGGTTTACACAGCAGTGAAAAATTTTTCCATTTTCCAGATGGAAAACTGAGGCTGACTGCAGCTGCATGCCATTATGGCCACGGAGCTATAGAAACTGGCTGGGTGAAATTACTGCTCCCAGAACCTCTGCGAGAGACCTTGTCTTGGGATTATGGCCCTCCGGAGATTGGGAAGGCCCCGACCCTGCTGGCCCCTTATAATGCCCTAAAGACCCGGTTCTGTGCCCAGGCCTGGGGCCCCGAGAGCGCAAAAACACCCGTCTCCTGGCTGTATTAGTGCTGTGCGCTGTGTTGTTTTTCTCGGCAGCTATGGGCTTTAATTTTTGTATTGATGATACAAAAGTAGGCAGCTTTATAAATCAGCTAAATAAATAAATAAATAAAAATAAATGTCTGTTTAATAAGTGAGGAATCAAGAACCTGGAAGACTGAAGTGGGAACAGTCATATTTACATACATTCCCCATTAGATCTTACATCTCTTAAGATCAGCAGTGAAAAAGGATGGTACTGACAGGCTCCCTTTGACAGTAACTCCATCTCACAGGTAGTCCTCGCTTAATAACCAAAATAGGAACTGGAAAATCCATTGTTAAGTGGGGCAGTTGTTAAGCAAGTTGTGCCCAATTTTATGTTTTTTGCAGCGGTCATTAAGTGAATCTCCATGGCCATTAAGTGAATCACATGGTTGTTAAGCGAATCACGCAGTTCCCCATTGATTTTGCTTGCTGGAAGCTGGCTGGGAGGGTTGCAAATGGCGATCACGTAACCCTGGGACGCTGCAACTGTCATAAGTGTGAGTTGGTTGCTGAGTGCCCAGATCACGATCACGTGACCATAGGGGCACTGCGACATTTGTAAGTGTGAGGACTGGTTGTAAGTCCCTTTGTTCAGCACCATTGTAACTTCAAGTGGTCACTAAATGAATGGTCGTTAAATGAGGACTACCTGTATTGGAAATGTTGGGTGAAATCTTATTATTTACTGCAGGCATATTTTAATGACTGAAGAGAACAGTTCAAGGAAACAATTCAGGCTTGATTTACAGGCCAGGCTGTGCAGTGCTAAGTCAAACCTGCTCGTTGCACATTTCTGCATACAGTTTGCAGGACCCAGTGCGGTACCAGCAAAGGACAGGATTTTCCAACTTTTCCTACCATTTGTTCTGATCTTTCAGTGAATTGTAAAAGAAATGAAACCATCTCATAAAAGTCAACTCCTTCCCTGTGGAATTTTACAGTCACTTCTTGTTGGATTTTTACAACATGCTTGAACTGAATCCCAAATGGATTAATTTTCCAGGTTTGCACATCAAAGTAACCCAGAAAGCAAAAATGAAAACAAACTGAGGTTTGAACTTACTCAGCTTTGCATCTTGTGTAGGAACCTCCAAGGTTCGTAATTTGATCTTGTTAAGAGCGTTATACGAACACCACCATAAAAAGACTACATTCTGTGCAAGGCTGTCTCTACACACGATCCTTAACTTGGCTGCCAAATTAATCCATTTTCTAGGTTTTTACCACCCACCAAGGAACAAAAAACCCAACAATTAGCCAAGGTTGACCAAGCTTAGCAGGCTGTTCTAACACAGGCTCTTGGTCTTCATCTGATATAGCTAAGCGTGTTGTCTGAACGCAGCTTAGTCGCCAGTGGATCAGGTTCCCTCCCAAACATCATAAGACTTGACTGCAATGCGACGTCATGTTTGTAGCACACAGAAATGGGAAGATGGCCTGGAAAAGGTTTCCCCAAGCTAGAGAGGAAGATTAGGACCACTAAATCAGTGTTTCTCAACCTTGGCCGCTTGAAGATGGGTGGACTTCAACTCCCAGAATTCCCCAGCCAGCATGTGTCCAAGATTGAGAAATACTGCACTAAATTGAAGTGGGGACCCAGTTTCTTAAAGTTGCATTGCCACCTGGTGGAACTCAGCTGCATAAAACAATGTTTCTCAAGCTTGCCAACTTTAAGATGGGTGGACTTCAACTCCCAGAATTCCCCAGCCAGAATGCTCCACACCTCTGAAAGTGGCCAAGGTTGAGAAACACTGTTTTAGTCTAATGTATTGTCGAAGGCTTTCACGACCGGCATACGAAGGCTGGTGTGGATCTTCCGGGTTGTGTGGCCGTGGTCTGGAAGTTCTGTTTCCTAACGTTTCGCCAGCATCTGTGACCGGCATCTTCAGAGTGCAGGAGCACAGAGAGGAGCAGTTCTCTCCGTGCCCAGGATGGTGTGACCCTTTTGTGGGTATTTATAGAGATCTGGGGGGGGGGGTATGGGGTGTTAATGAGTGGCTGCTTGCCCAGGTGTCAGGAGATCTGTGTATCTTCCTGTGGGCCAGGCAGGGTCCCTTCTTCTATTGAGTTGTTAACGAGTGGCTGCTGAGGGTGATTAGCATGTTCATTGTGTGAGCTGTTCGCATGTCCTGGTGGCTGAGCTGAGTTCGTTGACCTTTTGCAGGCTGTATTTCTCAGGATTGGTAGCCAGGTTTTGTTGATTTTTAGACTCTCCTCTTTTTTATTGAAACTGTGCTGGTGTTTGTGAATCTCAATGGCTTCCCGGTATAGCCTGGTGTAGTGGCTGTTTGTGTTGTCCAGTATCTCTGTGTTTTCAAATAGGATTTTGTGTCCGGTGTGCCTGAGAGCATGTTCAGCTACTGCAGATTTTTCTGGTTGCTGTAGTCTGCAGTGTCTTTCGTGTTCTTTTATCCCGGTATGGATGCTGCGTTTTGTGGCCCCGATGTATACTTGCCCGCAGCTGCATGGTATGCGATATACTCCTGCGGTGGTGAGGGGATCCTCATTAACCACTCATTAACACCCCATACCCCCCCCCTCCAGATCTCTATAAATACCCACAAAAGGGTCACACCATCCTGGGCACAGAGAGAACTGCTCCTGTCTGTGCTCCTGTACTCTGAAGATGCCGGTCACAGATGCTGGCGAAACGTTAGGAAACAGAACTTCCAGACCACGGCCACACAGCCCGGAAGACTGTTTTAGTCTAATCAAGCTTGTTGTATGAACTGAGCCCCTGAAGAACCATTGAGAAAAATCACTTTCTGAGTTAAGTGCTCGAATTATCAGTTAGGGGGCAGAGAGGAACCTTCGAGGATCCCTTATGCAATGCACAGATTTTAGAAAATACTTTGGGAGGGGGAAGAGGATGGACGGGGCTCTCCACTTTTTCATCTATAACCCAGTTACAACACCTTGCCTACATGTCGCTTTGCTGTTAGCTCACCCCGAGTGGGAGGTGACTAAACAGCCCTGTGGTGTATGTGTGTGTATGTGTGCGTGACAATCCCAGGCACTCAGCAGGAGTTCAATTGTGCAATATCCCGGACATCCTGAAATGAAAATTCTCATTATTCACTAGAATCCTGGACCTTTCAAGTTTATCAAGGCACTTTACACCGTCAAGTACACCGTGTTTTCTGTAGTTTCCTTGTTCCGTTTGGGCTGGTTGGGGTTCACCACTGATTTTCCACACTGAAGACTTCACCAAGGGCTCTGCTCAGTCAGGCCAAGACAGCATGATGGCAGATGGTCCAGCTTTCGGTGTGCAAGGGGGGACACACTGATGGTGCAGAGCATCACAGAGTGCAAAAACCCATTTCGAGTCTTCTGGAATCCGCATGAAAGCATCGCTGTCGAGTTTCTGTCTGGACGTGTCCAGCTCCAGACCACCTCCCTTGGCCCTTCTCTTCACTGTGGAACTGCCCCATCTGTGAAGAAGTTCTTCTTAACATCCAGCTGGAAGGGAGATCCAGTGTTGGTCCCAAATTTGGAACTGGGTCAATGGCAAATTTAGCATCTGTGTTTGTACCTCCTGTACAGCTTATTTCAAACAGCCAGTGGGGGATCATGATAAAGGGGCTTGACTAAGAGAGGGAGACCCAAGTTCTAGACTCCCCTCAGCCACAGATGAGGGACTTTGGGCCAGCCCAACAGGGTTGTTGTGAAAAAAAGGGGAGGAGAAAATAGGCAACTTGGAAGGCTCTTGAAGGAAAAGCGGGATAGAAGTCTAACAAACAAATCAATCCTGCCAAGATCTCCTGATGGCACTAGCTCCATCCCCATGTGATAGGCTGGCAGCAGAAGGCGGGTCTTAACCCCTGCAGCCAATCAGCATTTGCAAAGCCCTGATCAGGAGTTCTGTGATGCTTGCTTTGGCAGCCGCTCTTTCTCTCCAGCTCTATTTCTTGGAGGACTATATGAGTAAAACGGATCCATTGAAGGGATCTGGGCGATCCTTCAGCAGATCCTAGCACAACTGTTGGAGTTAGTTCAGCCCTGGGCATGGCTAGATCTGTTTAGGTCTGAAGTTTACCCTTGGGGATTAATTTGCTGGATTGGTTTAGGGTTCATTTATCTTCTCATTCACTACAGCAGTGTTTCTCAACCTCAGCCACTTTAAGATGTGTGGACTTCAGCTCCCAGAATTCCCCAGCTATGCTGGCTGGGGAATTCTGGGAGTTGAAGTCCACACATCTTAAAGTGGCTGAGGCTGAGAAACCCTGCTGTACATGATGTGAGCAATAGGATGTTTCCTAGACTCAGCCCTTTCTTTCCCGAACTTTCTCCCCTATTTTCATTTTAGTCTATACTGAATCACAAAGTCTGTTGGAATCAAATATATCATCAAATATATTTATACTGGAAACGTAATTGATTTGTTATGAAGCCATTCATAACCATGGGGCAATTTCTTCTCATCCTGCGGGAGATGCTTGATTCTTAAGTATGGCTATCTTCTCTGGGTTGCAAAAATCCGAACAAAGACTAGATGGCCGCGGAGCAGTAACTCTTTGCAGCCATCTGGTGGTCATCCAGATTTTTCTCAGCCCAGATACATCAGCCCGACCTCAGGGGACCCCAAAAGACGACGATTTGTCTCTGAATTGAGCACAAAGTCAAGCGTGCACTCCCTTGCGACCCTGCGTGCTGTCGATTAGGAGGATGTGGTCCTTCACAGATATGCCCCTTGGCTCGCTCAGTTCTTCAACATCTTGCCTTCCTTCTCTCTAAAAGGAAGGATGATACTTCGAGTATTGCACCTGTCTGCCTGCTGGGAGACTTTTCCCATAATGTCCTTAGCAAAGTCTCTGCTCGACTCTTGGCACGTCACGCTGGGCACTGGAAGCTGCAGAAATCAGCCGACTTGAAGAAGTGGTAGACGTTCACCAAGGGAAACATGAGCAGAGCTCCTAGCAGAGATCCCAGCTGTTCCACCGCTCCGTACCACACAAGGGCACTCTGGCTGCAGCTGCGGAGAATCACCCCCAGCATCACCTTGACGTAAGTGAGGGTTCCGGTGAAGGACACCCACGAAATCACCTGCGGATCGAGCGAGAGAACACATGGCTGTGAAGCTTGGCAGCTGGAGATCTTGGAAGACCCCAGGGATTCTGGGGGAGACCAAGGATTCTGCAGAACACAGCTTGAAAAACTCTGGCCTAGGAGATTAATGTTGCTCAGGTTGAGAAAAGCTGCCTTGAAAGAAACTGAAACATTTAGCACAGTGTTTCTCAACCTTGGCAACTTGAAAATGTGTGGACTTCAACTCCCAGAATTCCCCAGCCGACCTTGCTGGCTGGGGAATTCTGGGAGTTGAAGTCCACACATTTTCAAGCTGCCAAGGTTGAGAAACACTGATCTAGCAGCTAAACAAATGATACATGGGAACACTTTTTAATGATGTGAATTTCACCTTTGGTCTACCTTGAATTGGTCAATTTGATCAGCTAAAATAGCTTTCTCAGATGTTCCCAAACTGGTGCCTTCCCAATATGTCAGAACTGCAGCTCGCAGGATTCCCGCATCCATTTTCCAAGTCCGTTCTGACATAATAATGCAGAAGACCATTTATTGTCTGGCTTCATCACCCTAAATTAACAAAATAACATCGCTGTATTCATATAAAGTCCAGGGTTCAAATGTAAACCCTATTTTAGTTCAAGGCATTGGCCGGGTTCGCCCAACATGTTCTGAGAAGGGCTGGGTTCAACACAGCCCCCTTTTAGTCCAAGTCTTGCACACTGTGTAATCCAACCAACGTATTTTCAAACCACAGGAAGCGATCGAGCGGCCTACTTACAATCAGGGCGTCTCCCCAGTCGGATTGCTGTAAGAGCGGACAGGGGCTGAGCACGGCCATCGCCAAGTTGTAGACCCCGAAAGCAGTTCCTGCGGTTGCCAGTATGCCCAAGAACAGGAGAGACCTGGGGGAGAAAGCAGAGGTGGTGGGTTGTTCCTTTTGGAGAGGGGCTGAGAAGTCACCAGACCAAGCCGACCTCCAAACAAAGGATTAGTTAGAAATTACGGGAAAGATGTAAGATGGGTTTACATATCACACTAAACCATGGTTTAGTTTGGGCATCTTGTCAGCCATTAAGAAACTTGAGAAAGAAATTTGAACAGACTGATATTAGCCTTTGGGATGGTATGTGGGAGTGACCTTGGGAGACAGAAGGAAGAGCTGCAGAAAAGGCAATGGATAGATAAGAGGCAGCTGAGCCCGCGGCAGGAATGGGGGCCTGGCAAACGTCTCGGAAGGGACCCTGCCTAGTTTCTTGGGCTGTAAAGGCGAGGGGGAGAAATGCACTTTCAGACTTGCAAGATTCTGTTAATGTCACCTTACAATAAAGCTAGAGCTGGTGCTTCTGGGTGTGCTTCTTGTCTGGACTATCTCACAAGGCTGACAACAATCTTGCAAGTCTCAAAGTACATATCTCCCCCCTCACCTTTACAGTTTAAGAAACTAGGGAGGGCCCCTTCTGAGACGTTTGCCACTCCCCCATTCCTTCCCATTCCTGCTGTGAGCTCAGCTGCCTCTTATCTGACTGTTGCCTAATCTGCGGCTTTTCCTCCTGTCTCCCAAGGTCATTCCCACCTACCCTGACAGCATTTCAAGGTGGCGCCAAATTGCTCTCTCTCCCTCTCCCAGGCTTATCAAAGACCAAGCAAAGGTCTTAGCAATCCACAGCAGTTCAAGTGCGAGAAATGCAACCTATATTGTTAGTCAATTCACCCCAAGAATGCTATTTTCAAAACAGCTGGCTTGGGTGGGAACACAAACCTGTTGGGTAGGAAGGTGGCAACAGTGCAGGCAAGAGGGTTGGCCATGGAGCTCAAGGTGGCTGTCAGATGGTAAGCCAGGTTGCCATAAGGCAAGCATGAATAGCTTTGCACAGATGGTAGGATGCCATTGGTCAGTGCATTCATCCAAGCGATAAGGAAATAGATGAAGGCGAATTTAGAGCAAGAATACGTGACCTTGTCTGCATCTGCATCATCACCACCTTTGTTGGAGTTCTCCAGCTTGCTCTCCATGGAGCAGGTTGTGCCCCCGTTCAAGTCTGCTGGTTCCTGCTTGCTTGCAGGCATCTTCTGAACTGAGTTCAGGCTGATGTCACTGGAGCACAAGTTCTGCGTGGAAAGCTCCCACAGCTTGGATTGCCGGTTGAGGAAGAGGAAGGCGGTGAGGCAGAAGAACATCATGGCAGACAGGATGAGGAAGAAGACCAAGCTGGAGAAGTTGGCTGGGGAGTAATGCGTTTCCATAGGGAGAGGTTCACTTGGACTAGTTGTGTTGACGAAGGAAGAGTTGCCGACAGTGGCATTGTGGGTCGGCGCTGTGACTTGGACACAGCTCGCAATGCCTGCTCCCTGGGCCAGGGCAAAGAGAGCTGGGATTAACCCGCTGAGTCCTTCACCAATGAAAAAAGTAGGGATATAGCGAGGGTGGAAGTGTGCCATGAAGGGCAAGAAGGTGACGGAGGAGGTGCAGTCTACCAGTGAGAGGAAGAAGGTGAGGATGAAGAAAGCCACGCTGTGCGGTTCTCCAGCTATGGGGGTGGTGTAATGCCACAGGAAGGCCAGGAGGAAGCAGGCCACGACGCCAACGGAGACCAGCACATAGATGACCGGTGCCTCCTTCAGCAGGCCAGGTTTCAGCCTGTGCATGAGAGTGACAAAGAGAGGCCCAACGTTGGCCAGCTGGATGATGATGGTGAGGTAGGAAGGGAGATACCAGCCCTCAGGCAACTCAGTCACCAGCAGAGGAAGCTCGACCCACACGCCATTGACGGCCATCCAGGAGCCGGTTCCAAAGACGCAGGCCAGCAGATGGGTGAGCCACGCCATCGTCCCCCCGGAGCGGCGTCCCTGTCAGAGGAGAGGAGGAGGAAGCGAGAAGAAACGGACTTGAGCTGAGGGTTTACACCAGTGTTGTTCAAACTTGGCCGCTTTAAGATGAGTGGACTTCAACTCCCAGAATTCCCCAGCCAGCCATGCTGCTGAGGAATTCTGGGAGTTGAAGTCCACTCATCTTAAAGCGGCCAAGTTTGGACAACACTGGTTTACACAGACTTACCTGATTCGTGTTGGCTGCAGAGAGGAAGAAAGGCGAGAGAACTACCCCAAAGTAATAAAACAACCTTCTTCTTTTCCTTTAGCAACCCGACCTGGCCTTTGAGTAGAGGGCCAAAGACCATACTCTGAAAGAAAGCAGGGCCAGAACTGATAAAGAGGGAGAACCAGGAGGAAAACACGGCTTAAGTGAAATTAATGTATATTTAATTAACGTCGATTCAATTCATAGACGTTAGCACTGCTTTTGCACAATGCACTGAACCAGGCAAAAAAGGCAAGGTGGCGGTTGTGAATTGAAGCCTTGCCTCCTTTTCACGTGCTTCTGTGGGGCTTTGATCCCACAGTCATGGCCTCCATTTTGACTTTTTTGACCCCAACACAACCTAGCATGCACTTGCGCAAAAGAAGAAGCTTGATTATGATTAACCCTGGTTTGTTTCTTTTGTGGCTTAGGGTCATGATATCAACCCATCCCATCGGGGGAGTTTATGGTTTAATGTGGCAAAGCCAGAAAGTGGATTACTGTAATTCGGTGATCCAGATAAGCATATTGTGTGAACGCAGCACGAGAGCTGGAAGAAGCCCTCAGGTTTGGCTCCTATTCTGTGCAAAACTCCACATTAAAGCTTTGCCAGCTGAAGTCTGTCTGGTCACCACCTCAACCCACCCAGGGCAGGGGGCACAACTTCATTTGATTCCAGTGTCAAGCCACTTTGCTATCAGTACGTTTCCCCTCATATTCTCCTGGAATCTGTCTTCCTCTAACATCAAGCCACGGTTCTGTGTTGATTCATATTCAATCAAAACCAGAGACTTTCCTTCTGGGCTTGATGGATAAACAGTTGGCGGAAACTTACAGAACTTTGTTCTTAAATATGATAACAGTACCAAGGCTTTTATGTGCATAAAGGTGAAAAGATAAGATATTATCTAGGGTGGAGGAATGGATGGCAAAGCTGATAGGCTGGGCTGAGATGGCAGAATTGATGGCTCTGATTCGAGATAAGACGTTGTGCAATTTTAATGCTAAAGGAAACCTTTTTTGGGCTTCCTGCGGGAAACAGAAAAAAGTGAACTTACGTTGTATGGATTTGATGATTAGAAATGATAGGGGTTAATAGAAAGAATGGAAGTTACATTGTACATTCAGAGCAAGAGTTTGATGTCTATTGCTACTTATATCTGTTGCAAGGAGGGTCGGAAGTCAATTCTTTTTTTTCCTTTCATCTTTTCTTTTTTCTGCACTCTTGATTTTTACTATCTTTTTTTTCTAATTTCTTTCCCTCCTCCTCCTCCTCGTTCTTGTTAGTTTTTACTGTTCTTTAAAACAAAAAAAATTACCATATTTTTCCGTCAATAAGATGCCCCCATGTACAAGACGACTCCCATTTTTCCAACCCCAAATTAAGAAATCAATATTTTAAAGATAGTGCAGAACACATTTTTATTTAGTAATTAGGTAACATTGACCTGATACACTCGGTGGGAGGAGGTCCAAACCATCTCTCTGCAGCTCTATTTCCAGGCTCTTTTGCATAACTGATTACATTCAAGCACGAGTGAAACTGCCGATAGCTTCTCTCTGCAGACACCCTTCCTCTAATTGGTTTGTTCAGCATCAGCTGACATCAGTTACATCAGGCTCATGATTGGAGGAAGTCTGTTTGGGAGACAAGCTATTTCACTAGTGATTGGAGGCTAGCAATAGGAGGAAGCCTCTCTGCAGAAACAAAGTATGGGCAGTTTTGCAACCGCGCGATTTTCGGCTGACTTCCTTGAATAAGACGCCCTTCAATTTTTAGCGTAAGGATTTTAGAAAAAAGTATCGTCTTATAGTCGGAAAAATACGGTATTTTAAAAAAACATGGTTTCTGTGCCCTGCATCCTAGGACGACAGGGGTCAACCTACTTCTACCTGTTCAGTTCCCACAGAACGCTATGTATGCAACCACCACCATCACGGGCATGTTTTCTCAAGGGTGAATGTTCCCAACGCCAAGCCCATCCTGACCCTCTGCATTGCCCCTCTCTGTCCTTGTTCAGATCTGCTCAAGTGCTTCATACAAGGCAGCACCCCAAAGCAGACATGCTACATAGGATGGGGTGGTCTGACCCACGCAGAATACGATGGAACCGTTACTTCACCGATGGGTAAATGTTGCCTCTGTTGATACAGCCTACAATTGCATTGGCTTTTTCGCAGCCACATCATCCTGCTTTTTCAGGTTTTCATTAGGTAGACCAGGAATTTTCAAACTTTTGGGGGCCTCTTTAAAAAAAAGGAAAAAAGTCTGCACTCCCCCCACTCAAGAAGCAACGCTCTAGCGCAGTGTTTCTCAACCTTGGCAACTTGAAGATGTGTGGACTTCAACCGGAAGGGGCCTTCGCTCGACCCAACTGATCTGGACAACTTTCATCCAGTCTCCAACCTCCCCTTTTTAGGGAAGGCGGTGGAGAGAGTGGTCATGTGGCAGTTGCAGATGACTCTGGATGATTATCTGGACCCCTTTCAGTCAGGGTCCAGGCCGGGGTTTGGGGCTGAAGGCATTGATCGCGCTCTTGGATGACCTCTGGTGGGAGCGGGATGCAGACAGTGCACCCATCCTTGCTCTTCTGGATCAATACCATCGATCATGGTATCCTTCTGGACCAGCTTCGGGAGTTGGGGGTAATGGTGGCACTGGGCTGACTTGGTTTTCCTCTTTCCTCCGGGGTTGATTTCAGTTGGTTTGGATGGGGGGGGGGGGAGATCCAGCCCATGGCCTCTATTGTGTGGGGTGCCTCAGGGCTCCATTCTGTCTCCTCTCCTATTTAACATCTATACAAAGCCAGTGGGTGAGGCGATTCAACGGTTTGGGGTGAGGTACCATCAATATGCAGATGGTACCAGTTATTTATCTCTACCCCAGGCCCACTGAGTGGTGCCGTGGAGGTCCTATCCTAGTGTCTGGAGGCTGTAGGGGCCTGGGTGGGGCACAATGGGCTGCAACTCAACCCAAGCAAGATGGAGTGGCTTTGGGTATTTCGTCCTTCTGGGACGATTTTCCATCTTTGGTATTGGATGGGGTAGCCCTGCCCCAGACAGACCCGGTGTGCAATCTGGGGGTCTTCTTGGACTCACGGCCCCTGCTTGAAGAGCAGGTGGCAGCTGTGGCTAAGAGGGCCTTTGCACACCCTTGGGTTATGCACCAGTTGTGCCCATTCCTGGACCGGGTAGCCCTCCTCACAGTCACTCATGCCCTCATTACCTCCCATTGGGATTACTGCAACATGCTCTACATGGGGCTGCCCTTCAAGAACATCTGGAAGCTTCAACTGGTGCAAAATGTGGCTGCACGGGTGGTAAATGGTGCCAGATATGCGGCACGTGTAACGGAGCTGCATGGGTTACCAGTGTCTTTCCAGGTGCAATTCAAGGTGCTAGTTGTCACCTTTAAAGCCCTGCATGGCTTGGGACCGGGTTACCTAAGGGACTGTCTTCTCCAAGAGTTTCTACCCGTCCAATTCAGTCTAGTAGATGGGGATGCTACAGATCCCGTCAGCCAAAGAATGTCAGCTGGAGGGGACCAGAAGACATGTTTCCTTGGCAGTAGCCCCTGCCTTTTGGAACATCCTTCCTTTGGAGCTCAGGAGGGCCCCGATCCTGCTAGCCTTTCGTAAGGCTTTAAAAACCTGGCTATGTGCCTGAGCCTGGGGTCCCGAAAGGGCCCCGTTACCTGGTTGCACTGTTGATTTTTATGTAAGTTTCATGATCATTCTCGGCTGCCTATATGTATAATTTGTAATGGTTTTGATTATTGGAATTGTTCGCCGTCCAGAGTCACTTGGAGTGAGATGGGCGGCTATAGAAATTGCATACATAAATAAATAAAAATAAATAAACTCTCAGAATTCCCCAGCCATGCTTTAAAGTCCACATGTCTTCTAGTTGCCAAGGCTGAGAAATACTGCTAGCAACAGAAACTTGGTGTGTTCAAGTCAACTTTTTTCCCCCTTAGACTCGTATAGAACTCCATCAAATTCTTGCAGACTTCTAGGGTTGCAGGAAATACAGTTTGAAAAACTCTGAGCTAGATCTTTAAGGTCATTTCCCCATATGCTTTTCTCTAGCTTGGGTTTCAATCATGAAAGAATAGTGAATTCAATCACTCCCCACATATTTATCTTTTCCTCCTGCTACTCCCTGAACAATTACGATCTGGAGGCAGGTCTTGGAGTGGGGTCGGGGAGGCTCAGCAGCCCGGTCCAAGTTTCTGGAGCCTGCCCGAGTGGCTATATTGAAGGAAGTTTGTGCGAAACTGCACAACCCTCAGCCAAGCTAGAACATCCTGCCCAAAGCAAGAAGGCTGTTTGCATTTAGTGCTAAAAACACACCTGGGCTGGTAGAGGCGACTCACGCAACGTACCTTCCGTTGTGTAAGCGGAAGAAGGTCTTTCACCTCCCTGGGCAGTCCACAAGAGAGCGATTGTTCCCTTGTGCCTTCATAGCAAGTGTGTTGTCTTGCATTTGACTCTACAGCAGCCTCCAAGCCAACTGAGCACGGGCCAAGATCAGCTGGACTGGAGCCAGACCCAATGGTTTCGTTCACCTGCCCGCCTGTCTAATTTGCAGCTCCGCCTTGAAATAAGAGCTGTGGACCACAGCCCAGATCATGGTATGTGGAAAAGGAGAGCTGCACTCTAGATGGAAGGCACCAAACTGGCTGATCAAAGCCGGCTGGCTTTTTAGGGAATTGTTTGCGGTGGGTGGCCAGGTAGGTTGGAAAGCTCGGTTTCATCACCCTGGGCCTGTTGCGTCGTCAATGTGCTGCCAGAAACAGCCTGGCCAACATTTCGCAAGAATGGAAAGGGAGGCCGCTATACTGTATGCCAGGCAGTCCAGAAATGTGGAGCTCAGTGTTTAAAAGATCACCATTTTTTAGGGATGCCATGTCTTCAGCAGGTATAATCATAGCAACAAGGACTGTTTTTCCATCTTTCACTTGAAGGGAGAGAGAAGCAGACCTCTTCCTCTTCCTCTTCCTCTTCCTCTTCCTCTTCCTCTCCTTTCCTTTCTTTTTTTGGTTTCTGACTTTATTCAATTGCTGTTTATTCCATTTATTTATTTATTTTTATTCCATTTATTCAGTTGCTGCAAAAAAATGGGGCCCTCTGACCATACTGGAACACACAAGAGATTTAAACTCTTGAAATGGGCAACTGCGCTTCACCATTTGGCTTTGCTCATGCAATGCCCTTAATTTGTTATTAACTCCTTTTCTTAGGGTTGGCTAGATATTTAACCTTAAACAATCTGAAAGGACTGGGTTTGTAAAATATAGTAGATGCGCACGCGTGCACACACACACATTCACATACAATGAATTAACGAAGATTTATGCTAACCATTTTAACATGTTATACCAACGTGACCGTTTGGTCTTTCCCTGATCTGGCTAATTTGTTCGGAAACACAGAGGCAAAGAGGCACCATTCTATATAGTCATTTGTCTAAGTAATGTATATGGCTGCCCAACTTACCCAAATGCAACCCTGTCTGATGTCCATCAATATAAAACAAAGATTAAGGTGCAATTAAACCACAATGAATCAAGCCACAGTTAATAGATTGGAAACCCTTGATCTCCACTACACCTCACAAGGCAGGATCTCCTATTATCTCAGCCCCAGGGCCTGGGCAGAAAAGCCAAGTTTTTAATGCCTTTCTAAAAGCCATTGGAGATTGTTCCAGAGGGCAGGCACTGCAACGGAAAAGGCCTGCCTTCTACGTCCCATCAGGTGACGCTTCTTTGAGAAAGGGACCTGAAGCGTGTGGGATGGGCGAAACAATAGGAGAAAGGTGCTTCCATGGTGTAGAGCAGGGTTCCTCAACCTTGGCCACTTGAAGGCATGTGGACTCCAACTCCCAGAATTCCCCAGCCAGAGAGGTTCTCTGGAGCACAATCACAAAACACAAACAAAACCTACAATCTGCAATGCAACCGTTGCCCAGGTTTATTGCATCTCAGTTTGTCCCTTTAATATATTTCTCAGTTGCAGCCCAACTGATTTGAGGCACACATTGCTGGCCAAGTGACTTTCCCAGCCAACATGCCCAGAGAGTGGTCTAATAACTAGATAATGATCACAAGTTGTCGGATTCTTCCTTGGCTCCAGGAAGAGTTCCCAGCATAGAAAGATTAATGGACCTTTACGTTCTACACCCAGGTATGCAACTTTCTCTCCTAACTCCACTTTGTCTCTTACTTTATAATCAAAACGTGCTGGACTCTGACCAGGCAGTTTTCATCAGTTAAGTCAGGCAATATTCTTAGAGTTCAGAAAGCAATTTAGGGAGGGGTTTAGCACTTTCCGGGTACGGGAGGACACGTTCTGATTTTCACCGCTTTTATCCATCAGTGATACTTTGATCTTCTCCTGGTAGTGTGGCATACCATTATTTTAGTTCCCTCTAGCGTAGCGTTGCACTCTCCGTGTACCTATGTGTTCAAATGGACTGTATGTACTTCATTAGACTTGAATATTCATCCTACGGCTTGTTAAACCCAATATCCATCATGATCACTTGTGAAAGAGATTTGCTGGCCAAGCCTACAAGCCTTTCAAACGTGGGTTCGTTCTAGTTCAGCTAGCCCTTGGTTCCTACATGTCCAAAGTATCCTTCCAACAGGGCATACCAAGGTGCACCCATAAGTATCTGTGCTGCTACATGCTGGACTAATTGCAGCTTCCAGGTGGCCTTCAAGGGCAGTCCTATGTAGAGTGCATTGCAGTAGTCTAACCAAGAGGCGACTTAAGGCATGAGTGACCACAAACTGGACCTCCCGATCTAGGAATGGGCACAGTTGGCACACAAGATGAAGTTAGGCAAAGGCCCTCCCGGCCATAGCTGCCACCTGCTCCTTGAGCAGAAGCTGTGAGTCCAGAAGAACCCCCAAACAGCACACTGGTTCTAAGTGGAGGAGTACAACCCATCCCAGAGCCAAAGATGGAAATTTCTGGTTCTGGGATCAGTTGGCCCCCAAAACCACAGCCCCTTGGTCTTATTAGGGCTGAGTTGAAGCCTGTTCTCCATCCAGGCCCCCACAGCTTCTGGACACTGGGAGAGAACCTTGACCGCTTCAGTCGGTGGCCAGGGACAGAGATACCACTGCGTATCATCAGTGGACAGGGAATAATGCACCCCACACCAAGAGATGACCCCCTCCTTCATGCCGATGTTGAAGAGGGGGAGACCCTTGAGGAGCAGGGCTCTAGGATTAGACTGTTCCTCCCCAATCAATACCAACTGGAATTGGCCCCAGAAGGAGGAGAATCACTGCCACACTGTGCCTCCTACTCCCAACTGCCTCAGATAACAGAAGGTTACCATGGTCAATGGTACTGAAACCCAATGAAGAGGGCTAGGATGGATCCACCCGAAGCTTCAACACCAAAAAAGCTACAAGGTTGAGCATTGCAGGCAGGAACCTGTGATGTAGCAGAGAGGTTGGTACAGGACCAGTGATCCCAAATGACTCTAACACCCAACCTCACAATTAGGGTTTTATGGCTGGCTATCAGTGGGGCAGCACCCCCAGCCATCTCCAGAATCTCTGGAACAGCCCTGCCTGCCTGCCTGCCTGCCTGCCTGCCTGCCTGCCTGCCTGCCTGCCTTCCTTCCTTCCTTCCTTCCTTCCTTCCTTCCTTTCCAGGGACTGGACGCACCACAGCGTAGCAAAGCTGCGCACGAGGCTTTAGTGCAGCACACGCCTTCCCCAACCACAGGCAGTTGCTCTCCACCCATCCGGGACTTGCCAGGTGATGTTGCCCTGTGAATACGTCTTTAACACTCAGCCCTTTAACACTCAGTTCAAGCAAACGTCCACAAAGGGTATAAAGTCTATACCAACGTATAAAGTTTGTAAAGTCTGTAGAGTGGCATACAACCTTGAAGGCTTTTCCAAATGCTCCCGCACTAGTGGAGGGAAGGGGCTGCTTCCGTGGGCTGCTTCTTCTCCTCGTTGCTCCGGAGCTCCCGGCAAAGTTCCACACTCCAGGCAGGACCCCCCGCAAGATGAGCTGCTCACCCCCACCGTGGTCTCGGCCGTCGGACGGGCGTCCTCTCGCCCGCTCGTAACAGCTGGAGCCAGGGACGTCACCTCCGCTTCCCCGTCCGCGGGCCGCTCGCCTGTCACGCTGCCTCTGGCACACACCCTGGGCGCACCCCGCCTCCGCCCCCCGCCTCGAGGTGCTTTTCTAGGCTAAGAGCCGGCGGGGGCGGGCGGGGGCTGCTTCTGGAGGTCGGCGGGTCCTCGGAACGCCAGGGTGGGGCTCCTTTAGCGCGGCAGCTGGACGGCGCGCCTGGGCGCTTGTGCGTAGTCAGGGAAACAAGGGAAGGGGCTGCGGAGCGCTGCTGCCCGGCTGCAGCCCACCTGTCCAAAGCACGGGCAGCAACTCCAGCTTCACTCCCTCCCCCTTCCTTCCTTCCTTCCTCTCCCCTCCCCTCCCGTCTCCTCCCCCTCCTCCTTCCTTCCTTCCCTCCCTCCCTCTCTCCTTCCCTCCTTCCTCCTCCCCTCCCCCTCCTCCTTTCTTCCTTCCCTCTCTCCTTCCTTCCCTGCCTCTCTCCTTCCTTCCTTCCTCCTCCCCTCCCCTCCCCTCCCCTTCCTCCTCCTCCCTCCCTCCCTCCCTCTCCTCCTTCTCTCTCTCTCTCTCTCTCTCTCTCTCAAAAGATTGGAATTGTGCTAACCAAGTACCTTTAAAGTTTGAGACAAGTTTTTATTGCAAAATGGATATGAAATGTCTTCTAGTATTATAAGCTTTTAATGATGTATTAGAACATATTAGTCATACAATATTTCAGATTGTTGGTGCTCTGCCCATATTTTACTGCATATATTTGATTTTTTATTAGATAAATTATGTATTCCTTATATTCTTTTAAACTTGCATCTCTATTATCTATTTCCTGTATTCATTCATTCATTCATTCATTCAATCTATCTATTATCTATCTATAATATGTATTATAAATTATAATATATATAGATATAGATACAGATATTCATATACAGTCACTAAGAGTCAACACCAATTTGATGGCGCATAGCGGCTGTGTCTTCAAGCTGAACTTTGCTGTAGTTGGGGAATTAACATCTGTCTGTAACACCAGCATTATGGATGTATTAGACGGCCTCGCTCCAGCCCTTTCTGCTTGCTTGCCCTCTTGGACTGTGGCTGAATACTTCTCTGGGTCAGACGCGAAGAAGGCCCGCCACTCTTTACAGCAAGGCTGGAGAAATGCTGGACCTACTTCTGGAGATCTTCCAGGCAAAACAAGCTCTGTATAGAGACCCCCTACTATATTTAACAGCCTTGTAAGAAGCTAAATGACATTTTCCATTTTGGACACTCTCCTCTGTAGCCTGGTCACCACATCAACTTTTCCACATGGGCCTGGTGGTGGTGCCAACTGTTGGGTTTTTTCAGGGTACCTGATTTGAGGAATTTTTGATAGATTCTCCTCCATCACCATACAATCCTGTCTTCAACCTTGCTGAAGTTGAATTTCAGTCTGAATTTCAGGGTAATATTCTTCCTCTCAACCTGTCCCCCTGACCCTTCCTTTCTTTCTTGAATGCCTCTCTTCTCCCTGAATCCCTCCTCTTTTTCAGCAGTCTGGTAGTTTATTCCACCATTCCTGGCTGCCTGAGCATGCCCTTTTTCACCATTGTCAAGGAAGCTTTCTCTGGATCTCTTACTGTGGATTAATATCTGCCTGGGTTCTTCCTGTTTTTCCTCTCCAAAATCCTGGACATAGTCAACCCCTGGTCCTGGCTGAGATCCCAGACAATGGTGTAGTCTTCTCCTGCTTCTCTCCTTCTTTGGAGCATCATTCTTTTTCTGCACTATTCGGTAATTCTTTGTTATAGGTACTTCCTCCCATTGAAGTCTTCTCCATGGATGAGTTCTATCTCCTGGGTTATTTGCCCTATGTTTTCTTCCTTTGATTCCACTGATCTCTACTCTGGCTTTTCTGTATCACATCTATGCTGGTGATAATTCAGGACTTGCATGGACATCCACAGGGAGAGCAAGGGGGCAAGTGATGCCATGGGCATCATGATGTCATCAGTGCTATGATATCATGTGTCATGACATTGTCATGGCTTCTACAGGACACCTATGTTCAGCAGTAGACCAGTCCTATGGGGAAATGTGTTATCAGAGATCCATCACAGGCTGTTTACCTGATATCTCAGTATGGATGTCTGTGCACCATCTCAATTTTGGTACGGGGGAAACCAGGATTTGGGGGAGTCACCCTTATTGTCTTTCTTCTTTTCTTTCTGATGTCCCCACCTGACTTCAGGCTTCATAGAGGCCCTATCTTGGTTCCAGTGGATCATAAACTATCTTTGATGCAATTTGTAGCATCAAGTGGTCATGAATGTAAATCCCTCTAAGGAGTATCTCCCAAATCTGCTGTTTTCTGACCCATGGATGCTTCTAATGCAAACCAATGGGGTCATGTCTTGACTACTACCAACCTTCCTTCTGCCATCTTTTCCCTTTCATCCTAGATCCAGAATAGGACATTTTCCCCATAGCTCTCTGCTCTGCAAGGCCCTTCTCTGACTTCTAGAAGAGAAGGCCTTATGCAAACTTGTTGGTTTCACCCTTTGGTGCCCTCCCCAGATTGCAGGAAGAGATCTTTAATGCTCATCTGCCAAATGTAGACTTGAAAAATGCAAGGGAATTTCCCAGCCTTGTTTCTAGGGAGTTAAGGCAGAATCTCTTTGATGGATTTGAAACGCCTCTTCCCAGATTTCTCCCCACCTGGGTTGGGTTGCCCTTTATGAATTATGCTGACAGTTGACTCATCCTCAATCTCTTGATTGTTGATATTTCCACTCCCCTCCATTCATTTCCCAGCCCCCCTCCCTGATGTCTCACACCTCATATTTCCTAGAACATTTCTTCTAATTCTTGGGTGATTTCTGCAGCCTCATAAATACTTATAGCCATGCCATCCTCCTGCTTGCCCATTCACAGCTAGGGACCTTCCAGGATGTGGCTCCTAGGCCATGTAGTCAGCTCCTACCCTAATCCCCTGCAAACACGCTTAACATCTTCAAGGAGGGTCTGGAAATAGATTTGGCAGCTGAGCTATGCTGTAAAATCAGACCCACAGCCAGGCAGGTAAGTGTTCGATTGAAATGGAGGCTTCTCTGTGTTATTAATTATGGATGGTTGATGGCCAGCTCCACAGTTCATCACAACATAAGGCTCTAGCCTTTTCAACTTTCATTCCACCAGTTTCCTGGTTCATTCTGAATTGGCAAACCTTGTTTGCTGGTGGAGCAGGAAATATCAAAGAATTCTACTTTGACCCCAGTAATTAAAGGGCAAGGAAACTGAATAGAATATAACAGAATAACACAGCCACGAATGAATAATTCCTTTACTTTGGCATTACAATTTTTATTCCGTCTCTCTTTTCCAAACACAACTTTCTAGTCCCTAAGACTGCAGGAGTAAGCTCAGATGTGCACAGGATGGAACTACAAACCCCCTCAAAGAGGGATGGATGCCCACCCCCTCACTGAAGCTCTTCCAATGGGGATTGAATGGCCATCTGTCAGGATGATTTAATGTCGCTTCCTACAGTGAGCAAGGGATTGGACTCCATGACCTCTAAAGTTCCTTTCAATTCACACAGTTCATGATTCTTTGATTCTACAGTAATCAAAGGCGCTGAATTTCACAACACGATTATGTTCCATCAAGTCAGGGTCAACTCTTAGTGACCACATAGATTTTATCCATGACAATCTGTCCCTAACCTGGACTTTCAGATCTTCCAACGGTGCCCCCATCGCCACTGTAACTGAGTCCATCTGCCTTGCTGCTAGTCATCCTCTTCTCTTTCCTTCCACCTTTCCCAGCATTATGGACTTCTCAAAAGAACTTGGTCTTTGCATTGACTGATTGATTGATGTGCCATCAAGTCATTGTCGCCTCCTAGCAACCACATAGATAGATTTTCTCCATGATGATTTATCCCCAACCTGGTCCTTCAGGTCATCCAAGGGTGTCCCCATCACCACTGTAACTGAGTCCATCCCCCTTGCGGCTGGTGATCCTCTTCTTCTCTTTCCTTCCGCCTTTCCTTTTTTATATATATTTTTAAAATATTCAATTTTTATTGAAACAGAATTTTATGCAGAATTAAAAACTACAGAAACATAAAAAGAAAATTAGAAAAGAGAAAAAGATTTAGAAAGATAGAGGAAAAAGTGAAAAGCAGTAAAAGTCAAAGAAAAGAAAAAAAAAGAAAAATGTTTAAAGAAGCGACTTCTGATCTTCTTTGCAGCAGTTACAAACATGATTAGTACCATTTCCACCCTTCCAAGATTACATAACTTGATTCCCTTCTTCCCATAAACAATCCTTTTTAATCAGTAAATCCCGAAATCACCAATTCATTTTTGTCCATTTTCCTGGACAAAATGGAAAGTCCATAAAGGTTTTCCAGTCTTTCATAAAAGTGGTTATTGTTCCTTCCCTGATCAAACAAGTCAATTTAGCCATTTCAGCAAGCTCTACCATCTTCACAGTCCACTCCTCCACTGTGGGTATTTCTGTAACCTTCCGCCTTTCCCAGCATTAGAGCTTCTTCAGAGAGCTGAACCTTTGCATAATGTGTCTGAATTAGCCTGGTGATTTGTGCCTCAAGGTGATTTGTTCGATGATCCATAGGTTTGTCTTCTTGGCTGTCCATGGTATTCTCAGGAGTCTTCTCCAACACCAATGTTCAAAGGCATTGATACTCTTCCTATCCTGCTTCTTCAACATCCAACTTTCGCTTCCATGGAGTGCCACAGGGAACACCATGGCTTGTATGATTCTGATCTTTGTAGGTATGGAGACATCCTGGCATCTGAATATCTTTCCCAAGGCCTTCACGGCTGCTCTACCAAGTTCTAGTCTAGTCTGTATTTCTTGACTGCTGGTTCCTTGACTGTTGATGATTGATCCTAAAAGGCAGAAGCTCTTCAACACTTTGATATCTTCACTGTCACTTCTAAAGCTGATTGTTGTACCTGTTGTCTTTAGTTTGGTTTTCTCTTCTTTCCATTTAATTTTAGTCCCATTTTTTCACTGTGCTCCTTGACTTTTATTAATAGCCCTTGCAGACCTTTTCCAGTTTCAGCTATCAAAGTAGTGTCTTAAAACTATGCTTATCTTCTTCCCATCCAGCTTCCCTTAATATATATTTCCAAAACACACTAAACCACAGGACAGGCCAAGAGGAATGCTAACCAAGTTAGTTGGCCAAATGCAAGTACTGTACTAGATTTTTTAACTGACTGGGTTATCAGGGTTGAACAAGAGAAATATCCTTGGGATCTACCGCTAAGTTACAACTGAGGCCCTTGCAGTATAAGCTTGAGTAAGGAATCTCATCACTGGAACAGCATTTACAGTTAAAAATGAGTTCTCGGGACCTGCCTCAATCTGAGAAGAGCAGGAATATACAGGTATTAAGGAAGGGTGACAGCCTGGAATGAACCCATGAGACGTGGTTTAGCGTGTGAGTTTTAGTGCCAAAATAAGGCACCCGGCTGGCCAGCAGGAGCATCAGCAAGAGGGGGAGTGTCAGAACCTGCAAGATGGTGCAAGATTTTGACCACCCCTCAGTTGCCCCTGCAAGACCCAGATAAGTAAATACAGCCTGGAGTTAATACACTCTAATTCACTAAAGCAGTGGTCCTAGGACCCCCGGGGGTCCCCCAAGACCCACTCAGGGGTCTGCGAAATCAAAATTATTTGCCAGCCTATGTTGAAAAATACTACAATATTAAAATCCCATCAAACAATTGTGAGAAGCGGTAGCAACAGCTAATGTGTCCCTTTTAATTTTTAATAGGGTAAATATCAATCAATATAACCCATGCAAACCAAAGCCCTTTTGGGGTCCTCCATCATTTTTAAAAGTGGGAAGGGGTCCTGAGAGAATAAAGTTTAAGAAACACTGCACTGGTGTTTCTTAAGAGGGAGGGAAGAGAAAACACAGTCAGGCTTTCAAAATTCTGTTATTACTGTATTTACTCTAAAATCAATAGAGTTCCAGTCAAAAGGGTGGAGTCGGCCTCCTGATCTGGCCTACCTCGAAGGGCTGACATCAATCTTGGAAGCCTCCCTTAGGCCAAAGGGAGTTAAGAAGGAGCCAGTGAGAGCTTTTTGCTCCTTCTCGGGCTTCCAGTTTCTCCAAGGTCATCTCTGCGGCTCTCTAGCTGGACCCTTGGTAAGGCTGCCGGGCGTTGAAACGTTTTAATATTACAGTTTCTTAATATTAAATATCTTAATACTGAACGTTAATCAATGTTCACCAATCACAATGAATAAATGCAGTTCCTGTCCGTGCTTTAATGTTCAGTATTAAAAGGCTTAATGGTTTGTTTAAAATGGAAAAGTGAATATTGAAATAAAATATTGAATATTTTAAGTCTCCAGTCCTATGGGACTTGCTTGGGCTTTAACCTCAGGGGGCTTGCAGGTCTGAGTAAACAGGGTTAGGATTCTAATCCTTCCCCCCATCCCGATAATCAAATAGGAAATTTGTAACCTGTGCCATGCTGCCATCTAGTGCCCGTTGCAAGCCATCATCCCTGGTGCAAATGAAATCTTAGGGACAGAAGCATTAAACCAGGGAGCTCTGAAGCCTTAGAAGGGCCCCGTTTGCCCAGCTGGCAGCCATGGAGGGCCTTTGCTAGTCCCAGTGTATGACAAATGGCCATTATGGGGACACCACCGTTCTTCAAGGCGGTCAGATCCGGGCTGCAAAACTCTGAACTACCAAGGAAAAAAATTGCTCTTTGTAGCCCAGATCTGCCAACCCTCTCCTTGCACTCCTGACCCCACTCTCCAACTGGCCTGTACTTCAGTATTCCCCCCATGCCCCCCACCCCCCAAATATCTAACTTTTCTCTTTTTTCCCTTGTAAAGACAGTTCTGGGCTGTAACCTCTTCCTATTTTTATCTTCTAAAGCAGTGTTTCTCAACCTTGGCACCTTTACGATAAGTGGACTTCAACTCCCAGAATGCCCCAGCCAGGGGAATTCTGGGAGTTGAAGTCCACACATCTGAAAGTGGCTTAGGTTAAGAAACACTGTTCTAAGCTGTTTCTTGGGGTTTCCCTGAGAACTAATGGTATTCTTGGAAAGGCAAGGCCATGACTTGGCTTTGATTAAATGCTGGCTTTGCACATTAAATTTTTTAAAAATCAACTCCATCTAAAGCATGGTTTCTCAATCTCCACCACTTTCAGAGGTGTGGACTTCAACTCCCAGAATTCCCCACCCAGCCATGCTGGCTGGGGAATTCTGGGAGTTGAAGTCCACAGCTCTGAAAGTGGTGGAGATTGAGAAACACGGACCTCAAGGCACAACTAAAGAAAATCAGAGGGAATGGCCTTCATCACTTACACATGGGACCTTGAGTTATGGCAGGCTGCCTCTCCAGCCAGATGTTGCAGGAGCTCAGCCCGTAAGATACTCGGCCTGCATCCCCACTGGGGGAAGGAATCGGCTAGAAGGGGAGCTCCGCGTTCCCTGGGAATCCGAGACCAGCCTTGGCCCCACTCCCCGGTGCGCCTCTTCTAAAGATCAGCTGCGTCTGGGCAAAAGACGAGCGATCTTTGCTGCAGCAACCTTATAAATGCATGCCGGGGTGTCTGCAGGGGGGGTGTGGGGTCAAAAGATGACAGCTGCAACCTCAGAAGCAAAGGCCCTCCCCTTTTTGATGCGCAGTGCGCAACCAACTCCAGCCATTGCAGCAGCCCTCTTGACTTTTTTGACCCCCTGCGGACGCTCCCACCTTCTTTTGCACCAACTCTGCCTCTCTGTCTGTTTCAGCTGGAGGCTTTGTTTGTAGAGCTTGAATGGATAACGCAGTCCACGTCAGCCTCCATGAATCCACCCCATGACGAGACATCAACGGCCCGTCCATTTGCTTTTTGGGGAGATTACGCTGTCTCCTGCTGACTTTTGCCTGGGTGGTGAAGCTGAGCCTCCATGTTCCGTGGAAGTGTATCTTTAAATGGGAGGGAAGTCACTAAGGGCTGGCCGCTCACTTTTATGCTGCCCCCCTTGCTGGGGGGAGAACGTGCTAGACCTGGATGGATTTCACTCCCATGTAGCGAAACATCAGGAGTCTGACAGCACCTTTTCCGACGCATTAATTTTATAAAAAGGCATAAGCTTTCGTACACTCGGTGCTACCAGACTCTCGTGTTTGCCACTGTAACTAGCGCATAGATGAGCCTCAGCGTCCAAGTAGCTAAGCTGAAATGTTGAAGTTTTCTTCCACAGCTTCCAGACTTCCCCCCTATTTCAGGATCAAAGCTTCAGATTTGTGTTGTACATTTCCTCCCCGCTTCAGATCCTTTCGGGGGCTTGGGGTGGGGTGGGGTGGGGTGGGGTGGGAGAATAACACCCAAGGAGCCTCTCGCTTTGTCCGCTCTGCTCTGGGGGCAAGGGACTATGTCCCATAGGAAGATGGAAAGACCCCAAAGCTTGGGGTCTAGGCAGGGGCAGAGGTGGAGGGGAAGCAGGGAGACAGAAGCTCCAAGTCCCTGATTCAGTATGGAGCAGGGTTTCTCAACTTGGCAACTTTAAGACGGGTGGACTTCAACTCCCAGAATTCCCCAGCTGGCTGGGGAATTCTGGGAGTTGAAGTCCACCCGTCTTAAAGTTGCCAAGTTGAGAAACCCTGGCCTGGAGATTAATTTCAGGGCCCCAAGCAGCACAAAAGAAGATGCCGGACGGACGGACCTGGTGCTGGGTGGCCGGTCCCAGGCAGCTTTTCCCCGATGGTTTGGGCTCTGGAGGGTGGGGGCCAAGCGGCAGACACAAAGGGGAATTAATCCAGCCGGAGAAGCCTTGCACCCCTCGCCAGAGCTCCCCCCTCCCGGCATGTGCTGCCTGCCCTGTCTGCCCGGATCAGCATGACGTGCCCAACCCTCCTTTTGTCCGACCCTCCAGGCCATCCCCAATGATCTGCAGCAGCTGAGATGTTCGCCGGCAGATCGGGGCTGGGCTGGGAGAGGAACCTGCCACATCTCCATTGCCTCGACCGAACCCCGAGCAGATGTGAGCCCAGCCCCCCACCCCCCCGGAGACGCACGAGTGACATTTGGCAGCCGAGGGTAGGAGGGAACGTGACCGCCACCGCCTCCTCCCTGCCTTCAGGCAGAGGCACACATGGCCTCGCCATGCACACACTCTACATCCAGAGACCGGCACTGGGGTTGATGTGCAAGGAAGTGCCCCCTCTTGTAAAACAAAGAACCCACGGCTGCCCGCCTTCGTGGGCATCTTAATGTGGGCCATGGGGCCAGGCCGTTACGCCCTGATCCCTTTGGGCGAGGGCATGGCTGTTCTCCAGCAGCCCACTGAGCACGACTCGGCATGAACCTGGCATGGTTCTTTGACATGGGGACCATGGGGACCAGGGAACCAAGTACGTATGTCTCCCTTGGTGCCTGCTAGTACAGTCTTTCTCAATGTCAGCAAGCTGAAGATGTGTGGACTTCAACTTCCAGAATCCCCCAGCCAGCATGGAGGCTGGGGAACTCTGGGAGTTGAAGTCCACCCATCTTAAAGCATGCTGGCTGGAGGATTCTGAGAACTGAAGTCCACCCATCTTAAAGTTGCCAAGTTTGAAAAACACTAGTCCAACCTCTGCAATGTGCTGAAAAACCAATGCACCCATCCATTGTTTATTATTAGATTTCTATCCCGCCTTTACTTTGTGCAACTCAAGGGCTGGTACATAATGCTCCATAATGCTCCATCCTCCTATTTTCCCCCTAACAACCACCCTGTGAGGTAGGTTGGGCTGTCAGTAAGGGACTGGCCAGACACCCGGCTGGCTTCTGTGCCCCAAGGAGAACCAGAACTCACAGTCTCTGGGTTCCTAGTCCAGCCCCAGCCACAACTTCTCAGACACAGCCTCTTCTCTCCTCAAAACCTCCAGAGGCAGAGAACCATCGCCTCCTTAGGCAGACATCTTGCCGAAAAGAAGGTTGTTCTTACATTTCATGCAAAATCTCAGTAGCTCCAACTGATGCCCGTGATTTCTGGTCCTGGTTTCTGTGGCCAGGGACGAGGGCCTTGCGACCCCCCTGCCTGCCAGGGCCTGGGGTGGGAAAACAGAAAGTAGGACTGTACAGTCCTTTTCCAGGGAAAAGAAGGGATCAGCGGAGTTAACCCATAAGAAGAGAAAGGATGTGAGTAATCTGACCTGGGAAACTCGGCAAGCTGACGCATCTGAGACAAAGCTTAGAAGCTAACTTCAACACCCAGGGTTTCATCTGGCTCAAAACACACATTCCGCTGAGATTATCAGCAATGCTGTCCATGTGGGTTCCAAAGGAAGCAAGTGTGTGCCCAGCAGAATATGGGTCCAGCACCCACGCTCCGGAGCAGTGTTTCTCAACCTTGGCAGCTTGAAGATGTGTGGACTTCAACTCCCAGAATTCCCCAGCCAGCTTTGCTGGCTAGGGAATTCTGGGAGTTGAAGTCCACACATCTTCGAGTTGCCAAGGTTGAGAAACACTGCTTTATACATATATTTATGTACCAACCAAGCCTCCCAGTTCTATTTTTGAATGAAATAGACATGTCTGTCGCTGTGTCAGCGTAACCCCCTTAACCAGCTCAGTTAAGACCCCCAAGCCGCGTTTGCATAACGGTTCAGCTTAGTTAGCGTTTGGATGCTGGTGGGCAAGTTTGTCGCGCAAATCCAACCTGTCTGGTCTGTTTCTGGCTCCGGGGGTTGTGCAAACCCCAAACCAGGTGGATTTAGTCACCCTGGTGAGTGGCTTGTACAAATGCAGCCGTTATATTTCTACAAAAGATCTCCTGGGTTTTGGAGTAATCCAGCCACTGAGTGCAAAAGGGTTCCTAGACCTCGGAGTGAGCAATTTTTTCCAAGCCTAATGGATCGATCCAGTGCGGATTCTGTACAGGTGGATCCCCATTTCTGTCACACAACACATCACCTGAAAATCATCTTCTACACCCCCATCTTACCTGGATGGATGCTGTGTTCTTTATTCTGCACAGGGGGCTCCTCTCTTCACCTTTCCTCCTCCAGCCCTCTCCCTCCTTCCTTTATCTTTCTCCATAATCCTCCCTCCACCTTTGCCCTGTTCACATGTCCAGCCCATTTTCCTTTTTTAAAACCTCTCCTCTCACCCCGCACCACTCATTTCACTTTGGGGGCAAGATCGCCAGCTGAAGAGACACCTCTAAACCTCCATGAGTTTTGACAGAAGCTGAGCTTCACTGGGCTCCGAAAAGAACAAGATCAGTGGCGAATCCATAGCGTGCATGAGGGCCTGCTCGGCATCTCCGTGCTCTTTTCATCTCAGGTGGATTGAAGACATGTTCAGAGAAGAGCAAATTCCTCTGCAAAGGATGTCCCTCTGGGGCCAAATTAGTCGGGTGCTATCAAGCATCACCACCTTTATGGGATCATGCAGCCACCCCAAATTTAATTCTTCCCACTGGGGAATTCCATGCTCCAAAGGTAGCAATGATCATGAGTTAACGTGGCTAGAAAAGACGTTCGGTCTGCAAAAAAGTGCCAGGAGAAAGTCACAGAGGAGGATGGAGATGGTAAATTTCCCACAGAATGGCTGTGATTGGAAAACAGGACATAGACTGGATCTCAGTCTCTCTCTCTGTCTTGGCTTATATGGATATGTTCAATGAGGGGTTTAACCCTACATTGCACTCCCCAACATACGCTGGTTCCATACATTGGACTAAACCATGGTTTGTTTAAAGAGGGCCTACTGAATAAACCAGGATTGGCTGGGCAAATGCATAATGGGTCAGCAACGATGCATGAATGCAGCCACTTTTAAGAAGTTTCTTAAAGTTGTTTAGAACAACCAAGTCGAAACATTTTGAATTCTCAGCAGAAGAGCCACCAACCAATTGTTACTGCAATTGCTAAAAAAAATGTGTGGTTTTGAACAGAAATAGTATCGGGGGGGGGGGGGGGGGGGAAGGTAACATATTGGAAATTGTAATTTCCACCCTCTCCTTCTTCTTCTTTCCCACATGAGTTCGTTCATTTAGAATGATATCACAGGGTGTATAAAAAAAGAAAGAAATATATATAAAAATTAATTTATATAAATAGTGGATTCCTGCACCAGATAGGGCATTGACTAGACCAGTGTTTCTCAACCTTGGCAACTTTAAGATGGTGGACTTGAACTCCCAGAATTCCCCAGCCAGTGTGCAAGTGTGTCCCTCACACAAACAAAAGCATGCCGTTTTAATTCACGGGCTGCGTTCCTACAACTGACCTTGCACCGGCTGAGTTAAAAATTTGCCAGTTGCATTTGCATTATGTGCTAACCCCTGTTAACATTAACCTTGGTTTCCTTTTGGCCAAATTGGGCAAATCACCCAGGCCCTTCAGTTAATTCATGGTTCACCATATTGCACGAACCCAGAAAGCGGGTGAGGTCCATTACCAGGTTAAATGATTTGTGCAAATGCAGAAAAACCATGGAGTCAACTAACCTCGCCCGCCAGATCCTTTTTAACCGAAACCTGCAATGGGTAGGAAGTAAAATGTAGCTGCAGCAGGCTTCCCTCCCCTCCCCACTTTCCACTTGAAATTCCAGATAAGGAAAAGCCTTATCTACCTAGAACCACAAAGGTTCAGAGGGCTTCGTACTCCCCACCCCCCTTTCTCCAAGTCCGGATGTTCCTGCCGTGAGCGGGAAAGTCCAAGGTTCTCCGTGGCGGAACTGAGGTTTTCACCCCCTGGTTACCTTTCTCCATCAGCAGATTATGGAGATTTATGTTTGTTTATTTACATAAAATAAATGTTTGTTTGTTTACTTATTTAGAAGCCATGATCACCAGGGAATGCATGGAACCCCCATGTTCAGAAGCAGTCTACCTCTGAACGCAAAAATGGATGGACAAAGATGCCCACTTGGGATTTCACTGGCCAATGGGAGAAGTGAGCCCACCGGGCTAACAGGAAATTAGAGTGAAGCTACCTAGCTTATTTATTTATGTATTTAATTGGTTTATACCTGCCACAATCACGGGGCTGGTTTTTTTTTTTAGACTGTTGGGGGTTTGCAGTAAATTAAGAGCAACAATAACTTGCCGCTCGAAATATCCACGGCGAGACTAAAAACCATACTTATAACCAGCAAAGCATAAGTTTAGTCCCAAATCAAAACAGCTCTGTTTGGATTTAAAGCAGGCATGCTGTATCTTGCCTGCAACTATTTCGATGGCCACTAGATGGCAGCATGCATTTGAGTTTTCTCCGTCCCTTTGCTGCCACCCAGTGGACAATCAGACATCTGCAGCCCAAATAGTTAAATTTTCTCTCTCTCCCAGGTCAACTGACTCATTCCAATGGTTGACCAAGGTTTTAAAAAATAAAAATGAAAAAGTTCCCTTCCAGATCAGATAATCCTCCCAGAGGGGCCCTGTGAAAATAGGCTTCTGTAGGATCTCAAGTTTCTGTGATTGTTTTGTTCTTCCTACCCATACACACACAGGAGTGTGTACAATGCAGAGAAGCATTTGGGTGTGAGCCTGGCCTCGCTGACCCTGTCTTAAAAGGACTTAAAAATGGGTTGAAGAATGTCTGCTTGAGTCATCCTCCACTAGAAGGCCAGGGAACGGATGCGGGTCAACAAAGTCAAGAAGGCCGCCACGGCTGTGGGATTGAAGCCCCGCCTTTTTCAAAAGGGGTGGGGCTCTGTTCTTGAGGTCATGGCTGCCATCTTGACTCTTTGACACACACACACACTCCACTCATTGATGCTCCTGCCTCATTAACTCAGTGTTTTTCAACCTTGGTCACTTTAAGATGGGTGGACTTCAACACCCAGAATTCCTCAGCCAGCCATGCTGGCTGAGGAATTCTGGGGGTTGAAGTCCACCCATCTTAAAGTGGCCAAGGTTGAAAAACACCGGTTTAGTGCTTCTCCAAGCTACCTGCCGATGGGCCCTCTACAACCTGCACCCCATTCTCCAAATTTGCACTGCCAGAATTGGGAGGCGAAAGGACCGGTGTTCATCTTTGCTTCACTTTGTTCTTCTTTCCAAACTAAAGGGTCATGTAGGCAGGAGTAGCTTGCAGCAGGTGGTCGCTCCCATTTCTGTCCTTCAGAACCGCACCCGGAGCATCTCCAGGTTGCATCACGGACATTTGGGTGATTTTGCCCCTTGCAATGGGTCATTTGGAGCTGGGGGGGGCTTTTTAAGGGTGAAAATGGGAGCAGGTGGCCTCCCACAGGCTTCTTCCTACTATTCACTCCTTCCCTGCTAAAAAATAGGCAAAAGATGCCCCCCCACCTCTTCTGGGAATGTCCCACCTCCTGGGGGTGTCACCTGAAGGTCTCTACCTGGAGTTGCTAGTTCAATCACACTCGTCTGAGCTGCACGCCACTCCGTGGGGGTTCAGATATGGTCAACAAGTCAAATTGGCAGCTGTGACAAATGAGGTGAGATTCTACCACACAGTTGAAGCTGCCATCTTGACTTTTTTGACCCCCTTGGGGGGCCTGAGCCCCAGGAACCCTCACATTCTGAGGCTAAATCTCAGCCTGAGGGTCTTGCCTTCCCCTCCACCTGCCTTCTCCGCTTTCTTTCCGGATCGGCCTTCCCATTCCAACATTTGCGGCCACGTCCCCCCCTCCGTTGCCTCCCCACATAACCCCCCATCTCTCCCTCCCTGCCCCTCCCCTTTCCACCCCAGCAGCTCCCACATGTGTATTAAGATCTGTGTCATATTTGCCCTGCCCTGTGCCCCACGTCCCGGTCGCTCTGCCGTTCGTTTTCCGACAGGCATTCACAAACTGATGGAAGACACCCTGGTTGGAGGGATCTGGCAGAACGTTTCCCAAGATGGAAGGACCTGGGTAGAAATCCCAGCAAAGGAGTTAATGCCATTTTCCATGCTCCACCCTCTCTAAAATATCTTTTTTTTTTTTTTTTTGCTGCAGCTGGAGCTTCTTGGGGTCGTCTTGCTCCATTTCTGCAATCTGGGTGATTTCCCTATTTGCATACAGGTCTTGCTGAATCATCTGCCAAAAGATACCACAACATGCTTTCCAGGACGTCAGGAAATCCGCGTCACTCTCTTTCCAAATTATGAGGAGATTGTTATCTTAAGGCAAAGGTCTAAACACAACACGCACACCCAGCCTTGTCAAACATCTCCATGTGCCAAAGTGTGGATCTGTGAGCAGCCAGGTGGGTTTCAAAACTACCTTCTTGAAAGGGGGTATGTTTGGAAATTTCCAAGGATGTAAGCGGAGAATTCTTTCCTTGGTGAACAAGGTTATTGCTGCTTGCTCGTTTAAGAGAACATTGGGGTAATTATTCTACTGTTGAGTTTGGACACGAGGGCGTCACGCAAAAACAGCCGTTCTCACGTGTCAAGCTGAGCCACAAAGGAACCTGGTGCTCGGGGCTCTGGTGGGGTCCGGATTCTCCAGCCTTCTCCAAGGCGAGCCTCTTCTGGATCAGGAGACCTCAGCTCCCAGAACGGACTTTGCCGCAGCTTCTGAGAATTCAAGCTGAGAAATCTGGAGTTTGGGAACGGAGCCCCTGTGGCATAACAGCCAGGATCATGGGCTTGAGGGAGAGGTGCCCCACTGGCAGTGATGGAAGAACAGACCTGGCCAAATGAACCAGTCCTTTGGGTTCAAGCATTATGCTGAATCGTGAACTAGTCCAAAGGGCTGGGGAGCCTCCAGCGATGAGCAGATGCTAAGACGATGTATCAGTTATGCCTCTTCCCAAATCATTATCCTGTCTGGACCTGGGTGCCACCGTGGGCCCCTGCCACGGCCCTTTCTCGATTGTCCAGGAGACGTAGCAGTTCCTCGGAAATGATTTGCAACCAGGGAGCGCTGCGGGCTGACAGCCGGGAGAGGCCTGTGCTGTACCACGTTGCGGCTTTGTTTCCTCCCCTGCCGATGCCATTTGCATCTGATTTTCATGCCAATGGAGCAGGTCAAGTTGAACGCTGAAAGGCTGGGCTCGGCTGATCCCTCTGGGGAAGAGGCTTTTGGCCAGCCAGGTTCGGAGGGGACAAAAGGCACGGTCCCCAGGGTGCTGGCCTGCCCCGCCAAGTCGAGAGCCTCCTCTCGCTTCCGAGGCAGCCCCTTTCCAGCTTTCACTGCCAGCCATCTGGGGGGCGAAAGGGGCCTGGGGGTGGAGGGAGAGAAGGGAGCATCCAAAATGAGCAGACCCAGCGCAACTGTCCTCCGGCAGGGACAAAGGAGGCGTCCGTCAGGGGAGCCTTGGACCACCTTCCAACCCAAGGGTAAATCTCCATCTGTCGTCCTGGCGGCCTGCTGTGGTCAGCTGATGCCCAGCCCTGAATTTGACCCATGACCTGACAAGGGTGCCTTGCGTCTGTTGGCCTAAGAGGGAGGCGGGGTCGGGAGGAGACAGTGCACTGCTCTGTTCCGGTCAAATCTGCCAGAGCAAAAGGGAGAAGAAGCTAGAAAGGAGTCCTATCTTCCAAATATGGGGGGTGCAGGGGAGCAGGCTCTGTCAAGAAACAGTAGCACTTGGCTGACCTTGTTTGGACATAAGCAGAATCAAACCTGATGAGCACTTGGATGGGAGACCACCAGGGGATCCTGGGTCTGTAGGCCAGACTGGGAAGCAGAGATATCTGCAGGGTATGGTCAAGAAAGTCAAAGAGGGCTGTACGGACACAATAACATCTCTGCTAGTTTTTCTGAGACTTCCCCTTCTGTGTTCTCAACCCCAGACTCGTAACAAAAAAACTTGTCCGTAATCAATTGCCTTATAGGTTTCATTGCTGTGAATTGTTGTGGTGTCAAATGCAAAGGCTGTGTGCGTACAACCCACTCACCTCCAGATGTCTTCATGGATACCACCATTCCCCCAAGATGTTCTTCTGAACTCCAACACTGGGCCCCACTGATTCCTCAACCAAGGACTAAAAGTCTGCCCCTTTTTACCTTTCTGGCTCATCCAAGGTCAACCAGCATGAACATACCCATATCTTTCCAACCATGAGCTGAGTTGGCCCCTTGTTTTACCTCCAAGGTAAAACATTCAGAGCTCCCCATGGACCACCCACACATCTGCAAGCTTAGGCAGGGAGGCTGACAGCCAGATCCTTCGGGCGGAGCGTCCAATGCGGTTGAAAGAAAGGGGCTTAGCTAGGCTGAACTAGAATTGTGCCCCCTTTCCCCACACATCTGGAGTCCTGGGTACAATTCTGGGTACCACATTTCCAGAAGGATGTTAACAGGGTAGAGATGATCCAGAGGAGGGTGACAAAGGTGATAAAAACACTGTCCTACAAGGACAGTCTGGAGGAACTTCAGATGTTTAGTCTGGAAAAAAGGAAGACCAAGAGGAGACATGATAGTCATGTTCAGGAACGTAAACAAAAGCTACAAGGAAGATGATCAAGGACTGTTTTCCACAGCCGCTGAAACTAAGGCCAAAAATAACAGATATAAGTTGCAGCTACCTAGATTTAATTTAAACACAAGGCAGCACTTCCTGATGGTAAGTTCTCTCCAACCGGTGGAACCAACGCTAGTTTCCGCCTTCGGCTGTGCGCACATTTCTGAATTCCGTGGGCCTTACTTCCAAGTCTAAACACGCAGAACCTTTTTTGTCAAGGTGTCCAAAGGCTTTCCATGTCTTGACAGGACTCATTCAGCAGACACAGAGGATCTTTGCCCATGCTCAGAAGTATCTTTCCTATTCCAAGAAGCCTGCAGGCGTAGCCCAAAACAAACCGAGGAAAGAAACAGAGCGAGACATGCAGGAAACCGATGAGCACACCTGGCCCCAGGAACCTTCAGCCCAGGAAAGAGTTGCTTTGCTGATTCATGTCAACATCTGCTTGGCTCCAAGATTTATGGACAGGCTACATTTTTTCAGAAAGCATTGCTTCATCAGCCATAACCCGTAGAGGCTCAGAGGGGTTATTTCAAAGCAGCGACATTCCGGGAGGTGCGATAACATCTCCCATGACATCCTTGCACGTTGCACAGAGCATGGATGGCCGGTTTTGAAGTTCTGAGAAAAACAGATCTACTTTCCCATAAATAAATGCCAAAGACTAGGATGGTGGGTTACCGAGTGACTTCTGAGTGGGTGGAAAACAGATCTGAATTTTGATCCAACAAGGGAATAAACTCGGATCGGAGGGCTGTCGGCGAATTCCCCGTTAGGAATATACCCACTTCCCTGTGGGTTTTCTCCAAAGCGTTCTCAGGAGCAATTTATAAAAATAATTCATTTGCCGAATCAAAATCCTTATGGTTGGGCTTATGCTAGGAGTCCACAGCTTGTGGGGGAGGGGGCTCTTGATAATGAGCTGAGAATGGATCCCAGTGCAAGTGGACAGACTCAGGACAAAAATTAAATGTATTTACTAAAAATTAAAATGAGCTTTCCCCCCAAAAAACTGCCACTAAGGAAGGAGTGGAACCACTGCAGATGGTCCTGAAGGCCATCAAGAGGTCCCAAAGACTAGGAGGGGTGCGGTTTCCCCATTGGAAGAATCACCCACCGGTGCAACCGATGCTATCCCTATTCCATGGTCTATCCCTTAACTGCAAGGGATCCAGATAATCCACTTAGAATCCTAGGGTTGAAGGGAGCTTGGAGGTCTCCTAGTCCACCCCCTGCCCACAGCAGGAATCCTCAAGCATCCCAGACCAATGGCTGTCCAACCTTTGCTTGAAAGCCTCCAGTGATGGAGCCCCCACGACTCCAGGAAGGAGGCTTTTCCAACTGCTTCAGAGTTCTCACCGTCAGAATGTTCTTCTCAAGTTTTGGGTTTTCTTTGTAAAGCTTCTCCCGGTTGGTTCTGGTCCTGCCCTCAGGCACGCTCCCTGTGACAGCCCTTCAGGTATCGAAAGATTGCTCTCTTGTCTTCCCTTTACCTCTCTTCTTTAGGCTAAACAGACCGAGTTCCTTCAACTACTCTTGGTAGGATTTCGCTTCCAAGCCCATCGCCTTCTTTGTTGCTCTTCTCTGTACTCCTTCCTGTTTCTCAGCGTCCTTCTTGTATTGTGGTGACCACAACTGGACACAGGATTCTAGGTGTGGTTTGACCGACGGAGTGTAGAATGGAACTATCACTTCCTGCAATCTTGACTCTTACTTCTGTAAATACAGGTAGTCCTCACTTAATGACGGTAATTGGGACCAGCAACTCTGTCATTAAGTGATGTGCTTGTAAAGCACAACATCATGTGACTGCAGTGACTTATGATGGCAGTTCCTGCAGTTCCAGTTGCCATCATTAGGCGAATCCCACATGGTTGTAGCATCCCACAGTCACGTGCTCACTGTTTATGACCTCCTGCTGGCTTCCCCATTAATGCTGCTTGTCAGAAGCCAACAGTGAAGATCACAAATGGCAAGCATGTGACCACAGGATGCTGTGAGTGTTATAATTGCAAGCTGAGCACCTGAGTCGCGATCATGTGACTGTGGGGATGCTGCCATAGCCATAACTATGAGAAACGGTTGTCAGTCCCCTCATTCAGCGGTGTTGTAACTTTGAATGGTTGCTGAGTGAGTGGTTGCCAAACGAGGACTACCTGCAGACCCCAAGATTGCATTGGCTCTTTTAGCAGCTGCAGCACGCTGTTGGCTCATACTCAGTCTATGGTCTACCAAGACACCCAGATCCTTCTTCAAGGGCAGTTGGGAATTGATTTCCCACTAACCACTCAATGATACTTGACCATCATGGCCGGATCCAAGGTTGGCCTCTTGAGGAGAGAGCATTCACAGCCTCTGTCAAGATTGCAGGATCCACTAAGGGGAGCGTTGACAACCTCTTAGATCCTGCCAATCATGCCCCCCCCCCCAGTCTCACACAGGAGCCAGCAGGGCATGGGTTCAACCCCCAGGTATCAGAGCTCATACAGGAGAACACCCATTCCTAGAGGCGTCCACATGTTCCAGCCGTTTCGTCATACCAACAGAAGCAGAGTCATGCTACCACGATGCTCTGCTCCTTTCGTAGGCTCAGCCTTAGCAGAGCTGAGCAACTCGGTCTGGCAAAAGGCTGTGCCATCTGGTTCCAGTGGCCAGGTCACAACGGCTGGGTTCATTTAAGGTGCCACGCCAAAGGCATGAGCCATAGCGTGACTTAAGAGGATGGCTGTGTTTACATCGTGTGCTGGAGCCATTGGCACCGAGACGAGCCGTGATAATGTCCTGTGCGCTGCGGTGTCATCGGGCAAGCAATGTGAATTACGCGACTGCTGCAAATAACATACATTATGTAATTTGCGCAATGACACTTTTACACTTGGGGCATTGCTCACCCTGCCACAAATGCCCGTGTTGCTAAGACTAAGGCTGGATTTCTGTGGCTCCCAAAATACAGACGATCTCGCTCCATTTGAGCCTGACTGAATGGGTTAAGCAACACCATTGGGCTCTTTAACTCGGTACCTGAGGGCTGTAGAGCCCCCAGTGCCAGGAATATTGTATTAATTTCAATGTTTTTCTGTTATTTCGCATTGCATATCTGTTATGGCGTGACACCGTATGTTACTACAGTGCTGTGGAGGTTCTTTTATACATCACTTCAACAGAGCTGGCTTATAACATTATAAATAAAATAAAAAAGGAATTAAATGAAACCATACAGGTATTTAATTTTTTTTTTTAAACAGAGCTGGGGAAGACTAATCTTCAGGCTCAGCTTATAGAAACTGGCCTGCCTGTAATTATGGGCTAGGTATGAACACCCTGATAAGACTAGAAAGGCAGTTGCCATAAGAAGGGAAGTGTGAAGGTCACTTTTCCCAGCCTGGCTTGCAATAGATCAAAGCAGTTTTGCTTCTCCCCTCCTAGCTTCAAAACGCATGCAGGCACACGCACGCACACCCATGAATGAGTTTCTATCACCTCTGTGATAATCCTGGCCTCTGTTTATGGCCTCAGTTCTGAGAAGAAGATGAAGACCAGGTTTAAAAGAAAGAGACCATCGAAGAGTTGGACAGGAGAAAGCAAGCAAGCCATTCTTCCCAGGTGTCTTAGACAGGATAAGACCAGAGTTTAGATGAGCTGATGGGGGGAGGGATGTCCCCATCATCCCCAGCTCACATGGCCAGTGATGGGAATTGCAGTTCAGGATACCTGGAAGGTGCTAGGTTAAAATAGGTTCGGATAAATCAGTGTTTTTCAAACGTGGCGACTTTAAGATGTGTGGACTTCAACTCCCAGAATTGGGGCTGGCTGGGGAATTCTGGGAGTTGAAGTCCACACATCTTAAAGTTGCCACGTTTGAAAAACACTGATCTATCTATCTATCTATCTATCTATCTATCTATCTATCTATGGCTGGGGAATTCTGGGAGTTGAAGTCCACACATCTTAAAGTCGCCATGTTTGAAAAACACTGATCTATCTTGATCTATCTATCTATCTATCTATCTATCTATCTATCTATCTATGGCTGGGGAATTCTGGGAGTTGAAGTCCACACATTTTAAAGTCGCCAAGTTTGAAAAACACTAATTTAGCCAATGCCTGTTCATTGCTGGGAGCCCCGAATGTCTTGCTGCAAAGTTCATGCTGCTTTTAGCTCTAAAATCACTGCTGCGTCCCTCCCAGCCTGGATGGGGTTTTCCAGCTTCAACTCCCCCCCCGCCCCCGGCCTGGCTTGCCTCAAAAAGAAAAGGAAAAAAATGGGGGGACATGGAGAGGCAGATCCTTTCGGAAGTGGGTGGCAGACACACTGGAGCCTGCAAAGGGTGACCCGCTGTCAAGACAGCTGTGGCTCTCTCCGGCACGAGTCCACCCGACAGGTGGAAATTGGTTGGGAAGAAGAGTCAGCCAGACTATTTTGAAGCAGCGGGTCCAGACCTCTCTCTCTCCTCCCAAATAAAGTTGCCTGTTGGGTTTGGGGCCTCATGTTTCAGAGCATCCGGCTCGACGCGTCCCTGCTTTGCTTCCAAGCTGACCTCCTATGGATGACGGGGTCCTAGAAGCAGAGAAATAAGTTTTCTCCACAGCGGAAAGGAGGAATGGATGAACCACCTCAAGCCACCTTTGTGCCCCCATGCTTCCTGATGGCATTTAACCCACTTCTGAACCATTCCACCTCCCTGGCCACTCCCCACCCCTGTCAAAACCAAAATAAGGCACCTCGCCCCAAGATGCCCCTTCCCTGCTTCCTCGCAACCAACTATTGGTTAAAAACCCAAAGTGTGACTCTCATCATGTAAACATTGCTTGGAGGATTAAAAAGAATACCCAGCCGAAGACTTTTTAAAACAGTGATGGGCAAAAATCCATCAGGGACAACTTCCCTGTGTTCCTGTATCCCTGTGCTGGGAAAAGATGCACCTTATGGACTTTGGCCCGTCAAGAAGCCCTGATATCACAGAACAGAGTTTAGTGTGACAGCCTGTATGTGCAATCAAAAGTCTCAGCTCCAGAGTTAGCCCTTCAAGGTAGACCAGACTAGAAAAGTACCATAATGCCACGTAGGTCAGCACTACTTTTATTGTGAAGCTATAGTAACAGCCCCCTTCATGGATCACTGCCTTGTCATGGCGAAGGGGCTTGTGTAACTCAGTGAAGCCATGAGCTATACCGTGCAGGGCCACCCAAGACGGACGGGTCATGACAGAGAGTTCTGACAAAATGTGGTCCACTGGAGAAGGAAATGGCAACCCACTCCAGTATCCTTGCCAAGAAAACCCCATGGACAATGTTAAAAGGCTAAAAGATATGACGCCGGAAGACGAGCCCCTCAGGTCGGAAGGTGTCCAATATGCTACTGGGGAAGAGCGGAGGGCAATTCCAAGTAGCTCCAGAAAGAGTGAAGCGGCTGGGCCAAAGCCGAAAGGACGTTCAGCTGTGGATGTATCTGGAAGCGAAAAGAAGGTCCGATGCTGTAAAGAACAATATTGTATAGGTACGTGGAATGTAAGATCCATGAACCAAGGCAAGCTGGATGTGGTCAAACATGAGATGACAAGATTGAACGTCGACATCTTGGGAATCAGCGAATTGAAATGGACGGGAATGGGTGAATTTAATTCAGGTGACCACTATATCTACTACTGTGGGCAAGAAACCCTTAGAAGAAATGGAGTTGCACTCATAGTCAATAAGAAAGTGGGAAAGGCAGTAATGGGGTACGACCTCAAAAACGACAGAATGATCTCAGTGCGTATCCAAGGAAAACCATTCAACATCACGGTAATCCAAGTCTACGCCCCAACCACTGATGCCGAAGAAGCTGAAGTTGACCGGTTCTATGAAGACCTACAACACCTTCTAGAACTAGCACCAAAAAAAGATGTCCTTTTCATCATAGGGGATTGGAATGCTACAGTAGGAAGTCAAGGAGTAATCGGAATAACAGGCAAGTTTGGCCTTGGAGTACAAAATGAAGCAGGGCAAAGGCTAATAGAGTTCTGTCGAGAGAACAAGCTAGTCATAGCAAACACTCTTTTCCAACAACACAAGAGATGACTCTACACATGGACATCACCAGATGGTCAATGCCGAAACCAGATTGATTACATACTTTGCAGCCAAAGATGGAGAAGCTCTATACAGACGGCAAAAACAAGACCAGGAGCTGACTGTGGCTCAGATCATGAGCTTCTTACTGCAAAATTTAGGCTTAAATTGAAGAATGTAGGGAAAACCACTAGACCACTCAGGTATGACTTAGATCATATTCCATGTGAGTACACAGTGAAGGTGATGAATAGATTTAGAGGATTAGATTTGGTAGACAGAGTGCCTGAAGAACTATGGACGGAGGTCTGTAACATTGTACAGGAGGCAGCAACTAAAACCATCCCAAAGAAAAAGAAATGCAAGAAAGCAAAATGGCTGTCTGATGAGGCTTTACAAATAGCTGTGGAAAGAAGGAATGCGAAAAGCAAGGGTGAAAGGGAAAGATATAAGCAACTGAATGCAGATTTCCAGAGAATAGCAAGGAGAGATAAGAAGGCCTTCTTAAATGAACAATGCAAAGAAATTGAAGAAAACAATAGAATGGGGAAGACTAGAGATCTCTTCAAGAAAATTGGAGATATCAAAGGAACGTTCAGTGCAAAGATGGGCATGATAAAGGACAAAAAAGGCAGGGACCTAACAGAAGCAGAAGAGATTAAGAAGAGGTGGCAAGAATACACAGAAGAACTATACAAGAAAGATCTTAATGTCCTTGATGTCCATGCTGGTGTGGTCACTGACCCTGAGCCAGACATCCTAGAGAGTGAAGTCAAGTGGGCCTTAGGAAGCATTGCTAACAACAAAGCTAGCGGAGATGACAGTATTCCAGCTGAGTTATTTAAAATACTAAAAGACGATGCTGTTAAAGTGCTGCACTCAATATGCCAGCAAGTTTGGAAAACGCAACAGTGGCCACGGGATTGGAAAAGGTCAGTTTACGTTCCAATTCCAAAGAAGGGCAATGCCAAAGAATGCTCAAACTATCGCACAATTGCACTCATTTCACATGCTAGCAAGGTTATGCTCAAAATCCTACAAGCTAGGCTTCAGCAGTACGTGAACCGAGAACTACCGGATGTACAAGCTGGGTTTCGAAGAGGCAGAGGAACTAGAGATCAAATTGCCAACATTTGCTGGATCATGGAGAAAGCACGAGAGTTCCAGAAAAGCATCTACTTCTGCTTCATTGACTATGCAAAAGCCTTTGATTGTGTGGATCACAACAAACTGTGGCAAATTCTTAAAGAGATGGGGATACCAGACCACCTTACCTGTCTCCTGAGAAATCTGTATGCAGGCCAAGAAGCAACAGTTAGAACCGGTCATGGAACAACCAATTGGTTCAAAATAGGGAAAGGAGTACGACAAGGCTGTATACTGTCACCCTGCTTATTTAACCTATATGCAGAGTACATCATGAGAAATGCCAGGCTGGAAGAATCACAAGCCGGAATTAAGATTGCAGGGAGAAACATCAATAACCTCAGATATGCAGACGATACCACCCTAATGGCAGAAAGTGAAGAAGAACTAAAGACCCTCTTGATGAGGGTGAAAGAGGAGAGTGCGAAAGCTGGCTTGAAACTCAACATTAAAAAAACTAAGATCATGGCATCTGGACCCATCAATCCCTGGCAAATAGAAGGGGTAGAAATGGAAGCAGTAACAGACTTCATTTATTTGGGCTCCAAGATCACCGCAGACGGAGACTGCAGCCATGAAATTAAAAGACGCTTGCTCCTTGGGAGGAAAGCTATGGCAAACCTAGATAGCATATTAAAAAGCAGAGACATCACCTTGCCGACAAAGATCCGCATAGTCAAAGCTATGGTTTTTCCAGTAGTAATGTATGGCTGTGAGAGCTGGACCATAAAGAAGGCTGAACGCCGAAGAATTGATGCCTTTGAACTGTGGTGCTGGAGAAGACTCTTAAGAGTTCCCTGGACTGCTAGGAGGTCAAACCAGTCAATCTTAAAGGAAATCAACTCTGCTTGCTCATTGGAAGGATTGATAATGAAGCTCAAGCTCAGATACTTTGGTCACCTAATGCGAAGAGAGGACTCTTTGGAAAAGATCCTGATGTTGGGAAAGATGGAAGGCAAAAGGAGAAGAGGACGGCAGAGGATGAGATGGCTAGATAGCATCACTGAAGCAATGAGCATGAAATTGAGCAAACTCAGGGAGGCAGTGAAAGATAGGAAGGCCTGGCGCAATATGGTTCATGGGGTCACGAAGAGTCTGACACGACTTAACGACTAAACAACAACAACATAGTAACAGCATCTTGCAAGTCTGAATGGGCTTCTCCCTCTCTCCCTTTATCTTCATGAGGACTAGAGGGGGTCTTGTCTGAGACACTTTCTCTGATTACAGTTCTGCCCCAGACTCAAGTTTCTTTTATCTGACTGTTGTCTTGGCAGCAGCTCTTCCTTCTATCCCTCAAAGCCACTCTCTGTGTCCACTATGTCCAATCTCCACATCTCCAGGTAGGCTGAGACTCTAATAGGGCAGTCAGGGAAGGGCTATGTGACTGATTAGCGAAAATAATGTAGGAGGCTCTTTTTATCCACAGTTGCTCAGTCCTAAAACCATTATCAGGATGGTTTTGCCTATTGGGTGGTAAATACAGAATACAGAACAAGTCATTCCAAAGCCCTCACTGCTTTGAATTATCCTGCTGCAGACACATTACATGAAGACCCAGCTCTCCGGAGAAGGATCTGATGCTGGGAAAGGTGGAAGGAAAGAGAAGAAGAGGACGACCAGCAGCGAGGCGGATGGACTCAGTTCCAGTGGCAATGGAGGTACCCTTGGAAGACCTGAAGGACCAGGTTTGGGACACATTGTCATGGAGAAAATCCATCACTAAGAGTCAATGTTGACTTGATAATGCACCATCGTCATCATCATCATCCATAGACCAAGCCTTGTTATCCATGGCCCAGGTTTTTGGACCCTTGTCTTCTTTTGCTTGTGCTTCTGGCTTTACATGGCCTCTTCTTCCTGCATGTAATCATGGGAAATGTGCAGCCCATGCTTGGGGGACAGCATGGCATCCGTTGCCAGCCGCTCTGGCATCAGCGTATCTACTGGCCGCACCATAAAGCAGAGGAACACCAGTAGCCGTGCAAAGATGATTTCTAGCACATCTCGAGCCGCAGGCCAGCGATTGGAGAAAGAGGAAACCCAAGTCCAGCACTAGAGTGAAGAAGCTTCAGTTCTTCTTTATTTTGACTCTTGTGCTGCCTCTTTGGCCAACCTGCCGGGCCCGGAGTTTGTGCTGCTGGATCCTGGACTTCAATGGTTGGGTGGTAGAAACTTCACAATCAAGTATTCCCAGAGGAACTGGGGAGGGGGGTCTTGCTGGTGCCCCCACAGAGGGGGTCAGCAGAAGAATGGAGGTGGGTGAAATACAAAATACCGAGCTCCAGCCTTATTTATGCACTTGTCTGAATTTGGGATGGGGGGATTGGTCATTTTCCAGGGCTCTGGAACCTCCCTGAAGGTCTCATTATCTGTGGTTGGTTTTATGTTGGATTGGACACCCCCCCACCCAAAAGGGGCCACCTGTACTTGGTTTGGTGCATTTTGGGTCTTTGTGTTTTCATGTCTGTGGCTTTTGTGTCCATGATGTACCTATCCATGGTCCACTGAACCAGGGTTCACTTCACTAATCCAATTTTTCTAGTTCCCTTCAAGATAACCATGAAGACACTGCAATCTGTTGGGCTAAGTGTGGTGGATCAGTTGGTGGATCAGTGTATCTTGCGAACACCACCTTTTTGTGGCCCTGGATGGCAATGTATGGTCACCTGTAATTAAAAGTCTCACCAGCGTTTCCCCTCAGATGTCCTTCCCCCACCTGAAGCCAAAGAAGACAAGATTAAGGTTGTCACATCTCAGCTGATGGTCCTTCTCATTGTCATCTGCTCCTTACCCCTCTTTGTCTTCCAGGTCCCAGTTTCCTCTGTCTGCAGTTTCGGGATCTTGTTGGACAACCTGCTGATTTTACACCCATTGACTGATTTTGTATCTCAGGTTGCTAATTTCAGTTGATGAATATTCATAGGATCCAGAGGCTTTGAAAGGTGGAGGAGGCTGTGGCATTTTTGGTTACTAATGACTTAGTTGTCTCTCACCAAAATTATTGTAATAATTCTCCTGGTAGATGTTCCTAATTCCTCTTGCCATTCCCTGATCTCAGTCCAGAACAGAACCTTAATTAATGCTCCAGTCTGGATCTTCTGTGCTATTCTTAGGACCCATCACAAGCCAGGATTTCCAGTGGCCCCATTTGAGACAGAGCCTAGTTAACCTACTTCCAGCCTTCTGCTCACAATTCCCCATTATCTGCTTCTCCTAATTTCTCCCTCGGATCCTCCACAACCCAGGCCCCAAAGGTCCATTCATTCCTGGGAGCAGGTCCTTCTGTTCTGGCCGGGTGATGATCTCCAGGCACTGGACCTTTGGGGCCTGGGTCCTACAACTCTGGAGTCAGCTCCACCCTTCCCTTCATCTCTGGGCAAGTCTGATGGCCTTCCAAAGGGGGGTACAGATCTCTCTTTGGCTAGGAATAGGTTGCTTCTCTTAAGGTTCTAGTCCTCAAGACACTCAGGGGCAGGGAGAGTCAGCCTCTCCCGAGTTAGTGTAGGGTCTGGCTGTCTCAAACCCACCCCCAACAGTTTGTAGGTTAATGCTTGGTTTAGTTTCATTATGGATGCGTATGTGCTTGGCGATATCGCCGGGCGCTGTTTTAAACATGCACGGTTGTGAAGTTTAGTGTTTATTTCTTAGTGTTAATATTTGCTTACAGGCTTCTGAGCTAATTTTATTGGATTCATTTGTAATTATTATGTTTTTGTATTGTTTTCTTGTGCAATGTGCCTTAGTAAAGGCATGCAATAATTAATTAATTAATTAATCTTATTATTATGATTTATCTGTGGTTTATACTTGTTTCTGAGAGTGCAAGAGAAAAGGAGAAAGGAAAAAGTGGATGTGGAGCTCAGCATCCAGGGCCTCTCCCTGCTCCCAAATTTGGCCTTGTCTACCTGGGGCTGCTTACCCATCCTCCACTGCCGGATGTGACATCCTTCAGGAGCAGAAAGGCGAAAGGGGAACCACACACACCAGCCGCACAGAAAGCGAAAGTGCAAATCCCAGCAAGGCGCTTTTCCATTCTTTCTCATGCTGTTGCATAATTTCCTTTACTTAATAACCTTCCCTGGTTCTGCAATTTTAGTGCTTTATAAAACTGACCCTGAGGTGTGTTTGTCTGGGAAAGATCAGAGTCAGTCATCCAGGATCTTTAGGGAGGGTCCCGTACAAAGAGCAGAATCTGGATATAAAGCTGGCTTGCATTCAGGCCATAATGTCGATGGTTCACCATTTATGCAGCTATTTTAGCACTCTGCCTGCATTTCTTTCTTTTCCTGAGTCCCAAACAGCTCCAGAAGCATAAGGAACCTCCTTCCTTCCTTCCTTCCTTCCTTCCTTCCTTCCTTCCTTCCTTCCTTCCTTCCTTCCTTCCTTCCTTCCTTCCTTCCTTCCTTCCTTCCTTCCCTGCCACCAAATCTAAACAGACTCACAGCAGCTTAGAATCAGATAACAGCAACTGACCAAAACAGTCATCAATAATGCATATTAAAAAAATAACTGCTATAATAATCCCAACATTAAATATTAAAACATCCCTAGTAAAGCCATCCATAGCTACTCAAAACCCACAACTGTGACTCGAAGCTGCAATGAATGTCTCCATCAAGCTCAACCCACATGCCGTGTCAGAAGAATTTTGTCTTTCAGACAGCGCCAAAGACCACATTCGCCTGGCTGGGCACGGGGGCTGAGCTGGGTGGAGAAGGCCCTTGCAGTGTTGGCTTCTTTGCCTGCCTCTGTGGGCTCCCTGCTGTTTAGCCTCCCCGTGCCAAGCTCCAGCTGGGAGAGACGAGGTTCCTCCACTCCCAGGCACCTGCCTTCCGTCTCGTCCGGATGTCCACAGGCACCAACACCGCAATCTATCGGGGCTTGACCCCAGCATCATCCAGCCAGCAAAATAAACATCTTGCTTTCTTCATCTACATGCCCCCAAGCTGGGCGTCAAAGCCACACATATTTCAGTGGCTGCATTCACACTACAGGCTCTAACCGGTTCCCAAGTTAACCTATTTTCTGAGCTTGCACGAAGCGCTGCGTCCTGCGACGCAGCCCATCCACGTACACTCACCCACCAGAAATAGCCGTGCTAACTACTCATCCAGCAGGTCAGCCTTTCATTGCCCTATATGAAGGATCTGGTGCAAACCCACCCAAAGAGCGCCCGGCAGTTAGAACGCACTTCGTAGAGAGTTGCTGGCTGGGGATAATGGGAGCGGTAATGCTGGACATCTGGAGGCTCCTGGCCTTGAGGAGCTGAGGCGGGGCGTACCCTTCCTGGTGTAATCAGACAAAATGCCCAATGGGTGTTTTTTCCTTTGGACGCATCCAGGCAACTGAAGTGCCCTAATTCCATTCGCACTTGTCTCTACGAAAACTCCCGAGAATTTGGCCACTTTTGCCTGGAGGACACTCAAGGTCCCCCTTCCCCTTAGGCTGCCCCGCGATGCCTCCGAGCCCCGTCCTCTCCTGCTAGATCCCCTGCACAGAAACCTAATTTACACCCGTCTGCCAGCCAGGGTGCTTGCCAGGCGGTGCCAAGGCCCATCCGCTGCCAGGGCGGGGACGCAGAACAAGGAGGTGCTTGCACGCTCTGGACTTCTGCGTGGGTTATGGCACTCCGGCGAGAAAGGGGAGAGCTGTTTTTCCGAAACCAAAGACACACCAACGCTCCCACCCATTCCAGCCAAGGCCAGGCGGAATTCTCCTTTCGAAAGCACCATTCGGAGCTTGGCAAAGAGCCAGACTAGAAGTTATGAAAGGTTCAGATTGAACGGCTTGGCCCAGGGTTAGTCCCCCTGCCCTTCGCCCTTCGCCCTTCGCCAGCAGCTGTTCTGGAGGGATCAAGATATAGAGCAGTGTTTCTCAACCTTGGCCACTTTAAGATGTCTGGACTTCAACTCCCAGAATTCCCCAGCCAGCATGGCTGGCTGGGGAATTCTGGGAGTTGAAGTCCAGACATCTTCACGTGGCCACGGTTGAGAAACATTGCTCTAGAGCAGTGATGGCAAACCCATGACACGTGTGTCAAAGGTGACACGCCACGCCGTTTTGGGTGACACGTCAGCATTCACCCACACCCGACAGCAACTTTTCTCCCTTCTTGAGTTACCGAAGAAACTGAGTTTGTTTTACTCGTATTTCATTTTTGTAATGATTTGACATTGCTTTATATCATACATAGCACCCCACCTGATTGGACCGTATTTTTTTAAAATAAATGAATATGTAAGGAATTGTTTCTCTTTTGTTCGGCGGGCGGGTGTGACACGCCAACAGAGTCAAGTTAGGCATTTTCCGAATTTTCGACACGCCGAGCCCAAAAGGTTCGCCACCACTGATCTGGAGGCCCCCATTGAATTGGCACCCTCCTGAGAGCAAGTCTGGGACAGGGGTTGTGCAACACTCACTCCTCAGGCACACTCACTCCATTTCCTGGGTTCACCAGGACCTTAAGTGCCAGGCTAACTGAAAAAGCTGGGTTTGTCCAGCAAGTTCATCTGAAAAACCCTGAACCCTGGTTGCGACTGATGAAGCTGAACATGGAATGAAATGCATTTGTTTTTAGCCTGTGGTGCAAACACAGTCCTAGTGAGTTGGGAGTCAGCACACACACACATACACACACACTCGCACAGAGCCATTAATGTTTTCATCAGCTTCATATGCTAAACCATGGTTTCTTTTATTGAATAAACCATGCTTGGCTGGCTTGTCACCGTAGCCAAGCTACAAGCAAATTGTGTTTGGGTAGAGGGTAACATGGCAGCCAAGATGTTGGGTGTCTGTGGACAAACTTCAGGTCTTCCTATCTGCAGGGCCCTGGGGTTTGTTCTTCCATCAGGGTTACTGACATCCTGATCTGCAAAATGATTGTGGGTTCCTGCATGTAAACACTGGATTATTGTGGGACAACCTAGAATTATTCACATTGGCAGCACTTAAGAGAAGGTCTGCATTTAGCAGAAACAGGAGAGGCAGGGAACAAACCGGGCAAGCTCTTGTCATGGCCAAGAACAAAATCCCTTTTTTACTTGATTTTATTGGCTGAGAGGGGAGAATGGCTTTTTTAATTTAATTTAATTTAATTTAATTTAATTTAATTTAATTTAATTTAATTTAATTTAATTTTTATTATTTATTTATTTAATTTCTATAGCCGCCCATCTCAACCAAGTGACTTGGGCAGCGAACAATTCTAAAATTGTTAGAAATGTCATTGCCATTGGGGGGGGGGGGAGACAAAATAATTGGGTTATAATTCCATTTTTCTGAACACAGACAGACTGCGATTTCCTTCCATCCACAGGTACCAAGGTGGGGGCATTCACTGGGAGTGTGTAAAAAAAGACAAAATAGTGCCCACAGCTGTGTGATCACATGCACATTAAAAACAGGTGGGGCTTTGCCCATCTGGGCACAGTGCCATGCTGACTTTTTTGACCTTGCAGATTCCTGTGTACCAAGAGCAGGCTGCGTGACTTGTCAGAGGGTATCTCAGCAATTAAATGTTCACACCTGCACGGGCAGCTACAGCTGAACCCTGTCCATATACTCTGTAGGAAGGTGGATTTGACACAGAGAAAGGGAAAGTGGACGCCGAGCCGCTACAGAAAAGTCGTGCGGAAGGAGAAAGAGTGAGAAAGAAACTCAAAATTATTCTGCCTCTATTACGTTAGGTATAAGTTGAAGTAGAGAGGGGTTTTGGCAGGCTTTCAGGATTCTGCTAAAATACCTAAACTGCATCCAAGTCCATTCCAAAACTCCTAGAAACGCCTGTTTCCTGACCTGGCCTACCTCAAAGGGCTGACATACTGGAGACTAAAACTCCCACGAGACAGACTCCGTTACAGGTGAATTTATGGACACACGGCCATGTTTTTTTCTTGCCAACAATACAGCGGAGGTTGAACGTTCCTTTTTCCTGGAATGCTTTTTGACTTTTTGACTTGATTTGGGGCTACCATAGATTCATAAGGCTGTCCTCCTACAATATGATTTATGGAATAAGCCCTAATGCACTAACCATGGTTTACAAGCCACAGGGGCTGCCTTTATACCCCTTAATGCTAGGAGATCTCCAAAACTCTGGATCTGACCAGATCTGGTCTCTACTGAGCCCCCCTTCTGAGCAACAGGGAAGGAGAAAGGTTTGGGAATGCCAGCGAGATCCTGAGATCATCTGGAGAAGAAACGAGATGGAACTGTCCGTCTGTCTGTCCAGGTGCTATTCGCCTAACCCGCTTCTATCCGCATCTCCAGGCAGAGCTGGGAGTAAGTTTAGGAGATCAGCCTAAGGTTGAAGGAGCTGCTCCTACTTGCTTGACACTTGACATACAACCCAACATGTTATTTCTGATAAAGAAATGAGGACCTGGGATTCATGGAGCTCTCCTGCTGGGAATGGTGAGCATGCTGAATGTGAGAGTGAACTTGACCGTTCACTCTCACATTCAGCACACTCACCATTCCCAACAGGAGAGCTCCATAAATCCCAGGTCCTCATTTCTTTATCAGAAATAACATGTTTGATTTATTTGGCCAACACACGTGTGAACAGCGCAGTTGGGCTTTGTTAGGCAGGGGTTAATAGGTTGTATGAACCCAGCCACTGTATTTTTCCTTTGCTTCATTTCAGTCTATCCATCGTACATTATTAGAATTATATTATTATTATTATTACATTATCTGAATTCTGGGTGCGCTCTGCCTGGAGATGCAGATAGAGGTGGTTTAGGCAAAGAGCACCTGGACAGACAGACAGACAGACAGCTCCACTGTTCGGGTGGTTGTGTCAGGTGAGAGTGGGCACAGACGTGAGTTTTTCCACCAAGGCTGAATCGAAACAGGGCAGCCTCCCTCCACAGCCTGGGATGGGGGCAGCTTGCCGATCCTGGCTTTGCACTGATTTTGCGGCTGTGCAAGAGGGAAAAATGCACAGGAAGGAAAATTTCCCAGGTAAACAGGAAGTTGTGCAATGTGGTTACCTGAGCCATCAGGTCAGCTGGTAAGTTTAATACACGCCTGCACAGGAGCAAAACGGTTACTGCTGAGGAAGAAGGACGCTCCAGCTGGCTGGTTTCTCCTCTGCGATCTCAGCTTCTTTTCAAACCAGGTAAAAATGCCTCTGGTTTGGGGTCCCCCCCCCCCACTTCTGGGATCAGCCAGCCTACAAATTTCTGTTAGAACTCAAACGCCTGTTTACTGCAGAACGACTCTGCTCTTTCTTGAATAAAAGTCTTTAGCCTCCCCGCTGTGGGGCTTTAGCAGCAATCTTGCAGGCAGGCAGGCAGAAATTCAACCGGCAGAGTACTCAGCCTATGTTTAGCAACACAGGCCCTTGCTCCAGGCTAGGACTGATTGAGAAGGTCATTGTCCGGTGGAGCTGTGGGGAATTCCCCAAGGACAGTCCTTGGCAGTCGGGCTGGGACCGGAAGATGCGGATCGGGCGGCGGAGAGGAGGATCTTGGAGATTTTTTGCAAGGCTGCAAAGTTTGGGAACCCGGGTGGCTCAGGGCTCTAGCTGAGTATCGGGCTGTGGAGTTGGTTGCAAACGTTTGAAGCAGAAGCGTTTGCAGATGGTTTCGCCCTGAATGGCTGAGAAAACAGGGGGCTCAGGATAAGATGCCCCTTCTTCTTCCGGATTTTCGTGCTGGGATAAGAAGGGGCATTTCCCTTCCCTTCCCTTCCGAGACTGACCTACTGCTTGCTTATTAATATTGCTCCTTATTTAACTGATGACACATCAGCATCTTCAGTTTGGGGCGGGGGGCTGGATGGGAGACCCAAACCAAACTGCTGAGTGGCTTTGCCAGCCGGCTGGCCGTGAGTTTTGCAATGGAAGGCTCGAACCCAGGAGCGGAGTCCTTCGAAGGAGAAGGACGTTAATTGGGCAATGCCCAGAACTCTGAGGAATTCTTTCATGAGGTGTGTCTGCCATCTGACCCCATGGGAAGGGCTTACTCTGAGAAACACAAGTTTTTGTCTCTCTCTCTTCTGCTATTTTTCAACAGGCAAGTTGGAAGTTTTTAAAAGTTTGGAAAGTGGAGGGGAGGAGCTAAAGATGTCCTTTTTTAAAAAAAAAATTTACGGAAGAGCTTGTCTTCCTGTTTTAGAAAGCATCTGGTGCAGAGAAAGTCTCGTCTTCAGTCATTCTGCCTCGCAGAGTGGCCTGTTTGTGCACCCTATAATTAGGATAAGCAGAGAACTACCAGCAAGTGGGTGTGGGTGTGGGTGTGGGTGTGGGTCTGTGCAACGCTGCGATTCTCAAACCCATGCGGGGCTCTGACGCTGCAGTCTTAAAGGCACAAGGCCTTTCTGCTCGACAGCCGTGAGAATGGCGTTGCCTGCGCCAGGAGCTTTCAGAAGAGGCGACGGGTTCCTCGTCTGGCCAGAAATTCAGGGTGGAGCTGGAGAAGAAGGCGAGGTGGGCCATCCTGGCGAGTCTCGGAGGGGAAAAGCTGAAAGGCATCAGCTGGAGGTGGCCAAAGACCTGTGATGGGAATGCAGTCAAATGCTCTCAGAGATGCTCTTTGCCTGGTGGCATTGATTTATTGGGTAATAAAAGGCTCCTTCCCCAGGCTTTAACCAACATTTTCCCACTCTTGGTGCTTATAAACACCACCATCCCCTTCTCTTCTTCCAGCATTGATGATTCAAGGATATACTGCTTCTGAAAAGGGAAGCTCTATCTGGCCGTTATGGCATGTAGGTGTGGGTCATCTGAGATCCAGGATACTCTTTTCTCCCCAGATTTTTTTAACCCAGGGTTCCTCAACCTCAGCAACTTTAAGATGGGTGGACTTCAACTCCCAGAATTCCCCAGCCAGCATGGCTGGCTGGGGAATTCTAGGAATTGAAGTCCACCCATCTTAAAGCTGCTGAGGTTGAGAAACATGGATCTAGAGAAAGGCTCCAGAGGTTTCTCCTCTTTTATATCTGATTTACTTCTACCTTATTTTAATAAGCCATTTTGAAAGATAACAACAACAACAATAGTAACTTCCATTGTCTTTCTAAGGTGTGACGAAAAAAGAACTGAAGCACATTTAAATGTATTACTGCCCTGGTATGAACATTAACAAGCATATTCAAATAGACTTAAATTTCCCTGCCAAGGCATTTCTGTTTGACCTTAAGAATTCAGAGGATTTATTCCAGGCTGGGTATTTCAAGCCACTCTCTGTTTAATCCATTTTACTGTCTTTTCCCCCAACCCTAACCTGCTGATTAACCAAACAGCCTACATTCGCATAAGATGCAAGCTTGCGTCCTCTAAAAATGAAAAAGAAACCTAACCAAGGTTAGCAGGCTGCATGAAGTGCGTCTCCAAGTCGAATTAAGTGGGTTCAGTGCGCTACAAATACCTCAAGACCACTGAAGAAAAGTCAAGTCTGACTCCGAATTTTAGAAACTGAAGTAGGGAAGGCAGAAAGTGCAGAAATCAGTCTGGAAAGAAAAGGGGGAAAATCTCAAAAATAGCACGTCTTGGTCCAAGTAGTTTTGAAATGCTCTTTTTTTCAGACAGCATCCATAGACAGAGAAAGAGCAAGGAATATATGTATGTGTGGGTGTGTGCGTGTGAGTAGTATCTGTGTGTGTGTGTGTGTGTGTGTATAAAATGCTGGCCTGACATCATTTCCTCCTTTCCGAAATATTTCCCATGCCCTTCTTTATTTTTATTTTAACCCTCTTTAAAAAAAAAATCTCCAGTCTCATTTCTGGACTTCCCCAACTGATGCTCTCCAGATGTGATGGACCAACTCCCATCAGAGCTGGCAGAGAATTATGGGTACTGGAGACATCTGGAGGTCACCAGGATTGGAGAAAATTGTTATGGATCTTGTGGTGCCCCACCGGCAGCTTCTCTTCCATGCCCCATTGGCCTCTCCACTCTCCCCAGCTCCTGATTCGTTAACTTTCCCGTACAGCCACAGCAGTTCAGCCAATCACGGTCAGATCCTTCTGGGTGAGCCCCACGAGGTAGGCCAGACCAGGAACTCAACCCCACCAGAAGGCTGAAACTACTTTGATTGAGTTTGGCTATTATAACAGAATCTTGCAAATTGGAACCTGCTGGACCTCCTTCCCCTTCTTATACTCCAGTGAATTAGGGGAGTGTCTGCCCGAGCCACTTCTGAATGTTATCTTGTTGTTCTGGACTTAAAAAATGTTGCAGCCCCTTTTGCCTAGGGAACGGCTCTTGCGTGTTTCTGTCAAGGTCATCTTCCTTTCTTTCTGCATTCTGCCTTTTTCCTTTCTCTTCCAACACTGAGAAAAGCCAGCTCCCCTCCCCGTTGCAAAGGTCAGTCCAAATGTCCTGCCGTTCGCTCTTATCCCCTGTGGATCAAGTCCGTCTGCCTTTGAGGCGGCATTCACACGTACCTCTCCGCAAGCCTTTACTGTAATTTTGTTTCTGGGAAAAAGAAAAAGTTCAGATTAGGATAATGAATTGGAATAACAACAAGAATATCGGATTGAGGGTCAACGGAAAAGTTTGCCAAGTGCAGAAACTCTTTAGGGAAAACCAGAGGATGAGGTGTGTTTGCAGGCTGCAGAACAGCGACTAGTCGGGAGCTGTCAAAGGGGAACGATTGGAACGGAGTGTCCTGGGAAAGGGCCTAGCACAGTGTTGTCCAAACTTGGCCACTTTAAGATGAGTGGACTTCAACTCCCAACTGCTGGCTGGGGAATTCTGGGAGTTGAACTCCACTCAAAGTGGCCAAGTTTGGACAACACTGGAGCAGGTTGCAAATCTGCAACCGAATGATGATCAGGGTAACATTTTTGCAGGTCCTCCTCCTCCTGCTTTCTTAATTGGATGTTTGGACCGTGTTTGCAGCTCACCTAGAGCCTTTGGAGAGGGTGGGAGATGAGCTGAAATGAAGGAATTGGAACCTGTTGTGATCTTCAGGTATTTTCTTCAAGACCTGCCCCCCTCCCTGCCCAAAGACGTCTGCCCGGGGGTGAGCGCTTTCTCATTTCCTTCCTTCCTCTCCTCCTGGCTCCGAGGTGTGACCCTCATGATATGTTTGCAGAAGTCTAGCAAGAGGGACAGGAACTGGGTGTACAGATCTAAGCTACCGAACCAGTAAAAAGAGTCTTCATTTTTTGCTTTTGGGTGTGTTGGGCTTCCTCCTTCACCTCCTCCCTTTCTTTTTTTCCTGGGCCTTTTTTTCTTATTGCAAACTCTGGGCCTTCAGAAAGGATGTGCCTCGGCTGCTAAATAAATCCTGAAATCATAAGTTGATTTAAAAAGCAAGCCTGCATTTATGTATAGGTGTGGGCTTCCGAAAAGACCTGGCTAAGCATAAAGGATAAAATTAAGGATTAAGTTTCTAGCTCTTCTCCTTGTTGTACAGGAAAATTGGAAGCTCCCTGACAAATATTTCACTGCTAGATATACATCGGTGTTTTTCAAACTTGGCAACTTGAAGATGTGTGGACTTCAACTCCCAGAATTCCCCAGTCAGCATCTTAAGATGCCAAGTTTGAAAAACACTGATATACATCATCCTACTCTGGGAATCCAGAAATCCATATAAGTACAATAGGCTAACATTTTGGGGCTGAAAACGAGGATTTTTTTCCCCTAACTGTAGGAGGTAACTTTATCTATGTATCATCTATCCATCATCTTATTGTAGAACTTGCACATCTATTTTTCTTGCCTAAAAATACACTATATAACTGATTTGTGGTAATTGTGGCCAAAACAGATCAAAATTTCCATGGAGGGTTGGGAGGAGCGGTCAAAAAAGTCAAGATGGTGGCTGTAACTGGGTGGCCAAAGCCGACACTTTTTACATGCTTCAATCATCCTGTCACAGCTGCCATCTTGACTTTTTTGACTCCTCCCACAGATGACCCTGGTTCCACATGGATCTGGGTTTTTCTGTTGCTGACTCATACGTAATTACTAATTTGCCAGCCTTGCTGCTTCCAATGATGTTGAAGAATTCCTAAAATTTCCCTGCAATTCCCAGACTCAGAAATCCTCCCCCACAATGACCCCCAGAATTTGCTCACTAATATAGGCCAGAATTCCCCAATTCCCAGAATTCCCCCTGCAAGGCCAAACTGGTGGGGGATCCTGGGAGTTGAAGGCCCCAAACCCCATTTTTAGCCCTAAATGATCATTGGAAGAGGGTAGAACTAAAGATTTTGTCAGAATCAGGGTCAATGCATAGAATCGTAGGGTTAGAAGAGACTTGGAGGTCTTGGCATTCAACCTGGCCAGCAGTGGGTAGTAGAGTTCAAACACTATCTGGAAGCAATCAATTCCCATCCCCTGCCTTAAAGCCCCCACCCCTTTAGACCTTTTTAACTGGAGAATTGGGGGGGCAGATCTGGGACTCGCCACTCGCTAAGATCCCTCTGAAACGTCTTTGCTGCAGAAGCCAAGACTGGAGAAGGACACACCTTCTGCCCCCCAGCATCCCACATGCATTCCTTGAACCTTCCTGGCCCCCCTCCTCACTCAAAAGCTAAGGGATGAAAGATTTCCAGTCAGCAAAGCCAGGCTTTGCAGGGCAGGATGCTTGTGTTAATTTTTAACCAAACGCATCACCTTTATCCCAGTCTTAAAGTCAACTGCTAAGTGCAAGACTTCTGTCCCATTCAGGAAAAATCATCGCCATCAAGTTCCCATAGAACTGACCCTGGGATGCGCCGGACAGGCGGCCAGCTCTCCCTCGCTCCAGACAGAAGGACACACATCTCACAAATACATCTTTCTTTCTTTCCACAATTCTGGCATCGCCTCTACCAAAGGCCTTCCGTTTCCTTGACGGGAACTCTTCAGCCAGTCCGATATCAAGTTCCTAGTCCTCGTGGCTGAAATGGGGCGACTTTGGCTAGCTAGCCAGGTGTCTGGCTCCTTCCTGTCCCACGCGGATCTTGTGCAAGTTAATTACCCCTTTTGAGAGAGTGTTTGTCCTTCCTAGCCAGAATGTGAGTCCTTCCTGGTTTCCCCAGGGAACAGGTTTAACTGGTTGGGAAGACTCGGGGTGAAGGGCACAGGACGTATCCGAGAAGACAGGGCACTATCTGTGTTACTGCGGTTGTGAATCTTCCTTTGTTAATTTGTGGTTGAAGGGAAAAGTGTGGTGGATTCCGTTTTAATTTGATGGAACATATTATTACATTGTTTTAGAGATAATGAACAAGACTTTTCAGGGGCTGGATTCATACAAGCAGCTCAGCCTTCTGCCTGTGTTTACAAAACATCGTGGCCGTGTCAGCCAACAGCGCCTGGCCCAATCAATGATGGCTCAGCACGGTGGATTTGTTCATTCCATGTGCTCAGACCATGGCTAGGCTGCACCAGACTGTCTGAGCTGAGTTTTGCATCTTGTGTGAACCCAGGCTGTGAACCAGAGCTACCCTCAAGGTGCTTAGACCCAGAATCACCCTCGGTTAACCTAAAGCCCTCCCAATGAGCAGGAATACATTTCCCATCACTGTCAGCCAGCATGACCATGGGGGGAGGAAGTCATTAGGCACCCAGAGCCATCAAGGGAATGATCTTTAATGAATTTCCAGTGGATGTTAATTAAAAGCAGATCCCACAGGCGTGCCTAGCCTGGGCGCAAATGTTGCCAGAAGGCACCTGGTGGACGTAAACTTTCATCTCAGGAGAGGAAAAACAAGGGGACTTGGGGTTTCAGTGGGTGCCAGTTGCTGTGAAGGGCATCAGCTGGAACTAGAAATCTCAGCCACGAAAAGAAGGGGAATTGGAGTTTTCAAGGACACGCAAAAAGATGCACACCGGGTTAGCAGGGGCAGAAAAATAAGTGGGAAGGGCAACATTTCCTGGATTTGCGAAAGTGGGGCAGATCATGGCTGGAGGTGAAGGCAGAGCACACTCCTACACTCCCCCCCACTTTCTAGGAGAGTTTCAGGAAATGCTTTTTTTATACCCCCTGCGCAATCAGAAGAACCTTTGTCCAGATGTGTTCTCTGCTCACCTGCTTGCACAATCTATCCTGCCTTTCCCGATCGGAACGTCTGTCTTTCCCACTTTTCAGCCCATCTGGAACTTTTTCGGTTCTAGATTTGGTTCTATGCCAGGGATGGCTGAAGCTGTCCTTGGGGATCACGATCTCTACCTTGCAGGGATGGGGCTGCTCCTGCCAAAGGACCTGAGCCCAAACAGGACTGCGGTTCCAAGGGAAGGAACGCCTCCCTTTCGCCGTCCATTAGAGTTACTCCTTGGGTCTTGACTAACCCCCTAAGGTGAGGGGAACGGACTAAGGGCAGCCCCTGGGCTTCATCCAGGACATGGACTGGAATCTCCCCCTCCAAGTCCATTACGTGCACATGCTCTCATCACTTTCCAGGGATTGCCAGGGTCATGTCAGAACAGATTCATGGCGGAGAGGACCACTGCTTCTCCATCTCGCTTTCTGTTATGAGAAGGTTCAAGCTTCCTCTTTCCCCAGCTGTCCCAAATGGTGTGGCCTTCTGCATTGCAGAAAGCTGTAGAGTAGTGTTTCTCAACCTTGGCCACTTGAAGATGGGTGGACCAACTCCCAGACTTCCCCAGCCAGCATGGCTGGCTGGGGAATTCTGGGAGTTGAAGTCCACCCATCTTCAAGCGGCCAAGGTTGAGAAACATTGCTGTAGAGTGAGTAGGCTTTTGGCTTCATTCCTAAGAACTTACTTCACTAGGCATGTTCTTTGCTCCATGATGACATCGGGTGATGCTTCCCGAATAATAATAACAATAATAACAATAATATAATTGCAAAAGACAGCTTTACTTGGAACAGCTTATATCCTGCGATAATACCTTTCACACCATCACACAACAACATCTGCCTATCCCAGGTCCTTGGGAAGGACTCAATAGGGGGATAAAAATGCCAAATCCAGTCTAAACATCTGGCTGACTGTGCAACCCACCATAATAATGTATAAACTTGTATGCTGCCTGACTCTCAACAGCTCTGGGTGGCTCACAAGAATCAAAGAAATTGGAATAAAGCATAAAAATAAAGGTAAAAGATGGCAAGTGCAATGAAGCGAGGGTCTCCCTCTCCCTTGCCAAAGGCCTGGTGAAGAGCCGGGTCTTCCTGGCTCTTCCAAACGACAGCAGAGTGGGGGTTAGCTGGATCTCGGGGGAACCTTGTCCCAGGTGCTGCAACAGAGAAACTGCGCTTTCAGGATCCCAATAGATGGCATTGTTTAATTGAGGGAACCCGGAGCGTGCCAACCCAGCAGGTTTGAATAGGCCGGGCAGATGTCATGGGAGACCAGGAGGTCTCTCAAAGAACCAGGCCCTGTGCCATGGAGGGCTTTATAGGTAGCAACCAGCACCTTGAATCACACCTGGAAGCAAACTGGCAACCAGCGTGGCTCGCGAAGCAGAGGTATGCCCATCACTGCCCGCGTCGCCACATTCTGGACCAGTGGAAGCTTCTGGGTGGTCTTCAAGGGCAGCCCCATGTAGAGTGCATCGCAGTAGCCAAGCCACAAGGTGACCAGGGCATGAGTGACTGTCTGAAGGCCCCCCCCCCCCCCCGCCGATCTAGGAAAGGGTGCAACTAGTGTATCTGATGGTGTTATGCAAAGGCCTTCCTGGCCACAGCTGATACCTACTCTTCAAGCAGGAACAGCAAGTCCAGGAAGACCCCCAGATTGCATGCCAACCTTGCAGGGGGAAGTGCCAGAGATGGAATATCACCAGATCTGGGTGGCCCAAACACCCACAGCCACTTGGCCTCAGTAGGATTGAATTGGAGACAGTTCCTCCCCATGCAGAACCTCAACAGCCTCTCTTGGCTGTCCTGGAGTCAAAAGACATAATTGGATATCATCAGCATACTGGTGATACTGAACCCCAAACTGGCAGATGACCTCACCCAGCATTTCAGTCTTTTCCCATGCCAGAATCAAATGATACGTTTTCATGCGCCCCAAGGGGCATATGAACCCAGCTGTTAACTGGCATTTAATGTTCATTAAATGTCAGTCCGATCCAGGCCAATTTTGGGCTCATGTTTGGCCTTCTTGGTTCTGCAGCCACCTACTTTGGGGGTTCCTGGCATGGCACTCTTGATCCCCCAGACCAAGACATAGCTTTAGATGGGCTATGGTGTGTCGCTTCCCATCCTTATCAGCAGCGGTGTTCTTGCTTGCATCCAACCACAAATTGTCAAGTGACAGACATCACCAGACGGATCAGTGAGCTTTGGAAGAGGATTGTGGAGATATTGCAAAAGAGAGCATTTCCAAGCTTGGTGTAGGTGTTGAGTCTCCCACAAGCTTCTCTTCTGCTCATCCCTGCAGTCAGAGAACCTGGGTGAGCTAATTTAGAGCTTTGCATCTAGACAGCTTCAGATTTGATGCTGACCATCTCTAGTGTCCAAGGACCTCCTTGGACTTTCTGGACTTGTCCCTTCTGAGACCAGACCTCCAGCAGGAGGACTAATGGCCTGTTTTCTTTTACCACATCATCGAGCCCCAGGTTTGGGAAGAGAATGGTAGAGGGTTTGCAAAAAGGGACATTTCCAAGTTTGCTGTAGGTGTTGAGCCTCCAATGAGTCTCTCTTTTGCAGCCAGAGAACGAGGGTGAGCTGATCTAGCATACTAATAGAAGAGAATTTAGCATAGTTGTAGAGCTTTGCTTCTAGAAAGCTTCAGATTTGATGCTGGCCATCTCTAGTGTCAAAGGACCTCTTTAGGTTTTGAAGACTTGTCCCTTCTGGCTATACCAGATGAAAAGCTTGTATTTTTCTACTCCATCTAAGCCAGTGTTTCTCAACCTTGGCAAGTTGAAGATGGGTGGACTTCAACTCCCAGAATTCCCCAGCCAGCCTTGCTGGCTAGGGAATTCTGGGAGTTGAAGTCCACCCATCTTCAACTTGCCAAGGTTGAGAAACACTGATCCAAGCAATTGGCCAGATTCTGGTCCAACATCAATGTGCCTTGCTTAAGCCAGTCCCATGGAGTTGAAATTTCATCCTGATAGCTCTGGGGAGAAGCAGGGGGGAACAGTTTGGAAGGTGGGCGCCTGGTTTGCTCATCAGCAATGTGCTTTGCTGTATAAACCAGTTAACTGTGACATGTAAACCCATCTGCTTTACTGTTTTAGAACCATTATAGTCTATTAAACAAACCAGGGCTCTGAAAACTGTAAATACAAGCAGGGGGTCAGCGAAACAGGAACCTTAGTGCCCTCGGCTGATTTCAGGACAGGCCCATGGTGAATGCTAGAAAGCACTCTTGGCTGTATGCAACCTAGATCAAGGGACAGGCTAGGAACCTGAACGCCTCTGGTCCAAATATCAGGCTAAACAAGAAGAAGGTCTATTATTTGAGCCTTCAACTTCTGCCCTCGTCACCTGCAGATCCTGACTCTGTCTTAAAAGAGATCAAGGGGGTGCACAGCCAAGTGGGGCAAATTTACAGGCCTTTACAGGCCTTCCTCGTGACACAGTTGCAGTCCGTGACACGGACTCGTGCGATGACAGCTCCGTGTGTACGTAGATGCTGTAAAAACGCATCTGTTTCTCGCTCGCTGGCCAAAACGGGCCAGCCAGGCAGCTGGCTTGTGTTCTGCTGGTTTTGCCCATTGCTAGCCAGGAGCAGATGGAGGCAGCCTGCTGACGCTGGCCAGTTTTTTGCCAACCAGGAATAATTAAAGCACCTTTCCCCCCTCTTTTTTTTTTTTCTTTTCGCCACTTTCTCCTTGCATTTTTAAAAATTCTGGGAATCAAGTTATGTCAGTTGACTGCACGGATTATAGCTCGACACTTTCCATGGGGATTTGCAAATGAAACGCTCTGGGCCCTCAAGGGAAAAATCCCACACAAATATTTAGCATCTGTTTATCCTTGGGCCGATGGCGGCGAAGGTAAAGCCTGCCTCAGTTGTTTTTGCTGAACCCTTCCTACAGTTGCCTTTTTCTTCCTCCTCCTCTTGTTTTCCCCCGCATCTCCCTTGGTCTGTAATCTCCTTGCAGGCAGGGACCTGTCTCGGTTTGGTTGTGAAACCTTTTAGCTGGGTAGGCCTTGAGAGGCGCTGTGTGAATAAGTCCTCACAACACCCACAACTGAATGACAAACTGAAGCTGGGTTGGAAGCAGTGGGGAGAAGCTGCGGCTTTTATAAAAGAACCGTTTCCCATCCTCTCTGCAACCCTTCTTGGCAAATGGCCTGTCCTGGCCTTGCCAGCCAACCATCCTGACTCGAAACGCGCTGCCCTGTGGCCGATCCGTCTCCTGTCTGAACCGCCTCGGTGTCCAGCCCCTTCTTGAGCATCTCTCCGGGAAGGGAGTGGGGAATGAAGCCAGACAGATTTGGCATCCTGGAGGCAGCCCATGGACGGTGTCAGAAGAAGAGAGGAAATACAGTGGATAACAAAGTCGGGAGGGTCAAATGAAGGCACCTTTGAGTGTGCGGGGGGAATTAGGTGCAAGTGGGAATACGGCCAAAGATTTGAAATCCCCCGCTTGCTGGGTACAACAACAAACACCATCAGGAGTCTGTTCTCCCCAAAATGATTGCTGGGATGCTCTATAAAAGGGTGAGTGATAATGCAAGTTGGACGCATTTCAGATTTCCACAGGAACGCGCATATGGTGCCAGGGGGTGAAATGCAACTTCCTGGGAATAGCAACGTTCTCCCCCATCTTTAAATGTGCGTGGGATCCCATGCTTCGGAAATAGAGCTTCAGGCCAGCCCTCCCCATGCTGCTGTGGGGGGGACTGGACTTCCCAGCCAGCGTGGAGGTAATGGGTATTGTAGTCCAGGCGCTCCAAGCAGGGGAAGGCTCCCTTAGACCCACGTTGTCAGAAATCCCAGGGTGATTTAGCTGAATCAGTTTTCCACCAGCACAGTCAAGGGCTGGGCGGATACTCTCCAAGGCTGGTGGGAATGATTCAGACAGCATGGCGTGACCTGGTGTGAACGCTTCCAGAGTCAGTTTTACTGTCAGGGGTGGAAGATGGCAATCTGCCTACGTGTTTCTCCCGCTGCCCCCAAGGCACGCCAGTTTCACTCGCCTGCTTTTCAAACTGCTCGGCTGATGACTCGGCTGCTGCATTCCTGCTCTGCTGTAATGCTCGATCTGTCCCAGGCTGAGAAGGCCGGGCTGTTTAACCTTCCCTTAGCAGCCTCGGGTTCCTTCTTATGCAACAAAGACGTTGCATCCTCACGGCAGGCTTAACCTGGCTCCTCAACCATCCGTGTCCTGGGGTCTCACAACACCCTGACCCATCACTTAAACAGAAAGGCTTGCTTTGTAAAAAAAAAATAAAATCGTCCAGTTAAAATTAGCCAAGCCTGAACAAATGCAGCGCCTGGGTTTTTAAAGGACAGCGTGTGAGCGTAAGCCCTGAGCGTTGGGCAATTTACGGGAAATCCCCTTTCAGCCAAAATTAAATGCATGGAGATTTGGGACCAACAGAAGGAAGTATTTGTGCATATAATACACGGAATTTGCGGCCAACCATTGTGGTCATCAGCTCATTGGGGTGGCCTTCACAGAGGGCTGGCCAAGTTCTTGGAGGATCCAGCCATCCAAGGTGACTGATATTCAAAATGTACATGAAGGAAGGAAGGAAGGAAGGAAGGAAGGAAGGAAGGAAGGAAGGAAGGAAGGAAGGAAGTTGGTTAGTTTCTAGACTATTCCCTTTCTGGTACCTTCCAGATGGATCAGCGCTAGAAGAGTCCTTAGATTTGGTGGGATACAGATGCAGTCAATAAAATAAATCTTTAAAACTGCCCAGCCCAGCTTTTGGCTTGGAATTCTGGGAGTTGTAGTTCCCCCTACCTATTGGGGCAGAGTTTTTCAAACTTGGCCACTTTAAGATGGGTGGACTTCAACTCCCAGAATTCCCCAGCCAGCCAGCCAGCCCTTGAAGCTGGAGAAGGCCTTCTCCCACTCCAAATGCTCTCCCCACCCCAACCTTTGGCAGCCTCTTGTAATTATAATTCAGCCCATGTTTAAACCCCAAATGATGCTTTGGGAGTCCACTTCTGTCTGCAAAAGAAAAAAAAGAAAAGAAACTATGGTCAACCAAGGGCTAGCATTTTACACGCCTCCTCCTTCTCTGCAAGCCGTACTGTGTTAGGGCCAAGTCTCAGCTGGATGAGATTCTTTGGCTTCGTGAAGCAGCTGCCACAAACTCTGTTCCTTCTATGTTTTCTACGCTTCTGGGTCATCTTCCCAAGTCACCCTACGTCCAGCTAAACTGTTCCCAGGCTGCCCCTCTTCTGCCTTCCTGTTCTTTTCTTCCCTACCTCTTCCCCCAAGGAGATGATTTAGGCAGATTTCTGGCTATGCAGTGGCTCAATGGAGCCTCCATGGAACAGCCCAGTCTACCTGCGTATTAGACTCTGGGGAAGGCAGGGAGAGGGAGGAAGGGTGCAGATTGTTGCCTTTGCAGACTTAGGCACTGCCTTGCCAAAATTCATCCTGCCCATCCGGCCCAAAACCTTCAAAACTGCATTTCACAAGTTTTTTTTCCCCCCATAGTGCCTTTGGTCTGATTGATTGATCGTAGGCAGTGTTTCTCAACCTTGGGGACTTGAAGATGTGTGGACTTCAACTCCCAGAATTCCCCAGCCAGCAAGGCTGGCTGGGGAATTCTGGGAGTTGAAGTCCACACATCTTCAAGTCCCCAAGGTTGAGAAACCCTGATTGTAGGTGTCCATCCTGATATGCAATGATGCTTGTTTGTTTTACTTTACTCCTCACTTGTTATTTTCTGTGGTTCTGGCCTGGTTTCCCAACCCCGAGCGTCTTGCACTGGTGGCGGTCTGCAAGTTCTGCGACAAATAAAAACATCATGAGTAAACCTGCTTGGGATCTTCCCAACCTTGTATTGTGCAAGCACAGAAAAGTGGTTAATTCAGCCACCAGGTCAAGCACGTGGTGAAAATGCCATCGCTGGCTTTTCTGAGTCTGGGTGGGTTCAAATCACGCACTTCATCGGGGTGCTGGATGAACTTCATTTCTGCACGGACACAAACCAGACTAACTTGGATCTTCCTTCCTTTTGTATTGTTTTAAATTTTGGATGTTTTATGCGTTTTAGATGTATTTATAGTTTTAATGTTTTTTGTAAGTCGCCCAGAGTCCCCTGTCGTGGGGGAGATGGGCGGCAGAGAAATCCAGTAAAATAAAAAATAAATAAATAACAGAGATTAAAACGAACCAGGTTTAGCAGGACAGAAGACAACCGCTAGGTCTTTGAACTGATTTGGTTGTGTGACTCTAGCCAGTGAGTTGGTGCCGAAAGTAAGATGTAAATCAGGACCTTGTTTTTACCCCACCCTCACAAAACCTTTACTCGGAGTTTGTAGTCCTGGGATTATGTTGCTCAGGCTGAGGAGTTTAGCATTAGCACTGATGAGGAAAATAGAGGCTTTGCTTTCTTTTAAGCTCCGGAGTAAAATCTGTGCGGCCCTTTTGATGTGTCGGTATTTATGGGTTCCCTGCTAGAGAGGCTGCCCTGCTCCGGGTCCCCCACCTTCCGCTTTGGTTTGATCTTAGATGGGAGAAAATCAAGATAAAAGATGGGGAAGGCCCTTCCCTCCTTTCTCTCTCTCCCTCCCTCTCTTTCTCCTCCCTCCCTCTCCCTCTCTCTGCCTCCCTCCCTCCTTTCCTTCCTTTTTCTCCTTCCTCCCTCTTTCTCTTTCTTCTTCCTTTCCCTTCCTCCCTTCCCTTCCCCCTCCCTCCCTCCCTCCCTCCTTCCTTCCTTCTTCTCCTCCTTCCCGTTCTTCTTCCCTCCCCTCCCTTCCTTCCTTCACTTTCTCCTCCCTCCCTCCCTCTTTCTTCCTTCTTCCTTCCCCCTCCCTTCCTCTCTCTTTTTCCTTTCCTCCTTTCTCCCTTCCTCCTGCCTTCTTTCTCTCTTTCTTCTTCCTTCCCCTCCCTCCCTCTCCTCTTTTCTGAAACTGGAAAACCTGCAGAGTAAAAATAGAATTAATATCCAGCCAGGGTACATGAGCCAATCTGGCTCTGTTTGCAAAAACCACCAAGCCACAAACTAGCCCGACTGCAGTCGAGCCAAACCTTTTGGGCAACCCCCAGCCGGCGTGTCGGGTGATGATCCAGTGTGTCACGCCCAGCCCGAAAATGGGCTTAATGAAATACACCCTGGTTAAGTGAACTACAGTTGTGTCATGCAAACACAGTCTATACGAAACTTTTCCTGGGGATCAGGCAAGGGGCGGGGGGGGGGGGCAGAGAGAAGCGGAGAAGAGGAAGGGAAAGGATGCTTTACAGATTAGACACAGCCATGGGGGGATAAAGCTGTGGCCAAAGCGCTGACTATTCGTGGAGGCAGTGTGAGTAATGGTTAGAGCAGGATGGGCAACCTTCAGCCACCTAGGAGGCTGTTTGTTGTTCTGATAGTGCAGGCCACAGGAAGCCAACAATGCAAAATAACCACAGCCAGTTTTCATGTTTCTTTTTCTCATAAAAAAGGAGGTGGGGCTTTGACTGTGTAGTTGCAGTGGCCATTTTGACTTTTTTGACCCACTTTCCCCACCCGCAGACTGCCTCTGACCCACTTGGCTCAGTCACATTTTGAACAGGCTTGGGAAGATGCACAGCTTTAAATATTCTTTCGGGATACAAAGCCACTGGAGACTTGAGGACTAGCCACTTGGTCTTTGGAACACGGTTCAAGCCTTTTAGGGTTCTGTGGGAGACACCTGCCTCACTCATTTTCATGAGTGGGAAAAGGGGGGGACTTCCCTCACCCCCAAAGGCCCCCCCAGCTTCTTTTTTCTGTATTTTAACTCCTCCTTCCCCTTTTATCAATTCCCGGTACCCTTACGGACAGAGCAATGTAGTTTTCTTGGCAATAGAATGGATGTGCTTCGCCATGGGCTTGTCCCAGGAAGTTTCCTACAGTCTGGGGATTTTCTGGTGGCCTCCTTTCCACCTGCTAGCCAGGCCTGACTCTGCTTAGCTTTTTCGAGGTCAGCCAAGATCAGCTAGGAGCTGCTTTCTGCTCTGGCTAAAGGTAAAGATTCCCTCCAGTTGAGTTAATGGACATGTCTGGACAGTTTTCTTGATAAATAACAACAATAATAACAATAATGATACATTAAGTTTATATGCCGCCCAATTCCCAGAGGCTCTAGGCAGTACGAAAATTACCTGTACGTATGTTTGTTGTTTGTTTATATTACTTTCCAATCCAGCCTACCATCCTTAGATTTCCTAGTGGTCTCCCATCCAAATGCTACCTAGGTCCATGCTTATTTTTCAAGTTTACGGTTGGCTTTAAAGGCAAAAATGTCTATTACTATTGGATTAGAGAATTGGAGAGTGGTATTACAGGGAAACTGTAATTCAATAGTCATTGTTGTACACTGACCTTCTATAACACCCCATTGTATATTTAGATTAGCTTTATTTTATCTAAAATCTTTCAAAACTGAATGTTAGGGCATCTTTCATTGCAAGGTTGCTTTGCCCAGAAATCCAAACATTTGCAAATCAGAGTGGCAATGTGTGAAATTGCATTGTGTCAACCCCGATCAAGACAATAAGCTGTGCTAGTCAAAAAAACCGAAACGAGAGCATTAAACGCAACAATGCAAAATTAGACTATATTTAAATCCAGATCAACCTTGAAAAACATTTCAACAGCAGATTCACAGCGGCTGTGATGCTGTCGATATTGCACAACCGGCTAAGTCTGTTTGCTTTTTTGTGGTTTAGCCTGTGATGGGAATCCCAGGCTGTTGCGTTAGTTTATGGCACAACGAATTACGGGAATCCAGAAAATGGATTAATGCAGTAAACAGGTGAATTGGCCGAAGGACGTACTGAAGGACCTATGTCGAGTCCTCTGTAGGAGAAAGCAATGTGAAATACACATTATTTTCCAAATTATTCCAGTTTAAAAGTAGATGGATGGGTGGATGGATGGGTGGATGGATAGATGAAGACAGATAGATCAAGATAGATCAGTGTTTTTCAATCTCAGCAACTTTAAGATGTATGGACAACTCCCAGAATTCCCCAGCCAGCCTGGGGGAATTCTGGGAGTTGAAGTCCATACATCTTACAGTTGTTGAGGTTGAGAAACACTGATCTAGAGAAAGGCTCCAGAGTTTCTCCTCTTTTATATCTGATTTACTTCCCCTCTCCCTTATTTTTATAACCCATTTTGAAAGTTTTGAAGTTGCTGAGGTTGAGAAACATTGATAGAAGGATAGAGATAGATAAAAAGGGAGAAGATATTCTTCACGTGAAACTTGATTCCTGGAGACACACATGTACACACACACAGAGATGATTTTTCAAATATTTTAAAGGAGGGGAAGAAAGTATGCTGAAGGGGGCCACTAACAGACCAATTATAATCCAAGAAAAAAATTATTTTTTTTTCCTGACTGTAATCTCCAATCCTTTAGCACCCATGGGTGCCTTCTTCCAAACTCAGCCATTAGCTCTTTCAGCACCAGATGCCCGCTCTGAACCTTGAGGTCCTTTTCAGGAGAAATTTTATTTTATTTATTTATTAATTATTAAATTTGTATGCCGCCCATCTCCCCCCAACGGGTGACTCTCATCTGTTTCTCCTCTGAACCCAATCCAGCACCCATCGAAATAAGATAAAACAATAAGCCTGTTTGGAGTTCTTTAGTTCTTGGATGGGAGACCACCAGATATCCTAGGGCTGAAAGCTAGACTAGGAAGTAGAAAAATACATTTTGGGAAAATATTGGGAAACCCCTGCTGTATCGCTGCCAGGAAAACGGCATGGCCATGTCATAATCTCTAGGGGTTGTGCTTCCTTTGAATTCTTCCTTCCTTCCTCCGTCTTCATTTTATCGATCCAATTTGGTCTTACTGGGTTAGCCTTTGGATGGGAGACCAACAGGAAGTCCGTAGGCTAGACTGGGAAGGGAAAATAAAATCAATAAACAAATAGCAGGGGCAAACGTTTTTGGTATTGTTGCCAAGAAAATGGTGTGGGCATCTCCAAAGGAACCCATCTTTTACTAACTCCTGCACTTCTTAAGTTCTGCATCTATGCAAGTATTTATTGGTTATGTTCACACAACATAATAACACACTGAATAAACCCATTTTCTGAGTTTACACAACACATGAAGCCATGAGCTCAGCCAGTGAGGCTGCGTTTGCCAAACAGACTAAGGCAAACCAGCAAAACACGTGGGAACGCATCTGCTAGGTAGTTAAGTGACTCAGTTAAGCATGTTGTGTGAATTGATCTGTGTCGGTGTGTGTGAGGAAGAAAGGCAGAGGGGCCCTCGCTATCTTCCCAAGGGGGACTCGAGAGATCGTGAGCCCCAAAGTGACAAAAGAAAATATTTCTTTGCACAGCGAAGGTAGGGAATTCCCTGCCACAAGAGTCTAGCAAAGGGAAGTCATCCATGGATGCTAGTCCTCATTGCTTAGTGGAACGTGCATGTGCAGAAGAAGTACAACAAGCAACTGGGAATGGTGGTGGCCAGCTTGACCCCTGCTTAGGCCTCTGACTAATCTGGGTTGGACCTGGGATCCTGGTCCTCACGGGTCGGTTTTCTTGCTCGGATCCCCATCCTACCTTTCCTTGAGGACCTGGCCTAGGTGACACTCCCTTGTCCAACAACCCTGTGAGGTAGGCAGCTTCAAGCTAGTGAGTGAGGAGCCCAGCAGCCGGGCCCTGAAACCCGAACCAGGCAACCCCATTTCTGGCTAGTTAAGGAGACTGAAACCCCACTCGGAGGTTCCCAGCTGAGCTCAAAACTCCCCGCCCTAACCCGGATTCGCTCCACCAGCCCGTTCCCATCCCGCCAGCCTCTCCCGTGTCCTTCTGCGGATGCGGTCGAACTCTCCCCGCGAACTTCGGAAGGGGTGTGGAAATTCATCTCCCCACCTCTGCTTGGCGGGGGGAGGCGGGCTGCCACTTCTCCCCGCCCCCTGCTCGCCGGGGAAGCCCGGGAAGGGGAAGGCGGGCCCGCTCGTTCCCTACGGAGCGGGCAGGTTTGCACACAACCCGCCTAGCCCAGGTGCGCAGCTGGTAAGCTGGGTTGGCGGGAGGGGGCGTCTTAACCAAGGTGGCACCCCCGCCCCTTTGATTCTTTTATGAGTTGGGGGCGACCCCGGGATCCGGCTTAAGCGCTTTGTGCGGACGCAGCCAGCGGGCGCCCCGGTGAGTTACGTGGGGAGGGCGCAGGTGAGGTCGGGGCGGGGGCCTCGAGGGGGGAGGAGAAGGAGACAGGGAGGGGGCGGCGGGACCGTGCCGCCGCCGCCGCCTCCTCCTCGTCGTCGTCGTCGTCGTCGCCGTCGCCCTCGCCCGGCGGAGGCTGCGGCCGCGGGCGACCAGACGGGGAACGTCGCGCGCTCCTTCCCCGCTTTTCTCCGGCGGGGCTATTTTCATTCAATGAGTCGCCCCCCTTCCTCCGCCTCCTCGTGATAGGTCAAGGCTGGCATTTGAAGTGCCCCTGCCGCTGCCGATTGGCTGGCCGGGCGGCCCCGGCGGAGAGGGGTGGGCGGGGCCTGCGCCTTGAAATAGGCGGCCGGGCGCTCCTTCTGCTCGCCCAGCTGCTTCGCCGCCTTTGTCTGCGGCCGGTGCCCGGGCGAGGCGAGGCGAAGCGAGGCGAGCGCCGGCCGAGCAGCGCTCCAGCGCTCGAGAGGCGCCGCGGGAGTCCGCCGCCGGCCCCGGCCTCGGCCCCGGCCCCCATCTCGGCGGCTTTCCTCCGTGCCAGGGTGTCGCGCTAGCGGCAGGGCGCGGGCTGCTCCAGGCTTGACAGCCCCCCGGGGCATGTGATTTCTCCTCCAGGGCTGCCCAGAAGCCTCGTGGGGACCGGGGAGTGCCCGCTCCGCAGCCCCAGCGCCATGCCCGTGGAGACGCTCCAGGCCAGCCACGCCGTGGGCAGCGTTCCGGCCACGGCGCCCTTCACCTCCGCCATGCCCTTCCGCATCCTGAACAAGGGGCCCGAGTACTTTCGCCGGCCCGCGGCCAGCGGGGCCGCCCGGAAGCCCAGCGCGGTGGAGCGGCTGGAGGCGGACAAGGCAAAGTACGTCAAAAGCCAGCAAGTGGCCACCACCAAGCAGGACCCGGTGAGGCCGCTGGTCCTCAAGCAGCCGCTCTTCACCCCGGGCGTGCGGCGGGCCATGTTCACCCCGAGCCGCAAGACCCCTCAGGCGGGGCGGCGGGGGGAGGGCTGCGGGGCCAAGTCGTCCCTCAACTTGGAAATCCTCAACAACCTGATCAACTTTTGCGACAGTCCCCTTGCCTTCCCCAAGCCGGAGATGAGTCCTTCGGAGCACCCGTGGGTGTCTGAGGTCCCCGGCCGGAATCCGGGCAGCCTCCCCTCCACCCCCAAGAAGAAGGGCCCGGCCGACGGCATGAGCAAGCTCTCGCAAAGCTCGGCTTCCTCCAAGCCCTCCAGCACCGTGGCGGTCCGCCGGGTGGATGTCCGGCCCTGCGGGGTGTTGCGGGCCAGAGGGATCCCCACTATCCAACTCTCTCCGCTCCCCGCTCCCCCAGGCCCCCCCAAAGCCCTGCCCGCCACCCCCACGAGCTGCCCAAGCCCGCGGGGGGAGCCGCGCACCGACAGCGCTAAACGCCAGACCTTGTTGCATCGATCCAAGTCGGACCTGAGCGACCGATACTCGCGTGCCACGGCTGACTTGGAGCGTTTCTTCAACTACTGTGGCTTGGATCCCGAGGATGTGGGAGACGTGGAAATGGAGCGGTTCACGCGGGCCAGCTCGGACATTGTGTCCGTCAAGTTCCACAGCGTGAGCGCCAGCAGCTCGGAGGGGACCCACTCGCGGCGCAGCACGGTCACCTTGGAGGAGAGGCAGGCCGAGCGCATGCCTTACGGGATCTCCATCATCGAGCGCAACGCTCGGGTCATCAAGTGGCTGTATGGACTGAGGCAAGCGAAAGAGGCCCAAAAGGTATCCAATGTATAGCAGCCGTTGTGGGGGGGCTCCAACGTTGGTGGGGGGCGAGCCGCTCAAACTTTGTCCAAGATTTTTGTTTCTGTTTGCAATTCAAGAGAAACTTTTGTAAAAATGCTGTATCTAGTATGTGTGGGGCAGTAGATTCAGGCTCCCCTCATTTTAATCCTAAGGTCCTTTCCATCATGGGGGTGGGGGTCAGAATCATGCAGAGAATACTTGAACTATTCCTGATCCAACCCATGTTACCAAGAGGATTGTCTATATGCACAGTGGTGAAAAACGTAACCCAGACGTTCTTCCCCACTCACCATTTTCAAGGGGTGATCAGTCTGGTCACGGTGGCTGGGGTTGATAGGAGTCACGGTTTATTACCTTCGGATAATTATTATCTTTGAATACTTTGTATCTGGTTGGGGAATCTAGTTTGGAGTCTTGTTGAGCGCCATACAAGAGGAACACCCCCTTTTCCTTCAGGAAGGGGAAAAAAAGACCTCCCAAATTATAGGCATTGCAAAGCTCTCCTGACAGATGTAGGTGTCTGCTAAACGCGACGATGACATCATGACGCCATTGCACCAGTTATGTCCCGTGCAACACGATGTCTTTGTGCAAGTGACATCATGGCTGTCACGTGATCGTGCACACGATGCCGATGACATCATCCTGCCATTTGCATCAGGCTGTTAGCACCCACATACCCTTGCTTGCTCCCCTACACCCCTATCGTCCAGGAGCAGGCACCGCCAAGGCTGCCAGTTCAGAAGCCAGGCTGATTTCTTCCCAAGGATTGCACGGCACCCCTTTACGTGCTTCGCCCTGGGAACCAATGTAGCGCACAATAGCGGCTGGCTTTAGCCAAAGCAACAACACCATCCGGGAACAATGGAAGCCCGAACGGCTGAGTGAGCTGGAAAATCCCCACATCTATTGTCAGGCAGGTGGAAGAATGCAAACCACCTTGGCCCGCACCCAGGAAATGCTTCCTTGGCCCCTGCCTGGCAGAGTGCGGGGCGGAATCCGTGGCGTCTTGCAAGGAGCCCTTTTGCTACAGAGGGGAGGCTTTGAGAGCCCCACAGAGGCCAATCCCAGCTGTCAGGTACAAAAAAGAGGATTGTGGGTGGCTGAGACCAAGTGAGGGGCAGAAAAGCATCCACAGCTTGGTGTTCTAGAGAGGCATTGGGCTAAAATGCCTTTTAGGGCAGTGTTTCTCACCCTTGGCCACTTTAAGACGGGTGGACTTCAACTCCCAGAATTCCCCAGCCAGCATGGGTGGCTGGGGAATTCTGGGAGTTGAAGTCCACCCGTCTTAAAGTGGCCAAGGGTGAGAAACACTGCTCTAATGTTACCAAGCTGGGGACGAAGGGAGCTGTAGTCTACCAAGGTTGGAAAGTGCCAGACTAGGGAAGAATCCTTTTGTAATCTTGGCCCCGTGTTTTCTGGCTATCTTTAATGGCTTGGTTGCCGGAATCATCTTCTACCTTCCAATTTTCTATTCTCTTTTTCTCCCCGCTGGAGGAAACCCTGTGGCTCACTTCCTGCAATGCACAGAGCTGCCAATTAGCCCAGCTCATTTTAGCCAAGTCTGGCCTGTTGTGCAAACCCCTCCTTTGGGCCTGGGGATATGGTAGTCAAGCCTCCCGCTGCCCTCCTCCACGCCCCTCCTTGTTGAGCGAGATGGAGCAAGGTGCTGTTCCTAGAAACGCCGCCCCTTCGCCACCCCAACACAACTGGATTTACATCTGGCTCCAATCGGTCTTATTTTACGGGAACGGGAAGGCAGTTTGGAAAGCGGAAAGGCAGTTCCTCTGCCTTGCTCAGATGGCCTTGCCCGATGGTGGCACCTGCCAGATATGCTGGGCAGTGTTCTCTTGGCTGAAGAAGCCTGGGAGTTGCCAGCCCAATCTGGCATCTGGAAGGTAGCAAATTGGGGAAAATGGTTTTGGGAAAACGTAAGATCCTATAACATTGGGCTGGAAGAGATGAGAGGTCGGCAGGAGGCCGACTGCTTTGGCCTGTGGTTTGTAGACTGGAGCAGGCAGGAGAAGCAGACGTTGTGTGAAAAGATGAATTTTGTGCCTGTTACTTTTAAGATCCCTTTCTTAATGTACTGTATTTTAACTCTGCCCAGGACCACCTTGAATCGCTCTGTCTCCCCCAAATCATATTGTTTATCTTTACATTACATCATATTGTTCATATCGCCTAACAGATCCTTTGACGTGGGTGGACAGCTTCAAAAGCCCCCCCCCCCTTTTTTTAATTTCGGAGCAGCCTTCCCCAATAAGATGGAGTTTTCAGTTATGCAGGACTTCAGCTCCCATCCTCCCTGGCCACTGCTGGGTAGGAACCTTGCGATCTGAAGTCAAGCGTATCTGTAGATCGCTGGATTCGAAGCAGTGATTCTAGAGGAAATTATTTCACAAGGGAGGAGGGGACCCAGGAAAAACTGCCCTGAAAAGTGCCAGGATCCATGGGTTTGCGTACAGAGGGGCTGGGTTAACAAGTTGCTCCATTCACGTGACCTGCAACGCCCAAACCATCCATAACCCGATGGCTTAATTCACACACCATGTTAAGACAGTGGTTGAGTTCCCACAACCACAAGTTGGCATTTTGTCTAGCTTAGTGTGATGGGCAAACCCACCCAGAGTCTCAAATCGTATTTGGTCAGTTACCCCATCAGTGGAACTGCATAGGACTTAAAGAACAATTGCTGGTTAAGATGCAAGAATATTGGTGGCCAGGTTCAGCACCCATCAGCCGTGAATTTAAACATGAGGATTTGGGAATCACCAGATTGTGGTAGGCTGTTTAGCCACGGAGATTCCCCTTTATCCGTGTGGGAAGACACTAAATGTTTATTGCATGTGTTTGTGAACAAATATCCTCTCCTTGTATTCCAAGAACAATGACTTTGCAATGCCCATTCTACTATTTATAATTTTTTTCCCCTATTTGTCCTTTCTATACAGTATTTGTATGTTCCTTTGTGCTGACAATTTAATATGGAGGAAGTGTTGCGATGGGGAGGGAACGATCCTGTAAACTTATTTGTATTAAAGTCTTGTTCTTTAAAGAACGCCTGTCGCCTCTTTCTCTTTCAATCCGACAGAAACCCGGTTGAACGCCTGTAACCCCAGCAGGAGCAGAGTAGGATAGCACTTTCCTAAACCTCAGCTTAAGAAGCAGGTTGAAAATGAAAATGAAATGGGTGAATTGGAGGGGAATGGCTGGGGGGGGGGGCTGCCTTATCATTCTTCCTCTACTGGGGTGGGCATTAAAAACGAAAAAAACACACCTTTCTTTCCTTTGTTACTGAGAGGCAAAAGGCTAATCTGTAACCTCTGGCAACGCCTTACAGTTGGACTCTTAAAATAAGGGGCTGGATCAGTCCAATGTGCTGTAGCTGGGAGGAGAAGGAGGGAGGGGAAGGGAAGGGAAGGGAGAAAGGAAGGAAGGAAAGGGGAGGTAGGGAGAAAAAGGGGAAGGAAGGAAGGAAGGGGAGAGAGGGAGGCAGGAAGGAAGAGGAGAGATGGAAGGAAGGAACAAAAGGGGAGGGAAGGAAGAAAAGGGAGGGAGGAAGAAAGGGGAGGGAGGAGGAAGGAAGGAAAGGAGGGAGGAAGGAAGGAAGGAAGGAGAGAAGGAGGGAGGGAAAGGGGAGGGAAGGAAGGAAAGGAGGGAGGGAGGAGAAGGAGGGAGGGAAGAAAGGGAAAGATGGAAAGGAAGGGAGGGAAGGAAGGAAGGAAAGAGGAGGGAGGAAGGAAGGAGGGAGGGAGGGAGGAAAGAGGAGAGATGGGAGGGAGGGAGGGAAAGAAGGAAGGTCAGACCCACAAGAAAACGGTGGTGTATCATGTCAGTAGTGCTGCTACAAAATCTAGGTGGCCTTTTCTGTGGCATCAGGGGTCCATCTGGTCTTGAGGGAGACCCTCTTTGATGCCCCCATAAAACTAGATCCTCCCATAGACTTTGGCTGTATTCACACACCCTCTGAACCACAAACTAGATGACATTTTAGCGTAGTATAAACATGTCACACAAGTCCAGCCTGAGATAATCAGCAAAGCCGAAACATTGGGAGTTAATTCCACGGAGTCTGGATAAACGTGTTGTGTGAATGCTGTCTAGACAGCAGCTGAGGCCAGTACAAGGTCAGTTCGCCTGGGGAACGGAGGGTTCTGGTCTTCTCAAGCAGGGTTCCTCAACCTCAGCAACTTTAAGATGGGTGGACTTCAACTCCCAGAACTGGAAAAAAGGAGAAAAAGAAAATGTAGGGGAAACAGCATCTTGGGCAAGGTGAGTGACTGGTGAGAGCACGATGCCAGTCCAATTGTCCTTCTTAATCCCCAACCTTTTATCATGTTTTTTAATAATAATAATAATAATAATAATAATAATAATAATAATAATAATACAGGTCCTTGGGAAGGACTGGATAGGTGGATAAAAATGCCCAATCCAGTCTAAACATCCCACTGACTGTGGGATCACCAGCAATAATAATTTTAAAGCCGCCTTGAATGATGTCAGGAAGCTACGCAGGGTTGGCCCTCTTGGGTCCTTGGATGGGAGACCACCAGGGAATCCCCAGAGGGTGGGGGGGCTGCTCAGGGTATCCAAGGGGCTCTGCCTGCTCCATTCCTAGCCACCCAACAGCTGCTGGGCGCTGGCCTCCTGGCTCAGCCGGTTCCGCCGAAAATGAACCAGGGGCTGGCAGGGGCGGCTCCATCCCCCGCCCCCCATCTCGGATGAAGGCGACCCCAGCCACTGCCACGGTGTTGACGGCGAGCCAGGCGCGCCTGCCCCGGAGGGCTCCGGGCGTCCTCCTCTCCGTGCCTCTCCTCCTGGCCCGCCGCCCTGCAAAGGCGCCGGGGCGAGGCGGGATGCGAGGCGAACCCGCGCAGCGCGACGGGCACCAGCGAGCGACCTCCCGCTGTCCTCCTTGCCCCCGCTAAGCCCCCCCCCCACCACTTGGCGCTGCTCTCTCGGGCAGCGAGCTGGCCTGGCGACTCCGCTTCCAGCATCCCCAGCCAGCGGGGCCCCTAATCGGGAAGCGGCTTTGGGATGAGCCCGGAATGCATAACCAGGCGAAAGCGGTTGGAGCCTCCCTCCTTGCGCGGAGCAACGGAACGTGTGAACGGGCTCCTCGGAGTTGCAGGGACTTGCCGGCTGCGGATCGCGCTGCCGGCGGCCCTCCTCGCGGGGCCTTGCGAAGCCGGGATGCGGGGAGCGCGAGGGGGGCTCCGCGGCCGCAGCCCCATCATCCTGGGCAGCGCAGGGTGGAGATGCCCAGCGGGACGGGGAGAGGAGAGTCACCCGCTGCAAGCCCGGAAGAGAGGCGGGAGCCTCTTCGAGGTCTGGCGCTCCCTTCCAGCCCCCTTTCCCCAAGCCACGCCTTCCATACACCTTGGACCACACCTCCCATCATCCCTGGCAGGCGGGCAAGTCGCCGAGGAGCGGTTCAGTGTTCCAGAAAGCACCACGTCGCCGCCCGTGGGGTTCGGGAAAGGATACTCCAAGGATGCGCAATTTGGGGCCCGGGGGCACCCCTGCCTTTGGGGAGGGGGCAGAGCCGCTCCAAGAAGTAGGCGGGGCCTCGAACGAGAAGTGGGTTGGGGGGGATCGGAGAAAACCATTTACTTTAAATCAGTATTTAAGGTTTCTCAACCTTGGCCACTTGAAGATCAGTGGGCTTTAACTCCCAGAATTCCCCAGCCAGCATTGAAGCCCACCGATCTTCAAGTGGCCAAGGTTGAGAAACACTGGCCATCCCGGTGGATTTTAATTTTGCTTTTAATTTAAAATTTTAAAATTTAAATTTAAATTTTTAAAAAATTAATGTTGCTTTTAAGGGCAGTTCAGGGTCAACCATTGGGAAGTCTGGGCGAGGATTTGAACCTTTCTTTCCCCTCTTCCTCCCCCAGTTCACCTTGGATGCCGTAGCTGCATTCCCACAACCCCCATAACCGAGTCAGCAGCAGGCCCAGGGGTCTGCGTTCACCCCAGATGCTAAGCTGGATCGCTAGTAATTTTGGCTCGGTTTTCCCTGGCTTAGTGTGTGGAGGTGACCCCAGCCTGATGGGCTAGTCGACGGTCAGGGTGTTGTGTGAATTCAGAAAATGGATTGATTTGGAAACCAGGGCAAGCCTGGCTGTAGGAAACAGCAGCGCCAGCTGCCGAGACCTGACACTCTTCCTGCTCCGACGGACGCCGGTTGCCCTAGATCTCTTCTCCCCAGACTCTGCCAGCTGTTTTTCCACTGTGGCTGTCTGCCACGAATGGTCAAAAAAGTCAAGTTGGTGGCCACAGGGGGGGAATCGAAGTTCCTCCAGGTTTTTATGTGTGGCATGACACAGTATGCCATTCAGAGAGCCACCTCAATCCTCCTCGGTCCTCCGTGCTCAGTGCCCATCCCACGTGGCTGCCCTTTGCCCCCTCTTCTGCATGACAGCCACTGCGATATGGGAAGATTGCTCCCCATAGCTTCCACCTGTTAGAGCTGGTCCTGTCCTCTGGAGCAAGAGCAAATAAGCCCCTCCCTCTTCTGCATGACAGCCATTTAGATATTTAAAGATTGCAGTTATTTCTCCTTTCACTCATCTTTACTGCAGCTAAACCTACCCAGATCGTTCCGCTGGTCTTCCCAGAGCTTGGTCTCCAGACCCTTCCCCATTTCCGTAATCCTCCTCTGAAGGTGCTCCAACTGGCCTCTGTCCTGCTGGAAAGTGGACCGATGGCCGCCAAATGGGGTCCGACCAGGGCGAGGAGAGGGGAACAAGATGCTGAGCTCTGAATGAAGGGGAGAAGGCAGAGTGAGGTCAAGGGAGGCGCTGAAAACATTGGCCAGCTGCAGTTTGGATTGCCAGTTCTCTCCCCGCCCGCCCTCCGTCCCCCCAGGTCCAACCCTGCACTATTGCCTTCCTTACACCGGGCCCTGAACCAAGAACAGAGAAAGGGAAAGGGAAAGGGAAAGGGAGAGAGATGTGTTCTTGGGAGAAAGAATTAGTCTGGCCCCGGTTCAAGTTTTGCAGCCCAACGACTGCATCTGCCTGGAGGGAACAGCAGCTTGAATGAACTCAGCACATTTTTGCTCCCGGGGCCAGGAACAACAGTGCAGACCAGAAATCAGCCAGCTGATCCAGGCTGGGACCTGCAAATGTGATGCAAGGCCTCCCTGTTTGGGTACTTTGAACAGTGTGCGCACTGCCTCCTGCCTGCCTCCTATGCCATGCTTCCAAAGGGGGCACCGCCCTCACCAGGTGGCAAAGCAAAATCAAAGGGTGCCAGCGGGGAGCTGTTTGCAGCCAGAAGGAGGGCACCAGACAGTTCCCTTGGGGGTTACTCTTGTGAACACGTCAGCAAGGACCATTTGACACATGTCCACCTCTGCCCCCATAAACGCCAGGTTCACACAACACGTTTAACCTGGGTGATTGAACCAACTCATTTTGGTGCTTTATGCAAAATGCAGAACGGTAAAACCAACCCAGCCGGGATCACATCACACTCTAAGTCACTGCCAAAATATATAAGTAAAGAAATAACTAACTAAACTTTGCCCATTGTGGGAATGCACCCAACTGGTTTGTCACCAACTGTCACCTATATTCTTACGATGTGCTTAAATGTGTCACGGATGGGATTCCTGTGCCGGGCACATACTGAAAGCAATCAGCTGCAGGCTCAGGGAAGAGCCGTTTTAACTCAAAATGGGCTGGGGGTGATGCTGGGGCAGAGTGGAGATGCCCTTGAGTGGGGAAGGGAGGAACAATGCCTCCCCGCCCCCCCAAGACAAAGATTTGGGGCGAGAGAGCAGAAGAAAAGCTAGACTCTTCAGTCCAAAATTCACCGTCTGAAGCCTCTGAACATGCCCTCCCTTCTAATGACGGTCTGCAGGGCCCCGGGGCCAACCCAGCTCCTCTTCCTTTAAGCCAAACACACACACACCCAAACTTGCAGCAACCATTCACCTCCTGCAGACATGCTAAGCTCTGAATACATTCCCACAGCCTCCCGCCTGTGGCCGACAAGGCAAGGAAGACCAAAGCTGCAAACGTTGGGCAGCACTGCTTGCGCTCCTGGGAGCACAGATGAGGTGGAGATGCTGGCTCTCTGCTGCCCGGTGCCCAGGGCCTCCCTGGCTGCTGTCCTGATGGCTGGAGGTGCCTGAGTTGATTGGCCGTGGCTCTCCCCACTTCCGGATTGTGAGGCTCCCTTCACGAGGGGCTGGCGTGCAATAGCACAGCCGGAATAACTTAATCACGGCTGCTTTTGCACAGAATCCAAGAAACATCGTTTTAAAAGTGGAACGGAAGAGGCCGTTGCATACAAACGTTAAGGCATCATTTTTTGAACAGAACTTTCCACCTTCTGCCGTTTAGCTGAGCCTCATCCGTCCTGCACTGCGGGACGGGTAGAGATATTGAATAATGCTTCTCTTCCAAGGTCTTCTTTCTGACCTTTTCCCCTACGTTCCTCCCAGCTGCCAAGGCTTCTGGGTCCAGCTTGCCAAAGCCTATTAAAATGCAATTTGAGCTGTACAGGAAGAGGGGAAAAAACTCAGAAACCTGGCACCGTTTTCCAGCAGCTGCCCGCACTGACGGTTGGGCTGTTTGCACAGGGCGTCGCGTTTTTTTGCTAGGGGGATTTTGGGCCAAGCATCTGTTTGGGGAGAGCCTGCCTGAAGTCGCCCTGATAAAGCCCCGGACGTTTCTGCTCCTTCCTCTCCAGCAGCAGTGTGAAAAGCAGCGTCTGAAGCTGAGACATGCCCTGGGCTTTGGGCTCCTCGCTGGTGCACAGAATGCACACACAAGAGGGAAAAATGCTAGCAGGGCTTCCTCAGGGATCATTTTGTCCTGGATTAGCGCCTGAAGCTCAGTGGGGCTTATTTTAGCAAGCAGACAAGCTTTCCGTGGGAAGCAATCTCTTTTATTTAAAGAAATGCAGAGCATGACCCTTCTGCGTCAATGCATTCCATGGGACTCCAGTCCGCAAGCAAGGCTGGTGGGTTGGAACGCCTGAGCAGCGACGTGCATGGGGTGAGCATGGAACTGGGGAGGGGCTGGTGAGCTGCAAACCAGGAAATCAACCTTGCCCCCAAACTCAGAAGGGTGCATTGTCTGGGAATAACAGCTTTAGGAGCCCAGCATCCGGTATTCATTTAAGGATCCCTGGGTTAACGAATTAAAATTGACCAGGAAGATATTGAAGCGGTGGAGGGTTTCTGCCTTCTGGGATCTGCCATCAACGGTCAAGGAACCAGCAGTCAAGACTAGCACTTGGTAGAGTAGATCTTGGAAAAGATATGCTGATGTGTCTATATAAGTAGTCCTCATTTAATGACCACATGTTCAGTGACCATTCAAACTTACGACAGCACTAAATGAATGGTAGTTATGACCAGTCCTCATATTTATGGCAGTCTCAGCATCTCTGAAGTCACATGATTGCCATTTGCGACCTTCCCTGCTGGCTTCCCACAGGCAAAGTCAATGGGGAAGCCAGCAGGTACTTGGAAGTCATGGTCGCATGAGGCCCTCACTTAACGACTCATGTGGTCCTCATTTATCGGTGGCAACTGAGACTGCCAGAACTGCCATCACTAAGCAGCACAGTCACATGGGTTTTTGACTTACAACCACATTGCTTAATGACGGAGTTTCCAGTCCCAGGTAGCATTGTTAAACAAGTACTACCTGTACCTACAGAGATCAGAATCGTGCCAGCCATGGTCTTCCCTGTGACACTCTATGGAAGCGATTGGAGAAGCAGGATAGGAGGAATATTGATGCCTTTGAACTTTGGTGCTGGAGAAGACTCCTGAAAATACCATGGACAGCTAAGGAAACAAACAAATGGGTCACTGAACAAATCCAACCCAGCGTTCTCACTCAAGGCACAAATGACCAGGCCCAAGTTATCTTACTTTGGGCACAATATGCAAAGACCCAGCTCTCTGGAGAAGGCTCTGATGCTGGGAAAGGGGGAAGGAAAGAGAAGAGGAGGACCACCAGCAGCAAGGGGGATGGACTCAGTTACAGTGGTGATGGGGGCACCCTTGGAAGACCTGAAGGAGCAGGTTAGGGACAGATCGTCATGGAGAAAGTCTAGCTATGTGGTCACTAAGAGTTGACCCTAACTTGATGGAACATAACCAATCAATCAATCAATCAATCAATCAGTCAGTGTTAACTAAGGCCTGTAGTACCACAGTTCACTTTCAGTCCATTTATCCTGCTCTACCTCCAGCCAGGAGAAAGGGACATGAAATCAGGGGCCATCAGCATGCCTCCAGAAACCCATCACCCTTTTTAAGCTTCTGGTACTCAATTTTAAAGTGAAGCTTCTTTCTCCGTTTTTCTTCATCCTGGCCGCAGTGCCCTCGGATCAGAAGAGTACCAGAGTTAAGCGTGATCCGCAAACACAGCCCTGGCTCATTGAATAGAGGAGAAGTATGGTAACCTTTTTACAGCATTTGGCAGATTATATAGACAAGAACCCTGTAATTCACCATTGCCAGATGGTGGCTGTGTTTGCGTGAGATGTGTGAACACACTAACCCAACCAGCTGAATTCACAGCATGCGAAACCACCCCACTCTTCACCAACGAGGTTAAAGGTAACCCAGGTTAGTGCACAGAAACGCAGCCTCCAGGTTTTTACTGTTCTGGTTAAGTCAGGGTTCCTCAACTTGGCAACTTTAGGACTGGCTGGCTGGGGAATTCTGGGAGTTGAAGTCGAAGTCAAAGTTGAAGTCCACCCATCTTAAAGTTGCCGAGGTTGAGGAACCCTGGGTTAGTCTATAATAGCCAAAAACCAGGAGCCAAAACCTTTCCCAACCTGCATCTTCTACGGAAAGGCAGGAGCTCTGGGGAGCGGCTGTGGGTCTTCTCCAGCGCCCCATCGATGGCCTGCAGGCTTCCTAAGGGCGGGTGTGACAGTGGACGGTGCTGATCGTCCAGGTGGGGGGAAAAGCCATCGTCAGCCAGAGATGACCTCGCAAAGTGAATCCCAGCTTCAGCAGGAAGCGCCAGCATGGAAGAGAATCGAGTAACCAGACCCTTAGCGATAAGCCGGAGAGGAAACGGGAGACGGCCCCTGCAACAGGAGCCCCTTCCAAGCAGGAATCGAAGCAGTTGCTGCCCAACCCAGATTTCAGGAGGCCAGTCCGGGCAAATGACAGCTGAAGGACTTGCTGGCTCAGACATCTTGCCCTAAGAAGGACCAAGGAGCTCCCCATCAGGGTGTGATGGAGAGGAGGAGGAGGAGGAGGAGGAGGAGGAGGAGGAGGAAGGGAATTCAGGTCCCGTCCTCCAAAACGGCACTACGTGGACACCCTAGAAACCGGACCTGTGGAAATCCCTGCCACGGGATGCACGGACTTCCAGCGACGGTGGCAGGTTTTTTAAAAGGCGAAACAGAGAAAAGAGGTTGAACAGAGGGGCCCTGGAGCCCCCCAGGGCTTTCAGTCCTCACAGTTGCGATGAAGATGAAGGGAGGGAGGGAGGGAGGGAGGGAGGAAGGAAGGAAGGAAAGGCGGGAGGGAGGGAGGGAGATTCATTCCATAAACCACTTTTCCATCATGCCCCCCTCCAGTGACAGTCTACAACCCAGGTGCAGTGGGCTTTTTGTAAGAATAAAACACAAAATGTACACAAACAAAGAAATGTTTTCTCAGCCCTCCCAGTCCCAACCCAACAGGACAAATCTTAAAATTGCTACCTGCAAGTGATATTTTAGATGGCAAACCTAGAAGAGGGGAGGTTGGGATGAATGTTAGGTCAGCTATTCTAACCGAATGCCAGCCTGGATTTTAACCGTGAAGAGAACTTCCCTGGCAGTCTCACCCACCCTGGGGGGAAAAAAATCTGCAGGAACTTCTGTGATATCCTCGTTGGGGGCGGGGCGGGGAACATAAGGCAGCTTTGCGTGTTCACACAAGTGGCGACGAAGCTCACCTACCATTTGGCAAACTTTCTGACTCATAAGTGTTACAAGCACAACAGCATTTGTTAGGAGGCACTCTTTGGGCAGGGGAGGGAAGGGAAGGGAAGGAAAGGGAAGGAAGTAAATGGATGAAAAAGGGGAGGAAAGGAAAGGAAAGGAAAGGAAAGGAAAGGAAAGGAAAGGAAAGGAAAGGAAAGGAAAGGAAAGGAAAGGAAAGGAAAGGAAAGGAAGTAAATGGATGAAAAAGGAGAGGGGAGGGGAGGAGAGGAGAGAGGAGAGGAGAGGAAAGAAAGGAAAGGAAAGGAAAGGAAAGGAAAGGAAAGGAAAGGAAAGGAAAGGAAAGGAAAGGAAAGGAAAGGAAAGGAAGTAAATGGATGAAAAAGGAGAGGGGAGGGGAGGAGAGGAGAGAGGAGAGGAGAGGAAAGAAAGGAAAGGAAAGGAAAGGAAAGGAAAGGAAAGGAAAGGAAAGGAAAGGAAAGGAAGTAAATGGATGAAAAAGGGGAGGGGAGGGGAGGGGAGGGGAGGGGAGGAGGAGAAGAAGAGAAGAGAAGAGAAGAGAAGAGAAGAGAAGAGAAGAGAAGAGAAGAGAAGAGAAGAGAAGAGAAGAGAAGAGAAGAGGGTTGGCAGTCTTGTAGGAAATTTGATTTTTTATTTGTTTTCACCAGATAGCTCAACGCAACAGAGTTTTCTGAGTCCTGCTAACTTTCCTTGTTGGAGCAGCCTCGTGAATTTGCCCTTCTCTCTGGTGGGGTCTGCATGTTGGAATATCTCGCTGTTGGAGTTAAGTCTGATTCCTTCTTCTTGTAAAAATTAAGGAGGTGTCTTAATTTTTTTTTTAATTGAGATGTTCTCGTTTTTTAAGTTGCTGGGTTTTATGGTTGTAATGGAGAGATTAGCCTTTTCCATTTTTTATTCTAGGTCAGTGTTTCTCAACCTTGGCGAGTTTAAGATGGGTGGACTTCAACTCCCAGAATTCTGGCTGGGGAATTCTGGGAGTTGAAGTCCACCCATCTTAAACTCGCCAAGGTTGAGAAACACTGTTCTAGCTCATGAGCCCTCCAGAGCAGCCCAGACATTTGTTCAAGAAGTCGGACGAATGGAGTGATCCATTTTCTTACTGCTTGGGAAAAAAAGAAAATAGAGGTCAGAATGTGGGTAAAAGAGCCTTTTTTCTACCCAGTGGATACCGAACTTCCAAGGAAGATCATTCAAGGGGCAAACGTTCCACTCATTGTTTGTAAGGTCCCACTCAAGTGTATCCATCCATAGTTTTACCATGTAGGAAAAAAAATTATAATTTAAAATTATATAAAGTTATATATTTATAATGATATAAAATGACATATACATTCATAATTTAAATTAAAATTTATAGGAAGGAAATTTTGCATTCCGGGGATGTCTAGCGGGTGATGGCTTAAAATCCATCCGAGCTCCCCCAAATATTTTCTTCTTTTTGGAGGCAAGCTCAGTCATTTTCTTGATTAGTATTCATATTACTCTTAGCGTGATCTCCTTGAAATCCATGTGCCAGGCAAGGTGGATCGGTGAGAAACCCAGGATGCTAAACCTTGGGTTTGCATTTCAGTCAATTTATTTTGCTGGCTTGAATGAACAGAACCATTTGAGCAGATTGGTTCAAATTTCAAGCAGGGTGATCGGAGGGAGGGGGGTCAGAAAAGTCAAGATGGTGACTGCAACCGTGTGATCATCGCCCCTCCCCTTTTTATGGGCATCGCAATCATATTAAAATGAAATTAAATTAACCCAGAAAATGGTTTAATTTTAGTTAAATCCGTCACTCTCTGTAGAAATTTGGATTGTAAGCTCCTTGGGGCAGATTATATCTTTTTTCCCCCTTCCCTATTTCCTGTTCTTTAGCTGTTTATTTATTTATAAGGAGTGCTGTTAGGCTCCTTGATCGTCAATCAGTCCATCCATCAATACCGCGACAGGCATTAACCAATGATCAACCTCGGACAAAATAGTAAGTGCCGTCAAAATAAATCAGCTCGCACTCATAAAATTGTGTGGTGGCTTGTAAATCCTTTGCAACTCGCGGGGCCTTCAAGTGTTGTAAAATAACTGCATAATCAATACTCAGGACAACCCAGCCCTGGTGTCTCCCCTTTCTCGTCTCAGTTCCCACAGGCCCATCGAAAAAGCCGTTCGTGTCTGCAAAGCCTCCTGAACATTAGAAGCGAGGGGGGTTCCCATATCTGGTGGGAGGGAGTTCCACAGAAAAGGCGCCCCCATGGAGAAATTTGCTGCTGGGATGTCCGGGCTGTGTGGGTGGGTGGGGGTGTAGTGTCAAGAAAGTCAAGATGGTGGTTGTAGTGCACCATTGAAGCCCCCCCCCCCATTTTGTACATGTCTGCAGCATTGATGTCCAAAAGGAGGAACTCAATGGTGTGGTTGTGACAGCCATTTTGACTTTTTTGACTCCCTGTCCCTTCTTGTGTTCTGCAAGGGTTGGGGACTCCCAGCAAGCCCTCTGTATGGGCAGATTCTTAGGGGGGCAGTTTTAAAGGTGGTCACCAGGATCTTGACGCACCCTCTTAATGATGGTAATTATTAGCCAGAGACTCAGCCTGGCTTGTCCCCGGGGCAGAAGAGGGCAGGAGGAAAGACACAGGCAGGCTCGCAAGAGTCGGCCTGGGTCAACAGCCTACCCTAATAAGCCATGTTCTAATCTTGTGGCGTCCGTTTCCTGATCGGGGCTACCTCGCAGGGCTGGTATAATAGCTCGGAAGTTCTGTCAATTGCTGAGCATAGTTGATTCAGTTGGTCAAGTCTTCGGAGACCTTCAGAAGCTGCTTCCGGTCAAACGGGCCACCACAGGCGTCATTTTAAGAAGCCTCCGTTCCCCAAAGATGCTGGGTGGAAGCGTTTGGGGAAAATCGCAGTGAGGTTTGGTGGCCCGTAAATGTAAGAAGATAATGATCGTGATAATGAAAGCGACTGACTCCTTTTCTCGAAAACGCCTCTTTCAGGACAGCGTCTGTTTCCTGCAACAGCCACTGGATCCTGAAAAGAAAGAGCAATCTGTATGGTTTATTCATTTGCAAATGTATGCAGATTTAATAGAGTCATTATCCCTCCCGGGGCTGTCCTTGGACATGTCAGCAGCAGGGGGGGAACCGCTTTAACAGAGGGGCCCCTTTGGGTGACTTCCGGCTCTCTCCCTCCAGGGCAGGGGCAGGAGGCTCTGCGGGGGTGGGGGGCATGGTCAAAAAAGTCAGGACGGCAGCGCGATGCACATTAAAATGTGAACGGTGCTTCGGTCACACGTCTGTGGTCGCCATCTTGACTTTTTTGACCATGCCCCACAGACACCCCTGTGGGGGAAGAGAAGGCAGCAATGTCCTGGGACATCTCTGGATTGGTTTGATTTGATTTAGATGGACCCTCCGATCTCACACGGCCGACTCTGGGCAGGGAGCCCGGCTGAAGACCTCAAAATCACCCGAGGAGAAGAAAAATAAATACCCCACAGGAATAAAACACACGCACACAGAAATGGCATGGGAAGACAATAGGTAGATGATTGATTGATTGATAGATAGATAGATGATAGATAGATATGATAGATAGATAGATAGATAATTGATAGATTGATAGATGTTAGATAGATATGATAGATAGATATAATAGATGATTGATAGATATAATAGATAGATGATAGATGATTGATTGATAGATATAATAGATAGATGATAGATGATTGATTGATAGCTAGATAGATGATAGATAGATATGATAGATAGATAGATAGATAATTGATAGAATGATAGATATGAGATAGATATGATAGATAGATAAATAGATAGATGATTGATTGATAGATATAATAGATGATTGATAGATATAATAGATAGATGATAGATAGATAGATGATTGATTGATAGATATAATAGATAGACGATATAGATAGATGATTGATAGATATGATAGATAATTGATATATTGATAGATATGTTAGATAGATATGATAGATTGATAGATATGATAGATAGATAGATAGATAATTGATTGATAGGTATGTTAGATAGATAGATAGAGATAGATGATTGATAGATTGATAATGCTAGATATGATAGATAGATAATTGACAGATTGATAGATAAATATGATAGATAGATAGATAGATAGATAGATAGATAGATAGATAGATAGATAAGAGAGAGAGAGATGATGGGTAAATATTGCCAGGGCTTGTGACAAAGTCCAGCCAGGTGCCAACCTTGGTGCTCCCATCCCTTATTTTAGCATCCAGCTTCAGTTTTAAAAACTGAGCACGGTTTTCCCCCCTTTTCTCTGCCCTTCTCCCGGCCAGCTGCTTGTTCTGAGCCCCTGGGGCAAACGGGAGGTTTGTGGGGGGACCAAGGCAGGGGATCTGGGCTAATGCGAAAGCAATTATGATCTGTCTGTTTCTGAGGCACGTAATTGAGGGAGAACAGCTGATCGCCTCCCCCTCCTTTGTCTTGCGCGCCAGCCGCCCCCTCCCTCCCACGAGGCGGAAGGCTGCTCCTGCTCGCATGCAGGACGGGGGAGGCAGGGATGGGGAGGCTGTTGCCATGGCAGCCCTCCTGGGATGCAGGATTGGTCCTGGAAGCAGATGCACAAAATCCATATGGATCCCCAGAGGGTGCAGCCGGCGAGGCGCTATCTCGGCCTGGACCGCAGGCCACTTTTTGTCAAATATGGCCCAGATGGAGGTGGGATGATGGATCAACTGGCATGAAAAACTGGAGCACGGGGGCCGGGGGGGCCTCTGAACTCCGTGGATCCTCCTCAGCTTTGATCCTGTCCTCATGGAGGCATCCTTGCTCTGCAGTGATCTGGAGCTTCCCGCTAATAGAGCTGAGTTTTAGTTTTTAAGAGGGCAGCTTCTGGACGGTGGTGGTGGGGCTGGCGTGAAGAGGACAGCTGAAATGGTCCTTCTTGCATTTGCTTGGGATTGTCTTCACTGCTGAGTTGAAGTGTTTTTCTCCCCTTCTTGAGTCAGCAGAAAGCTATGCAGGCATGAAGCGTCTGCCCGTTGCTGACCCTTCTCCTCCCTTGCTTGTCCCTGTTTCTAGTGGCGACAGTCCGTGGACTTTTCTCCAAAGTCAAGGGTGACAAAGCCAAACTGATTTAATGCCCCTTGAGGCTGCCACGTTTTTTACAAACTTCTGGAAGTTTGTAAAAAGTCTATTAAGTCTATTAAGAGCCTCCTGTGGCCCACCATGATCGGAAGACAGAAAGCAACATGACTTGCTTAGAACTCTGTAGAAGAGGGAGCCCTATGGAGGAGACCTGGTGGTCTCCAAGGGCAGCCCCATGTAAAGTGAATTATAGCAATCCAGGCAGGAGATGACTAGGCTCTGAGATAGCTTCTTTGGTGCCCTCTCTTCTAGGCAAGGCCACAATTAACTAAAGCTGGGCAAATGTCCTCCTGGAGATGGCCTCTGCATGTTCTTCCAGCAGGAGTCACGAGTCCATGAGGACTCCCAAATTGTGGGCCTGCTCTGCACCTCATGAAGAGCCAGAGTTGGTACAACTCTAGAATCAACAGACTTCTGAAGCCAGTTCCAACTTGCCTGGGGAATCTGAGCCTTTTTACCTCATCCAGACCCCAAAACCCTCCAGAGATGAGGTCTGGACTTCCCCACATCCCCCATTTGGCCTGGGGTGGAGATATGCAAGTGTGATGGAATGTGAGGGTGGCCTTGGAAGATTGGGGGGTGGGGGGAGGGATGCTGCCCACGGAGCGGTCAGATAAAAGAGAAAGGAGCCCACAACAGAGTAATGGCCAGAGAAAGAAACTCAGGAAGGACCCGCCCTAACTACTCAGGCGGTAAATAGGGAAGGCGAGAGATTCGCGCTTTCAGACTTGCAAGATTCTGCTCACGTCGCCTTACAATGAAGTAGAATTAGCTCATCTGGTCGTGTTTCCCGTCTGGTTTTCCTGAGAGGCCCGACAGCAAGTGGTTGTCTAATGATTTGATGGCACCTGAATCAGCAAATGACTTCTCAGTGCTTTATCTAGATCAGTGTTTTTCAAGCTTGGCAACTTTAAGATGGGTGGACTTCAACTCCCAGAATTCCCCAGCCAGCAATTCTGGGAGTTGAAGTCCACCCATCTTAAAGTTGCCAAGCTTGAAAAACACTGATCTAGATGTTAAATCTAGATGTCTGTGGGTTCCTGGAATGCTGGAAGTATGATGAGACTCTGCCCTCCTGTGCCTTGCTCTGTCAGAGATGTGTCCAATTGCCACCAGCCACCTGCCACCCAGGCAGAGGTTGGCCCCTTCTAAGGCTGACAGCCTCTGCAAGGAGAAAACTTTGGTGGGCCAGATGTCAAATCTTCCTTGTGAGGATGCAGAAGTATTAACGAAGACTGGCCGATTGCAGAAGTATGCATGAAAGATCCATCACTGGGTTTGAAAGGTGGGCCCTGTGACCTGTGTCACCTCCTTCTGAGTAGATCCCCACTTTGGACTAACTTATGGACGAGCACAGTCCATATGAACTATCAGGTGCTTACTCCCAACTGTCAGCAGGCTCTAACCCTAATCTGTTCAGCCCCCACTCATGGGTGCTTTGGGTGAGGGTAAAGGGAACATCTCCCTGTTCTCCCACCGGATACCCTGCCTGTGGGTTGAGAAGACTGATTAGTTAGGCAATGGGACAACGCTAATTCAGAAGAGTGCTAGATGTGTCCAGAAATAGACTGACAGGTCACTGGTCAGCAACTCCCCCACTTTTGAGCATCCACTACATTCATCCAACCCCAGTGAGGGGCGTCTGCAAGGGAATGTCAGAAAAATCAAGATGCTGGCTACAACTATGCAATTAAAACCTTTTTTGCATGCATCGCCCAGGGATGGGGCTTTGATTGCTGGATCGTGCTTCCATCTTGACTCTTTTGACCCTCCTCTGTGGACACCCCTGGCCCCACCCCAGCTGACCCCAGTCGGGAGCATGACTAGGGTTGTTGACTTGCAGCAGGCAACGCTTCCAGGGTTGAAGCTGGGGGAATCCTGCTCCTTAATTTTTCCCTGCACTAAAACTCTGGCATGAGGGAGATGGAAAACAAAGGGAACTGGAATATTGCTGTTCCCGGTCTGGGGTTAGGGTGTTTGCAAAGCCCCCTGTTGATTTTTCTTTTTAATTTTATTGATGTGGTTTTGCCCGGCTGGTTGTGTTTCTTTAATTGTGCATTTTAAATGTCATAAGCCGCCCAGAGTCTCTTTTGAGTCAGGTGGCCTCAAAATCCAATCAGTTAGGTTCAATTACATTAAATTTCTCCAGCCAGCAGCACTTTAACCAGGAAGGGCCCTCAGACGACCATTTCTGAGTTTCTGCCCTCTAAATTTTCACCGGGAATGTGTCAGCTTCAGACTGAGGGGTGACTCAGATGCCCGTTTTCGGCTTCGTCATACGGAAGTGCCCACGCAGTTCTACAAAAACCCAGCATCTTTTCCCATCTTTCCTCCTTTCCTTCTCCGGTGGGTAGTAAAATTAAATATCTTGATGTCATCCTGCAGCTTTGCTTTGTGTTTTCCTTTTCTGCCTGATCATCTGCGCTTCACATTCACAACGGAAGCTCTCAGCCAACCCATTTCCCCCCCTTTCAAATACACCCATTGCATTCCCACAACACGATAACCCCTGTACCCAGGTCAGCCAGTGATGCTTGCTAGGCTAAGACAGATTGCAGCAGAATGTGGGTGATTGTGAAAAAGCCTCCTGTTGTTTAAGCCTTCGACTTTCCCGATGATTAAAATGGGTTGCCTTGCAAAGCATCTGGGATCGGCGAAGTCTGCGGGAAGCACGTCACGGCCTGCCGTAAGCAAAACAGCTCCTCCGTTCAGAAGCCATTAATCATTGCACTTTCCAGGATGATTTTCTTAATTATTATTATTTTCCTCCCATCTGGCCTATAATTCTGCGATTCCTGGTTGCCTCCCATCCAATCCTAGCCACCTTTCCAAGCCAGCCACCTGCTCCCGCTTCTGCAGACATGCCCAATGAAGCCTGCGCCGTATTTCCCACGTATCCTCGCGTGTGTAAGCCCATCTGTGGATGAGCCGACCCTCGAATTTTTAACCAAAATTCCATGAAAAATGTGCCACTGTGGATAAACTGACCCACATTTTTCATGGTATGTTGGTTAAAATTTTGAGGGTCGGCTCATTTGTGGATGGGCTTATCCACAAGTATATATGGGAAATCCGGGTACAGTACTTTGAAAAAGTATTACCAATATCAGTGTTTCTCAACCCTGGCAGCTTTCAGACAGGTGGACTTCAACTCCCAGAATTCCCCAGCCAGCCATGCTGAAAAATTAACCATCTTAAGCATTAACATGTTCACTTTATTGCCATTAGATAATAAGATAATCAGTGAGTTTATCTCATTGCAAATTACTTGCTCCATGAATGAAAACAAAGTGGCATTAAACCAGTGTTTCTCAACCTTGGCAAGTTTAAGATGGGTGGACTTCAACTCCCAGAATTCTGGGAGGTTGAAGTCCACCCCTCTGAAAGCTGCCAAGGTTGAAAAACAATGCTATATATATACTCGTGGATAAACCCATCCACAGAGAAGCTGAATCCTATTTTTTGGGCGTATTTCAGCACCTAAAATGCTCAGTTTATCCCTAAGTGTTTTTCAAAGTTGGCAACTTTAAGGAGCGTGGACTTCAACTCCCAGAATTCCCTAATCAGCATGCATGGACTTCAACTCCCAGAATTCCCTCGCCAGTAACGTGAGTGATAAATGCCTGCACTATCTCCATTTGGGGAGCAAGAATGAGCAGATCATTTATTCAGTGTGTTTCAGGCAGGATTTTCAGCTCTTTTTCTGTTCATTGCAATTATTTACCTTGCATCTATGTAGCTTCGTACATTGGCTGGTATGCATTTTAGGAGAAAATGTTAAATAAATCTTGAGTAATTTCACTCCTTGTTTTCTGGTCTCCTGCAGGGGACAATTATGAACCTGCTCTTTACACTATTATGGCCAGTGTCAAACAAACGTTCACAAAGAAACTCTGTGCGTGCTCAGGAGTTGAATGATTCCCCCCCCCCCTTTTCCTTTCTACCTGTAGATGGTAGGAAAGAAAGATGCAACTCCTGAGCATGCACAGAATTTCTTTCTAAACAAGGGGGTTGCCAGAATTTGAGAAGGACAGGGGACCTGATCTTCTGAAAAATTAACCATCTTAAGCATTCACATGTTTACTTTGTTGCCATAAGATAATAAGATAATCAGTGAGTTTATCTCATTGCTCACTCCATAAATGAAAACAAAGTGGCATTAAACCAGTGTTTCTCAACGTTGGCAAGTTTAAGATGGGTGGACTTCAACTCCCAGAATTCCCCAGCCAGCAGGGCTGGCTGGGGAATTCTGGGAGTTGAAGTCCACCCATCTTAAACTTGCCAACGTTGAGAAACACGGCATTAAACAGTCCTCCTTTGCTTAAGGCAGGCAGGATCATGTAGTGTATTTCCCCAATAGCAAGGCCATCTCACACAGTTTGCAAGGAAAACTTCCCCTTTTAACCGTAACATAATTCTGAAGTCTAACCGTCAGGAAGCTCACTTTTTAAAAGATTGCCAATAGGTTGCTATGGTTCATCTGATACCTTGCAGAAAATCAATGGCAGTTTGCCATAGAGCCGGCCTCTGGCGCCACCTAGAGGTGCAGGCTCCACCTGCGGGCCTTCAATTTGCTGGCTGAGTAAGATGGTTGTTGAAATCATTAGCATTATTCATGCAACCTGTTTGTGGGGAGCAAAGGATCATGGGCAGGATCAAGCATTCCCTAAACCAGTATTTCTCAACCTTGGCGGCTTGAAGATGGGTGGACTTCAACTCCCAGAATTCCCCAGCCAGCCATGCTGGGAGTTGAAGTCCACCCATCTTCAAGCCGCCAAGGTTGAGACACATTGCTCTCAACCAATCTGGGACAGGAAGATGAGCATGAATGTTTCAAATGCATGTCTTGCAAACATGTGTACACATTATTTCATTATCTTTCTGTCTTTCACCTGTGCAGACAGGTCATCCGGCGCAAGCGTGCAACCTTTCTTAATTTCATTCAGGCCTGCTTCGAGGTCCTGTGCAAAGGAGGAAATGCTTGGAAAAGGCCCCAGGTCACACTGTCAGCTGTTCCCATCTCCTCGGTGTTCCAGGTCAGTGCATTTCACCATCTTTGTCTCAGAAGCGACCTTGTTTAATGAGGACCACAGAATCCAGGGCCACATCCGGCACAGCCCAGAAGCCACTGTTGGAATTGGGTTCCAGAGACTAAGCCAACATATGGTTGGTTTGGTTTATGGTTTAACGTGTAAAAACCAGCCATTGCGGTCCATAAATGGTAAAAATCACCAAATGCATGAGTGGGAAGGGGCACTAGAGGTCATTTAGTCCAACCCGATGCTTGCTATAGGAATTGGCTAAACTATTGTTGACTGGCAGCCAGGAAGCCTCTGTTTGGAATCTTACAGTCAGGAAATTGCTCCTAATATTCAGCCAAAGCCACCTTTTCTTGAACTTCAGGTTTTTAACCTGTTAGTTTTTCTCTTTCTCTCCTTTTCAACAGAGAATATGGTTTAGAGCTTAGCATTTTCCTAAATTTCAGACCCTTTATTTTGGATTCTGCCCTCCAGACTAAAGAAAACCTCATCTGTTTCTTCATCAGTAACAAATCATCTTTTCTCCAGGCTCTGCGCATCCCACTTTTTTAGTATTTTGATCTCTAGGCCCATCTCTGTTTTTACCCCACATCCCATTTAAGCTCAAAAAAGTCACCAGGGCAAGTTGGGGGTGATATTCTGGCACTGAGCATTGCAAGTAGCCATAGTTTGTTACAAACCGTCATTGCTGACCCAGAGCTGTAAAGGGCTCTCATGCTGAACTAGGCCAGAAAGAAGACCAACATGTTATACTATGGTACGTTGAACCATGGTTTGCTGAGTAAATGTTTGAACCTATTAATGTGCCTCCTCTGTGTAAGAGTGTAGCTTAAGAGCTCTATCATCTGTGGGGCAGAAAAGAAAATGCCAAATAAGGGTATTTTTGAGGCTGGAGGATTAGCAATGGGGTGCCTGCGTTTTCTAGCAAACAGGTGAGCCTCTGTCCCCACATGGGACCTTGAGTTATGGCAGGCTGCCTCTCCAGCCAGATGTTGCAGGAGCTCAGCCCATAAGATACTCGGCCTGCATCCCCACTGGGGGAAGGAATCGGTTAGAAGGGGAGCTCCGCGTTCCCTGGGAATCCGAGACCAGCCTTGGCCCCACTCCCCGGTGCGCCTCTTCTAAAGATCAGCTGCGTCTGGGCAAAAGACAAGCGATCTTTGCTGCAGCAACGTTATAAATGCATGCCGGGGTGTCAGAAGCATGAAAAGTGTGAATCAACCTGTGGCCAGAAGTCAGTAAGAAAGTTTCTGACTGTAGGTCGGGGTCACCTATAGGGGATGGGAGGGTTCAGAACGTCCAGATGCTACCCACGATTGCAGATGCCACCTGGATCCTTTTGACCTCCCTCTGCAAACTCCCCTGGGGGCTTCTCTGTGACAGGAACAGAGAAAACTGAACTGCCCATTCAGAGGGGATTGCAGTCAATTCGTGGCCCCCAAAGCTGCAGAGGGTGTAGATTTTTCTGGGCGCCCAAAGCTTGCCATCCCCAACTCTTGGAGCTGCTTTTCACGGTCAACTCCGATGGATTAAAAAAATAGGGAACCTAGAGAAGGTAGCACCACACGTAGAGGGTAACATTTATTAACACAACAGTGTGCAAAGTGCTGTACAGAACAGGACATTCGCGCAAAGTAATATCAGTCCACAGATTTTGGAAAGTTACATGCTACAGATGTTGGCCCCGGTCCCTTTCTTCCCCCAAGATGGCGCCCATTGCCTCTGTTGGCCAACGTGGCTGGGGATTATGGGAGCTAGAAGTTAAGCGAATGGTGGGCACAGCTTGGAGAATGTGGCCCTAAAGTCCTTGCATCTTCAGGGTGCTCTATTCAAGGTCACAGTTTTTTCCACCATTAGTAGTTAGGAGCCATTGAAGGAAGGTAGCAGGAAAAAAATAGTCCTACTTTCTCTCTCCATGCTGCACAATTTTGCCCCCATCATACTTTTGGAAATAGAATATAAGTCAGGGGTGGTCACACAACTGCTGGGGAGACCCTAAGACCCCCTTCTGGCACAAAATGCATGCTTGCTGCTTCCATGCCAGGGCGTTTTTGGAAAAGTCAGACGTCCTACAAACCAGGATTCCGTTTAGCTAAGTGAAAAGCTTAGATTGGTTTATCGACGGCTTAATGTGTCGTACAAATCCAGCCCTATTGGGTAGTTCATGATGCACTGTGTGATTATGAGTAGGGGTGTCTGGAAGGGTTTTTACAAAATTCAAGAGGAAGGCCAGGATTGTGGGATGAAACCCCCGTTTTTACAGGCGTCATGGGCCGAACGCAAAAAATCCTGGATTGATAGAAAGATGATCAAGCAAGAACGATCCACCCTTGTTATAAAGAACGGACAGCAGAGGGCAGTGCATCACCCAGCACAGCCTTCCCCACACTGCCACCAAACCAGGCATGTGCTTCCATGCGCCTCCTGTTGTGCATCCCTCAACTAAATTCATCCAGTCAGATAAAAGTGAGAAAACAGACTTTTCCAGCCTGGTCCCTTCAGATATATTGGATTAAAAACACCAGCCTGTAGGCCCCTAGAGCAGTGTTTCTCAACCTTGGCGACTTGAAGATGGGTGGACTTCAACTCCCAGAATTCCCCAGCCAGCCCTGCTGGCTGGGGAATTCTGGGAGTTGAAGTCCACCCATCTTCAAGTCGCCAAGATTGAGAAACACTGCCCTAGATTATTTTAACTGACCAACTGCACAACTGTGCTTTTTGCAAAACCAAATGAATGTTTTTTCTGGCCACCACCCGTGATGTTAAACATTACTCCTGGCTTCGTGCATTGTATACCTACAATGTATGCTGGCTTCATAGCCATGTTTTGTTGCATAAACCACACTTGGGCGGGTTCGTACCAAGTTGTACTAAAGCATGGCTAACAAACCCAGCGGCCGGTTTCAGGCAACAGAAGGAGCTAAAATCCGAGAAACCCCCTTATGGCTCTGTGTGATGCGTGGACTAAGTCTAAGTGTGCAATTCCAAATATATACATTATCCATCCGTGCTGGCTGTTAGAAACTGATGGGACCTGCTGGATTTTGGGGCTGGGCTAAAACAAGGGTTTCTGGTAGCCCAAAAGATCTAAATTACACGAATCACTTTTGATAGATTGGGAACTTCAATGTTCTGCCTTCTTTTCCTTGGAGACGCAGGTGCCCTCCCCAAGCTTCTTTGCTTATCTGGAATGTATTTTTTAATTCTTGCAACCTGCCTTGGTGATGAGGTCTCCACCCTGGTGCAAAGCATTGTGCTGCCCAAAGATCATTGCCTTCCCCCCGTGCGTCCAAAGCTACAAGGCCTCGGGTTGCGCAATACGACTCAGAGGAACAGCTTCCTGGCCAATCCTGTTACGCCCCTTCACGGCTGCCGGAAAGCTTGATCATCATCCGTGTGCTTTTTAATGAGTATCCTGGACCTTGGAAGTGATGCCACCGGACCCCGTTCAGTTTCCGGATGTGGTGCCGGGCCGGATAATAGATACCGTTCAGGTTGGAGAGGCCACAGGCATCGAACCACCAACCTGCTCATGGAAGGATTAGAAAAGGTCAGTAGGAGATCGCACCTTTCCAAGGCCCTCCAAAGGTATGGACCGACTCCCAGAATTCTCAGCAACCAACGGCCAGGCTGACTGGGGAATTCTGGGAACTGAGATCCTTTAGGGCAAAGTGACCTCTCCAGGATGCTGAACTTGCTTAATCCTGAAAGGAGTTGGGAAAGTCTTTGGAAGATGCATTCTCCTCCTTTAGAGTTGTGGAGGAGAAGCGATTTTGCTCCGCAGAAGGTCACTGATGGAGAGACTGACGAAAACTTTTAGATTCTCTCATCCAGTCATATTGCATGATATTGATATTTATATGTCTAGTATGTCTATATTGATTTCTCCCTCTGGGGCAGAATGCAGCTTTTTGAGGCTTACTTTCTGGTTTTTGAAAAAAACACATTACAACAGTGTTTTTCAGCCTTGGCAACTTTAAGGTGGGTGGACTTCAACTCCCAGAATTCCCCAGCCAGCATGGCTGGCTGGGGAATTCTGGGAGTTGAAGTCCACCCACCTTAAAGTTGCCAAGGCTGAAAAACTGCATTACAAGGACTTAGGGCTGCCAAGAAGAAAACATCTGGGTGGAGTCACCTTGAAGACCAGCTGCTGGGGAAGCTGGGCAAGACTTTCCCATGTCCAGGAAGGATTAAGGAAAATAAGCCTTATGCACTTTGTTTGTGCACTCCAATCATTAAGGAAAACACAATACAGGATGCAGAATATATTAGGCAGCAGAGCCCCTTGGGAATTTGGAGAAGGCATTTCGAAGTGTCCGCGGGGTCTGCTTAAAAGAGCTGCAGACGGGCGCTCTGTTTGTGCCTCAGGCGCTTCAAAGCTCCTTTCTCACATTATTTCCAAAGCACAGTCCAGCCCTAAAGCAAAGCACTTCCATTTGTTTGATCTCTGCACAGCAGAGCAGATCAAGTGCAGGCTGCCTGGGATGGCTGCAGAACTCCCAGAATTCCCTAGGGTTGGCCGGGCTCTCTCAGGTTCATAGGCCCTGTAGTCCAATAGACACACTAGACAATCGACCGCTACAGACAATGATCCGTGGAGCACTCTGTATGTGTAAAGATAATGTTAAGAAAGGGAGGGTATAAAATCTATTTTTTTTAACCTGGGAAAAAAATAACGTGGACTTTTTTGATCTGGTTCACTGGAAGAACAAAGATTCACTCTTATTTCTCAAGTGTGGCTCATGGATTTCATTATCATCACCTTTCAACCTCAGTTTGCACCTCACAATATTCTGTTATTTCCTCCAGTTGTTTTTCATCCATTTGAGATGGAGATGGATTTACAAACTGAGATGGAAAGATCATGGAAGAAGAAAGCAATTGTCATATCGGTGGTCATCGGAGTTCTTGGTGCAATACCAAAAGGATTCGCCAAATATGTAGATGTCAGTCCCTCTAGGTAGACCAAACCTAAACATCAATTCCATCGGAAGGCTAAACCTCTTTTACTAAGGTTGGCAAGAATATCAGAATCTTGCAAGTCTGATTTTGCTGTCCTTCCGGCTTCTTCTTGTAGCTCGGTGAATTAGAGAGGTGTCTGTCTCATCTGCTTCCGAATGTTATCTGTCTGCGGTGGACTTAAAATATGTTTCGCCCCACCTCACCCTGGTAACAGATCTTGCGTATCTTCACGAAGGTCATCTTCCTTATCTCTACAATAGAATTGCTAAACTTACTGGAGTAGGCCCCACTCATTTTGCAAAATATGACTATCCTTGGAACAACATACATTTTACGGCAATATCTCTGTGGTTCTCAAGTCCTTGGTTAAGACCTGAATCATTAGAGTTGACACCTAGTCAGTTAGACTGTGATATTTCTTGGGATGAATCAGAATGATGATAATATTGAACTTCTTCTATATGTGTGTGTGTGTAGAGCAGTGTTTCTCAACCTTGGCAACTTGAAGATGTGTGGACTTCAACTCCCAGAATTCAAGTTGCCAAGGTTGAGAAACACCGGTGTAAAGTAAGGAAGATGACCTTGATGGAAATATTCAAGAGCTTCTCCCTAGGCATAAGGGGCTGAAGCATTTTTAATTCCAGAGCATGAGATAACATTTGGAGGCGCCTCCAGAAGATACCTCCCGAATTCACTGAACTATAAGAAGGGGGAGGAGGAGATTCAACACAATCAGACTTGCAAGATTGTGTTATTATAGCCCATATCCAGAAAAGTAGTTTTAGCCTTCCTGTGAAGCCAGTTTCCAGGTCTGGTCTACCTTGCGGGGCTGGCCCTAGATATCTAATTTGATCTAGCTAGGAATTTAGGAAAGAAGGAGGGAAGGATGGATATTTGTGGGTTTCATTTATTCCAATGTATTTATTTAATTTATTTACAAGTGATTTATATGGCCACCCAACTCACACACGGTGACTCTGGGCGGCTTACAGGAGCAATTTACGTGGCTGCCCATCTCACAGGGGTGACTCTGCAGCACCTTTCTCATCCCTCATAACCACAGGATGCACCTGCTCCCTCATCCCATAATATTCTCTCAGAGGGCCAGGCCTCCCCTCCCTCCTTCCCTCTTTCCAGCTGCAGCTTGGCGCGTACTCACCGCCAGAAAGCATCTGGGCACATTTGCACATGCAGTTGTCGTTATCGGAGTCCCGAGTGCTGAACGAGGTCCCTTGGAGGGGAAGACCACTTTGCTCGCCTGCTGAGCCCTTGTAACCTTTCAGAAAGAGCCTGGAGCAACAGGGTTAGGGTTGTTAAACAGGGTTAAATCCTGCCTGCCCTCCTCCCCACATCTGGCACGCTAAACCTGGACTCCCTTGCGCTGAGCTACGGTACAACATGCTCCGGGCACCTCATTCTCCAGCCACGTCTTCCTAACGTTGACTTGTCAACCCTTACAGTCAAGGGTTGGTCCAAAAAGCACTACAGGGTGTGGTCCAAAAAGTCAAGATGTTCACCACGATGGGGCCATTGATTCCCCACCTCATTTTTATGGGCATCACACTCGTTGCATATAAAAAATGGGTGGGATTTCAATTGCACCGTCCTGGCACCACCTTGACTTTGTCTTGACCGTAGCTTGCTGACAATCATCTTTTCCATCTCTACCCAACACCAACCAAGGACCAGGTAGTGGGACAGTATTGTCCGGGGGCAATTGTGTGAGTGATTGTGTTGAGGTCATTCAGGATTCAAGTGCATCTAAAAGTGAAGCTAAATCCATCGCCCAGAGGGGGAAATGGCTGGTTCCAGGGTATCTGGAAAGAAACTTCATCTTTGGCATAAGTAATCATAAATCCACATAGGTTAGATGGGTCTCTATGTTCTGTAAACAGGGATTGTAACCAATAGCAGAGAATATATGTGGCTCAGGGTTGAACTGTTAGATTCTTAGTCCTGTAGACCAGTGTTTCTCAACCTTGGCAACTTGAAGACGTGTGGACTTCAACTCCCAGAATTCCCCAGCCAGCCATGCTGGCTGGGGAATTCTGGGAGTTGAAGTCCACACGTCTTCAAGTTGCCAAGGTTGAGAAACACTGCTGTTGACAGATGCATGGATGATGTTATCTAGCTGGGTAACAAAATGTTTGCAGGAAAAGAACCAAGCTCAGAGAACACCAAGGACCCAACAGGGATGGTTAAGCAAGAAATGGGGGGGTCGGGGTCACACACCTTCTGCATAATGAATGAACCCATAAAATCCTCTGTTGACGTTTGGGACTTTGGAACTCACCCGGGGGCTTCACCCAGGGTCAATATAGGCAGGCTCAAGATGTATTTAACCTGGCAGGGGTGGTCTCTGGGTCAAGGGTCTCGGCGCTGGAGGCTGAAATTGGCAAAATGGGGGGTGGAATTTGATGGCGCAAGCCCTGCCCCTTTTGTGCATGTGTTGACGTCTCCCACGTGTTCACAAGGAAAGGCTTCAAGGGAAGGGAAGAAGGTTAGTGGTAACCAAGCTAAGAATGATGTATGAATGCAATCACTAAGGTGGGGTCTGGCCAGCACCAGACAGAAAAATGGAACAAATACCTCTCCTACTTTGGAAACTACACTTCTGCTGAAGCAGCCTAAGATCACATTTGCCTCATCTGCAGCCACATCACATTGCTGGCTAATACACACTTTGGAATCCACTAAGATTCCGTTCTTTTTCACAAATCTATTCCCAGAGTCTCTTACCTATATCGCTGGCGCTCACTTCCAAGCTGGAATTTGTCATACTGGGCATATGCACGGTTGCCCTCCCAGTCAAGAAGCTCCACCCTTAGAGTATAGGTGGCCTGGTTGGTCAAGAGATGGACGGCCTCGTTCCCCAGCCAGTATTCTCCGGCTGCATCCCCAAAACCCTGGGAGAGAGAAACATACAAGCAGTCAATGGGATGCAGAAGGAAGAGAGGGAGGGAGGGGAAGGAAGGAAGGAAAAGGGGAGGGAGGAAGAGAGGGGAGGGAGGAAGGGGGAAGGGAGGAGAGGGAGAGACAGAAGTTGGACTAAAAATGGGATTAGATTGGTTCCATTGCTGTTGGCCTTCTGTATGGCCTTGAAAACTTGCTTTTTCTACCCAAGCTTGGGCCCCGGATGTGGGACAGATCCCATCACCTGCCTATGTGGGTGAATTATAGATGGCTGCTATGTGATTCATTTTTATTTTTTTATATTGTCTACTTTATGCATTTTGTTTATTTTATTGTAAGCTGCCTAGAGTCGTGTACGGAGATGGGCGGCTATATCAATCAATCAGTCAATCAAGTAAACAATGGAAGGCCAATTCCAGTTCATGCATTCTATGATTTAGAGCCCTTATTTCCCAGGCTGCATAGCTCACTGAGATCTTCTGAGATCAATTCCAAGGAGACTCTTCCTCAGATAGATACCTTTAACATCCTCAAGGCAGTCATTCTGAGTTTTCATTTGTTATGTGTGGATGTGTTTGGTGAACGTTGCATTCAGCTAAGGTTGCACGTTCCGTTCTTAAATCCATCCGGGCTGAAAAGAACTTTGACAAATTAAATATTGGAAAGAAGAGGGCATAGTGGGTTGGTGACCTCACACTTTCTAGCCAGTCAGTGCTAAGCAGTCCAGCACCTGCAAACCAATTACTTAAAATAAGTTTCCCTAGAATATGGTCTCCATTGAGTGTGTTTCTTGCAGAGAACACTGGATATATCTGGACATAACCATGTAACCGAAAAGCAAGAGTAGCAGACCTGTTTATACTCTTTCCAGTTCTTTTGGAAGCTAACGCTGCCGTTGACCCGGTGTTGGATCACCATCCATCCTCCTCCCTCCGTTTCCATGTCACAGAAGGCCTGAGAAGATAGGAAGCAGAAGCGCTGAAGGGAGAAAACCGAATAAGGCAGGAAGAAAACCACCAGCTTGAAATGTATAGGATGGTCCACAGGACTTTTGAGGAGTTGCTGGTAAGGACCCATATTTTCATCTTGGTTAGGTATACCCAGTTTTTGACATTTTTCAAAACTTCAAGAATTATGGGTACTTTCTGCAGTGGGGGGAGGGAGACAAAAATATTTGTATAACCTTAAAAAAATAAATTTATCCTTCCTTGGTAGCAGTGGGATTAGGAATATGTGACCACCATTTGAATTAACCTTTGAGTTTTAGACAGAATGAAAGGTGGGTGCCTTTGAGTAAACTGCCCAAAGGCACCCACCTACTCAGATTTCCTTGAGTTGCTTTGGTTATGATACAAAGTTTTAGCCATTTTTTTTTTACCCGCTTCCCTTCTTTTCAGTCTGTAAAGATTATACTGTCCAATGTTTCTTCAAGCTGTTTTTCAATGTTTGCGTACCCTAACCCAACCCCAGGAAGTCCTGAATGGGAGGAGGCAGACAGACAGGGAATCCGCCAAATGCAGCCCCCTCTTCCAACTGCCCTGCATTATTCTATTTAGAAGCAGCAACACAGTCTGGCCTTGGGGATCAAACACATCAAAATGAGGCTGCAGGGCCATGCAATTTATGTGAACAAACAGGGCTAGTAACTCAAGGCTGGGAGAAATGCAATATCCTTCATTGCTAGTTTGCAGAACGGCTTCTTTCAAGAGCTGTGGGAACTCCCAGAAATTGCTTGATGGTTGTCTTCAGCCCAAGAGAGTCCAGGAAATGCAAGTCTTTACTGTACTGTGCGGTATTGTCTTACATTAATTTGTCTATAGAACCAACAAGAGCGCGTGGTGTGAATATGCACAAGCCAGATTAGACCTGTCTAGATTTATTCATCTCGCTTGAGGCACAAATGATCAGGCTCAAATGATCCTACTTTGGACACATTATGAAAAGATCCAGCTGTCTGGAGAAGCTCTAAATGTTTCTCAACCTTGGCAGCTTGAAGACGTGTGGACTTCAACTCCCAGAACTCCCCAGCCAGCCATGCTGGCTAGGGAATTCTGGGAGTTGAAGTCCACACGTCTTCAAGCTGCCAAGGTTGAGAAACACTGCTCTAATGCTGGAAAAGGTGGAAGGAAAGAGAAGAGGACAATCAGCAACAAGGTGGATGGACTCAGTTACAGCAGCGATGGGGGCACCACTGGAAGGTCTGAAGGACCAGTTTAGGGACAGATCACCCTGGAGAAGGTTGAACTATGTGGTTACTAAGCGTCAGCACTGACTTGATGGCCCATAATCAGTCAGTCAGTCAGTCAATCAGTGAATCAATCAATCAATCAATCAATCAATCAATCAATCAGATTCATCTAATCTTTGGGTTAACTGACCTTTTTGGGTTCAGTCAAATTGTTAATACGGAGGGTGTAAACCCCACTGAGGTTGAATCCGGACTGAAGGATGTCTGTGCAGTCCTGAAACAGACGGTCGTCTTTTTTCAGAAGAACTGTTAAGGGAAAAACAAGCGCTCTGTAGATTTTTGGATCAAAGAAAGCGAGCTTCCAGTTTTTTAAACTAAAGGATGAGATGGTTGAGAAGAAGGTTTTGGGACTCTTGAGGCAGCGATGCATCTACGGTAACCACCAAGCAAACTCTGAATTAAACATTTGTTTGGGGAAATGCACAATTATATACATTTCATTTGTGTTGTGGGTTTTTTTTTCATTTTTCCCAATTACCAATGTTGTTAGAGTTATGTCATAAGTGAAGGATGAGGAACTATAAATTAAAATCCATGTTTATATTTATTGTTTTGAAATGTATCAGCCAGACTTCAAAATCTGAGCTTGTCAGAAATGTCCCTTGAAGTACAGTATGTATGTGTGTGTGTGTGTGTGTGTGTGTGAGCAAAGAGTGGTGGGAGAAGTTCAAAGTGAGGAAATTCTTTAAAAAGAAACATAGGCTTTAGGAAAATGCACAACACACATTTAAAAATGGCTCCAGGGCTTCAATTGCACAGCTCTTGTCACTGTCTTGATTTTTCTGAGCACACCCTCTGGACACCCCTGTTTCCTGGCACAGCTGAGGGGCCAAACAGCCCAACTGATCCTGGGAGATCAGCTGCACGTGTCTGCCCCCACAACTCCTATCCCCTTCTGCCATTGGCTGAGTAACCATGATGCAAAAGAATGTTCTGGAACTCTTAAAGGCTCAGGGGGAAGAAATCCAGAATGACACATTGACTTCAGATGAAGATCAGCAGGGTCGTGCAAGTTCTACCCCTTGGGGCCATGTGTGTGATGCCATGAGGCGTGTGGAGAAAAGGGTGGGCGTGCATCATGATGCCACAAGGCTCCTGTCTCAGTCTCCTCTTGGCTTCTTCTGTGGATGATGCTGCTTGGAGGTCCTCCAACAGAGATTGGATGGTCATCCATCAGAGCTGCGTCCTGACCTGAGCGAGAGGAAGGTCACTTCCAACTCGATGACTCTACGAATCTGTGAGAGAACAACTAGGAGCTGAGGTAGACCAAGAATGGTGAGAAGAGCCCCGTGTGAGGAGGAGGTTCTCAGGAAAACAGAAGGAAAAGACTCAAAAAGGATGTAATTATTGGTTTAAAACGAAAACAGGGAAGACGAAGTGGAAGTGTCATCTGACAAAACATAAATGAAAACGTTGGAGTTTGGGAGAAAGCTCTGAAATTTACACACTGCAGCTGTCCCTAACCCAGTGCCTTCCAGATATGCGGACTCCAAATCCCATCATCCCCCACTAGCCTAGCCACGTCCTTGATGGCTGCACCTATGGCTTTTACATACCTCCCTCAAAGCCTGTAGGGGACAAAAGAACGCAGCTCCCTGAATGGATCCAAACCATCATCCCTTTCCTTGGATGCCCCAGAATGTACCTTTTCCTTGGGAGACCAGGGAGACCAAACTCTGGACCGACTCCAAGAGCTGCAGCTGCTGTTGCTGGAGGAGGCTGGCGTTACTGCTGGCCACGTGCAGGGACTTCTCCAGACCCTCAATGGTGTTGCTCTGGTGGCTCACCAGCTGCTGGAGCTGTTCCTTCTCGGTCCGAATGTCCTCCAGCTCTTGCAAGTGCTTCGTTTCCATCTGCTGGACTCGGGTTTCTAAGATGCTGCAGAGACAGGAAGACGGTCATGATAAAGGTTGGGTGGTTGGTTGCATCACAGTCACACCAATGGTTTGTCTCTGGGCACAACCCCCGAAGCAAGCAAAATAGCTGGGACAAATCAGATCAATGAAGATGTCAATTAGATGCCTGGCCACCAAAATCTGTCATGAAGACCTTCTTCAGGGCCACCAGAGATATTGTTTCTCTGTCTCAGAAGGCTGCTGAGGCTCTGAAGAAGCAAAGAAACTCATGTAAAATAAGATACTCTTGAGTAACTCAGCCTAAAGACTTCCTATTTCATCTCAAAAACAGGCCACCAGATTTCAGTACAATTATAAAGTGATCTCTCCCCAACCTGGGGACCTCCAGATGGTGGTTTCTAACTCCCAGAACTCCCCAGCTGCATAGTTGTAGCTGAAAAGTCCACGCACATCTGGAGGGCACCGTGGGGAAGGGTGTTGCAGAATTTTCCCAGAGAACAACCCGGGGGTGAGGTATTGGATCATAGTTTCCAAATGGCCTACAAGGGCTGTCCCTGAGTAGATGTATCACAGCTGTCAAGCCTAGAGAATACCAGCAAAGAGGATTCCACTAAACAGGGGCCGCCAAAGGGAAGGGGTGAAAAAAAATCAAGATGGTGCCATAAAGGTGCAATCATAGCAGCCACCTTGACTTTTTTGACCCCTCCTGCTGATGCTAACGGTCTTCAAACAGAGGGTGGATGATGATCTGTCAGAGATGCTTTAGTGCAGTGTTCCTCAACCTTGGGAACTTGAATGTGTGGACTTCAACTCCCAGAATTCCCCAGCCAGCAAGGCTGGCTGGGGAATTCTGGGAATTGAAGTCCACACATCTTCAAGTGGCCAAAGTTGAGAAGCTCTTCTTTAGTGGGTCCTGCAGTGAGCTGCAAGTTGACCTAGATGATTCAAGAGTCAAGGATCTGAGGAAATGCACCACCATTTAAAGATGAGTTTCTTTCCAGAAATCTGCTGTTGTTATTTGGCACAACAATGTTTGGATAATTCCAGAAGATACTCTAAGTCATTATGACGGTACTGATCTCTGGGCCTTTCTTCCATGTGATATGTAGTTGGCCACTGTGTGATGCAAGTTGCTGGGCCAACCGGTGCTCTGGTCTGATCTAGCTCAGCTCTTTTTGAGTTCTTCACGTTTGATTATTCAGGGTAGGAAATGTTGGAATAAATGAATGTGAGGAGTGTTTGGTTGTATAGTTTTGCTTTTGCTCAATAACCGCATTTTTGCATATCCAACCCAATAACAGTTTAATCAACGATCGCTCTTCCTCACCCTGCAATTTTAGGTCCAGTATAATAGAGCATTTAAAAAAAATACACAGGAAGGCAGTTTAATTTTCCACGGTGCAACTGAATTAATGTTGAGTTTAATTGAGTTTAATTTTCCATGGTGCAATCCCTTCCATTCTTGTGAATATTTCCAACATTGCTAAGATCACAGTTCACTGGGTGCTGGCCAGCTGGCTCTCTAAACTTTTGGGAGAAGACTGCAGTTGTTAAGTGCGAGTGTGATTTTGGCTTGTCCATGAGACTTCTTCTCTGTGCCAGAAGTATTTTTACAAAGCTAGTTGATGGTGATCCTGCTTTGCCAAGAGAGAGAAAGGTCAACCGTGGACGCCAAGGTCTCTCGCAAGTGTCATGTAATTTGGTAGAGAATTCAAATCCCCGAGAGGATTTTAGCGGCCTTCCTTTTGTTTTCTTAAATGAAAACTCTTCTGATTGCAAAGATAGGCTTTCCAGCCCATTAGAAATCCCTAACAAAGTGTTGGGTGATAGTCAAAATACTGTTTCTGGTGGTTAAAATGACTTGATTATGCCTTTATTGCCCTAACACATGTATTTCCAAGGGATGGAAGCGAATGTGTGCAAAGCTAGAACTCACTACGTGTTTCAAAGAATCACAGGTTACGTTCACACAATACAGTTAACCAGGTTAGTTACAAACCAGCAGCTGTGTTCAGGCAATATGCTCAGTCTGGGCCACATTAATCAAGATGGTTGAGCACATTGTAGAACTGCGGCCATTTGGTTCACCCTGACAAGTTGTTCCATTTTCTGCAGAAGAGTCTTTGTTATTTGAATTTGTCTTTCCTTAATTCAGCCCTCCCTAATCTGAAAGCATTCCCATGATGTGGGAATTTTAATTCCTAGAATTGCTAGCCAGCATAATATACTGCTGGCCCATGTTAAGATGGTAATCCATCAAGACAAAATCTTCTTTATACAGGACAGATCTCTAATAGCTCATATTTATGTCTTTCCCCCTCTCTTGTTGATATCAAGAACACAACATAATTTTGAATCTTCATTCTGTCTTTGGTATTAGCTACCATACCTTGTTCCAAACACTATCTTGGCGGTCTCTCCTTGAAGACATGGATTAAATGTTGGCCAGTGGCCACTAAAAGTCAACACTGACTTGATCGCACATAATCAATCAAGCACAGATCATGGAAAATAACTGAATAAAGTTTGAGTCTCCCCTCCAGATTAACATCTTTTGAATATAACTGATCAACTCTTTGTAGATTTACCAAACTGTTACATTGTCCTGTCCACATTTTACCATCTTGTCAACAAGAATAGCTCATCAAATGAAGTTATATTACATCCATGGCATTCCCATGATCTACAAAATCAAGCAACTCTATCAAAAGGCATGGGACCAGGTTACCTAAGGGACCGCCTCTCCCCTATGTCTTCAACCCGTCCCACCCGATCGCACAGAGAGGGCATGCTTCGGACCCCCTCAGTAAAAGAACTCCGATTAGCGGGGTCCAGAAGGCGGGTCTTCTCTGCGGTGGCCCCCGCTCTTTGGGACATTCTGCCCCCGGAGGTGCGATTGGCCCCCTCACTCCTGGCCTTCCGAAGGGCCTTGAAGACCTGGTTCTGCCACTTGGCCTGGGGTGGGGAGGGAATACTTCAAGCAGGGGGATGGCTAGCCCTGTAGTGGCCAGCTCTCCGCAGCCTGATTTTCCATCTGCTTGGATCTTCCTTTCTTTAGTATTGTTTTAAATTTTGGATGTTTTATGTGTTTTAGATGTATTTATAGTTTTAATGTTTTTTGTAAGTCGCCCAGAGTCCCCTATTGTGGGGGAGATGGGCGGCGGAGAAATCCAATAAAATAAATAAATAAAATGGAGTAACTTATTTTATAGACTGTCTCCTAGTCATTTTGGCTGGAAGCTGACAAAGAGTTTAAGAAGCTATTCTTAAATTTTGAGAGTTATTGACTGGTGACTGGTTGACTGATGTGTGTTTGGATTTATTCCTGGTGTGCGATGGATTTGAAATCTCAGCAGAAGTGACTTTTTGGCTATGTTGCTGGTGCTGTACTGAGCTTGTGTGGGGGCTGTTTTCCCATGGGTAGGATTTCTTGCCTTCCTGCAACACCCAGCTCCTATTTCACATGGTCTTTTCAAGGCAACAGAGGAATGGGGGCTTGACGGTTTAGTAACTCCCTCTCATCCAACGCTTAGACAAAAAGCGCTGATTGTAAATAAAAAGCATGGATGAGAAGGCAGTAGCAATGCCTTTTATTTTCCTTTTGTGTGGATGGAATGTGGAGATTTTTCTAACGGTGGCAGTAGCCCAGGGCAGGGCACTGATGGAAAGCCATTCTTTGTACACTTCTGCTGGTCAGCTGGACAGAGACAGATTGGCTCCTGTGTATCTCAGCTGTCTGAGGCTGGCAGAATTGCAGACCTTCTGGGTCAACTTCAAATGGCGTTTGAGAAGGCGAATGATGGCTGGGTGGAAGTGTCCTCAGTCTCCAATAATTCTCAGAGGTCAATCAGAGGCCCTGAAATAATGCTCACCAATTCTTCCAACCCTCTGAAGAGGATGAATGAAATTTTCCCTAATCACTTCCTCCTTACACAATTTGCTTGACCCGTCTTAGAGTGAACAAAACTCCTTGTGGGTGCAAACAGGACAAAATAGGATGTTTTCTCTCCATCACCCCTTAGAAGTCTACCACCTTCTTCAAGCAGGGGAACTACCCACTTCCTCATTCTTCTTCCACTTCCTAGCCTACCAGGAGAGATCTGCAACCTCTCAGAACTGTTTCTGCTGCTCTTCAACTTCTCTTCAAGCTCTAACGTACGGGTCTTAGCTTGACATATCCATTCCTGCAATTTCATTTACCCTTCCATTACAAATGCATTTTTCCTTCTCCTGTTTCAGGCCTCAGCTCATCAGTGAAGCCAAGTTCTTTTCAAAGAACTCCCATTTTTTCTTTGCACGGGAAGGCTGGCTTAGTATGACATGGTTGACAAGGCTAAGAGAAAGCTGGGTTGTTCATGGTTCAGTGAAGGGGTATCAAACATGGCTGTCATCTTGAGTTTTGGAAAGTGCCCCTCCTCCCCTTGGCCATCCCTGGCTCAGAATGTTGTGGGAACAACCCAGCCATTGTCTTCACCTATATGGACCAGGCCATCAGGCAAAGTCCTGGTAGAGTTTATTTGTTTGGCATAGCAAGTTCATCATCCCAGGTTGAGGGTTAAACATGTCGTGGGAGCCCAGGCCAAAAACTCTGTAACTGCTGTCAGTGTTTTATTTTTAGAATATTGCAACTTTCTTGAACAATTTTTTCTTCTGAATTTCTAGCCATGAGATCATTTTTTTTAAAATCATTTTTTCTGAAGACTGGCTAGGCTTAATCTCACATTCTTCACTAGCACTCATCCCAGGATGACCTCTTTGTTCCACCAAAATTCCCTTCAAGTCTTCCCTGGGGAGCAGGATTAGGCCCAAGAGAGCAGATCCCCTGTTCCTTCCCGCATCTTCTGAAAGATTACATAGCCTGCAGGGCAAAGCCAGAATTTCTTGGACCTTTTGGTGTGAATGAAGACAAAGCCACCCGCTGCGGGGCAGAAGAGTTAGCCAATGATGTCGCCAATCATATTGCCTAAGCCAGTGTTGTCCAAACTTGGCCACTTTAAGATGAGTGGACTTCAACTCCCAGAATGGGAGGCTGGGGAATTCTGGGAGTTGAAGTCCACTCATCTTAAAGTGGCCAAGTTTGGACAACACTGGCCTAAGCCTTTTCCCCATGTGAATCTGCAATTTCACAATAATGTAAAAATAATTGTGATTGCTGTGGTTATGGATGTGGGGTGTGGGGGAGAGCATGTCGGTGTGGGTGCATGTATGTGTGAAGGCGTACATAGATAATATGCATGAATAATATGCATGTGTGAGGGTATGTGGGAAAGACCTTGGGAGACAGGAGGAAGAGCTGCAGACCAGGCAATGGTCAGATAAGAGGCAGCTGAGTCTGTGGCAGGAATGGGGCCTGGCAAATATCTCAGAAGGGACCCTCCCGAGTTTTTTGGGCTGTAAAGGCGACGGGAGAGAAATGTACTTTCAGACTTGCAAGATTCTGCTAATGTTACCTTACAATAAAGTTAGAGCTAGTCCTTCCGGTTGTGCTTCCTGTCTGGACTACCTTGCAAGGCTGACACACGCATTGCTTTTTTAAAACAAAACCTTGACAGTCTAGCAGGACCATCTGACATCCACCTCCAGGGCTTACATCTTGAGCAACCTGACTCTAACAATCTAGGAGCAATGGCTTAAGACTTGGATGACTGCCTCCCCCTCCCAGAACATTTGTGCTAAACGTGAGGATGGGGACAATGAGTGGTGTGCGATCACAGCCAGGGGAGGATTAGGGGAGGAGAAAGCCTTTGGTGGCTTTCATCACACTGAGCCCCTTCTCTCCCCTGACTCTATTGAAACCCTCTGGCTCTGAGCCGAGGGGAAGCCAAATCTATTTTTCTCCCCGCCCCGCCCCAATCTGCAATTGCTCCATATCCCTTTGCTGTTTGAAAAGCTCTCTGCTTCTGGGTCATTTCTGGCTGGGGTCCCAGTGAGTATTTTTCCAGACCAGTGTTTCTCAACCTGAGCAACTTGAAGATGTGTGGACTTCAACTCCCAGAATTCCCCAGCCAGCTCTATGGCTGGCTGGGGAATTCTGGGAATTGAAGTCCACAGATCTTCAAGTCGCTCAGGCTGAGAAACACTGCTTTAGGTAGTCCTTAGCTGTTCAAGGGCTAACGTGACATCGATCACCTTTTCTAACACCTTCCAAAGGCAGTGAATAAAATCTGCCAGCCTTTGCTTCAGCAGAGCCTGAGAAGGGGACTAGATGACCTCTGAGGTTCCTTCCCATTCTGGAAGGAGGTCAGGGGACTGCAGGGACTGGGAACAGAGGCAGAGTCAGGACAGGCAACAGCACTGGGGCAGCTGGCCTCGTTTTCTGCCAGCCCATAGCGGGGAACCTTTCCGCTTGGCTGTGGGGAAAGGCCCTCTGCACGAATTGTCTTCTCCTTGGAGGCCAAAGGCCACATTCCAGAAATTCAAGCTGGTGGTAAGGACATGCAGAACATCACACAGATTAGCAAACCAGAGAACTGGGTCACCCTGAGAACCAGAAGGATCCCGCCACGAGGAGAACATTTGGCTGACGGTGTCCAAGCGAAGGCTCCAGGGAGGATGTGATTTTGGATTAATCGGTACACCGGCTCCCTTCTTTCCATTGCAAATCAGGCAGGCAGAATTTGGTCTCACCTACCGACGTTTGGAGACCGCCTTCTCCAATATTCTAAATAGATGCATTTTCTCTCCCTGCCCAACTCTTCACAACACTGGAATTCAGCTTGGGGGTTTATTTCGTTCAGCCAAGACCTCACCTGTTCTGGTTCTGGAGCTTGTGAATCTCGTTTGTCTGCATCAGCAGCTGCCTTTCCAACTTGTTCGTGGACAGGGAATTCTCCAGGAGTTGGATTTCGATGCGTGAGGTTTGGTTCAGGACCTAGGCATGGAGCAAAACAAAGCCAAGGTCAGGGTCGAAATCTGAGTCAGAGACTCACAGTCCCTTCTCAGCGCCAGAGCTCGACCACAGAGAATAGTGAGTAACGGGCATCATGATGCAGTTCAACCTCAGAACTGGCTCACGTAGAGCATTAACTGCGCATCAAAATCACGTAGAGCTGTTTTGTCCACAGTCCACACTGGCTTGCTCAAGATTCATGCTGTGCCTACTAATATCCCATCACTGCGAGGAAAAGGATGAAATGTCCCTGATCAGGACATTTCCCCCATCAACTCACACAATTCAAGATCCCATGATGGGGATGAACTAGATCCAAACATAGTGTATTTCAGATAAACCCACTGACATCAACAGGATGTAAGTTAGTTGTGGGGGGGGGTTGGAGTTTTTGCTTTTTTTGGTGCCTTTGAGTCAATCTTAACCCCTGACAATTTCCTTCTTGGCAACATTTTAGGAAGTGGTTTAGTGCTTTCTTCTTCCTAGGGCTGAGAGAGCATGACTAGTCTTCTGTAGGACTCGAACTGTTGGTCTCCTGGTTTCTAGCCTGGTGCCTTTAACCACGACCCCAAACTGGATCTTGGCCATGGATTACAAGCCAGTGATTTCACTGGGTCTACTATAAGTCTGGGCCCTATATTTAATTATAACTATTTACATTGCGGCACACTCAATTGCTTGTTTTTTCATTTTCCATAAACACACACACGCAGATGGAGTTCTTAGAAACGAAGCCAAAGTAGTATGTTACAAGTCTCTCCATAGTTTATTTTTATTTTTTTGCAAAATCTAATTCATCTGGATAGTACCCTGTTATCTTAATGACAAACTAGAGCTTAGCTGTGAGCTAATTCTTGTGGCTTCATCAACGGCTGATTAATTCTGGTCCTGTCAGATTGTGAGATACACAAGGAGAAGAACTGGCCTGTCTTGGAAAGTGTTGTTGTTTTGCTACTAAAGGAACTCTGTTTTTTTTTTAAAGTCAATTTCAAGAATAAAAGTCCAGAAATCAAAACAGAAGATTTGGCTGAATGTCTTCATATGCAGAGTCTGCTGAAAATCTGGAAAGTTAAATCCCTGTGTACCTTCTGAATATTCAAGCATCTCTTTCCTTTTCCTGAACTCCCCCATCCCTGTAAAAAATCACCTGGGTCTCCACATCGGTCAGCTTTCGTGTCTGCTCAGCCGTTTGGCTCAAGAGATTGGTGCCAATCTCCAATATTGCAGCGGTCTGGTTCTGTACCACGTTCTGTTGGATGTGGGCCATCTCAGTCTTGATGTTCATCTGGATGAAGTTCTCCAGCTAAAGGAAAAGCAGCCCCATGTGAGAAGGAAACGTTTCTGAACTGTCTTCTCCCCAGCCTTGGTTTCTACCAACATGATTTCAATATCCATTCCTAAGAAGACCTTAGGTCTTTCTTAAAAGACAAACACTCATGGTTAGTCATACCCTTGCTTGTCTCCAGAGGCACCCCATGGATTCTCTCCCCTCCTGGAGAAACCAGACTCCAGGCAATAGGATCTAGACGATTGCCTAGGACTCTCTGGGTCAAGCAAAGTCTTGATGGTTAGAAATCATTGTGGCATATTCATTGCCCCTGGATTGCTGCCTAGAAATTTTAGCTGAGAAAGAGGTTCAGAGTGGGAAAACATCTTCTGACTGAGCTGGAATTCAGAGCAGCTTCAAACCCTGATTGCTCCAACCAGTAGTTCAGTCTGTCTCCCTCCAGCCATTGTTCTGCAGCTATTCCAGACATTTTTCCTTCATAAACATGTTGAGGAAATGGGGGGGCCACATAAAAGAGGAAGATGAGAGGCAAGAACGCAACCAACGTTTGATCAGGAAGCCCCTTTGCTCTCCTCAAAATTTCTCCTTCTGAAAATACTCAAGTGTGAATTAGTCTGTGGGTCACACGGGGGGAGTCAAAAAGTCAAGGGCATGGGCCACAAGCATGTAACACGTGGAATACATATAACACTCTGCACACCTAAGAAAAGGGCAGGGCTTCAGTCACACAATGGTGGCCACCGTCATGGCTTTTTGGACCCCCCCCGCCCCCTTTGCAGATACCTGGTATCACAAATGCCACCTAACAGTCAGAAGACAGGACGGAAACTCCTTCATCTCACAACACATGGACAGACTCAACCAGTGTCAACTGTTAGCATTTTAGATCAAGCCAAGTCCAAAAACACTGGAAGCCTGGCCTTCCGACAAATCACAGAGATAAATCACACTCACGCGCCATTAAAAAGAGGCAATAAAGAAGCTAAGAAGGAAACAGAGCAGAACAGAACCTCTCCAGCAGCCAACACTCAGATTGGCAGGGATCAGCACCTGGCAAACAATCGGGCAGAAAACAATGCCCTAATCAAGGAATCACCAAGGAGAAAACCACATGCCCACCCACACTGGCAGGGCAAGCCGCTGTATATAAAGAGGGAGCAAACCCCACTCCCTTCGAGCACTGATGATGTTCCCTGGTTGGGTCGTGAAACGTCTGCAAGCAAACAGCCAGAGAGCACCAGGACTCCACAGCCGAAAGGTTCCTCAGAGGGCCAACATTTCTGTGTTCAGCGTTTAGAAGGTTTAACGACATTTTAGCTACCAGGAACAAAGCTAGGTTGCTTATCAGCCTGAAATGATAAAAATGCAACCAGAAGTGTAGGCAGTCCAACAAAACCACAACGCAGTGCGTTCTCTTTCCACAAAATGGCTTTATTCTTACTGTTTTGAGGGCTTTCAAAAATTAAAATCAAATTATTCCCATTAATTGACCAATTAAATCATCATTCTCCATCACTCGTTCCATAAGACGCTTTCCAGCACAACCTTCTGGTGCCCTCCAAGTGTGTCAGACTTGAATCCCCATAATCCACAGCCAAAATGGCTGACCCTTCTTGTTGGCAGGGATGCAGGAGCAGCAATCGAACACCTTGAGAAAAGGCTGATGGCATCTCTAAACGGCTCCAGGAATTCAACGCTTCCTCATTTCTTGTTCCAAGGATTTCAGGGAGACCTTAGAAAGCAATATCAAAGGAAACATCCCGCAGTAGACAGGGGTGTCAAAATAGTCAATATGGCCCCTTTTTTACTTCCAATGCTCATGTGGGTGTAGGGGCCATATTGGCTTTTTTGATCCCAGTGCTCTCCAAACCTGTCAGATGCTGCCTCCCAGAATCCCTAGCCAGCATAGCTAAGGATTCTGGGAGTTAAAGTCCAGCGAACTTGATGGTCATCCAACTGGAGCTGGTAGTATGAAACTCCTCAGAGGACAGAGGCAGGAGGATGGCATGGCATGGCACTCATGCCTTATGGATATCCCAAAGGTGGCTGATTCTTCTTTGTGGAAACAGAATGCTGGACCAGATGGACCAGATGGACCAGATGGACCTAGATGGACCAGAAGTCCACCCATCTTAAAGTTGCCAAGGTTGAGGAACCCTGCTGCAGTGGCTGGATCCATCAGGGCCTAAAATTCAACCCATCACTATGGACCGAAGATTGCCCTAAAATGATACCATCACCCAATATAGAACACTAGGATTAGAAGCTGGATCTCGTAGGTTATTTAGGTCAACTTCCTGCTTGAGTCTGTAAATTGACTGTAGGAGCAGTCAGCCAGTGGAACAGCCTGCCACCAGATGTGGTCAGTTCCCCTTTGCTGGAGTCTTCCAACGGCGCCTGGATGTTGATCTGTCAGAGATGCTCCCAGAATTCCCCAGCCAGCCTTGCTGTCCACCCGTCTTCAAGTTGCCAAGGTTGAGGAACCCTGCTGTAGTGGATCCTGCATGGGGCAGAGGAGTGGACCAGCTGACATTTAAGGTTCCTTCCAGTTTCTAAGAAGGGAGCCCATCCTTCTTCCTAAGGAATTCATGCCCTGACTGAACCGCCCGTGCCACTGAGATGAATCTCACGATCATGAGTGGAAGTCCTCCTTCTCATAAGTTCATCCCATTGCCACGGGCAGGACCTGGCTCTCTGCCACGTGGTGCTCCTGCAGCTGTGTTAGGAGAGCAAGTATTTCTTCTCCTTCCCTTCCCACCGGTGGACAGCAGCAGTACAGGCCGGTACCATAGACACGTGAGCTTCTGCAACTTAGGAATCGGAGGCGGTCCTATAAACTGCCCCAAATCTTTTGAAGGAGGGCATTCCAAATAAATGCTTGTGATAGAAAAATAGATAGATAGATGATAGATAGATAGATAGATAGATAGATAGATAGATAGATAGATAGATAGATAGATGATGGAGACAGACCATGTATGGAATCACTGTGAATCTCCTGGGCAAAGCAACATAAGGACGGATGTAAAATCACTATGTCTGCCCCCCGTCCCCATTGCCCAACAGCTGGGAAATGTCTGCATGACTCCCTCTTGGGATCCAGTAACACCATCAGAAAATATGTTGAATGGTTTATGACCATGTAAGAATAAACATTTCATTTTTTTTTGTAAGCCGCTTCCTCTTCTGAGCATTTGGTGAAACCCCTTTTCAAGAGTGCCGGCTTTAATCAACTAATGGCTGTGGGCTTCTTTGGAGAAACTATCACTGCAGCTTTTCCCCTTCCTGCCTGCCTGCCTGCCTGCTTGCTGGCTAATTGAATAAATTGTTAGCTCCACAGATCTCACTTCATTTAGACTCCTGGAAGCCCTCGCCTGGAGCAAAATGGTGCCAAGTTCAAGGAAAGGCAAAGTAGTATTGGGTCTGGTCTATGGCCTGGCAGGATCTGATGTTTTTAAGGTGGACACATTTGAGGGTGGTGACCATGAGAACAAGCTAGGGTTTAAAACCTAGAGCAGTGTTCCTCAACCTTAGCAACTTGAGGAACACTGACCTAGATGAATAAGAGATTCCTAAGTCTTCCTCAATCCTTCATACATGTGGGACTACAATGCCCAGCTTTCTCAGCTAGGGCTGGGGATGAAGGACAGGACATACCACCCCTGAACCAAAAGAACAGCCCTGGCATCTGGCTGAGAAGCATCCGCTTCTGGATGACCACTTTCATGCAACTAGAAGTTACATTGTGAGAGGCAAGCATAATGGGTGTAAGATCCATCGGCTGTTTAGGTCTAGTTACTGGAGGCAGGGGCATTCAAAGGGGGAGGAGGTCAAAAAAGTCACACCCCACCTACATAAAAGAGGATAGAGTTTTGATTGTCCAGACACAGCTGTCATGATGACTTATTTGACCTCCGGAAAATCTTCCTTCCAGCCTCCAAGTCATGTAGAAGTGCCAGACAGCTAATGAACTTTTAGATGGGGGATTCAAATAGATGGGTTTAAGAATTGTTTTGAAGGCCTGGAGAAAATAGGTTAAGCTGCATTCAGACCACAAATTTATCCCAGTTCCTGAATGAATGGGTTTTCTGGTTTCTCAGAATACATAGAATCGCTACCTAAACAAACAGGCTGGCTTTGCACCACACGCACACACATACAGTTGCACACCGATTAACGCTCCCCATGCTTTGCATGTTGGTGAACGTGCGTCTGCTTGGCCTGCAACTCAGCTGGTCCAGCGGGTTGTGTGAATGCAGCCATGTGCCTGTCTTTGCAGAATGCTCCTCTCAGCCCAGACTGCCTCCCAGGGATGTTGTTTTGGAGATAATTTTGGGAAGTCACCTTGAGCTCTCGAGGAGAAGGGGAAAAGAAATGCAATAAAGAAGAAAGGAGAATGCTCTGATGGCATCGTTGATAAAGACGCGTAAAGACTGATGAATGAGGTTCCACGATCAACCATGGATGCTGACGATAAAATCCCCCGGGGAGTTCACAGTCACTTCCTTGGGATAGGCGATGGTGGCTGTGTTCACGCAAGATAGAAAGAAGATTCATGTTTTGGACAGTAATGAAAGGCAGATGTTCCTCTTTTAAACCCACAAGGGAGATGTGTTTCCTGAACGGCTCTATTTTTAGGAGAGATACTTATAACTGAGATCGCTCTGATAAATTCCAGCTTTTGGGAAGGCTCTGGGAAGCGGGGGCTTCCAGCGAGAGGCCAACGGAGTCAAGAGGTCCTCGGCTGGTGGCAGCACAGAAGCTAAGAGCTTCAAAGGCAGCTGGCAGGCCAAAACTCAGCCAGGAGCCCGCTCTGAGCCAGAAATGGATTTTCTGCACCACGAGGCCAAGAATTCATTTGGAAAGAATTAGGACAAACGCAGGAGGGGCCGCTTTAACTAATCCCCATAACTGTCGGTGGCACAAAATTTGTCCCCTCTTTTTTTTCTAAGCCTACTTCAGTGGGAACACTTGAAAAGCGACCTTCAGGTGGATCAGGTGGCTTCCCGGATCACCAGGAACTCCCCAAATTGTCCAAGAAGAAGCATTTCAGAAGCAAGCGGTTGTTCCCATGGTCACAATGTCACCCAAAATTGATAGGGGTTGTCCAAGAAGTCACCAGGAGTTGATGCAAGGAGTTGAGTCAAGTCAGCAGGCATTGATTCAAGGATATCTTTCCTTTGGTTCAGCTGGCTGGAAATGCCAAGGCAATCCTGGTGGAATCTTGAGAAAATGAAGCAGAGTGAGACCTGATTTATGCATGGATGGGAGACCACAAGGAAATCCCACAGTAGTAGATTAGATTAGGAAGTTGAAAAAAACAGGCCGGAAGAAAGCAATGGCAAACTACTTCTCTAATGTGATGAGGAAGCCTACCTGAAGTGTCTGTGAAGTCAGCAGAACTTGGGTCTGACTCGAATGAGAGTTTCTTTTTCTCTACTTCTGTAGTACAGTTTCCAGCACAGCAGTGTTGTAGATCATTTGACCAAATCACCGATTTAGTAACTTTATTAAGTTTTGAAACAATAAAAACTAACGAGAACTAATATTAAGAAAATGAAGAAGAGAAGAAAGGTTGAAAAGAGAGAAAACAGTAAAGATTAAAAGTGCAGAAAGGAAAAAAAAAGAACAAAAAGAAAGAAAGAAAGAAAGAAAGAAAGAAAGAAAGAAAGAAAGAAAGAAAGAACGAACTTCCGACCCTTCTCACAACAGATATAAGTAACAATATACATCCAACTCTTACTCTAAGTTTAAAAAACAACTTCCATTATTTCTCTTAATCCATAATATTTCTAATCATCAAATCCATACAACAAAACTTCATTTTTTTCAGTCGTTTGCAAACAGTCCAAAAAAAAATTCCAGATAGTATTAAAAGGACACAATGGCTTATCGCGAATCAGTGCCGTCAATTTCACCATCTACCCCGTCACTGATTTAGGGCGGAAGAAAGGTTGTCCAGGATGGTATCATGTTGTCCACCAAGCATCAACTCTCTTCCGTTCCAGCTCCGAACGAGATACTGCTTTGCATGCAATAAAGCAAAACGCCTAATTCATCCTTCCAATCCACTCATCGAGTCCAGCATCCGCTGAAAAACCACTCTCAAAATCCAGACCCAAAACCCACCATCAGGAAGGCAGCTCAGGTCCCCCTTGGAGTCCCAAAGCAGGAGCGTCTGCACGATGGGCTCCAGAAGGTCAACATCGTGGCCGCGATGGCGCCATCAGAGCTCTGCCTGGTGGTCCATCTTGACCTTTTTGGCCACACCCCGCAGACGCTCTTGCCCCAAAGCCTAACTAAATAAAATCCTCTCCACAACTTTGTAAAAACCCAGTAAGGTGAACACCCAAGTTATTCCAAAGCAGCAAGGCTGCTATTGAAAAGATTGCTCTTTCTCTGCGTCCTGTTTAGTCCTATTTAGGCAGGATCCCTAAAGATCCCTTCTGGAATTCACACCTAGGACAGGTGGATTCCAATCAGAGAAAATTGTCCTGCAAATAACTTATCATGATCTGAAACTATTCCTGCAGCTTAAAAATGCATTTATCTTTTTTGCAGCCACATCACACTTCAGACTCATATTTCATTTTTGGTTAGTCTATAGATCGGTCGGTCGGTCAACAATACCTGGGAAGATTACTTCAGAGAAGGTGAACAATATCCATCTATAAGCAGCATCTTAAAAACAGTGCAGGGATTAATAACTGCCAGCATGATTTGTCAAACAGAAGTCTTGGTCACACTGGTTTCATTTTTTGATCAACTCTATTAGTTGATTGTGGGGATGCAGGGGACCTAATATATCTTGATTTCAACAAAGCATTTGGTGGAATACCTTATGGCATTCTGATTAGAGTGAGAGAGACTCGTTCTTGAAAAATCCATGCTCGCTGCACTGCTTTCAAGACTCTTTCAAGATATTTTCAGGAGTCCTAGATTTCACCAACAGACTGTAGTTCCCCAGTTCCTCCTTTTGCCTTTTTGGAAGACAGATTCTCACAGGGCCTTCTTGAACTAGACTGATTGAAAGAGACGGGTCACTAAATTATAGAAATCTCAGCACCTGGATACTTTCCCTTTAGCACCCCATTCATCTCCAAGTTCTCTAGGGTAGAGATCTTTTCATTCTCTTTTTAAGAACCCCATTAGGACAAGGGAGCTGGCTGTTTTCCTTTTAATGAAAGAATCTGCAGATATGCCAAGCTTTCATCGTCATGGCTGCCATCTTGACTTTTTTGACTCCTTTGGACAGTCCTGCCTCTGCTCAAGTCCCGAGGGCTTCATGGTCTCTGAGGGAAATGGAAGTTTCCTTTAAAAAAGCCTTTTTTAAAAAAAAAGTAAGAAAGAAATAATCCCCAGAATTAACACAGGAAGTGGGAGGAAACTATTAATAATACTCTGATCTTTTTGGAAAAATAAATGTAAAGTGGGCCCTTGGGAGGCCGGAAGGAGAGGAGAAGCGAAATACAGAAAGAGATGCCTTTTCATTGAGGCAGAAGGTTTCGAAACATGGGGAATCATTAACGAATGCATCCTGATCTTGAGTTAGACACATGATACTCAGCTGTCCCCAAACCAGTGCCCTCCAGGTGTGTTGGACTACAACCCCCATCAGCCCCGGCTAGCATCTGGAGGCTACTGGATAGGAAAACACAACCTAGCGCAGCGGTGGTCAATCCCCAGCCCTCCAGGGTGATCTGGCAGAAGGCTCTGCAACTCGCCATAGGTGGAGGGAGTGAACGGTGGGTGGGGCTGCAGCACATGATGCGTGTGGCCAGACCAACAGTGGGCACCGATTCCCTGTCTTTTGGTCACTCAGTATGTATCTCTATGGCTTCTTAGCAAGAAAAGCTAAAAGTTGTCTGGGTTGCACGCGTTGGATACATCATCCCCTCCCACCCAACTGTTTCTTTCACGTGCAAAATAGAGGAGGCATCAGCTGGTGTCCTCCTTTCCATCTCTATTCTGCTGAAGCATAAAAGGGTTCAAGCTGGAATAAGGTTGCTCCCTTTGAGACCCTAATTAGGCACACATTGTTTCTTGTGGCTCTGGAAAGCTAATCCTCTTCATCATCTGGAGAGAAATCACAAGATACAAAGACCTGCAAATAGAAGTAGAACGACTGAGGCAAAAGAAAGCAAAGATAGTACTAAGAGTATTAGGCACCTTGGGTGCAATCCCAAAACATCTGGAGCACCCCTTGAAGACCGTCGGCATTGGGAAAACCACCATCTGTCCATTGCAAAAGGCAGCTTTGCTTGGAACAACTCACATCCTGCGACGATGCCTTTCACACCATCACACAACATCTGCCTATCCCAGGTCCTTGGGAAGGACTCAATAGGGGGATAAAAGTGCCAAATCCAGGCTAAACATCTGGCTGACTGTGTGACCCCTCCCATAATAATACATTAAACTTGTATGCCACCCAACTCCCACATTGCCATTGTGAGATGACTCTGCCTCCTGGGAATATAAAGATAAACCACATGAAAAGACTTGCATAACATCTAAGAGGAAGGAGGGATAATAAAATTGTAATTATCTGTTGAAAAGAAGGTCGAAAGTCTCTTATGTATTTCTTAATTTGAATTTCTTCCTGTCTTCTTTATTTTTTGCACTTTCTTGTTTCTTTTTCTTTCTTTCTTTCTTTCTTTCTTTCTTTCTTTCTTTCTTTCTTTCTTTCTCTTTCTTTCTTTCTTTCTTTCTTTCTTTCTTTCTTTCTTTCTTTCTTTCTTTCTTCATTCTTTTCTTTTCAATTTGTCTTTTATTCTATGGGAAGAATTCTCAATCAATAATAATACTAATAAGATATCCTGTAGATAATGTAGATTGTTATGATTAAATCCTTGGCCCTTTTTAGTCTCTCACCTGCTGTTTGTGCTCCTCTCCCTGATTTTGTCTGAGTTTTATCCCATTTGGCTAATTTTGGTCTTTGCTGTTTCACCAATAAACATCGAGTTTTATTTTTTGCTAGCTGAGCTGAGTGGTGGGTACATTTGCTCTCATCCCGATCTGACCAGGCACGGGTAGATACAAGCTCAACCGGAAATTCTCCACTGTAACTTTGCAAGAACAGGTGTCCCAATAAAATGAGAATTGGAGTTAAATTTTAACTCCCTCAAAAGGAGAGATAAAAGGCAGATAAAACTAATGCCTTGCTTAAACACCTTGTAAAAACGAGCTATTTGTCAATTGCAGGGCAGGATTAAGGTTTTCCCTGGGAAATATTTAGATCGGTGTTTCTCAACCTAGTCAACTTGAAGATGTGTGGACTTCAACTCCCAGAATTCCCCAGCCAGCCATGCTGGCTGGGGAATTCTGGGAGTTGAAGTCCACACATCTTCAAGTTGACTAGGTTGAGAAACACTGATCCAGTGAAATATGACATGATCGCAGCCAAAGGGGTGAGTTGAGGTATTGGGGTGCAGAGACTAAAAAATGATTACATGTTAGTATGCAAAGCATACAAACATTAAATGAATTAATGTACAAATGAGTCTTCTTTTTCAGACCCTGAACTTACGTAGGCTTAATTAAGAAGGGATAGAAAAAAAATGCAGGGAGATTAATAGCAGAGGGGGTCCTCAAGGGAGTCAAAAAAGTCAAGATGGGGTCACAAAAGTCAAGATGGGGTCACAACCCTGTGAGCAAAGCCCTGCAAGCAAAGTTTTGGCCACCATCTTGACTTTTTTGACCCCCTCCTTGCAGACACCCCTGACTGGCCAGGACTTCTCTGAGCTTGGGGTCCATCCGTTTCCAGACTCCTGAGTTGCCCCTCACCCGCTAAAGCTAGAGGAAGCTTGGCAATGCTGTCTATGAAATGAGATCCAAGTTTTTTCCAAGTTTTTCCAACGTTTTTCCAAGTTTGCTCATCAATCTAGTATCTGGATTTGTCACTGAGCTGCTGAGTGGCTTCTCACTGTTTGGGACCCAGCGGATCTCGGTTCACCCGGTTGTGTCCTCTCTTGCTAGCTCTTGGTTACCCAAGCAGAGAGCATCTGGCTACCTCTCCTCTCTTTGAATCCCTTGAGTTTTGCGGGCATCATGAAGGTCTTCTCCAACGACTCTTGCCTTGCGTTACGTGTCCAAAATATCCAACTTTTAGTTTTGTAATCGGTGCTTCCTGGGAACCGTCTGGTTTTCGTTCATCTAGGACGAGGTGATTTAGCACCCGGATGGTTCCTCGTTAATCATAGTTCCCGGCTGCCAAGCTGGACCCTGACGCAAACTTTCCTTGCTCTCGGCCACCCCCCGACGAGACTCCACATACTCTTTTGGCCAAAATTCATTTCCTCTGCAGTGAAAAACATAGCTGGATTGTGGAAGACTTCCATCGCCAGCCCTTTCGCTTCATTTTAGATAAAATAAGGACAATAATCATGACATGCGGAAAGTATCAGTGATTTGGGGATGACCCTGCCTTGTTTTGTTGGCCTGAGTTCCAAGCTTTGCAGAAACCATGGGTTTTGTAGTGCCAGGGCTGGGGAGGATCACCGGCAGATGCTGCTGGACTGTGTGATTGGGGCTGAGTGGTGAACTGCTGGCACAGGGTGAGGCCAGGGAAAGAAATGTTGCCCGTAGGCAAAACGCTTTGGCTTTACTTCCTTGTGAGGGCCACCTGAATCAATTTATTAACAAATCATTAGAGGCTTTTGTAAGCCATGGATTAGCTTCCACCAGAGCTACTCAGTTATAATCCTTTTTCTGTGCTTTTGCTTGTAAGAATCAGCACATCCTCAACCCTGCTCGCAGGAGCTAGAAGAGTTGACCCCCAAGGCTTCGTAGGCTGACCCCCAAGGCTTCATGCCGAGACCAGCTGGCAGGTTGCAACTCTGACCCCTTGCCAAGAAACTTTGCAAGCCAGCCCGGACTGGAGGATGACATGACATCCAGCTTCAGCTACAGTTAGAGGTATCCGGACATGAGTTTATCATGAGCATGCTAAAAAGCACACCCAAAAGTGGAAATCTCAAATGCTAATATTCCCCCCTCCACTGGACTATTATGGGATAGGATGCCTTTGTGTGCATGTCTATGACGATTACCAGTCGGCCTATTACTTCCTTGTTTAACCTGTATAAAAGATGGTTGCAGCTTCATGAAAGGGCGCTTAATCTGGACTTGGGTCCCGAGCCACCTCTTTGCTTCTGCGTGGAAATAACGTGTTTCGATTCCAGTTTCTTCGACTCTGCATGATTGATTGCCCCCCCCCCCTCGTGCCGGGTGACATGAACCCAGAAGCACCAGGCCCCTCCAACCCATTTTTCCAAGGGGGCTCCTGAGCAAGAGACGCTACATGCACGGGAGTAACCGCTCCTGGATTTTTCACCCTCGGTCTTGATTCTCTTTCCCAAAAAAGTGGAACTGAGACTGAAATAAACCTGCAAATCCTCTTCTGCTGCTTAGGTCTCCTTTTCACCATATTTGGGGAAGCTGGGGTCTCTGACTCAGCGAGGGGAGGGAGGCACTCCGCACATGCTAAGAGGTACCTTCCTCTTTCTTCTTCCTGACATTTCCAGACCCCAGTTGTCAAGTGGCACAGATCGGCAGGCGTCCAAATTTTCTCCTTAACTGGCTGGCCGATCCTTTCTGCTTCGTTTCCTAATTCTGTCCTTCTCTTTCCCTCTACCCCCTTCCCACCATCTCTATTTGTTTCTTTCAGGATCTGAATCCAAAGAAAACAGGGCCTGTTAAGTGATTCCAGCTGAATTTGTCAAAAACAGCCTATTTTGGGGAGGGACACAGAGTTTTCAGAGAGGCCATTGAAAGAAGTGGCACCTGCTCCTTGTAAAAGCACCCGTTGAGCTCCTCACACACTTCGGGGAGCCCCAAACTGCAGCAGGAAAGCATTGGCCAGGACCTCAAGAAAGAGAGTTTCAACTTAAAACGGATTAAAATAGGGAGATGGCCAGACCCAAGCAGAGGCTGGATCTCAGCAGCCCTGCAAAAGCTTTGAATTCACTGCAGATGGGTGTCAGATTTCTCAACCGCTCCCACCAGGAATCCAGGAATCCGAGTTCAGTTAGGGAGTGAGATTTCCCCAGTAGGATTTGGCATTTGCCCCCTTCTCTCCCCACTGAACCACAACCCAGTAATCCTGGGCATAACTGCTCAGAAACTACCTCCATGGGTCTACAGAAAATTACATCCAGGTCAATGTTCCCCAACACACGTGCCCATGCACAGATTGGTTGAACTTCTCAGTTGCAACACCTGATCTGTTACAGTAATCCTCTTTTCAAGCAGGCCAGACAGTAGTCCTCGTTTTTTTTCGTCTTTGCTTCCTCCAGAGTTTTATCAGAGTCCATGCCACAGACCGGGAATGCTCAGGTCGGGACAGATTTGCAAAGAGTGAGGCAGAAAGATGGAGTTATTTCCTTCCTTCCAATTGCTGATGTTGGTCACGCTTGGAAAATGTGCGATTTCATGAGAAAAGAAGAGCAAACTTGGCACTCTCTAGGTTGCCCAGCTCTGATGCTGGGAAAGGTGGAAGGAAAGAGAAGAAGAGGATGGCCAGCAGCAAGTGGAGGGACTCAGTTACAGGGGCAATGGGGCCGCCATTGGGAGCCTTGAAAGAACAGGTTAGGGAAAGATTGTCATGGAGAAAGTCTATCTATGTGGTGGCTAAGAGTCAATACTGACTTGATGGTACATCAATCAATGCAAAGGCCCAGCTCTCAGGAGAAGGCTCTAATGCTGGGAAAGGTGAAGGAAAGATAAGAAGAAGATGACCAGCAGCAAGGGGGATGGACTCAGTTACGGTGGTTATGGGGACACCACTGGAAGACCTGAAGGACCAGGTTGGGGGCAGGTCATCATGGACAAAATCTATCCATGTGGTCACTAAGGATCAACAACAATTTGATGGCAGAGAATCAATCAACATGAAGACCCAGGTCTCTGGAGAAGGCTCTAATGCTGGGAAAGGTAGATGGAAAGAGAAGAGGATGACCAGCAGCAAGGGGGATGGACTCAGTTACAGTGGTGATGGGGAAGAGATGTTGGAAGAGCTGAAAGACCAGCTCAGGGACAGATCGTTATGGAGAAAATCTATCTATATGGTTGCTAAGAGTCAACAGTGACTTGATGGCACGCAATCAAATCAACACTGCCCAGTTTGTTCATAGATCAGAATTTCTGTGACTGAGGAGGCTTCTCAAGGTTGTGCTGAATACAGCCAATCATTATTCCAATCTGTTTGCCAACAGCTTGCATAAACATTTTGTTTAAACCCTGTTTCCCAAGATGGAATAAATACTTTGTTTATATAAAGTGCCTTGATGGGGAAGGAGGAAAGGACTAGTATAGAATTTCAATGATCCACAAATCTGTCCTCAAATCAGAAATTCCCTTATGATCAAACCACTGTGTTTTATGCATTATTGCTGGACCACCATGTTCTTGTTCTTGTATTTTTTTTAAAAAATGTTATTTTTCTTGTTCGTTGTTTATTTTATCTCTGATTATTCATACCGTATTGTATTTTTATTGTTGTTGCATTGTGAGCCATCCAGAGTTGTCTGGAATTGGGCAATGCCTAAATTTTAAATTAAATTAAATTAAATTAAATTAAACCACTGGGACGTCTGTGAGGAGGAGGGTCAATAAAGTCAAGATGGCAGCTTCAACCATGCAACCAAACCTCTACCCCTTTTTAACAGTTGGGGCTTTGATCACAAGAGTGTGGCCGCCATCTTGACTTTATTGACCCCCTTCTCTGTGGACACCTCTGGTTGGTTAGCCTGCTTAAAAGTTCTTAAAAGGTTGTGGTGTATCCTCCGTGCATTAGCTAGGTGATCTCACCTAGGTTACATTTCAAAACCGTTTGGGGTACTACTTTAGGACCAGAGAATCTGTCAATTACTGTCTAACTCATCCAGAAATTCAGGGTTAATGATTTATTGTCCCAGCACCCTGTTTGGCTAGAATAAATAATGAAAAAGGGTGAGAAACTGAACAGGAATACGAACACGAACACCACCGTATTCCATCCAAAAAAATCAAATTACAATCCCTGAAAATATTCTAGAGGACTACAGCTCAACCCTGAACCAATATCTACAACATTTGGCATGTAACAATTATAAAGTTCTCTCTTGCCTGCAGATTTCATCCCAATCATCTGAAAAATAATTTTCTAAAGTTATAGCCACTGTTACTTTTTCTCATGTTAAGAATTGGTGGGGAGGAGGGTGATCTTTCCCAAATCTCCCTCCACATCGGGGCAGCAAATTGGATAAACTCCCTTCTGGACTAGGCTTTTGGTTCTGGATGGAGGTCCAAACGTGGGTCTCCCCGCATCACACCCATCCCTGACAATTTAAATTGGTTCGAAGGTGCAAATGTCTGCGTGTAGCACCATCGTACAATGGAAATCGAATCCTGGTGATAAAGGGGACAGCTGTGGAAGTGTGATGGAATGGACTTATGAAGGCCAGGCTCAGGGAGATAAGTGTGTTCTTAGCCCCCAACAGGAGCGTGGGAAGGTTAAGAAGATGAGACTGGCACCACCCTAAGGAATTCACACTGTTTTGGCGGTGGAAGGCGGATTTCTAGGAGGAAGGTGATACGTGGCAAACGCCGAGGTCCAGATGAATTTAGATCAGCGTTTCTCCAACTTGGCCACTTGAAGATGTGCGGACTTCAGCTCCCAGAATTCCCCAGCCAGCTTGCTCTGGGAGTTGAAGCCCACACATCTTCAAGTGGCCAAGTTTGAAAAACACTGCTTTTGTGATGGAATGGACTTATGAAGGCCAGGCTCAGGGAGATAAGCGTGTTCTTAGCCCCCAACAGGAGTGTGGGAAGTTCAAGAAGATGAGGCTGGCACCTCCCTAAGGAATTCACGGTGTTGGGGCTGGCTGGCTTGGGAACTAGGGTTCAGTCTGGGGAGATTTTCTGTCTTGAGGTAGAAGCTAATAAACGCAACAGAACTGTATTTGCATTGTCTCTTGGAGTTCTTTGGGCTGAACCTGACAGGAAGTATACAAACCATGGTCACCGTTCAAAGCTGTTGAAGTGCTGATGGGCTTTCATTTCAGGGCTTAATATCTCTGCTCCATCAGCAATATTTTCCTGGTGGCAACCTTAAATACAACTATATGCACAGGATGGAAGACCAAGGATGTCCTGGCCAGGAGGGGACCACCAGAGCCAAAGGACTAACGTCTTTTTCAAAATCTCAACCGTGCAAGGGACAATTCAAACCTGAACCTGTGGGTCCATTGGCCAAGGTCTGACTTGAAAGACGGACCCCCATGGAGCTTGTGCACCACACCCAGCCCCTCTAGCAGCTTTTGCTTCTCCAGCAGTCGCGAGATGCACACCTTCTCCTGAGGGTACAAACGCTGCTGACATTTCACCAAACTTTTTCTTCTGTGCTGCTCAGGGGAAAATGATGGCGCTGCCAGGCTTCATCCACAACAGCTCTGTTCCATCTTGCCCCAATTCAGATGGTTGGGTCTCTTCAAGAGGGAATGGAAGCTCAACTCGCAGTGACTTCATGGACACATTAATGTACTTTCTTTGGCAACAATATACAGGTGGTCCCTGGGTTAAGAACGGAGCCTATTGCAGCAAAATTCAAGTTAAATACACAATGGTTCAAGTTCATTATACAATACTACTTATTGCTGGCTGGGGAATCCTGGGAGTTGAAGTCCACTCATCTTCAAGTTGCCAAGGTTGAGAAACACCGACTTATACAGTATTATACAATCGTACTGTTCCGGCTTACATACAGATTCGACTTAAGGACAAACCTTGGGAATGACACGCATTCTTAAATTGGGAACTACCTGTATAAGAGGTTTGCTATGGCCTTCTTCTAGAATACTCTTTCAGCTTCCCAGTCTAGCCTACAATCCTGGGATTTGGTGGTCGTCTCCCATCCAATATATATACTGGATGAACATAGATGATAGAGACAGACAGACAGACATATTACAGGAGGCTAAATATATATTGAGGGAGGTTGGATTGGAAGAAGATGAGTGTGGCTTTAAAACTGGAGGAAGACGCATCAATAGCCTTGACTATGCTGATGACATGACTCTGATAGCTGAAAATTCAAAGATCTGCAAAGTCTACTAATAAAAGCCAAAGGACCCAGTGAAAGGGGATTAAAATTAAATATACTGACAATGAAGATATTGAAGTGTTGGAGAGCTTCTGCCTTTTAGGATCAACCATCAACAGTCAAGGAACCAGCAGTCAAGAAATACAGACTAGACTAGAACTTGGTAGAGCAGCCGTGAAGGCCTTGGGAAAGATATTCAGATGCCAGGATGTCACTGTACCTACAAAGATCAGAATCATACAAGCCATGGTGTTCCCCGTGACACTTTATGGAAGCAAAAGTTGGACTTTGAAGAAGCAAGATAGAAAGAGTATTGACAGCTTTGAACTTTGGTGTTGGAGAAGATCCCTGAGAAGACCATGGACAGACAAGAAGACAAATCAATTGGTCATTGAACAAATCCAATCCAGAGTTCTCCCTTGAGGCATAAATGACCAGGCTCAAGTTATCTTACTTTGGACACATTATTTGAAGACCCAGCTCTCTGGAGAAGGTGGGGGGGGGGGCAAAATAGCTTGCATATTCTAATGAATCTGAATGGCTGCCAATTTAAGGGACGCTGCCTCCATGTTAAATAAAAATGTATGTCAGCATGGGCACGGTCCCAGTGCTATGTGCTGACCTCAGCACCTTCTAGTTTCTCTTCTTTGGATTCTTTAAACTGGAGTCACCCCAGATCTCTCGAGAACCATCCTATGGAAAGCAGGACCCACAGCTGCTCTGGAGGGGGGCCCAGATCCAAAGACAGCTGCTCTTTGCATTTCAACACCAGTTACAATAGGTCATGACCCCTATCCTGGTGCCTTCCCATTGCATTGGACTTCAACTCCCAGAACCCCTTGCTCGAGGGAAGTTACAAAATTCTGGCTTGGGATTCTGGGAGTTGGAGGCCCCTCTGGATCTGGATGGGTTGCCTATAATGATAAACTCAGCATAACAGCCAGCGATCTGCTCTCTTCCAGATGTTGCAGAGTGGCTGGGGTCATGGCGGCGGGGGCTGATGGGAGCCTGATCTCTCTCTTCCAGATGTTGCAGAGTGGCTGCGGCTATGCCGGCGGGGGCTGATGGGAGTGGCTTTAAGAGTGATGGCAATAAGTGATATTTATACGCAATCTGGATCTGTAGGAAGGCTGAGCGTGGTGTAAAGTTTTTTTATCTCCAAATATCTAATGGCTGACGGGCAGTTTCGGCATGTGAATCTTCGCCCACTGAGCCCAAGACCTTCTTCCCTTGGGATAAGAGCAGGGCAGGAGAAGGTCAAATGATGTGGTTCCCCCCCCCCCCCCGCTCTGAAAAGTTTGCATCCGTGCATCCTGGTCTTACTTCCAGGGCTCCCATAAATTCAAGATTCCTGCAGAGCCTGTAGCCCGAAAGCCATGCATGGATGAATTTATAAGAGTCCTGGGCAGAGAAACGTTCACGCGCTTTTTTCTACCGAGTCAAGTTCGGCAACAGCGAAACTTCGAGATATCAGACCTTGAAGCCACACATTTTGCACCCAACAGACCAAATCGGATGGTGATTTACGTCATTGGTGCAGTGAGGTCATCAGGCAAAGGATGTGATAGGATTTGGATCTTCTGAATGACGAGATCACACAAATTGTCATAAATCACTGCAGTGGTGTACTGTCTAATTCAGTGTTTCTGAACCTCAGCCACTTTAAGATGGGTGGACTTCAACTCCCAGAATTCCCCAGCCAGCCAGCCTGGGGAATTCTGGGAATTGAAGTCCACCCATCTTAAAGTGGCTGAGATTCAGAAACACTGGTCCAATTTAACAGCCCTCCTCCCCTACCTGGTCTGTTAAACTGAGGTTTCATTGTTCAGTTAAACCAGCATAGGCTACCTGAGGTCACCCAGCTGTGACTGCCATCTTGACTGTTCTGACCCACCCCTGATAGCTGATCAGTTTTCATTCATTAGATTGAGTTGGAACTTACTTTCTACACTTCTTTCCATGAAAAGAAAAAATGGGCGACATGATCAGGGTTGCATCCATTCAACTGGGTCAAGCAGGTCAATAAAGTTGTAACGAATGCATTCCCATAAACTCCGTTCCTGTTAACCTTGGTTACTTTTCTTTTTATCAAGATGAGTTCATCCTGTTTGGTTAAGGCTTTTTTTCCTTTTTTGCCCCCCATTAGTGAAAAAGTCTCGCGTCTAAAAGAGTTTTGCCCCACCGCAGATAAGAGACAGATGAAATATGCAGTCAAAACTCACTGGCAGGTCAAAACTTTTGGGGGGGCAGAAAAGGAAAGCTAAACGTGGCTCTCATTTAGTTTACAATTACCAAATTTATTTGGTTAGTTTAACACACTTTCTAGGCTCATACAACAGACTGAACCATAAGCTAATTCAATGGGCTGGACTCACCAAAGCCTAGAAAACAGAAACTAACCAAGGTCAAAACTAAGCAAGCGTCTGGGGTTGTGTGAATGCAGCTGTTGGGTCTTACACTGATCCAGCTTTGCAACGTGTTGCATGAACACGCTCCGTGGGTCGTCCGACACCGTTCTAATTTTGGAACCAGGCAACGTATAAACCAGGTCACCCTCCAAGGACTGCTGCCAAGCCTTCCGCTCTCTCAAGAGAGGCCCTTGAGAAGTTTACATGATCACAGCTAAACTTCCATGGAGCACAAGAAAATATGTCCCTTCTTCTGGGGGGCGGGGCAAAAAAGTCAAGATGGCAGCCACCTTTGCACAGTTGAAGCCCTGCCCCTTTTCATGTGCACAAAGGAGCTAAAAAGGGGAAGGCTTTGATCACATGGTCACAGCTGCCCTCTGGCTTTTTTCATTGGTTCCCCCCTCCCATGGACCCCCCCCCCCCATCCAAGACCATCCAAGGTCACCCTCAAGGAGGGTGAAACCTGTTAGGCTTTGTCCCCCATTACCTTGGAAGGAAGACTGAGGAATTGCCAATGGGGCTGGCACATTTCAAGCTGCCCTAATTTTCTACAGACGTAGAGATGGTTGGAGGGCAGTGGGGAAAAGCCCCGATCTGCCGAGGTTCTAGTTCTTAATTCTACCATTGCAGACTGAAGTTGAAAGGGAAGCGCAGCATTAAGGGTGCCCCATAATAATAGCCTTGGGGTCCTCTGGGGTTGCCCATGCTCAGACCCAGAAACTATTATTTTGCACATCACGCATACAACTTTCTCTGCTGTGGACAGCAAAACATACCCCAGATGAGGTTTCCACGAGCTCCCCAAATTGTTTCCTGGTTCTACCTTTGAATGGGATCCCATAGCTTTTAAAGCTCAGGGGCCCAACGGGGCCAGGTGGGTGCCAGAGATGGGGGGGTGAGCCCAGGGCCTCCTCTTGCCACCTGGCAGCTGACTCAGGCAGATGCCCTGGGCAGGGCTGAGCACCCCCCCCCCCGTCTCCCATCTACTGCCATCCCACTGCCCCCCGCCCCGCCAAAGCTCTTTTTTCCCCTTCACCTTCAGTAGCCACTGGGTGCTGTTCTCCAAGACCCTCTCCAGCTGCTGGACCCGCAAGGTGGGCTGCCCGTCGTGCCTCGGGAAAGCGTCCGCGGGGGAGTCCCGCTGCAGCGCGTTGTTGCCCAGAGGGTCTCCCGGGGCTGGGCAGGGGGGCGGATCCGCTTCTGGCAGGACGAAGGTGTAGCTGCAGCGGCCGTGCTGAACGCGGTGCGACCGGCGGCGGAGGATGCCCTCGCCCGCCCTCCGCTGGCTGCCCGTCGCCCCCCAAGCTGCCAGCAGGGCGCTGAGGGCCAAGACGTCGAGGGGGAGCTGCATGGCGGCCAGCGGCCGAGGGAGAGCCCCCGCCGGCCCTCGCGGTCGCCTCCCTGGCTGAAACCCTCTGCTGCGGCGCAATGGGACGGGCGCAAGAGCCCGCCGATGCCAGCGGGGCCGCCTTCGGTCCTCCCGCAGGTCCCGCTGGCTCTGTCTTCCGAGCGCGTTCGCGGTCTGTGAAATTAGACCTTCCTTTCTCCCCGCGGCCCTCCTCCCTTTCCCCTTTCTTTTTCTTTTTTCTTTTTTTGACAGCCCCCACCCCCCTTCCTCGACCGCTCTTTCTTTCTTTTTTAATCATTCTGCTGGCTTCAGGAGCGATGTGGGCCTGCCTTGCCAAAAAGAGAGGAGGGGGGAGAAGAAAAAGACAAATAAACGGCAAAACCCCCTTCCCAAGAATTGGATGCTTACCCCCCCCCCCCCCCCCATCCCCTTACAAGAGCTCATGTTTCAGATCGCGGCTGGGCAACCCAAGAGTGAGTGATGTGGTGTGATTTTTAAGAAAATCCATATGTGGTGCTTTAGATAATTGTACAATTCTGGAATTTTTGGGGTAGGGGGGCTTGTTCAAGCCGGCCGCTCCGTGCATCGTTCCATTTGGTGTCGTTTTCCACACTCCGATATCCGCCCAGCAACTGAGTCGCAAGGAAACCCATCGCAAGGAAACCCATCGCCTCTCTGGGGCTCTAAGACTCTGGGCCCCCTCCAAAGACTTTTTAAAAGACTGACGTGCCATTTCATCTTAATTAATAGAATCGGTTCGGCTTCCTCTGCATTTCTCCCAAATGTTTCCGGGGGGGGGGGGGTATGGCTTTATCGCCTGCACCGCTCTGTTGCTAAGGGGGGGGGGGTGTTTTGCAACCACCTTACTCTTTGCTTCAAATCCTTGTGGGAAAGAAAGCCCACCGTTTTCCAAGATGTTTGTGCCCCTTCCAACAACATCTACTTAGGTTCTCCAGATGTTTACTCCAAATCTACCTCCTTGCAGTTTCTACCCAATGCCTCTGGTCTTGCTCTGGGTAACAGAGAACTCCTCTTTCGCAACTTGTCTGAGTAAGAATCTGGACTTGCCTTAATTTTTTCCTTCCAGGCTCCCCATTCTCCATCCTGGTCATCTTTCTCACAAGATGCTTGAGTTTTCCGATTTAAAACCAGTTGCAGATGGAACCTAACCCAGATGAGAGTACATGTATTGTTTCCTGACCAGACATGCAGTTTTGAATAATACAGCCTACGATTGCATTAGTTTTTTTTTGCAGCAGCACTGCACAACTGGCTTATATTCATTGGGTCACCAGCTGAGACACTGAGATCATGTTCACATATATGCCTCACCAGATCTTCCCTACTTTTCTACATGTGCTTTTCACTTGGTTGTATCGATATGCAAGTCTTTTTCTCTTTTGATTTTAATTTCACCGCCCCACTTTTTCCTTCTTTCCATTCTCCTTCTCCTTCTCCTTCTCCTTCTCCTTCTCCTTCTCCTTCTCCTTCTCCTTCTCCTTCTCCTTCTCCTTCTCCTTCTCCTCCTCCTCCTCCTCCTCCTCCTCCTCCTCCTCCTCCACCTCCTCCTCCTCCTCCTCCTCTTTGCTGTACTGTTCTGATGGATTTTATTACAGTTTTGTGAGCCACCCAGAGCAGCGATGCACAAGACAGGTAGCCATACAAGTCTTTTGCCTAAATCAGGGTTTCTCAGCCTTGGCAACTTGAAGATGTGTGGACTTCAACTCCCCACCTTAAAGTTGCCAAGTTTGAAAAACACTGAGCTAAATAAATAAACTGCAAATTCAGGAAGCACCTCTAGCATTGCTATCTATGTAATTATTCCAGGGGACAGAAATGCCCCAGGAAGGGGGTGGCTTCAGGGGTACGACTATCCAACTCCTTTATCGAACCAATTTTCCTTAACAACCAGCCCAGAGTCTGTCTCGATGCATGCTTTTCCTGTTTCATATAGACGGTCACCTCCCCGGCCAATGCTAGCTGGGGTTTTCTGGCAATCACGGCTTCCTGGAAGCCCAGCTCCCTGCTAGGATGCAAGGCTGATAGCAAACCCTGGGCAAATGGAAGACGAGGCTGTTTGCTCCGGCTGGGCTTTCCCTGATCAATACCAGCTGTTTGCTGGCTTCGGAGCAGTGGCAGAGAAGTCAGCAAGGGCTTCCTTTGCGTGGGGAAAACTCGGCTCAAAGCAAGGGGGATCTTCTCGGGAGCGAAAGAGGATTACCGCATCCTTCCAGCACTGATCTGGCTATATCATTCAAGATTAATTCCTCTCTTGTCTTCTCCTTCGAAATCAAAGGCAAGTCAGAAAGGCAGAGTTATAATGCAGGGCCCGTTTAGGACCCATTTGGCCTGCATCCAGGCAGAGCGTGGCGGGGGCTGCTATTTCGGGAAAGACTTCGGCTCTCCCACGTGGGGAGGAATGGGGCCAGGGCTGTTTTCGTAAGAGCCCATTTAAAATGTTTTCAGATTTCAGTTTGGAAATGGTGGACGAAAAAGAGGGAAGAGCAAACTGGCTTGCCGCAATCAGATCAGGATTGCAAGCTAGGATATTTACATCTCCAGAAAGCTCCCAAGTCATAGATTTATTTCTTTAAAAATCTTTTATATGCACAGCTATACAAACATGCTACCTACCTGTGTTGAGTTGAGTTGAGTTGAGTTGAGTTGAGTTGAGTTGAGTTGTTGAGTTGAGTTGATCTCGGTACTGTCTGACTCCAAAGCGACCCCCACCCCCCGCATGCTACTCTGTCATGTGAACAGACGGAAGAATTCAAATTTATTTGAACAAAATCCAACACGAGAATGAGCATGCGTCAAATCTTATGCAAGGCAATGAATGCAATGGCACATCGGTGCATGCTTCATCTGGTTACCCCTTTTCTTGATTCGCCCGATACGCTGAACCATACACCAACAAATGGGCTAGATTCACACAGCATGCTAAGCCAGGTTGACACCTAACCAAGTTGAGTGTGTGGTCTGAATGCAGCCCCCAGCAGAGGTGAGCAGAAGCAACGATGCTGGTGATAGCAAGACGCATCGTTCTGGAATAGAGGAAAGAGAGAAACCGTCTAATAGAATGCTATCTTTTTCCCAGAATGCCCTTGGAACAATGCTACATTGGTGGCCTAGCGTTGTCCCGGGAGCATTATGGGGAATTTCACGTTATAATCAGTGGGGGCCTGTGCAAAGGGGTGTAAAAAATTCAAAATGGCAGCTGTTGTTGCGCAATCAAAGCCCCACCCCTCTTTCATGTGCGACGGGCAAGGGGGTGCCCATGAAAAACAGGTGGACCTTCAATCATGAGGTCATGACCACCATCTTGACTTTTTTGACCCTGCGTCATAGACACCCCTGCTAAACAGCGACAGAAAGGAAAATGCAGGAGAACCAGCTGCTCTCTGATGTGCAAACGAGGGGCACTGCTTTTTTCACCAAACCCCTCCCTTCGGAGGCGTCTGTGGGAAGGGCAAATGGCGCAACGACAAACGGAGCATCGCCCCGCCCCTTTGGTGTGTGTGTTGTGACACGGCAGGCCTCGCCAAAAGGACGACGTTGCGCTGCTCTGGGGCCATGTTCGCTTTCTCATTTTGATGAGACGGTCCCATCCTGCCGGTGGCTCTACCCACGTTTTGACTGAGTTTGGAGGTGCGACTCAGCACCCACCCAGATCTTTTTAAGGACCGTGGGAAGGTGTCAGGAAGAACCTGCGTGAAAGGTGCATAGATGGAAAGTGAGAAATAACTCCTCTAAGGCAGTGTTTCTCAACCTTGGCAGCTTGAAGACGTGTGGACTTCAACCCCCAGAATTCCCGAGCCAGCCATGCTGGCTGGGGAATTCTGGGAGTTGAAGTCCACACGTCTTCAAGCTGCCAAGGTTGAGAAACCCTTCTTGAAGGTAATACAAGTAGGTCTCAATTAGTGCAGTTAATGAATTGCACAAAACGGTTGCATTATTCGAATTTGCACTGTTCAAAGGGATATGTGTATGGAAAACAGGGTAATTGGTCCCAGCTCGACAGAAACAGGCGATGAAAATTTTAAACCTAAAGTTTTCTACGCATATTTCATGAAATATTACAGTAAAGGATAAAAAGGATATGATCTGACTTTATGGTTACCCAAGTCACAGAGTCGTTCTAAAAACAAACTAAAAGCAAAAAAACTCGGCCGTAGATTCAGGCATTCCAACCTCTTGTGTTATTTTAGCGTTGCTATGACCACGTTCGGGTAATTTCATGATGTCAAAATGTTGCTGTAATGTAATAACAAGCCTCTTCTTTTTTAAACTTGTACCGTTTCCCTCTTCTCCGTTTTGCACGCGCAACGGTGAGCAGCACCTAAAACCACAACTGCGCACGCACCAGCCTTGCATTTACTGGGTCACCTTAAACGCAACCCGGCGCCGATTTCCAATTTGCGCTAAATTGAATATCGCCTTATTTGGATCAGCTCTCCCCCAAAGATGTTCAATTTCTGGGTTTAGCCAGCAGATCAGAAAATGATCCAGCATCTGAACCCCCTCTCCTAACAACCTGGGGACAAACAGAGAAGGGGCCGACTTCTTTTCAGCAATGGTCACCTGAAATGTAAAGATGATATAAGGAAGGCTTTACTGGGGTTGCAAAATATGAATTCTGCCTCTCTTGGGAGGGGACTGTCTAATTATGGGGGGACTGGGATGCCAAGCCCAAATGAGACTTCCCTACCTTCACCCAGAAAGCTAATAATCTCTGGCCCACGTTGACAGACACTTGGGGGGGGGGTCCTTTTTAAATGATCTAAAACAGGGTTCCTCAATCTCAGCAACTTTAAGATGGGTGGACTTCAACTCCCAGAATTCCCCAGCCAGCCATGCTGGGTTCTGGAAGTTGAAGTCCACCCATCTTAGCACCCAACCTTTTGCTAAGGTTGAGGAACTTTGATCTAAAAGATCTTAAATGATCTTTTTAGGCATCAGAGACCACCACAGGTGTGATTGTGAGGCTTCACCACATCAGAAGGAACAAAGCCAGGATTTTTTTCCTTTTTTCTTTTTTTGCTAAATTTGCTTATTTCCTCTTCTCTCTCTCTTTCTCTCTCTCTCACATCTATCTATTATCTCTGTCTATCTATCTATCTATCTATCTATCTATCTATCTATCTATCTATCCATCCATCCATCCATTAAGTAACAATACAGTGAAGATCTTAATCTTAAGCAATTAGTTTAAGCAAAAGTATTATTATATAACTAATATTTTGATGTGAATCGCAGCTTTTTTATGTTATACTTTTGGATGAGTCAAATAATCTTATGTCTGTAATACTGATATCCTAAACTGCAATTAATGCTGATAGAATTTTTACTTTTCTCTTTTTATCTTCACTGTTGTCAGCCTTCCAAATAATAGAATGTTCTTAATTTTTAATGATATCACATTAATTTTACGGCATTGAAATCTGCATTGAAATAATACAGTGTACCAAGATTTGTAACATTAAAATAAAAGGAAGAAGAAAGCAAAAAAACAAAGTCAGGACTTTTGGCCTGCTATCCCCATGAAGCAAGCTCTGTCCCATTTGCATGTGTGACATCATCGTTGTGATGTCACAACATGCCTTTCGTCATTCTGATATGTTGGATTCTGCAAATGTCCACATCTGAGTGTCATTTTAAGATTCTATGCCTGATGCAGGTAGTCCTCAGCTTCTGAGCACAACTGGGACTGGAACTTCCATCGCTGAGCGATGCGGTCGTTAAGTGAGTCATGCCCAATTTTATGACTTTTTTGCTGTGGTCATTAAACAAATCCAGCTTCCCCCATTGATTTTGCTTGTTGGAAGCCCCCTGGGAAGGTCACAAATAGTGATCACATGACCCCGGGACTCTGCACCCATCGTAAATACGGTTTGCCAAGCACCCAAATTTTGATCACATGACCGTGGGGATGCTGTGATGGTCATAAATGTGAGGTCCAGTCATAAGTCACTTTTTTCAGTGCTGTTGTAACTTCATTTGTTATGTTCATTAAACAAACAGTCATAAGTTGAGGACTACCTGTAGAAGCCTCTTAGAAGTTCGACTTCCAGGAAAGGTACGGTGAACTAAAGATAGTTTGGCAAAAGCAGAGCCAATGACTGCAGCAGAGACCCAGGGATCAGCCATCTTACTTGCAACCACAGCAGAGACATTTATTTATTTATTTATTTATTTATTTATTTATTTATTTATACGTCACATTTATACAGCCTTTTAAAGGACACTAAGTTTGCAAACCTCACTTTCTAATCACTTTCGGAAATTGCCTGTTAACCAACTTATAGCTATTAGAGACCTTCGGAAAGACAGGTTTGAAAAGTCTTCATTGGGTGAGTTTATCTTCAACTCTGAACAAAAGAAAAATTAATTACAGTACAAGCTTAAGAACTTAAAGAATTTTTAATAAACAGCAAAAAGCTAAATAAGGTTTTGATCTAAGAAAGTTATAAATGAGTTAAGGGTCCAAAAAATTTGGAATATTGACTTTTGTCATAAGATTTTGTAATTAACTATAAAAAATAAACAAGTTATCGTGGGAAACAGACTTATTTTGGTTATCCTGGCAATTGCAAGTCATAACAAAAGATAACTGATGATTTTAGAAACTGGACAGTGGAGGGGACTAAAGACTCTAAGCAGAAGGGAAGGAAAATACAAGCCTGTTCTTGATGTCAGTTAATAGCGGGACTTACAAAATGACACAGAATGTTGTGACATCGGAAATATTAAAGGAGATCTTTGAAGAACGGAGCCAGAAATGAGTAACTACAACATCAGCACCGTCAGTGGTGAGTCTGCTTCTGTGGAGAGACTCTGTCCAGAAGATGTGAATGAAGGAATGACGGTCGCGGAACAAATTTTATCTGACAAGACAGAGAAAGGACCGAATATGGAACTGCAAACGGCAGGCCGAGAGAAGGATTTGGAAAAGGACACATATACAAAAGAAACCGGCTGAAGTTTTAAAAATTAAAAGGGAAATACAAATGATAAACCAAGAGAACAACCTGGAAAACTTTTTCTTATTGGATCTACAAAGGAGGCTTGTTAAAGCCTTGAAGAAATCTGTGCGATGGGATAAAGAAGAATTGAAGAGAAATCAAATTCTATGACAATCTTTGATTGAATTAAAGATAAAGACTGTTAGAAGTAGAAGGAAGGAATATAAAGTTGGTTTATTTGATCAAGGTTAAAATAAGACATTTTGTTGCAATGTTCTGGCAACCCTTTATGGACTTTTTGCTGACACCAGGATTGAAAAGTTGATGTTTTATGGATTTGCTTATAGATAAGGGATGGGACCTGCGGTGAAGAGATATCCGTTTGTAACCTCATAGGGTGTGAAGAGTTACTAAATTTGTTTATACTTGTTGTGACAAATGTTGGAAGTCACTTCTTTATATATTTCTTTTCTTTTTCTTTATTCTTTCTTTTCTTTTTCTTCTCTCTTTCTCTTTTTTCCTGCCCCTTTTATTCTTTGTTTCCATTCTCTTCTCTTTCTCTAAGTTTAGTTTGCATTAGTTTTTACTAATGTAATCAAAATTCTTAATAAAAATTATATTTGAAGCCTCTTAAAACAGGGTTCCTCAACCTTGGCCACTTGAAGATGTGTGGACTTCAACTCCCAGAACTCCCCAGCCAGCCATGTTCTGGGAGTTGAAGTCCACACATCTTCAAGTGGTCAAGGTTGAGGAACCCTGCCTTAGAAGATCACGACCTCAATTTTCATACCTTTCCTATCAACATGAAATCACTGTCGCCATTGTTTAATGTAGCATTGGAAAGTGAATGTCCACTGTTTGCTTTCCTACTTCATCCTGCTTAACGAAAGAATGTTTCTGGAGAAGAGAATTTCAGAGACATTTTCCTGCATGGGGTGTGACATCCTTGCACTTATTTGGTGAGCCGGTGGCTATAGGAATGTGTGTGAATGCCCCATCTCTATGGGTTCAATTCTGCAACGTCCCTCCAACCTCCCTCTCAAGGGAAGACATCAGGAAGAGAATAGTCCCCGGGGGTCTTTTTTAACTGGGGTGCGGGAGCCACAGCCCACGAGATATCTCTTCTCCAGAAAACATTGGGGAATGTCTTCCTCTGAAAAAAAAAAAGAGAAACATTGTGCCATTTGTAACTGGGCACAATGGTGGTGGGTGCTCAGGTTGGCTGGTTTGCCTGTGGATTTGTTAGTGCAATTATCAGATTGATTGATTGATTGATTGATTGATCGATTGATCGATTAATTGATTGTCTTCTTATACTTTCAACCTCCAAAGCAATGTGGACTTGTGACCTTCCTGAAATGGTGGGATGTCTTCTAGAGACCTTCAGAAGACCATGAGAAGAGACCCCACTCCTCCCCACAGTTTGGACTGGAGCATCTCTGTCATGCTCATGTATCGTGATTGGCAACTGATTGTTGCTGCAAGGACTTCTTCTCCACCCCAGGATGCCCTTGAGAGCAAACTGGCACTGTGACCTCAGAAGGTGATTAATCATGCACTGGGTTTGTTTGCCAGATCCGGGGGCTGGAGAAGGCTGGCTGGGGAATTCTGGGAGTTGAAGTCCACTCATTTTAAAGTTGCCAAGGCTGAGGAACATTGTTTAAGGCTTCCTAGTTCAGAACTTTATTTGTCCACTGTGTTTTATTGAAAAGAAGCGAACCACAAGGCCCGGTCTATAAATTGGCACTTCCCATGGGAACCCTGCGATGCTTAAATCCCTCCATCATTTGCTGGCTGGGGAATTCTGGGAGTTGAAGTCCACTCATTTTAAAGTTGCCAAGGTTGAGAAACACTGCCATAAAGGTGTTACTGTAACTTATTTATTTATTTAATCACATCTGTATAGCCACCCCTCTCACTTAGTGACTCTGGGCGGCATATATAACAATAATCAAGAATGTATAAAAGACATTCAACACAGCCAATCTAAATTAAAATAAAAGCCAGATGGAAACAAATAAAAAGCACAATGGCAGAAAAACAGAGTCCATTCCACTAACTGTTTCACAGAACCATCTAACAGGCTCTACTCTGCCATGACATCTCCAAGTTAGTTGACAAAACCATGTTCTAAGGGCCTTCCGGAAGGTCAACAGAGTTGGGGCCAACCTCACCTCGGGGGGAATGATCTTCCACAGGGCGGGGGCTACGGCAGAAAAGGCTCTCCTCCTGGGTCCCGCCCAACAACAGTTCTTGGCCGATGGGACCCGCAACGTGCCTCTCCTGACAGACCTGATAGATGGTTAGATGTAACCCAGGAGAGGCGGTCCCTCAAATATCCGGGTCCCAGGCCATGTAGGGCTTTAAGGTGATAATCAACACCTTGAATTGGACCTGGAAGCAAACCAGCAACCAATGCAGCTCCTGGAGCAGTGGTGTAATTGTGCAGATCTTGGAGCACACATAACTGCCCGCACCACTGCATTTTGCACCAGCTGAAGCTTTCAAGTGCTCTTCAAGGGCAGCCCCATGCAGAGCGCATTACAATAGTCCATTTGGGAGGTGACGAGAGCATGAGTGGCTGAGAGCAGAGCCTCCCAATTCAGGAATGGGTGCAACAGGCACACAACACGAAGCTGTGCAAAGACTGTCCTGGCCACAATTGTCACCTGCTCTTCAAGCAGGAGTTGTGAGTCCAGAAGAACCCCCAAGTTGTGCACTGGGTCTGTCTGGGGTAGTGCGACCCCAACCAGCACCAAGAATGGTAAACCCCCAGATACAGAAGGCCCCAGAACCCACAGCCACTCTGTCTTGCCAGGGTTCAGCTGAAGCCTGCTGTTCCCCACCCAGGCCCCCAGAGCCTTCAGGCACTGAGAAAGGACATTAACAGCACCCTTTAACTCCCCAGGGGCAGAGATGTACAGCTGGGTATCATCATACCTCACCCCATGGTGACAGATGATCTGAATAGGAGCGGAGAACGTAATGAGCCCCATGGCACCCAACATGGAACTTGAAAGCTTTGTCCCTGTTTGTATCATGTGACTCCTGCAAGTTGTCACAAAGATGGCTCATTCACAAAGGATTTTGGAGAAGTATGACTAGTTAATTTTCAAATCCTTCTTGCCTATTCTTCTAAGACCTCTAGGGAGCTACACAATGAATGATACTACTTTGGTAGCTCCTACACCTGCAGAGCCAATTGGTCCTCAGAAGTCAAAACAGAATCTTCTGTAGATTTGCTCCTTGCTTCAGGGGGGAACCATATAGTCTCCCCAGGGATATGACCAGGTCCTCAGATGAGGAATAGAGCCAGGACTGCAAGAAGCAAACCCAAGAGACTTTGACCAAGATAAATGCTTCCGCTGTGCAACCTCAAGAACCTTGTGTTGGAGAAGAGAACATCAGAAGGCTCTCACTTATGGAGGGATCCAGAGTTGACCACATGGTGTCAGAGCCTTCTGGTGTTTGGGGAGCAACCTGGGCTCAGCTCATTAAGATCAGTGGGACAACCCTGATCTGTGTTCTCCCCATCAATTCTTGCCTTAACTCTGAGCTGCCTAGACATTTTCTTGGAAATTTGACTTGGGTTGTTTTTGGGGACTCTCTCTAGCAATTCCTTCAAATAGTCTTCCCACTGAGTCTGTTTCATGATGTATGAACTTGGACTGAAATTCTGGCTTGTAAACCTGGTGGACTTCCTGCTACTGGAGTCCAGTTAAGTGCAGCCACTGAGGGACTCAGCCATATATACAGACATGCATACACCCATGTCAGACCTATGAAGTAGACCAGACTAAGTGCCATATAGGTCTAAAACTACTTTTATTGGAACATAAGCAGTTATGTCAAGTAGTTAAGTCCATGTAGTAACATAATCTTGCAAGTCTGAATGTGCATCTCCTTTCCCTCCCTTTATCTTCATGAGAACTAGGGAGGGCTTATCTGAGACATTTACTCATATTACATTCTTGCCCAGGGCTCAAGCTCTTCTTATCTGACTGTTGCCTTGGAAGCAGCTTTTCCTCCTATCCTTCAAGGCCATTCCCTATGCCCTCTACAACACCCTTGTGGCTCTATAGGAAGCAATGCCATGGGATCTTTCTCAGGTCTGAGGCCTGCAAAGTATGGTGCTCATTTAGGTGCCCATCAAAGTATTTTGAATTTTTTAAATTTTAGGTGGAAGCTTTCATCCTGGAAAGCGGAGTGCCAGTTTCCAACATCCTCTTTATTTCTAGAAACATGTCTAGGCATTAAATCTAGCAGATATATGCTTTGTGATTGTCCACGTCCCACTATGATAGACATTTTGTGATGGTGCCATTGTGATCTGTTCTGCCTTGAAACTCCAGATGGGCTCCCTGGCCCCAAAGAATTAACATGAATTGTCAGTGAGATACTTCTGTTCGTTTCTCCAAAATTCCATTTTTCTGCCCTTTGAACATTGTATCTCTGACTCTAAGGTCACTTGTTTTCATACCATCATCAGGTAGAAAATGCTGATTTAAACAACATTTAAGAACAGTAAACTGAAAGCAGGATTAAAACAGCCATTCTACTATGTATTTGAAATGAAGCAGATTATCCAGGAGTGCCCTATTATTTGCCAAGATTTTCTACAACATTTCCTGAAATGGAAGTTGAATTCTGCAAAATATTCCCTACAACTTTAATTAGTAGTTTCCTCTTTTGAGTTTCTGTTTCTTTTATTGTTTCCCATTCATTGTGGCCAGAACATTTACTGATATATTACCCCTTGAACCATCAGTTCCTGTTCCCTGTGGGAAAAACAGAGATAACTATTTTGCCTATAGTTAGGGCATGTGAAAGTCATCATGGTATAGCACTGCTGATGTGAGCTGCAGCTCATGAAAGCTTCTGCCTTTTGAAAAAAATCTGTTAGTCGGAAAAGATGCTAGCAGACTCCTTCTGAGTGTTAAGCCACCATAGACTAACACAGCTGTCTCCTACAACATGATACACCACTATAAATCAGTAGTCTATAGTATATAATACCATTGCGTGTGAACTATCAATCAAGCATCATTGGATAGAGGATTAAATCTATTTGCCCAACCATAAAGACATTCTTTTCATCTTGAAAAATATTCATAGAGGAGAATTTTAGCTGCAACTTAAGTGCAGTCAAGATTTCAAGATTTTTCTTTGGTATGCTTCTTTTTCTACAGAGCCCTCATTTCCAGCTCAGGGGGGAGGAAGGGGGAGAAATGGCAAAGTGCCTTCAGGCCCCCAAGGGAAAAAGGCAGCGCAGGGTTAGTGTTTCTGAAAATGTCTGTTTATTTTTTCCCGTAGCCTTTTCTGAAGGCTCAGGAGACTTATCAGAGCCGGACCAAGGGGTGACCCCATCTTCCCAAGACATTTCACCTCTTGGCTCGGTGGTGGAAATATGGAAGGAGGATGGGTGCCAAGTCTCAGTGTTTGACCTCCGCCTTCAGCCTTTCCACTTCCTCCTTCTGAGGACAAAAAGCAATATATCCGGGGACTGGACAGAATTATGCCCTGTTTTGCATGACTTGTTCACAGTGCCCTCTCCTGCCTCTACAGGGTCCAACTCTGAGCCACCAAAATGCCCTGCTCTGGCTCCCCATGCCCCTGAGTCTTGCCTCTAGGTACCACTTCTACCTCTTAAGGTTTTCCGATCATCCAGGATCCATCCATTTTCCACCTGATTCATACCTTGTGATCCAGAGTCTGGGTGCTGGGGATCTGGCAAACCTACTCAAGATCTCAGCGTCCATGGAAGTTGGGGGGGCACAGGGCTCATTCCCAACAAAACAGCAGAGCCTCCCCCTGGGGAAAGGCTGAATAAGTCAAGCTCCCGCCCCAGATTACCCAGCGCCATCGACTTATTCAGTCTTTCCCCAGGGGGAGGCTCTGCTGTTTGCTGGGAGACTTGGATGCAAATTTGAATCCTTGAAGCTACAATCCAGTACAGAGGTTGGCAGATGAAGATCGCCAGGTGTTATGAAGCCGCCCCACCCCAGCAGGGTCAAAGAATTATGCAGACTTCAATAAAGTGTTTTATTACAAGGATTAAAAGGAAATCACACCGTCTGAGCAACTGTGATAGAAACCTCCAGAACCACAAAGGCAACTGAGATTTTTCTCAGTTCTTGTTCACAGGAGGCACCTGTCCTGCAAACTTGCTGTTTTGATGGCTTTTCTCTTCCCTGTTCTGGCCAGTTTTCTCCACCCTTTTTCCAAAACAGGCCTGGGTAACTGACCCCGTTCAGCTTAGAAAGGTGGTCCTGGGTCTGCACTTGCTTCCAGCTGCTGGAAGTTTCTTTAGACTGGGGGAGAAGAGCCCTGCTTCTCAGGCTGGGCAGTTGAAGAGTCTCCCAATTCATCCGAAAAGTACAGTATTACGTTTTCAGGAGGTGATCAACAAGCCAAAAACATAACGTAGCCACGTCATGGTAGAGACTATCCAAAGATTTAGGATGTCTTGGGCCTATGAAGCCATCATCACCTTCACCATCATTGCCATCACCACCACCACCACCATCATCGTTGTTGTCATTATCACCATCCCATATATGAACCTCTCCATCTTCTGCCTGGGACAGTCATCCACTCAGCCTAATGGTAGGGCTGGCCTTGACAATCTGGGTTTATGACTACCTTATGCTTCATCCTCACCAACTTTTCCATCATTCTGGGTCTGATCTGCAGGTTGATTGGGCCCTATAAACCCCACCCAGCTTGGGACCATCTTACTAAAGGAAGCCCTTCCCCATCGCTCACGAAACCTGAGTCTCCTCCAAGCCCTTCCAACCTGAAATATAGTGGGGGGGGGGGCGCATTAAAAAGAGACCTTTTCCCATCATGATCTTAGTCCCATGTCTCTGGCAGGCACCCCCGGGGGGGGGGGGGGGCAGACCGTTTTAAATGAAGGGTTTGCCAATGAGCGATAAAGTTATACCCTTTTGGCCTAAACGTTTTGGGGAGATAAGTACCCTAACTAAGCAAAAAATTGAGCTAGGCTTACTACATTTATTTATAGGACCAAACCTCAAGCTTAAAAATAAGGAATGAATGATCTATTTAATTTCAGCAGCTATGATAATAATTGCCCAACATTGGAAAACTCTAGACAGCAGAACAATTGAGATGTGGATTAACAAAGTTAAAATAATGAGACATCAGAGGCAGGAACCCCAATTCTATCAAATTTGGATGGATTTAGGGTTTACCACAATAGCAATAAACCATAATATGCTAATACTTTACCTATATGGTAAATGAGTACACGTGCAATCCCCATCTCTTTACTTAGTTTTAGTAGATGGTTTTGTATTTTCTATATCTTTTCTTTTCCTCTATGCCTCTTGGAGTTATGCTAATTTAGTTACTTGATCCCACTTGTTCATCACCGCTCAATAAAAACAATGAAAAAAACCCAACTTAAAACCCTGAAACCTGAGTCTCCTCCAACCTGAAATATAGCGGGAGGTGGGGATTCAAAAGAGATCTGTTTCCATCCTGAGTTTTAGTCCCATGTCTCTGGCATGCTCCCCAGCTGGGGCAGACCGTCTTAGAGCGAAGGGTTTGCTGACAAGCCAGGATCTGCCGTGCACAGAAGACAAAGTGTGGGTTTTACAAAGATGTCTTTATTGAATACTGAACAAACCCAGCGGTTACCCTGCCTTTCAATGGAATACAAGGATACACCACATTTCGCCTTCACACCTTCTAACTATGTTGGGACGCCAGACAGTGTTTTTCTGGCGTTGGCTGGGGATGATGGGTTCTGAAATACCAAAATATCTGCAGGAAGGCAGGTTTGGGAAGGCTGAAATGACAGACATGTTGGAAGATGCAAGAAGAGAAGAGGTTTCTATTATTCTTCGCCTACTCTTTGGTGCCTCCCCGTGGTGGTTGATTAAAAAGTCTACGGAAAGAGCGATGGGTTTTTTCCTGGCTGAGCTTTCTGCTAAAATAAAAGCTGAAGATTTGATGATGTCTGAGACCCAGAGGGTTATTTACAATGCATCATTTTAACAAAAGTCTATATCTATCTATAGATAGATATAGATATATAGATATGAAGCAATTTTTAAATACATTGTCATTCTAGAAATAAATTCTCTATTATTTATATATATATATATATATATATATATATATATATATATATATATATATATATATAAATAATCTATTTATTTATAGAAATAAGGACATGTCACTCTCTTTCATCCAGAAACACAGAAACCTCTCGGAAATCTGCAGCTTGCTGAAAAAAATATATATGTAGATTTACAGTGCATGTTTACTCAGGAGTAAATACCTGCAGACGTATCAGCCACTGTACACTTTCAGTACAATTATTTCCACGAGAATAATTTCCTGGAAGAATTACACCCAGTGAGCATTATTCCAACCATCTACAATCCTCACAGCATGGGTTCGTTTTTAAATTCAGGATTTTGGAGCCGTAAAGATTTGAGTCCTTTGTTAAAAAAAAAAAAAAATCCCTTTTTGGCTTTGATATTTATTGCACCAGCACCTTAGAAGCGGTGCACAAATACATACTGTATGTGGTTTGGGAATGTTGCACACTTAAAAGACACAGAACCTATGATTGCTTGGAAACTCACTATTTAACTACTACAGTTAGCTTGGAAATCATCTGATGGAGCTGTAGGTTCCTTCTGACCTGTGATTCGCAGTTCCAGGTTGGCCCACCACAGCCTTCATTGGAGAAACACAGGCAATCCCTGGCTGTAGGAACTCGCGCGGCAAGAAGGCACAAAGAATAAATTAGTCTGGTCTAAAAAGAAAAGGATAGATTATGGTTTAGGTCAGATCAAGTGAGAAAGCTGTATCGGGGGTTCTAGAAGATTAAAGGTTCTGGTTATCTCCTGGAACTGACAGGAAACCATAGGCTTGTCTGTTGGAAGTATTAAAACGTGTGCCTTTTTCTAAGATGAACCTGTGTACTCGTAAATTTTAAAAAAAATCGCATTCCAACCCTTCAGTAGTCAGTCTTCTTCCACAGGAAACCCATCTCTGAAATTCCTCCTCGCTGGGCTGCCCTTGTCAGAGGCCCAGGTTGCCCCCAGAGATGTGCCACGATTCCTTTTGCTTCTGTCCTTGAAAAAAGGCGTGGGTCAGTTTTCCGTGGAGGGAGAAGGGAAGCACAGGCTCACTGCCTGGGTGACCATCCCATGGCCACCATCTTCCCAACCTCTTCCTGGGTGGGCAGAATGGGGGCCGTCGGCTAAATCCCAGCCTGGTTCTTCCTTTCTCTTAAACTCCTGTCTGTTGGATAATCTGTTCCTAGAATAACACAGAGAAAGATTCAGGAGAACTCTTTTAAGGTTAGAGGAAGAACCAGGGTGAAGCTGGAGGAGATCTTGCATTCCCCCAGAGGTCCATCACTTGGGGTCTTAGGTTAGGACTCTGCGTGGTCTTCCAGCTCTTCTTGATGGAGCATCTCCCCCTTCCACAGCCGATTAAAGAGCCAGGGTTAGCCCCCCTTCGTGTGGTTCCCTCCTCTGCGGACTCGTAAAGTCAGAGGTGCCGAGACGGAGAGGTAGTGGGTGGCGGGGTGGGGGGAATGGTGCTCCAGATATCAATATGGAAAGATGATGCCCGGATTTGGTCTTCCATCTTCCTTTGTCCAAGCATGTTGGAGAGAAGGCCAAGAGGCCTCATGAACCACCTTATGCTGGTGGAAAGGCTGGTGGGGAACCGAGGGACTGAAGAGGAACCCTGAAGGGCAGAAAGAAAGATAGAAGCTATCCTGTTTTTTTGGCCAATGATGGTGCTCCCTGATGGACTTTGTTGCATGTTGCTTCCCCCCACGACAAGCCCTCTTGCTCTGAAGCTCATTAAGTGACCTTGAAAGAATCTGTTTTCTTCTTCTTCCTCTGCTTCCTTTCCTTTTTGTCCTTCTTCTTGTTTTCATTCTTCTCTGCAAAGCATCAAACAGAAAGCAGAGTGAGGCGACTTCCTACTGAAGCGTGAAATCTTTGGCCAGGAGAAGCCCATTGCTATTAGCAAGCAAAACATTTTCTCCCCCCCAAAAGAGAAAAACAAAACGCCACATCTGGTTTCAACTGTCTTTTCATCACCAGCCCGCTGTTCTTTGCTCCAGAACATTGCCAGGGCAGGGAGTTAGGGTGAGCTTCAGGGAGGAAGGTTGGCTCAACTCTAGAAAAGCAAAGAAACACGCCTTTTGCACAACCAGCCTGAGAGCTTCTGAACTTTACACAATTGGTTGGCACACCTACTCCAGAGAAAAAAGAAATCTTTTCTTTCAGGCTTGCTCTCCAAGGGGAGGTATAAAAAGGGGCCAGATCCAGAAACGAATACTGCATTGGGAAAGATTGATATGAAGAAGGATCCCCACATGAATCTGGGCTAATCCTAACCTAGCACAAACCAGGGGAAGTATTTCGGACAGAAAGCAGTGCTCGTGGCCCAAAAACCGTCATCAGGGGTGTCCGTGGGGCATGGTGCGAAGAGTCAAGGTAGCAGCCACAATGGTGCAGTCGAAGCTCCACCGTTTTGGAGCACGTTAAAAATTTTGATCGTGTGGTTACGGCTGCCATTTTGACTTTTTTGACCCCCCGGGGAGACCCCTGCATGGAAGGCAAAGCTAAAGAGATCTGACACCCCTTGAGGCAGAGGGAAAATATCACCTTAACCCAGGACATCTGCAGGGGGAGTTGGAAGAAGTCGAGATGGTGGTAATCACTGTGCCATCAAAGATCCATCTGTTATTTTAACGGATCACAGGAAAAAAAGAGTGGGTCTTTGCGTGGCATGGCCGCCACCTTGACTTTTTGGACCCCCCCCCTTGTGGATGCCCCTGGGGACAGACAAGGGTGATTCAGGCCAGTGTCCCCCACATGCTGGAGAGGAAATGAAGGTCACGTTGTGGGGACAGGACCAAAGTAACGGTCCCCAGAGCATGTTTGTGCCCTGGTTAGGCAAGGTTGAGTCACTGGTGGACAAGCTCGTGGCACCTGCAGGGGAAGGTCCGAGATGACCTCGCGGGCTTCATTCCCACAATATGCTGGACGTGCTCACTGAATTAACCCACTCGGGAGGTTATTCATTGCCCCAGCCACAAATGAACCACAGTAAAGACCCGGGTGGATACCCCTCAGTAAGCTATACAGGATTAAGAAAAAAGTAACCAAACTTAGCAGGCTGGGCCACTGAGTCTGCTTGGGATTTAGCAGTTTGGGTTGCAGGAGGCGGAGAAGCGCAGCCAGGGCGCAGGAAGGCTCCCCGGGACAGTCTGCACTGCTGGTCCATTCCTCCCCATGTTGGGTTGAGCATTAAAGCTCATCGTCCAGCCGTGCGCCGGAGACAGATGCGCGGCCCAGAGTCCACCTCCAAAGGGCGAAGGCGCTTTTGTCAGAAGACCCCAGGGAGGGGCCCCAGTCCCGCCTCCCCGTCTCACCTCCGACACAGTGCCGCTTCATCCGGCACTTCCTGGACTCGGACAGCACAGGACACAGGGCTGTGTCTTCCTTCCCGCTCCGGAGGGTCTCCCGGACTCGGATCTCTGAGCCCCACTTGTACCCACACGTCTGCCCTTGGTTGGTGCAGGGGCTCCAACTGCCCCAGGGGGCCGTCTCGCAGTTTTCTGGGGGGGTGGAGAGGGCTGTGAGACTCAGTCAGGACTAGAACCTTGTCAGCTGCCAAGCTCTTCATCCTTCTAGACCGGCTCTGAGGTGGCACCGGCTGGTTGTGGGATTCTAGATAGATGCAGGACTCGGGCTCGGCTGGGGATGGAGAACCTTTTGGGCTCGGCGTGTCAAAAATTCGGAAAATGCCTAAGTTGACTCTCCTGGCATGTCACACCGCCCCCCCCGAACAAAAGAAAAACAATTCTTTACATATTCATTTATTTTTTAAAATTACAGTCCAATCATGGGGGTGCTATGTATTATATAAAGAAATGTCAAATAATCACAAAAATGAAAGACGAGTAAAACAAACTCAGTTTCTTTGGTAATTCAAACAGGGAGAATGGTTGTTGTCAGGTGTAGGTGAAGGCTGGTGTGCCACTCAAGATGTCATGGCACGTCACCTTTGACACGCGTGTCATAGGTTCGCCATCACTGGGCTAGGCAATCTTTTAACCCCAACGCATGCTACAGGGCAGGGTTAATTAGATGCTGCTTTTTGTGCAAGATCTTGCAGGATTCTCCCTCCTGGATCCATGGGGGGGAGGCTATTCCCTCCTTCAACCTGGCTTACCTTGGCATTCCCGGGTACTGTGCCAGGCCATGGTGTTGGGAGGGCAGGTGTTCAAACATTTGCCTTTGTGCAGATAGAACTGCTCTTTACATTTCATGCAGAAGTCTTTGCTGAAGCAGGTCTCGCAGCTGGGCGACCTGCACTCTAGAACAGAGAGTCTGTGTTAGAAAAAGCCTCCTTCAAGTTGACCCAAAGTCCTGATGGTTTCTTGGATGGCCATACGCAAGGGTGTCTCCCTGGCCTTCTCTCTCTCTCTCTCTTTTTCCAGCTTCCCACTACAGCTTACACACCTGGCATCTCCTGGTGGTCTCCCCTTCAAGGGCTAACCCAGCCCCATGCTGCTTAGCTTACAGGCTGAAGGGAGGGAGGGTGTTGCCACCCACTAAGGCTGACAGGTAAACCTATTTGACAAATCATTTTAAAAATGCACTGAAAACTAATGCTGGCAGAGATGAAGCATGGCTGGCTGGGGAATTCTGGGAATTGAAGTCCACACAACTTAAAAGTTGCCAAGTTTGAGAAACACTGGCCTGGAGGACGGGCATGTACTGTTCTTAGCTAGAAGGGCATGCTAAAGAAATATAACCATTACTTTTACTGCATGCAGAACCAAGATCTGTATTCCCACAACCTGCCCAACCACGCGTTCCAATAGAAGAGGATCTCTGTAGCTCAGGGTTGAACTGTGGAGTCCTTGGTGCTCTCTGAGCCTGGTGGCTTCTCTGCAAGCAAACAAGCTCAGAGAGCACCAAGGACTCCAAGCCACACATTACCCTGCACCCATTTTAGCCTCATGTAACACATGGCGTGAAAACAGCTTCACTGATAGCACCAGGGGTGTCTAGATGGCAGTCACAACAGTGCGACTGAGGCTCAACCCATTTTATCTGCGATGCCCGTAAGAAACAGGTGGAGCTTCAATCGCCCCATTATGGCTGCCATTTTGACTTTTTTGCCCATATCCTGCAGACCTCCCTATGTAGCACAGGAAGTTAGGGAAGGGAACTAGCAAAGCAGGGAAAGGCGATTCCCAGGCCAGAGAAAACCCTACCCACAAAAGAATTTTTTTTTTATGATAGCCCAACGCTATTTTCATTCAAGTGACCTGCTTGATGACCTGGGAGCCTCTCAAGGCCAGCAGGAGGGAAGCCAAGATGGGAGGAAAAGGCTAGAATTTAAACCTATATTGCAGGGGCAGATGGTGCCCTCCTTTTCTGCAATACAGGTAGTCCTTGACTTATGACACAACTGAGACTGGAACTTCTGTCACTAAGCAATGTGGTCATTAAATGAGTTGCGCCCAATTTTACAACCTTTTTTGCCAGGATTATTAAGCAAGTCCGGCTTCCTCCATTGACTTTGCTGGTTGGAAGCCCCCCGGGAAGGTCGCCAATGACAATCACATGGCCCCGGGATGCAGCACCCATCATAAATACATGACGGTTGCCAAGTGCTCGAATTTTGATCATGTGACTGCAGGGATGCTGCGATGGCGAGGACCAGTCATAAGTCACTTTTTTCAGCGCTGTTGTAACTTTGAACGGTTGCCAAATGGATGGTTGTAAGTCGGAGACTACCTGTAGAGAGTCACAGCCTGTAACCAAGTCACGCCTGTGAACCTTCTGCTGGAGAAGCCACTTCATGCATATGGGGCACCAGGCCTGAGATTTAGTGCTGGGCCTGTCTTGAAACTATATTTAAACTGTGACTGGCCCCATCCCTTGAAGAAGAGGGACCTCGAAAGAAAGAGCAGCTGGGGGGACCCAGAAAAGGTAGGGCCTCCCCCCGTGGGATCACCGGCCACCTACTGATGCATCGGTTGACTTCTTGGCCTCGCACCCCAAAGTAGCCCAGCGGACAGGCATGGACGCAGGCGCCGTACTGTCGGATCCCGTCCCTCCAGATGAGCAGGAAGAGCCTCTGCTGGCAGGAAATGCAGCCGTTGTCTTCTGAGCACATCACACATCCCGTGCAGTTCTCAAACATGGCAGTGCTTACTGAAACAGAAGGAGGCCGAGGGTGAATGCGGGCACGGCAGGGAAGGAAAACAGGAGTGATGCAAATACACAGGCAGACCTGCTGGTGAGAAGGGGCACCGCCCGAGGTCCACCCTCCCCCAGGACTTTGGCAAGGATGGGGTCTAATCCTGAAGTTCCCTCCGCAAGAGCGGCAGGTTTGGCGGGCTTTCAGATCGAGACGCAGCCTTGCAACAGCCCGGAGCTCACCCTTACAGCAGAAGCGGGCAACCTGTGGCTTTGAGATGCCAAGCGCTTTTGGGAGGGGAGCAGTGCAAATGGCATGGGATTGCCTTCCAGCAAGGCTAGTTTTTCCTGCTTTTCATAGCGCATTGTATACCCTTTGTGTGTGTGGGGGGGGTCTTGCTGCAGGATTTAAGACCTATCTCAAGAAATGGCAGCACCTGTTTCTGCTTGGAAGCTAAGCAGAATCTGATCTGGTTAGGCTTTGGATGGGAGACCACCAGGTTATTTGAAGGCTGGAGGCACGATGCTTCCTGGAGGAAGGCAATGGTGAACCCCATCCAGACTGTGCCCAGAAAAAGAAAACGGACATCCAAGAATCTCCCAGGAGTTGAGTTCAACTTGCAGGACCTTAAGATCTCCCTTGCCATTTTCGTGGATTGAAAAACTAAAATTGGGTAGGCGCAGTTGGAGCGAAATGAAGCCACAGAGCATTGTCCTCCATGGAGAACAAGCTGCGGGAACCTCTTCCGTTAGCTGGCTTTTGAGGGGGTGGGGGAATCTGACGGGTCCCTCTGTTTTACACTTGACCTCCTTTATTTCTATGGCCTGTGGTTAGGGCCGGAGGGGTCTGGCGGATCCACAGTGATGTCACCCACCTCACGGCATAATCGAGCAAAAGATTGCTGGTGAGGAGGTGCTCCTGGAAGCGTGGTGTTCAGACAAGTCAGCCATCAACAGGCACACAGAGATAAACTACATTTACACACCATTCAAGAGAGACAATAAAAAGGAAATAAAGAGACGACAACACTTCCTCGCCATCAATCAACACCCAGATAAGCAGGGATTAGCACCAGACAAACGATCAAGCAGTAAACAGCAGCCTAATCTAGGAACTACCAAGGAGAGAACAACTCCCCACCAGCACTGGCAGGGCAGGCCACAGCACATAACAGGGAGCAAACCCCATCCCATTCTAGCACTGAAGACGTTACCTAGCTGGGTAACGAAACGTCTGCAAGCAAACAGCCAAGCTCAGAGAACCCCACGGACTCTACAAAATCAAGTTCCCAATAAAAAACACCAAACTGAGACTGGGGCTGGAACCCTAGGAGGCTGCAGATCCAGGGTCAAGTCTCCATTTTGCACCTGGTGCAAAAGACGGGACCGGGCACTCCCCACCCCACAGAATGTAGGCGGTACAAAATAGGTGTACAATTGCTTGTCTGTGGCGATGAGTCCACAAAGGAGAAGATCAGTTCAGTAGCTCTGAGAGAGAGCTCACAAGCGGGCAGTTAGAGGATACCAATATTTACATATTTTTATTGCCCTGGTTGAATTTTAACATGCTCTTAGTGGGATCCTCAGCCCTTCGCAGCTCAAATGATAATTCGGTTTAAAGTAAATTAAGTCCAGGGCAACCCCTGCCCTCCCCAAAATTCATTTTCTCACCGACCAGGGTTGCTTTCAACATACAACAGACTCACATAGGCGATTGAGTTAAGCTGTTTTTCTGCATTTCCACGTAAATAATGAAAAGGCTGAGATTTCGCATTGTGCTAAGCCCCAAATTAAAAAAAAATACACCTAAGAGGCCAAACCAAAATTAACACTGAGAGGTGTATCTGCAGAAGGGGGGGTCAAAAAAGTCAAGATGGTGGTCACAACCATGCTGTCAAAGCCCCACACCTGGGTGGGCTGTGTGACTCCCATAAAAAAGGAATGGGGCTAATCGCAAGGTTGAGGCCGCCATCTTGACTTTTGTGACCCCCCCTCCCTGTGGACACCCTTGCGCGTACCTTTCCAGTTATAGACTGCACCCCAAAGCACGTAGTCCAAGGGCCAAAGCTTTGCTGCCCGACCAGACAGTAGGAAGAGCTGTTTGGCTTGTGTGTGGCGCTCATCCCTGTCTTCCCATCACGCACATGCCATCACGAGGCCAATCCTGGTGTGTGTGTGTGTGTAAAAGAAGCCTGTATGTTTTTCGTTAACCCCAAAAGCTTCTGGTCCAGCAACAGGGTCCCTGCTGCCGCATGGAGAGCCGTTCTCTGGCTAGAAAAGTTTGTACCCCTCTGTGTACCTTTGGAAAAGTTGCATAGAAATCTGTGTCTGTTTGGGAAAGATCCATTAAAAAAATATATGTTAGTCCTGAGTTGCATATAAATAAAATGCCCATCAGCAAAACTGGGTAGGGAAAAGGAGCGGGCATACATTCGTTGTACAGAAGAAAAAAAAATGTAAATGGCAGAAAATGTGCCCAAAGCTTGCATGACAGCAATTACACATTTTCCAGCCGCCTCATTTTTTATATATGCGTGATTTGCTGAGAAATTAGACAGAAGAAAATAATATGCGGGTGCATGTGGAACCCATAAGGACCAGATTTCCACTGCTTTCTGGCAGTTGTCGACAGTCTGTGACCCAGAGATTAAGCGTAAGTGGCCACTGGTATCAGGAGCCAAATTAAGAGCCGGCTCCTTATTACACTTCGCACAAAATTTGTGCACAACACACAACAAATGGAAAAATACATCCACAGCAGTGTTTTTCAACCTTGGCAACTTTCAACCTTGGCAACTTTAAGATGTGTGGACTTCACCTCCCAGAAGTGGGAGTTGGCTGGGGAATTCTGGGAGTTGAAGCCCACCCCGCTGTTAGCAGAATCCACCTCCCGGGAATTCTGTCCCAGATTTTGATGCCCCATCTTTCATTCCAGCTGAGCTGGGTACAATCTATTTTGCGGTGAGATTTCAAAGAAATAATGCTGGAAAGTTCCCTGGAAAACTGAACTGCTAATTCTCTGCAAGAACAATTGTCTTCATTGAGCAATGGTGCGTTTTGCCTCTGACAGCCCCACGTACTGGCTGCCCTGGTAGGCAGTCTGCGGGCCGAAGCTTTGGAAGCGCATAAGGGGGCTGATAAGGTGACACGGCGCCACTTTCTATTACATTGCTCTGTTTAAGAGCAATAGCCCGTGTTCACAATTAGCTTCCCCAGAGTGCTCTAAACCAGATTTTAACCAGAGTGCAATCAGCGGGAATCGAGCACAATTAAAAAGGAAATGTTCCACTCCCTAACCATTAGCCCAAGACATGTTGGTGCCTGAAGCTCTCCCCACTCCCAGGGTGGTAAAAAATAAGGGTCAATTTGCAGTCCTTTAATGATGTCTCAACATCGATTGCCCCTGGCAAACCGACCATTCCAGTTGCCTAAAATGGTACTGGGTTTGCATTAAACCACCCTTTCGTGGTCCTTGAGGTTTTCTAATAGGGTGGGCAACTCCTGGTTCTGTCTGCTTCCTCTGACTCATTTTTGCAGCCTCCGTGGCCGCCCAAAATTGCAGCAGCGAAATTCAGCAGGAAACTAGCCGTATCGCCTTTCTTACGAATAACTTTTCCAATCCTAGGACTTTGCAAAGCTTTGGATTCACCGTCCACCGAGCTCCTTAAAACACCTGTGTGATTTCAAGGGCGGCAGGTGGGTGGGAGGGCAACAGACGTTTCCTGGACACACACAGAACTGGAATCGATTTCGGATTTTCTCTCTCACCCAGCCTATTTGCTTATACTTTGCAAGATTGAGGGAGAAGAACGTTTTGGTGGCTGAAAGCCACACTTAATGTTCTCGGTGGGCCAAGGGCCTCCTTGTGTGCGCAAACCCAATGCATCTGCAATAGACAGTATTTGGGGGGCGGGGGGGAGGGACCTAATATTCCTATTTTTAGGCTTACACTGCAACTTTCTCGTATTTCCTTCCTTGAAATGACCAGAAAGCCAGGGGTATCTGCAGGGAGAGGGTCAGAAAAGGTAAAGATGATGGCCACAAACAAGTGATCAAAGCCCTCTGCCTTTTTATGTGGGTCACAGTGCAATAGGCAGTTGCTATACTTCAGATTCGAGAACCTCTGTGATGGATAAATTACATTTTAATTATTAAAATGAAATAGTATATTCATGTTCTAGTGTATCTCAATAAATGAATCTGTGTCTCCATGGCTGAAATCTTGGTTTTCAGGCTTTCAAAGCTTTTAAAGCAAGCTTAGCTGCATCAATAGGAACCATTATTTGCCTGTGATCTGACAATCTTTCCAATACTTTGGGGGGAGGGAATATTCTGTAAACAGCTAACATTCCAAAACTTTCTTTAAAGGCAGCCCACGAAAAGCAGAAGGCAGTGGTCCACTACTCAGGGTCCAATCGATCATGTCCAGACATGGCTACAACCAGTGTCCCAGCCTAAAATAGTCTTGCTCCCCTTCCCGCAGTGACCTGAGTTTCCCAGGGAATGCAAGAAAACCCCCAATATCTGCATTCACACAACCAGCAAAGTCATGGTTTGTTGAATCCTGGTTCACTAGTGAAACCACAACAGGCTAAATGATAAAACCAAGGTTTACAAAAGAGCGAGGCCTGATTGGCACAATCTGGGAAGCCATGAAGACGCACAGGACTTCATTGTGGGAACCCAGACAAAGCACGCAGCTGGTCTTTCAGGAGGATGGGAACCACGTCTGCTGCACATCTGCTGGAGACTACCAGGCACGGACATCTGATACAATCCACACATTGTAACATCACTGTGGTGATGTCATGAAGCATGTGATGTGACCATGGCTTGGGTTGGACACCTCTGCCTCCAGCAATGTCTTCTGATGTTCCTTCAGAAGAACCTAAACCATCACAATAACATTCCTTGCATGCCCACCACGGATGGATGCTTGTGGATCAAAGAACTCCAGCAGGATTACTTCATCCATCCTCCAAAGCCAGTCATCCAGTAGGATGACCAAAGATGTCCCATAACTGGTCCAACACTGGACCAGAAAGGGCGCCTTTTAAATATGTGGCCCGTCTTCTGAACAAAGCTTTAGTCTGAGGGGTTGATTTGATCTGCAAGATTTCCTTCCTGTTTTTTCTCCAGGGCTTCCAGGAGGCACACAACGGGATCTTACTTTATTTTATCCCCCAAATCATTAAGCTTGTAGGGTAAGCTGGACTGAAACAGAATAACTAGCTCAAAGTCACCCAGAGGGTTTCTGTGGCTGATGGAGGTGGGATTCAAACCTACAGTTCCCCATCCTAGTCGAAACCTTCAGCGTTATATCACACTGGTTCTATATGCTGCTTAGAATGGTTTGAGGTACGTTACTTTATTAAGAAATGAAATGTAGCTATTAAAAGAAATTCCTTGCACTCTAGGCTAATCCTAGGAAGAGTGAGTGGTTGTGGATTTAGGTCCTCTGGAATCCAATTCTGGAGATTTTCCTTTTGGGGTTCTGGGTGGGGTTGCACTCCCCCACTCCAAACTGGTTCATAACTTGGGGGCCCTCAGGACCCATGGCTCCTGCTGAAAAGGGGGTAGCAGGTGTGGCTAAAAGGGCTTTTGCACAGTTACATCCGGGGCACCAATTGTAACCATTCTTGGATTGGGAAGCTCACTCATGCCTTAGTCACCTCCAGCTTAGCTTTCTACAATGTAGTTTGCATGGGGCTGCCCTTGAAGACTGCTTGGAAGCTACAACTGGTCCAAAATACAGCAAAGTACAGACTTATGAGTGTCCCTCGCTACACTCATGTAAGCCTACTACTTTGGGAGATGCACTGGCTTCTGGTAGGCTTCCAGGTGCAGTTCAAAGTGCTGGTTATAACCTGTAAAGCCCTGCATGGTGGAGGACCGGATTATTTGCGGGACCATCTCTTCCTGGTCATCTCTGTCCATCCCATGATGTCACATGGGATGGACATGCCCCAGGTCCCTTCTCTGGAAAAATGCCACCTAATGGGACTTAGGAGATGTGCCTTTGCTGATGGCCCCAACTGTAATGGCCTTTGGTAGACCACAAAGACCTGGCTCTTCCCCTGTGCCTTGAGCCCATTCTGTGATGCCTGTGTGTTTTTATCACCAGTGCTACGTCTTCGATTTTATTGGGTTTTTTATTCTATATGATACAGCGGTGTCCACAGGGTGTGGTCAGCAAAGTCAAGATGACCCCCATGATGGAACAATCGAAGCTCCACCCGTAACACCACCGTGGGCGTCAACTTGACTTTGCTGACCACATCCTGTGGACACCGCTGTATCATATAGAATAAAAAACCCAATAAAATCGAAGACGTAGCACTGGTGATAAAAACACACAAGCATCACAGAATGGGCTGAGGTATATTTATTCTGTTCTGACTTCTCTCTTTTGTAAGCCTCCCAGTGTCACAACGAGTGAGAGCCACAGCTTTATAAATCTTTATAATAAAAAAAATAATAAAGTCCATGGAAGTGCACACTTTATATTTTTAATAAATTACACAAGTGCCCCCCCAAAACAACCACACCCCTAGTTTATATTGTCCAGGGCTTTGGCCCCAGCTTGGTTCTCTGTCCAGGGGCCTTGACTAATAGCTTAGAGCAGGGTTCCTCAACCTTGGCAACTTTAAGATGGGTGGACTTCAACTCCCAGAATTCCCCAGCCATCTTAAAGTTGCTGAGGTTGAGGAACCCTGTCCAAGACCCTTCCCTATTCATGTGTTCAAGGGGTTAAAGAAACGGCCCTTGTGAATTCAGCCTAGTCCCACCTGCTCTGAACCCCTACGCAAGACGTCTGCAAGAGCCTTTTTTGTGGATCTCCTCAGAAGGAACGTTCTCCTGAAGGCACCTTCTCTTGACCGTGAAGTCTGACAAAGCTCCTTTGGTCAAGAGCTGCTGGCTGATTCTTTCACGCCACACACAATTAGCCGGCCGCCACCCATGACTGCAACGGCCATGGGCCTTGGGGGTTTGTACAATCACATTAAACCATGATCTACAAAACGCAGTTAGCCTGATGCTGAAGATAACCCATGGAGAAAGCCTCGTCCATCAAGCAGGGCTGATTCTTCTGGGTAACAGAATTGATCATGTTCTGTGGAACATTAACATCACATGCCTGTCACCATGTGTCCAGGGGGGTGTCAAAAAAGTCAAGATGGAGGCTATGACCATGTGATTGAAGCCCCAGGGTTGGGCTCCAAATACATCATCGTGGCCACCATCTTGACCACTCTTCTTGGAAGTACCCCCGCCTTTAGCTACAAATTCATTCCATCAATGTGCTTTCTCTTTTCCAAAACAACAGTAACAAAACAGGATAAACACTGGGTTTTTCTAAGAGCCATCTTTCCTATGTGTGCCTAGGTGTGCATCCCCCCCCCCCCATTTGCAACATTCCCCACTACGCACAATGTTGTACTTCAGCAATTTTGCAGGCGGTTCCCCCAGTGAATCCAGGGTTGTGGATTTTTTCCCCCCATACACAACTTTTCCAGCTGAGAAACCGTTCCAGATGGGCTTTGATGGGCACCATAAATTTTGTGCCCACTGGTGTCTCAACAGTTTCCAGTTTGGGCAGCCACACTGAGAAGAAACTGGTGACAGATTTCTCCTTGTAAACAGCATTCGAAACCACTAACAAATTACATGAATGTTAATTTGATCTAGCTCAGTGTTTCTCAGACTTGGCAACTTTAAGGCATGTGGACTTCAATTCCCAGAATTCCCCAGCCAGCATGGGGAGTCCACATGCCTTAAAGTTGCCAAGTCTGAGAAACACTGATGGCCTATCGGTCCAGATATTTTGGTGTAATGCTATAGTCATGAACAAAAGCACCCGAAACTCTCACCATTACCCTGTTGTGAGTTTCCACTTAGATTTCTGCAAAACAACTCCATCAACCAACAATGAATGCCAGTGACTATTTACAGATTGATTTTATTCCATATATAAGCTGCCTACTGGAACAATTCAAGCTATGTACAGAAAATTAAAAAGCCATCCTAAAATAGGGCCATACAGCCTGGGATTTACTAAAAAGCCTGCTTAACGTTGCTAACTGCCTTCTCTTGGGGAAGAAATGGGAAGATCCTGGAATGGCAGAGGCAGCGAAGTAAGAATTTATTTTTTGCAGCAGCGCCCGCTCGCTGGGGCAGATCAAACTTGGCAAGACGGTGGGCGGAGCATCATAAAGCAAGCCCCGCCCCTTTGACATCAGCCCACGTACAAAAGAACTGGGGGTGGCATTGCAATGCCCCATCGGGCCAAATTCTAATTTCCCACCCGTGGATGCCATCTTGACTTTTCTGCCTCCTCTTGCCACCCTTTCGTCCCAGGGAAGCAAAGGCTGAACCCCGTTCTGTTTTGGGCCTATGCATACTCTGAAAATGATTTGGAGAAACGTGCACAGAGCACATGGCACCACACTGATTCATTACAGATCCTGGGAAAAAGAAGATACTGTTGCTTTAAGAATTGTCTTCGCCATAATGAATGGATTCCTAAAAACATAAGGATCTTTTTTTGGCTGGCACAGAAGCCTGAAAAATTCAAGCTGCTTAATGAATAACAGAGAGGGGGTGTGCTTGTACGAGGTCCAAAGCACTTCCTCAGAATCATCTCCGAGGAAGCACATCCAGAACTTTCTCATTTTTCCAGAATAGGACAAAAACTGCAAGGAAATTAGACCACTTTGAGGGAACAAAGACCCCAAATTTTGGGGAAATCGCCGTTGCACAAAATAGGATAGAGACAAGCTTTTAGATAGACACACATGATATATATTCATTACGGTGAAATCTCCATTTAACAGAACCCCCCATAGGACTTTAGATGGGACAGACTAACAGTCTGTCTGGACATCCACCTGGAATAACAGACAAGTTCACTGAAACCAAAAGGTGTTAGACTTACATTAATTTTGCCTTAATTTTACAACCTCCATGGTGACTAATATTTGCATAATAATGTCAATGCACAAATGAAGTTAATAGCTTGACATACTTTCGCATTTAATGAACATTCAGGACTAACGGACATGCCCTTCCCCCTACTTCATCCATTCAAACAAGTTTTCAACGATACGTGTAAAATTAAAAAATAGAAGCTGACACTTGACGGAGGACCGATTTGTGGGACAGAGAAATGAGGGAAGAGAGCGAAGTATAGGGCTTAAATGACTTTAAGCAAAAGAAAAGATGAGAAGATGCTGGGAAAGGAAAGATGGAAGGAAAGAAATGGGACTAGAAAGGAGAGGCATGGAAAGTCAGCAAAACAACAAAATTAAGGATGATGAAAAATAAAACCAGCTGGTTGTTCAGAAGACAGATCCCTGCAAACACTCAGCTGTGCAAAAGAGATCCTGATAGACAATAAACTATGACTAAAGAAACATTAAAACATTATATAAAGAAATATATATAATTCTGTCCCTCCGGGTCCAGTCTACCCCTGCATCCATCGCTGCCATCCTATCACATCTTGGCACTTTTTAAAATGTCATTTTGTTTAAAGGTCCTTTCTTTTTGGCCTGGCAGGCCACATGTCAAACTAGCCAGGCCAGGAGTAAAGATTTGGGGGACACACAAGACTGTTGTCAAAACATGGCCAAGGTGCCTTTCCCATCCACGGCTGAGAAATGGGCGGCCAAAAGTCTGTTAGCACGTGAGGGCGGGAGGAAAGGACACAGGCTTTAAACCTTGGGACCAGCGGTGTCTGCGGGGTGCGGTCCAAAAACTGAAGAATGGACAGCAAAGCAAATACAGACGCTTCAGAGTACAGTTTCTGAAGTTCATGTTAATAAATACTGTAAATCAGTTGGAGCACAGAGAAGGGGGAAGTCAGGAATTAAATACTTCTCTATACTATTTTTGTAGGGTTTTTTTTCCTTTTTCTTCTTTTTTTAGAATTTATAAATAATTACATAGTGGAGATTTTGGCACTAAGCTCAATGTTTTATCCTTCTTTTTCACATCATAAAAACCACCCAGCATACTTTGGTGTGGTTTATCTTTGATGAATGGTATATGGAGCACTAATTGAATAACTTCAGTAGTTTTCTTTGCCCACTTACTGGTGTTATCTTTTCTGAAACTATATCTTTGTTCTAATTTTTTTTTTAAGTGAAGGAGGCAACTGCAATGGTGTGATCATAGCTCTGCCTGTTTCTATGTATGCTTGGCATAGATGCAGAGCTTCAATTTCATGGCTGTGGCCCCCATCTTGACTTTTTTGACTTCCTTTGCAGACACACCTGAGTTGAAGGGAAAATCTAATCTCAGATCAAGCATGCCACCATGTTGGGAGAGTCTTTAAGACAGGGTTCCTCAACCTTGGCGACTTGAAGTTGTGTGGACTTCAACTCCCAGAATTCCCCAGCTATGCTGGCTGGGGAATTCTGGGAGTTGAAGTCCACACATCTTCAAGGGCCCAAGGTTGAGAAACACTGAGTTAGACTGTCTCCAAGATCCCTCTCAAGCTTTCCATTCAATGATTCTATGACTAACAAGATGGAAGAAACAGGATAAGGAGTAACAGAAGACGCTTTCCTAGGATATGGGAGACTCCTGGCTTGGAAATCTTAGACTGAGGATCACCCAGATTTTCAGTTGTTCAGGGAGAGGTAAATAAAAATCCACGGTAGGAATATAGTGGGCCAACAGATTGAAATAATAATCATAATAGTTGCAAACATTCTGAGTTGCTGAGAATCTACCCTTAGGTTGGTGGGGGTTGGAGAGGGGGCTATAAACCAGAAAAAAGGAGGGTGCTGATTTGGAACATGTTGCATTTGGGCTGAGGAAAGGACAGCCATCCACGTGGACATGCAAATTTTAGGGCTTGCCGAGTAGCAAAAAGGGTGTAATTGCAACAGGGGCTCTCAGCACCTGATTTTTCCTAGAAAGCTAAGCATGGTTTGGCTAGGTTGACTCTTGGATGGGAGACCACCAAGAAGCTTCACAGCTGAACGTCTGGAGCAGAATTAAAACACAAAAAAAATTGGAGGAAGGCGATAACCCCCAAAGCCACACAAATGTATTCATGCAGTCCTCAAACTTGAGTTCAACTCAAGGCAAGCTTCCTTTCGGGGCTAAGAAGTCCCACTTCTGAAAACAGAAATTTCAGCTATTAAATGTCAAAATCAATGTTTTTAAAAGTGCGATATTTCAAAAAGTTACGTAAAATCAACACTTTCCATCCTGGGTGGGGCGCACTAATTAGGAGAAAATAAGGCAATCTTTATACAGGTAGTCCTCGCTTAATGACCACAATTGGGACCAGAATTTAGGTCACTAAGTGATGCAGTCATTAAGCAAATCATCACGTGACCAGACCCAATTTTACGACCTTTTCTGCGGCAGCAAATCACCATGGTCATTAAGCAAATCACGTGGTTCCCCATTGATTTTGCTTGCTGGAAGCCGGCTGGGAAGGTCACAAATGGAGATCACGTGATCCTGGGGCACTGCAACTGTTGTAAGTGCAAGCTGGTTGTCAAGCACCCAGATCACGATCACATGACTATGGCGGTGCTGCGATGGTTGCAACTTCGGGCACTGGTTGTAAGTCACTTTTTAAAGCTCTGTTGTAACTTTGAATGGTCACTAAATGAACAATCGTTAAGCAAGGACTACCTGTATTGGCAAAGCAGGAGATAATTCAGAGGTCAAGTGCTCTGCTACACGGCTGACTTTAGCTGATGCTCAAAAACAAAGCAGGGACCAGGCCTAATTTGTACTTGGATAGGACACCACCAGGAAATCCCTGGGTGGTAGGGTAGAACAGGAAGACAAAATAAAATAAAATAAAATCCTGGAAAAATGGAATGGCAAGCCACTTCCACACTACTGTCAAATGTGCCCCCCCCCCTCCGAAAATCCCAACTACCTAAAAGTTACCAGGAGTTGAGCTTGGCTCAAGACTTTATTAAGTACCCGATCAATCAAAGCTAAACTGGAATGAATTTCACTCTGCTTTTGGTCTGAGGTCATCTTGCCCCTGAGCAAACAAATGCTGGAACGGGTGTGTGTGAGTGTGTGTGTGTGTCAAATAAGCCAAGATGGCCACTGTGATGGTGCGACTGAAGCTCTGCCTGACTTTTCTGACCACCCCCTGCAGTCACCCTGTGACACTCCCAGCTCAGCTCCGTGCACCGTTTGTAGCTTGGGGAAGATGGAGGTTTGACTTTGCCTGGATGGTGTTGTGGATGCACATTTAAGGGGGGGGCTCTAAGTGTGGCAGTTGCATTTCTCACTCCTAGGACCAGCAGTGAACTTAGGACCGACAGGTGCGGGGGGGGGGACTTTGTGGCAATGAGGGTGATCTTTGCCAGCTCCCCCTTTCTCAGGCAGCCCCTAAAAACCAAAAGGGGAAATTGCACTCCTCTCAGCTTCCCAACACCCTGCGCTGGAATCCCAGATGTTGATCTAGGCATTTCTGGCTCAGGATCCCTCTTTTACCCCACTCGCCTTGGAGAACAAAGTCGTTTTTCCGCATGCGGAAGAGGACTCCCGCTAAGCACTCCCTCGGAGGGGATCGGATTCTGTTTGGAGACGGGTCAAACGCGTTGCGCATGAGATAGCAATCAGTAGCATTCCTATATTCCTCTCCTCTTTCTCTTTTAGCTATGTCTACCAAAAAGCCCTTGGATTCTCCCCGTGATTTTTGAAAGGAAGGCGCGTCCCCTTGCTTTGTAGCAAACCCCATCTCTCGCCGCAGAAACAGGCATGCGGGATGAGATACGAGCATTTCGCTGGCTTTGCGTTGGGTGTCTAAGCTCATTCCTGCCTCCCCAGATTTAGAACCCCCTTTCCAGAGTGTGGGGCTTCTGAAGAGGCAGCGACAACCCGCCTGACATTTGCACCGCTCCTGACCAGTTTTCGAGGTTTAGGAGATCCCTGGCCTTAAGCGCCCTTTTCCGGAGAATCTGCCCTCTCGTTCGGTTCGGCTGGGGAGTCAGTCTTCTCATTTCTGGCCAACATCTGAATCGCATTTGCAAAGGAGGAGAAAGCGGGGGAGGTAGATTTGTTGTGTGTTGTATGAAAGAGGCTGTGACTGTTTTCAATAAAGAGAGAGGTCAGCTGAATTCTGTCTTTACTCAGAAGGAAGATGACGCTGAAAAGAAAGCGTGTGTGTGTCTACACCAGGGTTGCTCAACCTTGGCCACTCTAAGATGTGTGGACTTCAACTCCCAGAATTCCCCAGCCAGCTTTGCACACACAATCACGCATAAATACATAAGCCAAAATCATATGCACTGCTCACCTGGTCCACATCTGCCTGGGGCTGCCAACACCAGGTGAAACCACTCACCAACTAAATGCGTGCATATGTTACAATCATGTATGCTTATGCGTGGGTGTGTGAACACACCTTGAAGTCACACTCCAAGAAAAGGATCAGAGCCAGAACAAAATCTTGCATTTGTACTAATTGAATTAATAATAAATTAATAATTCATTTGGGTGTGAGCCTGGGTGTGCCTTCAAGACAGTGTTGACTCCTGGCGGCTGCCTGAAGGAGTCCCTGAAGTTTTCTTGGCAAGGTTTTCAGGAGTGGTTTGCCCTGGCCCCCTTCGTCCTAGGGCTGAGAAAGGGGGACCGTCCCAAAGTTACCCAGCTGGCCTCGTGCCTAAGGCAGGACTGGAACTCATGGTCTCCCAGCTTCTAGTTTGATGCCTCAAACCACTATACCAAACTGGCTCTCTTACTAAACTTAGTTGCTTATTTGCCAAATTAATTGATCCCTTTTTCCATAGACTGGTCAGTCTGTCACAAATCACTATACCCCTGCTTCGTTCCATAAGAAACAGTAAAGGAAGAAAAACAGAATGCAGATGGGGGAAGGAAAAGGGGAACTGCACCGGGAAGGAAAGAAATAGAGGGAAATAAAACTGGATGGAGGGGAAGGGGAAAAGTAATTCAACAGGGAAAGAAGGAAAAGAGAAAGAGGGGCTGTTTAGGAACTTTTTTTTTGGTGCCATCAAGTCAGCGTTGACTCCTGGCGACTGCCTGCACAATTCCTTGCAGTTTTCTCAGCAAGATTTTGGAAGAGGTTTGCCATTGCCTCCTTCCTAGGGCTGAGAGAGAGGGACTGGCGCAAGGTCACCCAGCTGGCTTTGTGCCCAGATAGGACTAGAACTCACCATCTCCTAGTTTCTAGCCTGCTGCCTTGAACCACAACACCAATCTGGCTCTGTTTAGGCACTAGAAAGGGTTAAATTTACCAGGCAAGCCCTCCAAAGCAACAGCTAATTTTCAAAGCAACAGTATTTTTTAGGTAGCTAGACCCACAGCCATTGGGACCTCTTAAACATTTGTTTGTTTTCAGAACTTTTTCGATTCTGGTTTTGTGAACAGTCTAACCCCAATCCATTCAGTGCCATCCGTTTCAAAGATTCTCTTCTGCAAATAGAAGAGGACGACCAGCAGTAAGGGGGATGGACTCAGTTACGGTGACGATGGGGGCACCATTGGGAGCCTTGAAAGAACAGGTTAGGAATAGGTCGTCATGGAGAAAATCTGTCTATGTGGTCACTAAGAGTCAACACCGACTTGATGGAACATAATCAGTCAATCACTCTGCAAATGCTTTTCCAGGGCTTTTAAGCGATAGTTTTAACCAAATTGCCAAAGTCATTAGTTTGCCCTAATAGATACAGTTTTTAAAGCTGGGTCCCTTCAGCATGAACTCCGAACTGATGCAAAATGGGGGTGGCGAGGGGGTTCAGACGATTTTATTTTATTCAAGATGGGATGGAGCACCTAAGATCCTCGGATGTAAATGAGGAACTCCAGAAAACAGAAAGACGAATCAATGGAGGCGAATATGTGTACTCAGGGTTGAATCGTGGAGTCCTTGGGGTTCTCTGAGCTTGGTTGTTTCTTGCAAATGTTTCATTACCCGGCTAGGTAGCATCTTCAGTGATGTTCCCTAGCCGGGTAATGAAACGTTTGCAAGAAAAGACCCAAGCTCAGAGAACCCCAAGGACTCCACAGAAAGAGGAATATGGCCAGAGTTTCACTCTGGACCCAGCAATCAATCTCACTCTAGAAATGCTCGCTGGCACTCAGGGCCTTGCCACAGAAGTTTCAGTGACCAGGCTCAAAGTAAGATGCTTTTGCTGCAAAATGTCTTACAGTGATGAATGCATAGACCCCTGCTAGAAGCCGCAATGATGTCATGTATGCCATGGTGTAATTTGTACCATGATGTCATGATGCATATGATGTCACCTGCCCGCCTCTGCAGACTTCCATGATACAGATTAGCTGTGACAGAATCTAGGAATCTGGACCTATTTCTATATCAGCCCCAGGCAGGGGCGTCTGCAGCATGCAGCTGGGGAATTCTGGGAGTTGAAGTCCACACATCTTAAAGTTGTCAAGATTGAGAAACATTGATATAGATTATCCTCCCCCCCCCCCCCCCCCCCCCACATACACACACTTTTCTGGCCCCCTGGTTTGGAACCTGGAGCAGAAAAGCAAAACAACAGCTTCTTATATTATCACCAAGTGGAAAGTTTGGCTCTTTCTGAAATTTGAGCTGAGTTGCCGGATTGAAGGAGATTGATTGATTGATTGATTGATTGATTGATTGATTGATTGATTGATTATGTGCCATTAAGTCATTTTTGACCACAAATTGTCTCCATGAGGATCTAACCCTAACCCTAACCCTAACCCAACCTGGTCCTTCAGGTCTTCCAGTGCTGCCCCCATCACCCTTATAACTGAGTCCATCCACTTACTGCTGGTTGTCCTCTTCTTCTCTTTCCATCTTTCCCAGCATGATGGACTTCTCAAAGAAGCTCTACCTTTACATTGATTGATTGATTGATTGATTGATTGATTGATTATGTGCCATCAAGTCAGGCTCAATTCTTAATGACCATGTAGATAGATTTTCTCCATGACGATCTGTCCCCAACCTGGTCCTTCAGATCTTCCAACGAGGCCTTCGTCACCACCATAACTGAGCCCATCCCCTTCGCTGCCGGTCATCCTCCTCTTCTCTTTCCTCCCACCTTTCCCAGCCTCAGAGCCTTCTCCAGAGAGCTGCTGAGTCTTTGCATATTGAAGGAAATACAGTGGCTGTTTTGAAGTATCAGGGCTTACGTTAGGGCTGCAAACAATGCAGTCAAGAGGTCACATGTGGCCAAGCACCATTCAATTTTGTGACCTGTAGAAATTCCCAGAATATGGTGAGCTAAACCTAGGGATTCTTCTTCTCTGACATTCTAGGGTCAGACCCGGGTGGCTTAAATCTGCAGATGTTTAAGGCATCCATCTCTCTATTTAAAACTCTTGGCCACCACCTGTCTGCATGGGGCGCTCAGCTTGGCGCAGCCATAAGGGTCCATTCCTCACCACAAGGCCACCAAAGTGATACACTGCGCATTGTGATGTCGCAATTCAAGATCTGCCCTTTCATTCCCGTGTCACAACATTGCACAGAAGTGTGCAAGGGGCAAAGCTTGCACAGCAACATTGCAACACACGTTTCATTACTTGCCCCCCCCCCATGATTTTGGGTGTGACCCTGGAATTGAATTGACAAAAGGGGCATATCGCATTTGCACCCTAAAAGAGAAAGAAGAATCCACTTCAGCTCTGAAACCAACCACAGTTCCTTCCAATGTCCAATCTGAGGGAATTGTAGTTCATTTAAACCAGTGTTTTTCAAACTAGTCAATTTTAAGATTGTGGACTTCAACTCCCAGAATTCCCCAGCCAGCAAAGCTGGCTGGGGAATTCTGGGAATTGAAGCCCACACATCTTAAAGTTGCCAAGTTTGAAAAACTCTAGTTTGAACCATGGTTTTAGAGTAAGTTAGGACACGAAACACAATTCAGTCCTAGTTTGTTTTCATGAATGTTCTCTTAGCTATATCTTAAACAACTCTCAGTGCTGCATCTAATTGCAGGATGTCGTTAGAGAGGCGAGCCAGAAGGAAGCTTTTAATTAAAGTCACAGGAGGCCTTTGCTGAATGGGGCTCACTACTGCGAATATGTTTCTTGTAGAAAGATGAAGACTGCCACAGAATACAAGTCCTCTAATGAGTCCCATGTGAAGTTCTGTTTTTAATCCGCTTGCAGATAAAACAGCAAAACTCCTGGCAGCCCTAAACATTGTCTGACTCGGATGAGCCGCTGGGGCCGAGCACCTTCTCGTTCTTACGGCTAGCACGGAGGGTAGTACCTCGGCCTTGCGAACCCGAGGGTTCGAAGACTTAATGACCTCGCTTTTGAAGGGAAGCGGATGAGGGCTGTCTGCTCACTTCGATTCGAAAGATGTCCATGGGAGGGGTCAAAGAAGTCAACAGGGCGGTTGCCACCATGCAGTGGAAGCCAGGATCCGGTTTTATATGCATAATAGGGTGGGGCTTCAACTGCATGGTGGCAGACCCCCCCCCCCCACACACAGATCCACCACTGCTATGCCGTCTCTCTTTCTTAAGCTTTTCTGAGTTTCCCCTTCACTGAGACAACGTCAGCCCTACAAGGTAGGCCAGTTCAGGAAACTGATTCCATAGGCAACCTAGACCTCTGTTGAGGTAAGCTATATAGCAGTGTTTCACAACCTTGGGAACTTTAAGAAGTGTGGACTTCAACTCCCAGAATTCCCCAGCCAGCCATGCTCGCTGGGGAATTCTGGGAGTTGAAGTCCACACATCTTAAAGTTCCCAAGGCTGAGAAACACTGCTATATAATAACAGAATCTTGCAAATCTGTCTGTGTTTCTCCTTCCCTCCCTCTTATACCCCAGGGAGTCTGGGGGAAGCCAGTCTGAGCCTCTTCCTAATATTCCTGACCCCCCCCCCCCGGGTTTGACACCTGCTGCTTCTGCATCTGCTGTGGTCTGCACAGCTTCTGGATGGCTTCTCCAAGGTCATCTCCTAAGTGTCCTACAGACGGAAAGGAACGAATTGCCTGTAGATGGTTTTCTTCCACCAGCATTCCTTGACCGCTGTGCTCACACAATACAGGTAGTCCCTGAGTTAAGAACGCCCGGGTTACAGATGACGCATAGTTAAGAACAGAGCCTATTGTGGCAAAATTCGAGTTCAATACACAATGGTTCAAGTTCATTATACAATACTACTTATACCAGTGTTTCTCAACCTTGGCAACTTGAAGATGGGTGGACTTCAACTCCCAGGATTCCTCAGCCAGCTAGGCTGGCTGGGGAATCCTGGGAGTTGAAGTCCACCCATCTTCAAGTTGCCAAGGTTGAGAAACACTGATTTATACAGTACTGTATAATCCTACTGTTCCACCTTACGTACAAATTCAACTTAAGGACAGAACGTGGGAGTGGAGCTCGCTCTTAAACTGGGGACTCCCTGTACATTTAACTTGTTCACAACCTTCACCCATTTTTTCTGAGTTCACACGATATATTGAATCACACCTTAACCAGGTGGAGTTCACAGGCCACCCTAAAGCAAGTGGATACTAAGCATGCTTAGAAAGCTGGGTGAATGTAGCCTCGGTTGCATCGTCAGTGTATTACGTGGATACAACCCGTCTCTTTGTTCTCCTATCCTGTGCCACATGCACACACTGCTCCTATTCTAACAAGCTTTTACCATTCCACGGATCAGTGCAAAATTCTTTCTTTCCTGGGCTCAAGGAAGAGATTTATCTTTCATTCCCCCCACTTGCACACACAGTGCTGACAGGCATCGTTCCAGGCTAGGATAAGAAAAGCCTTCATCAAAGAGAGCTCAAATCCTGGGTGTTTTTTCTACTTCCCAGTTTAACTTACAGTTCTGGGATTTCCTTGTGGTCTCCCATCCAAATATTAATCAAGTCCAACAGCTACCAGATCTGGGCTACAAAAACTCAGTTGACCACTAGACGGCAGCCAAGGGGTACAGCAAACAACTTATCTCAATTTTTGCAATCCAGAACTTGTAACCTAAACCTTGCTTATGAGCCACTGGGGACCAGCAACTTGATAAGGCTGCAGGTTTCTCACCCCAGCCTTCACGCTGTGGCTTTCTTCTTTAAAGGTTTCTCCAGACAGGGGCTGCTTAAGGACAGCCATTCAACAACCTGTTTTCTTCCAGGTCCACAGATGGGTGCTGAACTCTAACTGCTGGAGAACCCCAGGTTGGAAAAGAGTTTATGGACTGGGTTGGGAAGTTTGTGGATCCTCAGACTAGTGCCTGGATCAGAAGACATCACCCGTTTGTTCCGGCCTTCTCTGAACGTTGCAGTTCAACCTTTGGCTCAAAGCAACGAAGCACAGTTAGGGCAAAATGTCTACTTTAGGATCAAGTGGTCTTGCCTGTTCTTTTAAATTTACAGGTCGATGCAAAACGAAGATGGAGGAGGTTATGCGTGATCGGCAGAGAAACTGATCTGGATTAGAAACAGGCAGCGCTCCCTCACCCAGCCTCTAGACCAGCACTCTCAACCTCAGCAACTTCAAGAAGGGTGGACTTCAACTCCCAGAATTCCCCAGCCATCTTAAAATGGCTAAGGTTGAGAAACACTGCTCTAGAGAGATCAAAGGAAATTGAAGAGGAAACATCTGTTAAGCAGCCCCGTAATAAGCTTGCTCCCAAACAGATGCAAAATCGAATCTCGTAAAGTTTCAAGGTACCCCAGAGGTCATGTACACTAACACCCTGTTTGGGATACGTTCCGCTAAAGCCTTGGGCAGAAACAAAATTCCAGCTGCCCCGGGGCCGAGGGGTCTCTCTGCCTCTCTCCCAAAAAAAAAGAACCCCGCTTCTTTCTTAAGATATGCCACCAACATGTCATTTGAGATTAATCATAGTTACTTTGATCAGTGGTGCTAAGACATGAAACCCCAACTGGCATGGGGTGAAAAAAGGGGGCAACCAACCCTGGGGGTGGCCAGCACCTTGAAGATGCTCCCATACGTGAACATCTTACGGGCCATCAACATCTTGGAAGATATTATTTGTGTATATGTTTGGTTTCTATTCTATTTTTATTGTGCTTTATATTGTTTCTATTGTATTTTAATAGTTACTGCTGTTTTATTGTGAACCGCCCAGAGCCGCTTTTGTGAGATGGGCGGTATCTAAATTTGAAATATAAATAAATAAAGGAAGAAATAAATGCACGCTCTGATCGCTGTTGCAGATATGCATCAGCAGAGAATCCAGTAAATTCTCCGCAGACCCCGATCCTCAGAGCAAGAGCTTCACCCCAACCCGAGGAGATGGAAACCTTCCAGCCTGTTCTCTGTTCTCGCCCGTCTTGGAAAGTTAGACAGACTACAGGCACTGGGGGTTTCACAACCTCGCGCCTGCTGTCAGCAGTCAGATATGTTTGGTTTGCAACCAGAGCTGAGCAGATCCGGGCCAGAAACTTCTGACCCGGAGCCTGCTCTGGGTCCTGACGTCAGCTACCCGTCACCTCGTTCAAATGAACAGCAGGACTTCGCTGAAAGTATTTCTGTCTGGAATGTTCAGCCAGAAGGACAGGACGGGATGTTTGTTCAAGCTCCAGCAGCCTGCTTTGGGTCAAAATTCATCCTGGGCCCCTCATCCCCAGGGTGGGGGTACAGGATAACTCCCATTCAATGACATTCCACGAGCCAGACCTCCATCGATACCCCGAATCTAAAGCCACCTATTCTGAGTCTCTCAGTCTATTTGAGTGACCTGTGTGTGTGTCTGGGGAGGGGGGACTTTCCAGCTTGGAAAGTGATATTTATGGTCTTGAGTGGGGTAGGATCTGCCCACCTTCTATTAGGACAGTGTTTTTCAACTTTGGCAACTTTAAGATGTGTGGACTTCAACTCCCAGAATTCCCCAGCCAGCATGGCTGGCTGGGGAATTCTGGGAGTTGAAGTCCACACATCTTAAAGTTGCCAAGGTTGAGAAACACTGTATTAGGATGAAGGCCAAGATATAGCTCTACAGCTATTCCATCCATCCTTAAAGTAACTCTTGGAGGATGACCAAAAATGAAAATCTCTTGAACCCTAAGCACACCTTAAACTTCTCCCCCAGCAGAATAGCTGTTCTCCATGGGACCTAGACTTGGAGGGCTGGAACTGGAACTCCAGCCTGGAAGACATATCTTAAGCATGCAAGTAGCATCATAGAGGTGGGCAATTGAAAGGGACCACAAGGATCATTTATCCCAGCCCTCCGAATGTTCAGGAAAACCAACTGAACATTTCTGCAAGGTGGCTGTTCTTCTTTGAAACCTTCAGAGGTGGAGGACTGGAATGGTATGTGGGAATGACCTTGGGAGACAGGGGGAAGAGATGCTGCCTAGGGAATGATCGGATAAGAGGTGGCATAGCCCACAGCTGCATAACGGACAAAGAAACTCTGAAGGTACCCTCCCTAGTTTCCTGGGCTGAAAAGGAGACAGCAGGAGAATTGTACTTTCAGACTTGCAAGATTGACGTCAGCCTTCCCAGGTAGACCAGACAGGAAACACAACCAGATGAGCTAATTCTACTACATCTCAGCTACCTTCCTGTAATGGTATGTGGGAATGACCTTGGGAGGTAAAGCAAAGAGATGCTGCCTAGGGAGTGGTCAGATAAGGGGCAGCTTAGCCCACAGCTGGATAGTGGACGGGCAAGAGGCTCAGAAGGGACCCTCCCTAGTTTCTCAGGCTGTAAAGGAGACGGGGGAGAACTGCACTTTCAGACTTGCAAGATTCTGTTCATGTAGCCTTACAATAAAGTAGAATTAGCTCCTCTGGTCGTGTTTCCTGTCTGGTCTACCTGGGAAGGCTGACAAGAACCCACCATCTCCACAGGTAAGCTGTCTCACTGTTGGACAAATCTTACCCTCAAGACATTTTTCCTTGTATTTAAATCAAATATGGGAAGCTGCAACGAACACCTGTTATTTCTGGCCCTGGTTTTTGTGGCTGTGAAAACGCATGCCTGACCATCTTTCCTAACCCTTCTGAAACGGTGGGCCGTCCAACCAGCGGTAGAGCCCAGGTGGGAGAAAAGGGCCTGAGAACACGGATTTCACTCCAGGCAACCTTGCGCACCATACCCAACCATTGTGGAACGATTTCACAATGCCTTCTTATTCTTTTCTACAATAAAACTACTTATTGGAAGCTAGCTAGCTTCTTTTATGGACTGGGGATGAGAGGAAAGACACAACGTGCGGACGTGGCCTTGAAGCATGGTTAGTGAGGCCCCTTCAAGACAAAGTTAGGGGAACACTTGATTCAAGGATTACCTCTCTCATTTACATGCCCTCCCATAACAGGTATTATGGGCTTCCTTTTTCACTCTCTGCAGTGTGAAAGAGCTGTGCCAAGCAACTAAGGCTCCTGGTTCAACACTTGGCTGTTCAGATCAACAAAGCTGTACTGATCCAAGTATTTCTTGAGGCAGTTGGCAACCTAGCTTTGCATCCCAGTGCACAACTTTGCCTAATGAAGCTTTAATACGTTTTTTCCATATGGAGAATGCCAAGTGTTGCTCCAACTCTAGAGAGGGCATAAAATCCATCCACTTTTTATAAAATCCACCCAAGCCATCCAATTCTCCAACATTTCAAAGTAGGGCTTCCCCTGGCTATATTGTTTTTTTTTTCCAACTGTTTTGAAAACAAGCTGGGAGATTTCACTATCTGTTCTCCAGAAGCTCCATTAGGCACATAACTCAATGCCCAGGGAAGTTGACAGAGGCAAAAAAATAACTCAGTGGCTCTTAGTTTCAATGTCCTACAGCAGAGAACCAAGGCTGGTTGACATCACAAGGTATCACAAGATAGCATAACCCAACATAACATAACATAACATAACCCAACATAACCCAACATAACCCAACCCAACCCAACTCAACCTAACCACATCATTACCTCTATATGGGTCATACACCAGCATAACAGTACACTGCAGGGGTTTCCATAGGGTGTGGTCAAAAAAGTCAAGATGTTGGCCATGGTGCCCATAAAGGACAGAGCTTTGATTACACTGTCATGGTCACCATCTTGACTCTTTTGACCACACCCTACAGACACTCCTAGGGCAATGTTTCTCAAGCTTAGCACTTTTAAGATGTGTGGACTTTTGTTTTGTAAAATTGTAATGTTTAATATCACAGTAGGAAAAAAATATTAGTACATGGCCATCTCTTTCCTTTTGATTAAATGGAAATGGAATGATAGAGGTAGAGATAGATAGGATGGGTGGATGGAGAGAAAGAGAGAAAGAGAGATTTTTTCCTGGTCTTTCCTCCTTCTCTGCCGCCGCCTCCTCCTCCTCCTCTTCCTCCTCCTCTCATTTGTAGTCCAGCTCCTGGCATATGACTCAAAAGCTGAATGAGGACTTTAGTTTAAAAGTTGCACCTCCCTGATCTTCGTTTTTAAAACATAATCGTTTACAGGGAACAAGTGGGGCCTCTGTTTCATTCCCACTGGGCAGAGCAGAGCAAAACAATTTTGACTGGAAGATGGAGATGGACAGAGGCGGGTTCTCCCCCCTCCCCACAAAAGCTTGAATCCCTCTTGCAAACGCTCAAAACTGACATCCGCTCATCCAGCTTGTGTGCGCTGAGCATCAAACAGAGCAGCGAGCTCAAGAGAGTTCCAGAGTCCCGGCTCAATTTTGGGTGCTCCTTCCAAGGCTTAGGTAGGTACCGCAAATAGGCATCTTGGGGAGGAGGCAGGTGTGTAGCCTAAGCAGGGTATTGACCAGTTCCTGGTGCAGTAAATAATGCCCTGGTTGGAACCAAGCGGGGCACCTGGACACCTTGGGCTCAGACAGAACTTTTGGGGGGCTTCCTTTTTTTTTCTCATAAGAAAAAAGAGAGAGGGAAGCAGTGGAAGGAGGACATAGGAGGGTCACAAGCAATAATCAGTCCATCTCTGCATCTCTGAAGACCAGTGGGGGCAGAATGTCCAAACTTCAGGGAGAGCCTCCATGCTCTTCTGGATAAGGTTTGATGGATGCTCAAGCATTATAGACCAACAGCTGGGAAAGCTGCTCCCTTTATTTTGACATCAAACAACCACAGCTTCTCCCCACTGAGCTCCTCCTTCATCCTCCCCCCCCAACTCTGCTATGTGAATGGGGCAGCAAATGAATGGAGTGAGGGAACAGCTTATGGGGTGCAGTGGGAACTCCTAGGCTGCCCACACCTTGAACACAATTCAGAAGAGGAGCTTTTGGACTGGAAGGGAGTGGAAAGGCAGCATTCTTGAAAGCAGCCTCAGCTTTCACGTGACTCATGAAAGCAGCTGTGTCTTTTTTTCCTGGATCAGGCAGAACCTGAGAAAAGACAAGGCTGTTTTAAAAAGGTGTCAGGCTCCCACTGCCTTGCATTCCAAAACTTCTCTTCCACATCATTTTTAAAGCATGCAGCTTCCTGCTTCATGACTTGATCACCCGTCCATTTAATTTTTTTAATACCACTTTATTAAAATTTAAAAAAGAAAGGCAAAAGCTAATAAGAACTAATATTTAGAATGAAGAACGAAGAAAAAATAAGGAAATAAGAAAAGGACAAAGCCAATAGTGCAGAAAAGAAGGGGAAAAAAATAAAGAAATGGCTTCCGATTTTCTTTTACAACAGTTAGAAGTATAAATGTAAATTAACCTCTTACTCCATGGTTACCGCCCTGCTTACATTTTTTCTATAATCTTTTTTTTTAATCATCAAAACCATACATAATTTTTTTCCTGTTTCATGCAGAAAGTCAATCAGGGGTTTCCAATCAGCATTAAACGTAGAAATCACCTGTCCATTTAAAGGTGGGTGACAAGTCTCAAAATTGCAACTTTAAGGGGGTGCACAGAACCTGACCTTGCAGTTCAGCTGAGTTTTCCATTTATCTCTGCACACTATAGTGACTTAGGATACTCTTCTGTTTACGGAAGAGTCTGTTAGTTTATTTATAAAAGGACTATTTTGGTTGCGTTCCTGTTTCTTTTTCCCCTCCAAAAGTTGCACAAACTATCTAAATATCTGATAATGGTCATGACTCCTTAAGAATATTACTTTGGTATCAACAGATCTGAAATTGAAATTGATCCAGCAGAAAGAAAGTATTTGAAAGGGCGGACATTAGATTACCTTTGTTGAACATCTAAACACTTTGAGCGTTTATTGATCCATATGGTGCCTGACGATGTTCCCCGAGCCTTATCATTTTTTCTTACCATCAATTATCTTGGAAGATACTTAATATTTATTTAGGATAAATTATTAAATTGTTATACTGTATTTCAAATTAATATATATCTTTTCGGTAAACCGCCCAGAGTCATTTTTTAACGAGATGGGCAGTGACAGTTGATATATAAATCAATAAAAATAAATATGATTGGGTCTTATGAATTACCCACCTTTTCTTCGGAATCAGTTTAATGTCTATAAATAGACTTGGGGGAGAATCTCCCAATGTTAAAGATGTTAATAGGTTGAATTATTTTCTAAAACTCTGGAACTGAACTGTCTTTGAGAAATGATGGTTATACTGGGCATGGGGGGTTGCCAAAAGAATAATTTCGAGAAATTGGAAAGGTGAGATCATCCCAGATATTAAGGACTGGATTTTGCTTCTGATAGCAACAGGTTTTCTCATGTATCTTGCCCGGTAGCATTTAACCATGCTTCAGGATGCCAATCTATGTTGACATTTATTCAGTTTCACCGCTCAGCTTAACAAACATTTCTGCAATCAGCCCTTTGTTTTCCTTTTTCCCACTGAGATAAATTAGATAGAACCAGCTACAAGGATGAAAAGCTGGTGTTTGTTTGCACAAGTGGGAAAACGGAATCCTTGCTTGAAATTTGCAGCTGATCACAACTTCAGCAACGATCAGGTAACCTTATTCCAAGTTAATTCAATAAATGTCTTTACGCTTTTATCTGCTCAGAGACTTATTTCTGGTGCTTTCCATTTGTGACACTGGCACCAGCATGAACCCCTCTCAGCATTGTATGGCTTGGCGCTAACCTAGCGCAAGTGGAAAGCAAGATGAGCCGACTCAACTGTGTCCACGTTTGACCAAGGAGGCGCGTGAAGAAAACCCGAAGTTGTTGGGCATGCTTAGTTTTGAGAAAAGAGGATGAAAAGGCAATGTAATAGGTAAGGTCAGAATGTAAAGGCCCTGAAGCACATTTTGCAAGACGCATTTAAGGACATGGTACAGAAGGCCAGTGACATTATTCACCTGATGTTGCAGGTGGCTGGGCTGAGAAGAAGGAAATGCCCAGTGCCAGCCAGAGGAAAAAGCTTCTGTGAATACACTGGATCAGCTGGGGGGGGGGGGGGCTTTTATTTCCTTTGGCATCATCTTTCCTATAGCCTCCTGTTTCTCAATCTCAGCAACTCTAAGACGTGTGGACTTCAATTCCCAGAATTCCCCAGCCAGCACAGCTGGCTGGGGAATTCTGGGAGTTGAAGTCCACACATCTTAAAGCTGCCAAGGTTGAGAAACACTGCTATAGCAGATTGCCAAATACTTCTATGAAGCCTCCATGTGGGGTTCAAAGACATCTCTCTTGTGCAACCAATATTGCAAATATTAATAATCCGACCTTTCATAAATATTATGAACATCATAAATAAGTAATTTGCTACAGATTTTTTTAATCCGTTCCATCGTGTCCGATTCTCGTCCCTGCAGTTTTCTTGGCAAGGTTTTTCGGAAGTGGTTTGCCCTTGCTTCCTTCCTAGGGCTGAGAGAGAGGGACTGGCCCACAGTCCCCCAGCTGGCTTTGTGCCCAAGGCAGGATTAGAATTCAGGGTCTCCCAGTTTCTAGCTTGGTGCCTCAACCATGACATCGAACTGGTGTAACTACCATAACTACAGTTATAGCTCACCTTTATTTTGTGCAACTCCTCCTTCCTCCTATTTTCCCCACCACAACAACCCTGTGAGGAGAGTTGGGCTGAATGAGACCAACTGGCCCAAAGTCACCCATCTGGCTTCCTTGCTTAAGGCAGGACTAGAACTTCTGGTCTCCAGTTCCTAGTTAAGCATTTCCACCATTGCTCCAAACTGTTTCTTGTCGAATAAGTCAAACCTTCTTGTGGCACTGAGTTCCGTAAGCGATGAGGGTGATGTGCAAAGAAAGATTGTTTTTCAACTGTCTGCCAATAAATTTCACCCGGTGAATTCCAAACCAGATCGTATCCCCTTGAAATCACTAGCACTGAGAAGCACCATTCTCTGGCCTCTTGTTTTGGGAGCCCCTTTCAATATCTCTGTCCGCCACCTTCTACATCCATCTCGCAATGGCCCGAATGACACCTTTGTCCATGTGGGAACGCACGAAACGCCGATAACTTCCTTATCCGAGGATAATTAAATTAATAAAAATACTCTTTTACAAAATGGAAGATGGGCAGGACACACTGTTTCCCCCCCAATTTTGCCAAGGATGAATCAGCTGTTGATTGGAGGGCTGAAGTCATTAATCTGAGTTTGGACCAGGAAAGTTTGCTGCTCTTTATCAATTAACCTGCCCCAAGAATACCAAGACTCTGCGATGGTTTTGTTCTCAAGAAAGAAGCGCAAGAGTCAGAACACCTTCCCCAACCTTGTGGCCATTTGAGAAGTCAGGACTACATCTCCCAGAATTCCTAGATCCTGAAGACTCTGGGCTTTAGCACCAGGTTGGAGACAGCTGGGGCAGACCAGATAGAAAAATGTTTCTCTCCTACGATCTTTAATTCTCTTTAAAAGCTAAGCGTGCCTAACTCCAGAATCATGCTCTCTTTCTATGCTTTGCCCCGATTCCTTCTGCGACGCACCTGGGTCTCTACAGCCCATTTGAACTGACCAAGATCTGCCTTTGATAGAAGTAAGGTATGGATGCCGGCGAAGACCTGTCTAACTTCGGGAGAAATACGGCCCTTCATTAACGGAGTCCTGCTGGGGCTAATCTACAGCCGCGCACCAAACTTACCTTTCAAATAGGTTCTGATCAATGTTAGAGCCGTGAAAAATCATTCAAAAGCATTTCATGCTATAGAACGGTGTTTTTCAAACTTGGCAAACTTTAAGATGTGTTGAAGTCCCCACATCTTAAAGTTGCCAAGTTTGAGAAGCACTGTTCTATAGAACAACAGCTGGGTTTGCACAACACAGAGAACCATACACCACCCCTAAGGACTAACAGTACACTAAGCCACAAGAGAAGCTAACCAAGATAAACTCTAACCGAGTTTAGCATGCCCTGAGAATGCCATTGGGGAAATGGTGGGTGGCAGAGTGCCAACCCAACCAGCAAAGAGCAGCGTGTGGGTCTCTCTCTGAGCATTCAGAAGACCGCTTTGGTCCAGAAGATGCCAGACGGGGCGAGAAGAGGTCCCACTGGGTTCAGCCTCGGCCCCTCCGGTGCCCTGAGGCAATGCTGCTGAGAGGCCTCTTAGCGGGCAAGGAGAACCCACCACCAGAGCCACGTGCCCCCCTCACCTTGTTTCTTCCTTCTGGCTTGTGCGAGCATTTCCATGGAGTTTACGAGGAACAGCAACAGGAGGAGGACCCACTGCATCTGGCCGGGCATCAATTGGGGCACGGAAAGAATCAAATCATCCGGGAGGGGGGCAGTTTCTCCTGCCGCCCAGCGCAGAAGGAGTGCAGGAGAGAAACAGCTCTGATGAAGGGAGGGTGGCGGGGGGGGGGGGGTTAAAAAGGAAAAGAAGGGGGAAAGAAACCTTCACAGCATCTCTCAGGAACGGGGTCTTGGTCACGGCCGATCACGAAAGGCAGACTCCAGGGTGGCATGAAGCGGGCACTGAAGGCGAGGGCTGGCGATCAGCCGCTGCTGGTCTGCAGAAGCATGGTGGGGGCGAAGACCCCCTTCAGCAGCAGCAGCAGCAGCAGCAGCAGCAGCAGCAGCAGATCCTCCTCCGGGGGCTCTCAGCTAGGGCCGCTCCTCCGCTGTTCACCTGCTGCATGCAGGGCGCAAGGAGCCCCCGGCTCGGAGCGGCCAGCTGGGCCAAGGGTGCCCCCGCGAAGGGCAGGAGGCCACTTCGCCTCCTCCGCTATCCGCTGGGCTGCCTTTTGCCGGAGCTGAACGCCTGCCATGGCTAGGAAACCAGGTTCAATGTAAACCCTTCCGAATTGCTGGGGTGGAGTCAGAGCGTTAACTGTGTCCCTGCCGGCCAGCCCGGTTCCCGCTCACCCTTGCCCCCAAGTCGCGCTGCCCCCCGGGGGAACCTCCGGCAGACTTTCTGGATTAGTCAGACCCACGCGGCCGCCCCTCCCTCCCTCCCTCCCTGCCACGATCTCCTCCGAGGGGAAATTTAATCAGCGCAATTTCCTTCAGCGCATTCCTTCTGACAAACTCGGTGTCGCTTGGCCCGGGCGGTGGGGGGGGGGGGCGCCGGGGGGGCCGGCCGAGAGGCGGAGAGCGGGAGAGGAGGATTGAAAGAAGGCTCGCCTCGCGGTTTTAAGGGCATCCCTGGCTACAGCAACTAACCAGGTTTCATCGGGTCGCTGCCGGCTTCAGGGGTTTCCTCTTCCCGACCTGGGGCTTGCATTTCAGACCCGCCGGAGAACCAGCCCCATAATTGACGTTTTTCGCCGGGAGCGCGTTTTCGCTTTTTCACAAGTGTATTTCAAGATGCCCAACAGCGAAGATGCTCCACCTTCAGAAAGAAAACCCACAGAGAGGGACAGAGAGGGAGGAGCAGGGCGAACGCCCGAGAACAACCCAGAATATATATTTTTAATTCAAGATCCCGTGTATCAGATGCCGCGGGTAGTCGGACAAACAATTAGTTCTAACTTCGCGAGGGATCAATGGTTTTCTAGTCGGTTGTCCTTGAATGAAAAACAAAAAAATATTTACGGGCGAACAGGATTGTTTAAGAGGAAAAAATCACTCCACTCAGAAAAAAAGGATCATTTTAAAATCTAATCATTTCACGATTAGTACTTAGAAACTATTTCTGAAAAATAGAATGCTAGTGTTAATATTCACCAGTTACATTAATATGCATAGGTATCCAGAATACATCACTAGGATGTCATATGTGTTATGACGTCATGAGGAAATGATAAAAGTGATTTAAATTGTATAGTTTGACATCATTTGCCCCCTTGGCAGCCCCCCACACTCATGTTAATATACTCAGACTGAAAAAAAGTTTGTCGAAGAGATATCATAATCTTCCTTCCTTCCTTCCTTCCTTCCTTCCTTCCTTCCTTCCTTCCTTCCTTCCTTCCTTCCTTCCTTCCTTCCTTCCTTCCTTTTTCTTGCATTTTACCTTCTGTGTATTTTGTGTATTTTGTACTACAGAACCAAAATCCCGCCCTGCCCTATAGTTTATTCTGCCATCAGAGTATCAGTTGAATTCTTCACAAAACTTTCATCTCCACCTTTACCCGGGCAGTGAAAGACTCGATGGTGGCATTCATTACTTTTAACCACAGCCTTTGTAGGTTAGCTTGATGTGTGAATGGCATTTGTCTGGTTACTGTTCAACCCAGGAGGTTAAGAATCAGGTGTGGGGCGTGGACCCAGCCAATCTTTCTGCCTTCTGCCTTGGGCTGGAGACACCATGCATCTTAAAGTTCCCAAGGTTGAGAAACACTGCTTTAGAGAAGCCACACTCATCAGGAGATTGGACTAGATGACCTCTGAAGTAACTTTTAACTCTATAATTCTATTATTCATTTCAACCCACACTTTTCTTAGTTAGAGGCTGTCCAATCAGGTTTGACTCCTGGCATCTGAATAGAACAATGCTTTCCATCTTGACCAGTTTTTAGTAACCACCCACAGCTCTGCCAAGGATGAAAGTTCTTGATCCTGGCCGCTCACATTATCTACTTATTTTCTCCTCTTCTACTTCTCTCCACCTTACCAAGTTGGTTAGTTCGTCCTGTCACGTCCCATTCCCAAAGTATGTGAGTTTGTTCTGGCTGTTCATTGGCTCAAGAGAGCAATCAGCCTTGGTGTACTCCATGCCTCCCTGATCAGGTCTTCCTCCAGTTCATGGTGCTGTTCTATCGAAAACCATTGCAAAGACAAAAGGAGCCACTGAAACAATGTAGGGAAAATTGTAGAAAAAATATACAAATAGTGGAAAGCTTTGGGGGGCATCTGAGTTACTCAACACTCAGCCCTTAATAATTCCCATACAGGGAATTATTTGTATCCCCCATCCAGAGGTGATTGGCCAGAACAACCAGTGCCATTTCATCTCATGATAGGGTTTGAGTCCACTGAAAGGAGTCTAGACCAGTGTTTCTCAACCTTGGCCGCTTTAAGATGCGTGGACTTCAACTCCCAGAATTCCCCAGCCAGCCATGCTGGCTGGGGAATTCTGGGAGTTGAAGTCCACGCATCTTAAAGCGGCCAAGGTTGAGAAACACTGGTGTACACACACACACACACACACACACACACACACACGCACGCACGCACACACACACTTTCTTTGCTTCTACAAAGGGATTCTGAAGCCTCCCCACACCAGTTTCTCAATAACTTCCCTAAAAAATAAGGTTGGAGTCCTGTGATAGTTATCCAGAACTGCCAAGTCAAAGGAAAGCATCTCAGAAAGGAGACATACCACCATCTCCTTCCAGAGAGGCAGCATCTCGCCCTCTCAAAGAAACATTGACCTTGCTGGATGCAGGCCATCATACTTCTCTTGAGCAACCTGAAGGAGTCCATGAGTGACAAAGGTCCTGCTGGAGAACACCTTCTTCACTTTATCAGAATTTGCAGTGGGGGTGTCCACAGGGCATGATAGAAAAAGTCAAGATGGTGGCCATGACAGTGTTATTGAAGTTCTGTCTGGGTTCATGTGTACCTTATGACACCAGACAGGACAGTTCTTCTGGTGACATCAGAAGCTTTGGTCCTGTTTCTACATTCCTTCTTACTGTTTTGCCCTTGTGTCATCCAATTTCAAATTCCTGTAAGAATGTTCCTTTGTGTTTCAAGATGTGATGGAATGGACTTATGAAGGCCAGGCTCAGGGAGATAAGCGTGTTCTTAGCTCCCAACTGGAGCATGGGAAGTTCAAGAAGATGAGGCTGGCACCTCCCTAAGGAATTCACGGTGTTGTGGCTGGCTGGCTTGGGAACTAGGGTCCAGTCTGGTGAGACTGATGTCAGGTTCAGCCCAAAGAACTCCAAGAGACAATGCAAATACAGTTCTGTTGCATTTATTAGCTCCAACCTCAAGACAGAAATCTCACCATACTGTGAATTCCTTAGGGAGGTGCCAGCCTCATCTTCTTGAACTTCCCACGCTCCTGTTGGGGGCTAAGACCACGCTTATCTCCCTGAGCCTGGCCTTCATAAGTCCATTCCATTGCACAAGATGAGCGAATGCATGTCTTCAGCATACAGCTTCTTCTCCTGTGACCTCCTTTCAGATGTCCATCCAATTCTCTAATATCTATCTATCTATCTATCTATCTATCTATCTATCTATCTATCTATCTATCTATCATGAACCCATACAAGGTTAGTGGTGAAGAATGGAGGTCTGGAGGTATTGACAAACTTGACACTGATTCCCAGAAAGATTTTGGCACTACAGAATTGCAAATATTCTCCAGCTTTGTTGAAACTGTCCCATAAATCATCTGAAAACCCTTCCAAAATAATGTTCGCCTTCTTTCCAGAAGTATCATGGATATCTCTGAGGGCCAAATTATTCTTTTAACAGTATCAGCAGATGGGAGCAATGGTTGACCGGGTCTGACTTTAAAAGCAAAGGTGGGTTAATCCTGGATACTTGGATGCAGGACCATCTTCAAAGTCCAGGGCTATAGGAGACTAACCTGGGAAGTCCAAAATCATCCTGGAAGAAGACAATACAAAACCACGTCCATATCATGCCAAGAAAAACAGGTCATGCTTTGATGATTTGTTTCTAACCCAGAACTTCTGCCCATTCTATGGTGTTCTCCTATTAAACCTATCTTCTCCTGGTTGTAAAGTGCAGAGAGTGGCACCTGACATGGGATCCTAATCTGGATTTACATCTTCAAGACTGTGGTCTATAGCTGTTTTTTTCTTCCAAACAAATGTGGCCTTTTGAATCATGCTTTTATTATAACATACAGTTTTGCCTTGAAACAGCTGAACCCCTCCCCAACCCAGGAGCTGCTGGGTTCTTTCTTTCCTCAGAACAGTTCTATTTCCTACCTGCTCCCACCTTTGTGTGCACCCCTATACACATTCAGAAGTGTTGGGATACAGGGTTTGGAGAATGGTTGCTGTGCTTCCTCACTCTCTCCTTGAAGCTGACCATGTGAGAGGAGGAAAATGTTGAAGCAAAAGGTGACATTTCTTGGCACCCTGAAGGGATAAACATTTGGAAGGAGAGAAACAGGGAAGCATCTTCCAGATCAGGGAGACCAAGTGGAGATGTCTTTTAGCTAAGATAGACAATCCGTGAAGCACTCTTCCTAAAAACGCTACCTTTGATTTTGGGGACAAGACTACCATGAGTTGATTTCTTTTCCGTGTCCTTGTTCTAGAACCAGGAGACCAATCTTTAAAGCCATGCTTGGTCATGGAAAGTCCCTGGATGATTATGGGCTAGTCACTCTCTCTAAACCCAACCTACTTCTCAGAGGAAGTAGGATACCATGCATGAATGAGAGATCAATCAAATGAATAAATGAAATCAGGCACTGGACAGTGAGAAGGAAGGGATAGAAGGAGTGTTTGCCCACCATGGTGAGGTGGCAGGATACAAATGGAAAATTATTTGTAACTACATTTTTGAGTTATGTAGTCCTAACTAGTAACCAAGTAGTGAACCTCTTCTCTGGAAGTGTTTTTTTAGCTAGAGGCTTTGCAGTGATAAGTCTTGGAAGCAAATATGAGAAGAAGTCTTTGTTATATCCTATATTTTGTATGCAACTTGTATTTTGTGAAGTTTTACATTTTAAATGTAACTCTCTGTAACTTTCCTTTCTGCTGACGCTAAGTGCTCTTATCTCCCTCTTTCCTCAACTCTAGACAGCAAGGCCGAAACGTATCCAAAACAAGGGGAGACGAACGGTGAAAACAGAGGCTTGTGGTTTAGCTACAAGTCAGCAACGGATTGACCAAATTTGGAGTACGGAAGACATGGGGAGGGCACTGAGGGGGGGATTGGGGAGAAACGGCTCTTGTAATGATAAAAAGGCTTGCTGAACTCCTTTTCGGGGTTCAGTTCTTTGCAGGGACCTGCGAGTCCTAACTGAACCTTTGCGCAAATAAAGCTTCTCCCTGAATGACCCAGTGAGAGTCTTGTCATCTATAAATGTTGCGTTGCTCCCACCCGTAACAGTGGCACCAAGTCCACAGAATTCAAGCTTTGTCTTCTAACCTTCACAGTCAGGTATTTCTTGACCTGCAGAACCGTGAAATCTAGACATTTGTGGCAAGGGGGTTTTCTAAGAGTCCAGTTTTCATCTTTTGCAACCCTTGATATAGAGGTGATTTGCTAGGATCAGTTGTCATTTTTTCCCTTCCCTTTTTTGGGGGGTGGGTTGTTTGTTATGGTTCCCATTAGTTACATTTTGCTTCTTGGATTTAGAGTTGCTTTTCGTGCCCTATTTTGGGGTTCGCCGGTTCCTTTTTGTATTTTTCTGTATTTCTTTTTAAACCTGTTAATCAAATAAATCGATACATCGATAATAAAAGGGTCCATGCAGTGAGGCAGGAATCAGAAGAACACCACTAATATTTGCAAGGTTATTTGACAGCAGGGAATACTAGCAAAAGAGCTTTTTATGTTATGAAATTTGTCCATCAATCATCTCATTAACCCAAATGTTGGAAGCCAAGCTGGATTTACTTCTTGGGAGCACATGGGAGGAATATGGTCTCTGCACACGCTTTTCCTTGTGTAGTACAAGTTGAAAAGCTGCAGACAAAGCCGGAATATTCACTACCACCGCGGAAACCTCCCCCCGCCTCTGCCCCCGCTGTTTGTCCTCAGCATCTGGGCAAATATGATTTTCCCCTTTCCTTTCAAAACGAAAAGGTTTACAAGAGAGGCGGGAATACCTCTTAAGGTCGATGCAAATTTCAAACAAAATCTACCCGCATATTTTTCATCCCCCACATGTATGCATTGCCATGCAACTTGCGAATGTAACATTTTTGTGGGCATCGTCCCGAAACCCATGCATTTTTGTGAGGATTTTAACTTCACTGGCTCATTTTTGTAGGCCTTTTTTTGAATTGCAGCTAGGTTGTGTAATTCAGAAACGGGCAGACTTCAGCACGCAAGCGGAGTTTGGATCTTCTATAAATTCGGGAGAGCAAGTACAGTCAGTTCGTATTAAAATGTGGTTGGAATTTTGTCGTCAAAGCAACAGACAACTGAAGGTGGGTGAGAAACTCTGCACATGCTGACTCCACAGGCTGCCCAAGCATGAAGAACCATAAATTCATTTCTGATCCAGCTGGGTTTGCAATAAGGAAAGATTAGGTGGATCACAGTATCTTATTTTTGGAGAATCACATCCCAACTGAATTCACTCAATGAACCAACTACTCTCAACTTTACAAACTACCCCACAATTTTCAGCTGCTGAACTAGTTTTGAACACGCATGGGACGCTTTGGTTACGCGATGGCAACAGTTTGACCAAATCCTGTAGCGTTTGTTGCTGCATAAAATCTTCCACAATGTTCAGAAGGAACCATGCATGGATTTGGAAGGTTTGAACTCTTAAAGCTTGCCTTAATAATAACGTTAAAGCCCGATTCTCCCCCCGCCTCCTTTTTGTGGGTGTTTGCGTGTGCAATGCAGAACTTCTTCTTCTGGTTGCCATTAATAACATGACATTTACTGGGGTTTCTCCAGATGTCTCCACCAGCAATGTCCTTTCGAAGGAATGTCTATCTCTGAAGCTTTCATAAGGATGATCACGTGATCCCCCCCTTTTTTTTTTGCAGATGGAGACATCTGGGGGAAAACATGATGGTTAAAAACAAGACCAGAACAAGAAGGTCTTAGTAATTTTCCTCCATCTCTTCCTCCAAGTGGTGCAGAACCTCTAACCATTAGCAGGGTGATGGCTTGGAGTGATGTGGAAAGAGAAGTTAGGTATGGAGTAACCTTCCAATGATTCAGAACAAAGGATTACAAAGTGGAACCAAAGCCCGTACACAACTGGAGCCAAGCTTTTTAATCACAACAATCCTCTTGATTCTTGAGAAAGAGACAGTGGAAATATACCACATGCAACCACAGGCATTTATAACTGAAATTCAGAAAATATGAATGAAAGCCCCTCTCTTCATTGGATAAGTATGTCAAAGGGAAATGGTGTTCATGTTCATCCAAAGATTTGGTGTTTCCACATGGCAGGGTTGGCCTCTTCGCCAAATCTGGCCCCAACGAAAAGAAAACTTACAATTTGTAAAATCAATCGGCTGTAATTCTCAGTCCCCCTAAATATGTGTAGTGGTATGTGGGAAATACTTTGGGAGAGGGGGCCAAGAGATGCTGCCTAGGGAATGGTCAGATAAGAGGCAGCATAGCCCGCAGCTGGATAGCGGGTGGGGCAAGAAGCTCAGAAGGGACCCTCCCTAGTTTCTTGGGCTGTAAAGGAGATGGGTGGGGGGGAATTGTACTTTCAGACTTGCAAAATTCTGTCAATGGAGCTTTACAGTACAAGAATTAGCCCATCTGGTTGCGATTCCTATCTGGTTTTCCCCTCGAAGCCGACAATATGGCCCGCCCAGTGTTCTCCTTTCACACGGGCATTTTTTTAGAAGAGGCTCAACTTGGTCAACTTAATTTGCTCCTGCTTATACACGCTGGAGGTGTGAACTATCCGTACTTCAATTATTCCTTGGAGAATCAGAGCTGGGAACGTGTCCATCTTTCGCAGGATTCTCATCCAGAGTTAAGGCTGTTTCTGCGCAAACGTCGCCTCCTTTTGAATCCTGAAACAGCAGGAAGGAAACGGGAGCTAATAAAAGGGATAGAGGAGCGGAGTGCTAACTTGAGAAATCTAGAATCCCAGGCCCAAGGCCCATCCAAGCCGAAGGAATTGGACGGAAGCAAAGAAGATACTTACAAGCTTTTGACTCCAATTAAGGAAGAAAGGAAAGGAAGCCATTTTCGCTGATGTTTTTAGCACCGTCGAAGACCACCCAATGCTTTTCCTCTGTGTCTTGGAGAATTGCAATGACATGGAACTCGGGTTTTGATTATTCATGGAAAGGAGGCTGCTATTTTAACTGCAGGGGGATCCACAGGTCAAAAAAGTCAATATGGCGGTCACAACTGCCCAAGCAAAGCCCTGCAACCATGTGAGAGAAGCCTTGCTGCTTTTTAATGTGTGTCACATGCTTTGATTATTGGTCACACCCGTCATTTTGAATTTCTTTTTTTTTTTTTAGAAATCTATATGTTTATTGTTAAACTATTGAAATAGAAAGAAAGGGGAGGGGGCAAATATTGAAATACCAAGGGGGGGAGGAGGAGGAGGAGGAGAAACAAGATGATAGAAAGGAACTCTTGAGTGAAAAAGTGAGAAAAGAAGAAGTAAATTGTTTTTAGTTGTCCTTTCTCTCCTTTCCTTCCATTTGTATCCCCCCCCCATGAGCTGCAGTTGAGATACTTGAACTTTTCATCCAACCTTAGTAATTGTTGTTAATTTCTGTTTGCATGCTGAAACCCATCTTCCAGATGTCTAAATCTGCCTGCTCTGTGATAGATTGTATATAAGGTAGACCCACCGTTTTGACATCGTCAACACATAGACACACAGACATCCTTGTAAAAATCAGGTTCCTAAGGCCGCGGTTGCCAGAAACCCTCTGGCTGGGAATGCTGAGAAACTTCTGACCAGAGTCACATTGGAAAGGCTCTTGTCAGCAGAACCACATAACTGGGAAAAAAGGCTGGCGCGTTACCAGAAAAACAATGCCGAACTTTGGTAATTCAGAGGAACAAACTCCCTGGCGTGTCTGGGGATGTCCTGTTCTCATTCAGGCCCCCTTTGTAATGTTTAGGATGGATTCTAGAAGGCCTCCTTTTGCTCCTGAGAAACCTTTGGAAAGCCGAGGAGGAAATGTTGAAAGCCACAGGAGCGATCCAAACTCCTCCTTCCACAACGCCCTGCCAAAACGGCTCCTGCGAAGACAGGTGGGTTTCTCTTTCAGCAGCAAGATTTGGGCGAAGCAGGAGTGCAACTTTGGAAATGCTCTTTCAGGGAATCATTTCTTCCCCTTTTCAGCTCCCATCTCGGTTGCTGGCTTGGGTTTGGAAAGAGCGCCGGGGAAGTATGTCAGAGCTAGGCACGGAGGGAACGCGGAAAAGATCTATTGCAATGGCCCACTGTCAGCGACGCGGAGCTGATCCCAAGGGTTGCGACACAGGCAGGCTGGAAGAAAAGTCAGATCGCTGCTCCCCTCCAGTGTGACTTGCTCTGTATTCTTGTATTTGCTTTATTTGACTTGTCGCTGGCCCCAATTAAGAAACTCTCAGCTAGTTCCAACCCCAACAACAGAACAGTACAAGTCAAATTACATAAAACAAGAAGCTTTACCGCCCCCCCCCCCCCGCCCATGAAACCTCAGAAAAAATCAGGAGCAATAAAAGCAGCTGATGACATCTGTAAGTGGAAGACCCTCTGAAACCGTTCTGTTTTTAATAATTTCCTGAAGCAGAACAAGGTAGGAGCTGATCGGATTTCAGGACTGATGTAAGCAAACCTGAAAGGCAATGGCTGGTAGCTAGGCTTGTCGTGGGGAGGTCTACAGGAGAGGTGCAGGCCTGCTCGAGTTCAGAACTGCTCCAGTCAGCCACCAGTGAAAAGTCTTGGAAGGATTAACTCAGGGTTTCTCAACCTCAGCAACGTTGAGATGTATGGACTTCAACCTCAAGCATGCTGGCCAGGGAATTCTGGGAGTTGAAGTCCACCCCTCTTAAAGGCTCTGAGGTTAAGAAACACTGGAATAGTTGAATGTGGCAGCAGGAAGAGGGTGGGAGCCAATGAGACTGGTGGCAATGGGTGCAGCTAGGAACCAGGGTCAGTGGAGGGAACCAGCATCCCAAATGCCGTCGGACACCATCATCCCACGTTGCCATGTGGGATCTGGAAATGGTCCAGGTATTCCAAGTCCTGGTGCTGGGTCTGATGGAGATGAAGTGCAAGTGACCGGTCTTGTGTATCAATCACAAGGGGCAACTCCTGGCCCACATCTTGGCTGTTCCCCCCAAGGCTCAGTAGGGTCAGGCCTGGTGGGGGTGTAGATGGTAGAGCATCAGGAGATCCCAGGGCCTCTCAGCCCTTTCAAGGAGGCCAGGTCAAGAAATAGACGTCATAGTGATTGCAGGAATGCTACTTTAATGTAATAGGGTATAATAACAGAATCTTGAAAACTTACCAGAATTTCCCTCTTACACCAAACAGCGTCAAGGCAGGGGGTTTTTTGAGCTTCTTTCTCATGCTTCCTTCAGTCTCTTGATGGTGTCATAATCACCTTTCCAAGTCCCTTCTTCATAGCTCTTGCATGCCTCCCCAGGGGTCACCCTGAATTCCCTTACAAGGCCATAGGCGAAGATTGAAAGAGCACGATGGCAACCCACTTCTGTACTCTGGCCAAAAATGCTGTGTGGACGGGCCCATCTAGTCACCCAGAGCCAAACACCTTTACCTGAATCAGACATATACTGAAATGCAAGATTTCTCCACTGCTTTTCGCGGGCATCTCTACCGTAATACGGTAGAAGTTGCTTTGTACCTGTTCTAACTACAGCTATGTCTTAATCCAGTGTTTCTCAAGCTTAGCCACTTTAAGGTGTTTGGACTTCAACTCCCAGAATTCCCTAGCCAGCAAAGCACCTTAAAGTGGCTAAGCTTGGGAAACACTGGATTAATCCTTCAATGCTTCCACAAATCAGGATAAAACTCAGCCATCAAGAGCACAATATGAAGCTTTGTGGCTGATAGTCCACGTAGCACGGACATGTCTACTGTGTTTGGGAGTAGCTGCCTTGGATCCATTCAATCTTAGAACTGAAGATGCCTGGGCAAGCTTAAACAGTTGGCACGCAAAGCAGAAACTCTGCTTCTAGGCCACAGTCCACCTCTCTGGTCTTCAGAGACTGCACAGAAGAAACCCAATTCCCACCAGAGGACTCCAGGGCATCTCATTCGTATAACAGCGTGATGTGCCATGGAGGACCACCTGGGTGGCTGGGCTGGATGGGCGGCAAGGAAAAGCTCTACCTGGGGAGTCTGGTCCTTCGAGGGGGGGAATTTCAAACCAATTTGGGAAGATTAAAATTAAAAGATTAAACCCATCAAGGGCACTTACTGCCCTTGGTTTGTTTATGGAAAGAACCAGGAGATCAAGATGATGAAAAGCTCAGCTGGAAGGGTCATTTTTCAATTTATGTTCAATTCCCCAAGATTAATACTGGTTTCAGCGGAGGACAAAAAAAGGTCTACAATGTTGGTAATTGGCTGACTTCTGAAATTAACCGTTTTCCTCCAACTGATCCCGTTTGCATTGTGCAGTCCAGAATCTCGGGCAGTGGAAAGGGGAAGGAAGCCCCCAAAGGCAAGTAAGGCTGCCTGACCACACACCATCTAAAGCAGGGGAGGGGGCCTGAAGCCGTCCTGTCCAGAATCTAAAATTACTGAGCATCTACTTTGCCACTTGATTTTACCCACAGCTTGCCAGTTCTGCTGCTTTCCCAAGAATCCCAGGATGCTCGAGTTAGAAAGGGCCTTAAAGTTCATTCAGCCTGAGCCCTGCTCAGTGTGAGAAGCCACTAAACCAACCATGAAACAGGGTCATCAAACCACCATCTGAAAAACGCAGGTGAAGGAGAGCTCGTCCCTGTTCCAGGCAGATTCTTCCCCTGCTTAGCAGCTCTTCCTCCACCTGTTCAATCTGAACTTCCTTTCTTTTAATTTGAATTGATTGGTCCTCTTGTTCTTTTTAGCTATTTGTATTGTCCCTAAGTCAGGTCTCCCCAGCCCTGAACCTATGGCTTGTGATTACTCTGATCCAGGTTTACAGTGGATCATCATCCTGTTAGATTCATGGAGGTCATTTTGAACTATGATTTTGTCTTCTAAGGTATTTGTCAAGCCCCTAACCTGATTCATATGCAGATTTGGAAAACATTTCCTCTATTCCTTCCTCTAGGTCAGTGTTTCTCAACCTTAGCAACTTTAAGATGGGTGGACTTCAACTCCCAGAATTCCCCAGCCAGCCATGCTGGCTGGGGAATTCTGGGAGTTGAAGTCCACCCATCTTAAAGTTGTCAAGGATGAGAAACACTGCTGTAGGTCATTGGGCTGAAGATAGAGCCTGGGGGGAACCCTCACTTTTCTTTCCTCTGGAATGATGCAAAACATTTAGGAATATTGTTGAAATGCGATAGTTAAACCAAATCAATCAGTCCCAGGAAGGTTTAGTCCATAGTTATCCATCTTGTTCACCGGGGTGTCATGGTGAGGGATCTTCTCCAATGCTTCCTGAGATCGAGATATATAGTACATACAGAGCATTCCCCTAATCTACCAAACCGAGCACAGACCAAATCTAAGGACAAGCAAAACCCAAGGTTTCCAAAAGAAATCCCTCTCCACAGAAAGGTGCCAGGTTTAACTTTGTACCATGCAGAGGTTATCTCAGCTTCTGTTCAATGATGGATTGGCCGAGCCACACCCTTTGACCAGGGGCGCCTCCAACTTTTGCACGCAAGTGTGGTGTTCTACGATTCTGCAGCAGAACTCCTAGGAATGTCTTGATTTATTTTCTTAATAGAATAATGCCTTGTACTCCCTCCCTAAATCCCTAAGGTGGTGTAGCACTGAAGACGTTGGAGAAGGACACGTCCAAGCCATCTGCCCAAAAGCTGCTTTAATCTGCAAGAAACGATCCAAGACTCACTCCTCAGCAATATAACTGACACTGCTCATGTTTTGAAGGGGCACACTTCAGGACTGGTACCCTATGCCATTTCGAAATGATGGATCCCCAGATTGAATTTTGAATACGCCTTTGGCAGCTAACGTTAAAATTAGTATTTGAAGAAAGAAATACAGTCCCTTGAATCAGGAGTCCATGCACTTGTTTAGCAGCAATATGGGCCCAGCACACCCCTGTTTTCTTTTGCATCCTTCTTCAACGTCCTGGGATTCCTATTTGGTCTCTCATCCAAGTACTACGGCTGAATTGATCCTTGGTCCTATCCCAGGGGGTTGTTTTAAATACATTGCTTATTGTATTGGCTGTTTTAGTCTCCATATTTGTTTCATGGGTTCTGGGTTAATTTGATCAGATTGATTTTGCCATGGGTCATCCCTTCAAGGTTACCCAGATCAGGAAACAGACTTGACAGGGAGGCTGTCGCTCAGTTTATATGAACAGAATCTTGCAAGCCTGACTGTGCTTTTCCTCCCCTCCCTCTTATACCGCAGGGAGTCAGGGAGGAACCAGACCGACCCTCTTCCTAACACAACCTCCTTTCCCAGGGCTTAAGGAACGCTTTTGCCCTCGCTGTTTCTGGAATTGATTGACTGAGGTGCCATCAAGTCATTGTCAACTCTTAGTGAGCACATGCACGAATTTTCTCCAACCTGGTCTCCCAACGGTGCCGAGCATCACTGAGTCCATCCCCCTTGTTGTTGGTCTTCCTCTTCTTGTCTTTCTTTGCACCTTTCCCAGTATTAGAGAGTATTTCTCAACCTTGGCCTCTTGAAGATGGGTGGACTTCAACTCCCAGAATTCCCCAGCCAGCTGTGCTGGCTGGGGAATTCTGGGAGTTGAAGTCCACCCATCTTCAAGCGGCCAAGGTTGAGAAACACTGCATTTAGAGCTTCTCCAGAGAGAAGCATAACGTCTTTGCATAACGTGCCCAAAGTAGGATAATTTGAGCCTGGTCTTTGGGCCTCGAGTGAGAACTCTGGGTTGACTTTTTCGATGATCTATTTGTAATAGCCTCTGAATATGTCCCTCAAGGCTCTCTACATAGATTGCTTTTCTGTTTTTGGTTTGTGTCGTTTCGTACTGCAGCTTGGCAAAGGCACATCATAAATATTGCTATGATTGTTATCATTATTTTTTTTTTGTCTGCGCTCAGTCATTGCTGACCCTGCAGTGACTGCCTGGACGAGTCCTTGCAGTTTTCAAGGCAATTGTTTTCGGAAGTGGCTTGCCAGAGTCTCCTTCCTAGAGCAGAGCCCAGCTGGCGAGCGCAGGAGGCGGGATTTCGCGCTTACCGGCAACTGGTCCCGTCTCTCTGTGCAAGGCGCTGCCAGCATTTTTCCTCCCACCGGAGTGAGAGTACTCATTTATCTACTCACGTGAGTTTTCGACCTGTTGGGTTGACAGGAGCTGGGGAGGAAACAGGAGCTCACCCTGTTAACGCGAAGGCTGGACTCGAACCGCCGAAGCGTCAGCCATTTCTGGCCGGCAACTTTCAGCGTCATTAAGCCGCTGCGCCACCGCGTCCCTCGTTATCATTATTACTGTCATCATAAATATTATTGTATCGATCCGAAGTATGGCCTTGTTTAGTTTTACTCAGTTAGCCAAGGAAAATGCATTCACAGATACCAATTTACTCTTTAAATGTCTTATTTGCTTAAGAAGCAATGTTCTTATGTGTAATAGTCTTACTTTTCAAACATTATATCACTATAATTGATTAAGTACCCCCACCAGGAATACCTATAAATCTATAAGCCAACTCTATCAATGAAAATGCACCATAATTAATAATATGTTTTCTGTTTCCTTTGTGTGGATGAGAAAAGCCTGCAAAGAAATTAGCTCAGATCTAATGTGAGCTAATCTGCTCCTACACTTGGAGAAATGGTTAACCCTGAGGTTCTGGACTGCACAGAAGAAGCATCATAGCAAAGACACGTGAAGTCATTATTTCTCTCTGCTTGGTATGAGTGAGACCACAACTGGAGTCCTGTGTGTGATTCTGGGAACCACATTTCCAGAAGGATATTGATACGCCAGAAAGTTCAGAGAAGGGCAACAAAGATGATTCAAGGACTGCAGGACGTGCTCTACAAGGACTGGCTGGACTTTCTGAATCATACAGGAGGGGCAGGTTTTATCTGGAGAAGGTAGTCCTGATGATACCCAAGTCCTAAGCTATACACAGCTTTAATGGTATCAACCTGCACCTTGAATTACACCAGGAAGCCAACTGGTAACCAAAGCTGCTTGCAAAGTAGTACTACTATGAGTTCTACTGAGCCCAGCCTGTTACTACTCATGTCTTCCTTTTTGGACCATCAGCAGCTTCCAGATGGTCTTCAAAGGTAGCCTCACGTAGAGCAAGTTGCCTTGATCCCACTCTTAGATGAATGGCAACCTGGATCTATAGCTTAGTTCCGATTCTTCTTTCCTGGGCTGAGTCTTGCAGTGGCCTGAAAATGAGCTGCTATGTGGGTCAGATCAAGCCAGCTTTGACACGGATGACTTACAGTGAGCCATGAGTGGTTTATTGCATCCTCCTTGGCTTGGGTGAGTTTGCAGATGGAAGCTTTGAGCTGAAAACAGGAAGCACTTGCAAGATATTTAAAGTCCTGCCTCTCCCTTGCTGAAGGCCAGCAAAGTTACCCAGTAAATAATGTGCCTTTGACAACCTTAAGTCCTGAAAAATCCTCCTCTAGAACCCATCCTTTATCTTTCTTTTTTCCTTAGATCGATGTCTTTTGTAATTCTAATTCAAACTGACAACTGATGCCTGAAAAACAAAAATAAAGGTGGATCTATTAAAAAAAAAGGGGGAGGGAGAGGAATCTAGGATATTTCATTGACCCCAATTTTTTGCCATCCAAAGCTGCTCTTTGAGAAAGCATTCTTTAAACCCCTTTGGAGCCCAAACGTTGCAGGCCAATTTCTCTTCATAGGGGATTTAGTACCCCCTGTATTATTTACAGAGGGAAGAACATTTTAGAAATATGCTAATTACTGATCCTGTAGCATGGATGCAGAGATAATATGGTGGGTCCAGGAAAATACGAGCACACCAGAGCGCTGAAGGTCTGGCTTTCAAGACGGTGAAGCACATTGGAAACGTTGGGAGCAGATCATGGGCACGTTCACAAAATAACTGTTGGACAGGACTTGTTTGTTCAAATCATGAATGTTATTCACTCATTCTTGCAACTGGATAAAACCTCCATTTATCAGAAGGTAAGCTGGTTCTGAGCCACTCTAGGACATTCTCCCTCTCCCCCCGAAATAATCTACTGTCCCTCAATTTAACTTGTTGGGCAGGTTCACAAAAGAGTCTCAGTTGAAGTCACCTCCAGGGCCATCTACTTCTTCTAGAATTGATCCCCTCCATGAAAAAAATACTTGTAATCCTCCACTCCCATGGATGAAATTAAGGGATGGAGTCAGGAGAAAGGGTTTATCTGTCATAGCCCCTAGGTCAGCCTTTCATAGCCCCTAGATCAGCCTTTCTGGCAAGAAATTTGTCCCAACTCTTTTGACTTTCTGGAAGGAAGTTAAAGGAAAACTCTTTCCGAAGGCAACACCCTAGGATTGTTTCATGTTGTTTCCTTTGGGAGTTGTATTATTGTTGGTTGCATTCATGCCTTTATGTTTGTAATAGGTAGAAGTTTTATCTTTGTACGCCACCAAGTCGTAACTACAGCAGCAGTATAAAGACCTATGGAATAAAGTAAATAAAACTTCATTTTCTAAGATTGCCGATAGGGTCTATGTGAAACCCAGATCCATTCTTGGAAGGAATGCCAATAGAAGCTGCTGTTTTGTTTTGAGCAAGCCACTTTGCCATTTAATGGGTGTGTCAGAGACTCTTTCAAGAAGTGTGGTTCTTGACACACACACCCCAAGTTCACCTTACTTACCTCTGCCCTGGAGCACCAACTTTCTTGCAATGAAAGGGGAAGCACTGTTTTTAAAAGTGGCACAACCCCAATCAGGAAGATCTTTCATCTTCCTATTGTACAGAGGGGAACCCTGTACTACATCTTTTGCATGTGCTATTCCCAAGCTGGATGTTCCCCATCCTATACCCAAGCATTATGTGGTTACCAAAAGTCAACAGCAACTTGATGGCACATAACCTCTCAATCAATATCCGAACATTTGATTTCTTTTTCCTAAGAAAAAGTGAAATGATGACAGTAACAATAACAATGCATTCTGTTCCAATGTTATTCGGTTGAGTCCTACCCACTTCTCTATCGTAACAAGACTACAGGGCTCTGTTAGTGAAAAGCACAGGTAGAGGGGAGTCCTGGGCATAGATTGGGTGATCAGCAGTAGGAGAGGTTGAAGAGGCTTTAGGTCTTTACTCTGTCTCAAAGTTAATCACAGATAAAATTTCAGTCTTAAAATCTGGAGGCCAGGGCTCCAAGTTCAAACTCAGAGCATCTCTGCAAATGCCACCCCTTTCAAGTATTCATTTCAACCCAGAGATGCACAACATAAGGAGCCAGAACTGGAAATAGCCTCCAGATACCTTCAGAAGTGGTCACCAAACTCTGATTTTTAATGTAACAGGAGGGGGACTTTATTAAAGGCACAACTACGGAGTCATTGTATTAACCAATTGCATTTTAACTGCATTTCAAAGTAAATTAAATCAGATTTAGCTTCTGTCCTGGTCCCATCTGTTTCTTTTGGGAGTTTTGGCATGCCTCTGAAAAGTATGAATCTTGGCTGGAAATTGCTGAATGGGCCTGGTCTAGTTTCTAAGTCTCTATCATCTGTGGTTTAAATAGACAAGGACTTCCCTTTGCTGAATAATGGTCTCATGAAGTTCCCCTCTTCCTCCTTTTAAACAGAGATGATATGCCAATAGAAGAGAATATATGTAGCTCATGGTTGAATGTGAAGTTCTTGGTGTTCTCGGAGCTTGGTTGTTGACTTACAGATGTTTCCTTACCCAACTAAGGAACATCATCAATGTGAGTCTTTGCACTGATGATATTACCTAGTTGGGTAATGAAACATCTGTAAGCCAACAACCAAGCTCAGAGAACACCAAGAACTTCACAGAGATGATATGGCTGTAAGCTAGCAACTTTGCTACATTGGCTGGGTTGGCTCACCATAGAAGCTCTTAGGTCTCACTCACCCCAATTAGTGTAGGACTACAAAGTCAGCCTGAAGACTGAAAGGCAGGCTAAGGAATCCCACCTGACTGGCTGCTATAACCCTCAAAGAGCTTACAAGGAAGCAGGAAGTTTTCTATACAACCCACAACTGGTGACCTGCAGGATATACTAGTTGATTCCAAAACCACCAACGTGGGTTTGATCACTGAATGACTGAGGGTGGAGGGTAAAGGATGAGAATGAAAAATAGCATTCTTCCATCAGGAAACCACAGCACTCCTTTCTTCCCAAATAATTGGGGTACCACAAATGTTCCCCCAAAGAAGGGAAATTCACTGGAGTGGCTCGGCCAATGTTGACAAGCCCAGTAGGTCCTCTGAGTGATTTTAGATGGTCCACATGGAAACATCCAACCTTCTGAGCTGGCCCCACAGCTGCCAAACCTAACTCAATGCTTGGATCTGGAGAACAGCTGAGGATAGGGTCAAGCTTATGTAGGCTTCCATTTGTAGAATGAATTCAGGAATGTATGAGCATCTTGGGTTTCATAATTTGCCTCTTTAAAAAAGCAGTCCTGCTCTCTGCCATCAGTGATGACAGCTTTAGCTTGAGCCAGACCAATTAAAATTTCCAGTGACCACAACATGTGGCATCTTCATCTTAGAAAATCTCTTGATATTATCTCAAGCACAGCAGTTTCCTATGGAACAATTTGCATATTCTGTTGGATGCCATAAGAAGACAGGAATTTTTATTATATCTCTAATAGCCCAACTAATTCTAGATTGTCTGTAGTTGGTTCCCCCCCCCCCCCAAACCCTGTTTAGAAATACCAGAGATCATCTTCACACAAAGCCGAGCTACAGTCTTCCTATTAAGCAGGGTCATCAAACGACCCAACATGATTTGTCCATTCACTCTCAATGATTTAAAAATAGTAGATAACCTGCAAAAGGTAAGCCCTCAAGCTTCTTCATGAAGGTGCAATTGTGTTTCTTTTTCCTTCTCCCATGAAAGATGGCCTTCAAAACTGTCAACCCATTGTATGAGGCACCACATCAATTAAACTCTCAGAACTAAGATCAGCTCAGCCTGGCAATCATAGGAAGGACGCTGAGGATCTGCAACACCTGGAGGTCCGTACAGAGAGACCCCTGATGGTCTTTCATGGCCACAGACCAAAACATCTAGAAGGAATCGAAAGCAGTCCAGGCACCTGGCAACCAGGTGCCAAAAACAGCTGCAGTAAGGTCCAAGGGTAATATATCCTGTCGACCTAAAAGCTCTGGAACCTTGCCCAGAAAGCTTCTGAAGGAGGATTGTGCAACCAGCTGGTGCAGTCCCTGTTCACTTTGACACACTCGCTGTGGAAGAACTCTAAGGAGGAAGCTGGTCATGGAGAAAATATGTGCTAGAATATGTTGGTCATGGAATCAACCAAAAGGATCTCTGAACTTAATTCCAAAGGGTGCTCCATTGCTACTGTGGAAAGAAACTAAGGCCCTGTAAGATGTCACTGCTGTGTAAGTAGAAAAGTGCTGAAGAAATCCAGCACTTGCTCCTCCGTTTTCAGAAAAGATATTTCTCAAAAACGAGGAGACTGATAAAAAAATGGAGCCAAAAATCAAAAACAGTCAACCCTTTTCAAACTGTCTAGGGCAGTGTTGTCCAAACTTGGCCACTTTAAGATGAGTGGACTTCAACTCCCAGAATTCCCCAGCCAGCCATGCTGGCTGGGGAATTCTGGGAGTTGAAGTCCACTCATCTTAAAGTGGCCAAGTTTGGACAAAACTGGTCTAGGGCTACTCAAAAGCACATAAATAGAAGATTACTTAGAAAGTATGCTGGAAGGGAAGATGTGGATAAGATGGAGGAGACACCAGCATGGTTAACTACCAAGGTCGAGAAAGCTATTAAAGAATGATTCCTTCAGGAAAGGAGGATAAAAAAAGGAACACAAACTTGCACAGGAGAAATCCAGGAAGACAATCAGGATTTGGAAGGAGAGATGCTACCAAAACCTGTTGTGTTTTCTTTTCAAGTGAGGTGGGGTTTCCCACTACGCCGGACTCTGTCAGGACACGAAGCAGATGGATGTTGCCCAGTTGTTATAACCCTCCCAGAATATTTAACTCAAAACTGCACGTCAACACGTGCCTTTGGGGAATTTGCATTTCAAAATGCATGTATTTGAGGAGAGGGTTGAAAATGGATATCCTGGGGAGAGGGGTTCGCCTGTAATGGAAACGCTGGGCAAGCAGCACACAAAATGTCTGCATTAGAGAAAGTTGCATACAACACAAAACGCAGCTTTCCTTGTAGTTTAAAATGTGGACAAGACTGCACATGACACAGAGAAGACGTTGGCTTCCTTCCCAATTCCCAAATCTGGGATTAATAAAACTGAATGTTGGGAGATGGGCAGCTGAAGCAACCAGAGAGGCAGCAGGAACTAAGGTAGATGTCTCATTCTGATGTTCTGCAGATGACCTGGACTTCAACTTTCATAAGCCCCCAACCAACATAGCACCAAGTTGGCAGATACTAGATGAAGGCTATGGAGAGAGTATTTGTACCACCATCTCCCCGTCTTTGAGCCTTCAGAAGACAGCACTTTCTCAAAAAAATGTACTGGTTTTCAGAAAGGGAGCTGACCGTGTTTCCTAAGGAAGATAAACGTGGATCTAGTTCTGAAAGGGTGGGGAGGCTGGTACAGGTGAAGTTAAGCAAAGGATGGGATCCATTTTCAAAAGGTTGTGGGGAGAAGTGATTAGGAACTGAATTTATAGAGTGATGCAAAGGGCTGAGATTATGAGTGTGTTAATCACTGTGGGGATCAATGCAGTTCGGGGGGAGAGGGGACCCTGCTCTGTATATATGCAGAAAATTCCAGATTTGAATTTTTGCTTCTTCAGGTAGGTGTGTTTAGAATACTGAGTTAGGTAGATTGATAGGCCAACTAGGAGGAGGAGGAGAAGGAGAAGGAGAAGGAGAAGGAGAAGGAGAAGGAGAAGGAGAAGGAGAAGGAGAAGGAGAAGGAGAAGGAGAAGGAGAAGAAGGAGAAGGAGAAGGAGAAGGAGAAGGAGAAGGAGGAAGAGGAGGGGGGAATATCTACAATTCTACAAGGTATTCAAGATAGTTTAAGACAGTAAGACCCTTAATACTTTCCAAAGGAACTTAGGACGTCAGGTTCTTCTGAACCACCTCTTTTGCTGTTGACTGAGAAAAAGTAAAGAAAGGTTTCCATTTAAAATGTTGCTGAGTTAGAGAAGCCCCCCTGGATCTGCTCACAAATGCATCATGGCATCAAAACTCACTGACGGATAATTAAAGAGAGACATTAATGCATAATGAATAATCTAAACTTGAAAGAAAAGACAGAGACGGAGACAGAGACAGAGAGGAAGGAAGGAAGGAAGGAAGGAAGGAAGGAAGGAAGGAAGGAAGGAAGGAAGGAAGGAAGGAAGGAAGGAAGGAAGGAAGGAAGGAAGGAAACATAGCAGCTTTGACATGCAGAAAATAGTAGTTTTTTTATGCATCCGCTGGGAGCCAAGCAGCGGCTGCATTTGAAGAAGAGGGACGATATTGGCTGCCAGAACAGAAGCAAACAAAGTTATTTGTCCCCATGGTGTGGGAGCAAGACAGACTATGCTGGTCAAAGAAAAGGAGAAGGAGAAAGAGGGAAGACTGGACGTGTGAGGAGCATATATTCCAAATCTCTCCAAGTTTAGACAGCCGCCGATTGACTGATCACATTTTTGCAGGAAGCGCTTCATCTTCTGAAAGAGAATGCATCCAAAATCACGCACGAGGGGACTTGTGCCGTGCAGACTTGACCCCAGCACTCAGACTGAGAGAAGGGCTGACTCTTGCAGGCCTCCCCTGCCAGTTCCCACTGCAGCTGTCCAAATATACCCCTAACGGGATCCCTTGTTGCTCGAGAGATGGGGCTCCAGGAGCCTCGCAGGGTGCCGTTGAGCGTAGGAGTGACCCAGCCTCTGGGTCAGGTCTTCGCTCAAGTGCCGTGGCTGCTGAGTTCAGAAGCCGCGATGCGCCTTTGGAGGACCTGTGAAACGGAAAGCGGCATTCATGACCATTTCCAAATTAGAAGCAGGCAGCACCGCTGGAAAACATATGGTTTAGGGAAGGCGCTCCTAGAATTCTCAAGACAAAGTCTTAGAAAAGTTTGGATGCTCCATCTCCTCCACCGGTGGAAAGTTTAACTTAAATGCATTTCATCGGAAGGAGGAACATTATACGAAGTCAGATCTAACCCAGTCAGATCTAACCCAGACCCAGGATTTGGGGAAAAGTCTGACCAGCCCAGAATAAAAGTCAGCTCTTTTTTATTTTATTATTTCATTAATTTACTATTTTGATTTCGAGGCTGCCCAACTCCACCTTGACCCTGGGCTGCTTAACATTAAGAAATGTAAAAGAACAACACTGATCAAAAAGAAATTCTTTCCTTATTTCCTGTGATTTGCAAACTAACCTTCTGTGGCTGCATCCTAAAACTGTGTTCACCTTTTCTGCAGACATATCACACTGCTGGCTCCAGAGACATCTGCCGGGCAGGGAGGGGGGTGGTTAAAAAGCCCAAACCATGAGATCACAGCCCCTCTCGCACAGGCAACCCACATAAAACACGGTGGGGCTTCCATCACACAACTGCTGTGCCCTACTTGACATTTTTATCTCCCTCCCCACAGGGACTCCTAGCTGTATATGCGCTAGGATAAACCTCCTTTTCACCCTTCTAGCATTGGCATTTCACTTCCATTTTCTAAGTGAAGCACTTTGCCCCTGCTGACTTTCCTCTTATTTTTCTCAGCCTGTTTCTCTAGCTAAATATCCCCGTATAAAAACAACCAGGGCTGTTCTGCCTGCCTTTAGCTGTCACCAAGATCCCCACGTATAGCCTGTCTCCCAAAGCTTTCTGGAGATGAAGTCTCGGGACACTCAGCCACCGCCAATGAATGCCATTTCTTTTAGAAATCTCCAGGGATAAGCAACTTGGGGGAAAGGCTGCCTTTCCATTAGAGATGAGTTGCAAGTTGGGTTTGCCTGTGTGGACTTGGAGTTGGAGGCTGTGCCCAAGGGGCCCCAATTCATCGAGTTGCCAGGCAATTGGCTACCCGGGGCCCCCTCAGCAGAGAATCAAGAGGAGCAGTCTGGGGGGTGGGAGGAGTCCGGGGATCCTGGCAGAGGGTCTAGTCTAAGGATGCATGGCAGAATCTCCAGGCTGGCAGAGGCGTGCTGCTCAGCTATGCTCTGCTCCTGGAGAAGCAAGGGTGTAATGGTGCCCCACCTGCATCTGACCTATTTAAGAGCAGCGGCCAGCGGCCGACCCTTTCTTGGGAACACCTGGCCAACCTCGAAGCCGTGTCCTTGCCTCCTTCTTCTGGCTCTGCTTCCGGACTAATCTCTCATGGACCAGGTGTGCTTCTCCGAACCTTTGCTCTGTCTGACTTCCCGTCTCCAGGAAGGCCTCGCTCTTCGGTTCCGGGGCTGTGTGCATTTGCACAGCCAGAACTCCGTATGGGGCTGCTTCCTGCCTGGCGATAAGCCAAGCCGGCCGGTGAGTGTGCTCGGGCTGAAAGAGGACAACCTGGAAAGGTGCACAGAGATGGAGGTCGGTGAAACCCGCTCATCCCGGGAGACAAGATTGCCCGGCTGAGTCGATGGGGAACTTCCCTTCAGGTGTAAGCCAGATCTGGTGATTGGTTTTTGGGAAGCCACAAGGAAATTCCAGGGCTATGGGCAAGATGGGAAGATGAGAAAAGATCTGAGAAGATGTTGTCTAGGATGAGCAATGACAAACAATTTTGGTACAGTCGTCAGTATAAAGGCACCAGGAATTAAGCCTGTTGAGATCAGGTGCACATAACTCTCTCGAAAGCAATTATATTTCCAGTTCCTTTTGTATTTCTGTGAAATCAGCGGCTCACGATTAATTGACCTCATGGCTGAAATTGACATAAACTATGTTTGGCTTTGCAGTTTTCCCGCCGTCTCTTCACAGCCAAACCTTTCCAAGGGCGCCTGTTAAGATCTGGAGGGAGGCAAAACCCAGAAGCCCTGGAGAAAGGCCCCCACAACTGATGGGGGTCCAGCTCAGCCCAGGGTCCGTCCCGGGACCCTCCCTCCATCCAGACTGCCTGGGCTTCAAAACACAGTAGCCCATGGATAAGGAGCAAGAATTTGGTGCGGTGATGGGCCAGAGAATAATGAAAAGAGCTCCGAGAGGCAGAGCACATGCTTAATTAGAACAAGACTTTTCTTTTCAAGTGAAAATCAGATAAACATAAAAGAGAGAATTTGAAAGAAATAGCTCGCTGTTTACCCTGCTTGCTTTCAAGGGCCTGAACTAAGGACAACAAATCCCTGGCAAGAGAAACTCCCACAGCCTTCCAGGAGCACAAGTGTTGATTTTTCCAGGCAAATTAAGTGGGCTGTCTTGGGTGACAGCCGGCAAACCCCCCGTGGGCAGGTTGTGTGTGCCTGAAGTGGGTGGCATAGGAACCCGCCACGACCACAGGACCCACCAACAGACTCCATGTTGTGGGAGACCTTCTCTGGTCTCTTGAATGGCTCTGGAGGCTCTGAGCAGGAGACCGTGCCGCACCGGCTCCATTGGAGAGGACGCAGCTCTTCCTGGAAAGACTCCCTCAAATCGTGCCTAACTGCCCAGAGCCGCTGGGAGTCGGGCGGTGTAAAAATTTAATGAAACAAACAAACAAACTGAAAGAGATGGTGAGGAGGCTGAGGAAGCAATGGAGGAACTCTCATCAAAAACAACCAACAGAGAATAGAGTCTGTGAGTGGCTTATTTCATTGAGATGAGATGAGATGAGATGAGATGAGATGAGATGAGATGAGATGAGATGAGATGAGATGAGATGAGATGAGATGAGATGAGATATCAGGGATCCGTCTTGGTGTACTGTAGTAGCTAAGGTGCTGTCAGGTTTAGCCCAGGAAACTCCAGGAGACAATACAGATTCAATCCAGCAAGGTTTATTGGCTTCACTCCCGTTACAGAATCTTCTCAGACTGAGAGCAATTCCCAGGGTCAGACTACAAACATCCTCTGCATTCCTCAGGGAGGGGCCAGTCTCATCCTCTTATCTCTTGTCCGCTCCTCTGGGGATGAGAGTCCATGTTTCACACCCCTGCTCCACACTCCCACAGGTGCCAAGCTAGAAACCAGGAGACCCTGAGTTCTAGTCCTCCCTTCAGCATGAAAACCAGCAGGGTTACTCTGGGACAGCTCTTCTCTCTCAATCCATCCCACCTCACAGGGTTGTTGCTGTGGGGAAAAGAGGAGGTGGGAGCATTAGGTATGCACACTGCCCTGAGCTGATGCAGTCAGTATGGAAAGCAACTTTGACAGAAATACAGTATGCAAGAGCCATTGCTGAGGCAAAAGGGGCTGAAGCATTTTTTAAGTCCAGAGCAACGAGATAACATTCAGAAGTGGCTCAGGCAGACACCCCCTAATTCACTGGAGTATAAGAAGGGGAAGGAGGTCCAGCACAATCAGACTTGCAGGATTCTATTATTCATCTCAATAAAAGTAGCTTTTATTGGGACGTGCTCATGAATCTCTTTAGAGGAATTAATGCACTTCCTCATTGTTCAATATTTAAAGAGTACTCTTTAAGATTATTTGCATTTCTTCTGGGGTGAAAAGTAGCAGGCTGGAAGCCCAAAGTGGGTGGGGCTAAAGCGAGCAGTGGGCGTGGCCATCCCAAAATGGGTGTGGCCTCTGCTTTTCCTCTTTCTTCCTGCCTGGTGAGTGGGTAGAAGGGCTGGCAGTTTGAGGACAGACCAACTGGAACACTGACCGTCCAGATTTGGTCCATACACGGCCATCTGGGGGGTCAAAAAAGTCAAGATGGCAGCCAAAACCCTGCAATTGAAGCCATGCCCTTCAAGATGGCAGCCATTCCATCGTTGTGGCTGCCATCTTGACTTTTGTAACCCCCTCAGCAGAGGCCCCAAGGGCCACGTACTGCACTATGGTTAGTTTGATATGATGGACATTGGTCTCACCTACCACTAAGTGAAAATGGTGTGCATTATCCTAAATGATGAAACAATTTGAGCCGTAATTCAAGCCAGGAAGGAATGTATGAGAAATTGAGGATTTTTAACTTCACTCTTGGTTCCTTGATATTCAGCCCACTTAGCAAACAATTCCTGGAGGTAATTCTGCCTTCTTCTCCCTAAACATCTACAGCTGTGGTCAAATCATCCACGCGCGACAGAGTGCAAATTTTAAAAAGAAAAAGAAAATCAAAGATGAAGTTGAAGATTATCTCATCAAACAGAGCCTCTGAAATAAGAAGGCATTGAAGGACAAGTTAACATGAGCTGATGTGGTAGATATCTTCAAGGAGAAAAATATGCTTTTATCCTTTTATGTTTTCCTTTCCTTTCCTACAAAGATCAGAATCGTGCAATCCATGGTCTTCCCTCTGACACTCCGTGGAAGTGAAAGTTGGACTTTGAAGAAGCAAGACAGGAAGAGTATTGGCGCCTTTAAACGTTGGGGTTGGAGAAGACTCCTGAGAATAATGTGGACAGCAAAGAAGACAAACTGATGGATCATCGAACAAATCAACTCAAGTTCCCACTCGAGGCCCAAATGACCAGGCTCAAATTCTCCTACTTTGGACACATGAGGCGAAGGCCCAGCTCTCTGGAGGAGGCTCTCATGCTGGGAAAGGTGGAAGGAAAGAGGATGACCAGCAACAAGGTAGATGGACTCAGTTACAGTGGTGATGGGGCACGGTTCGAAGATCTGAAGGACCAGGTTACAGACAGATCTTCATGTGGAAAATCTATCTGTGTGGTCACTAAGAGTCAACAATGACTTGATGGCATGTAATCAATCAAGCAACTCCCACAAGATGCATAAATAAAAATTTAAAGAATCTGATTGTCTCTGGAAAAGGTGATGGTTATACACCTTCAGAATTATTAGCCTCATTCAAGCAGCAAAAGGAAATCTTACTGTACAAGGGGGGAAAAAAACATGCAGATACTTTTGGAAATCCACCTTCAATCCTCTACTGTACTATAAAAACCCCTTATAAGTTTGGGCTTTGGACCCATCAGGAGAAAAATTTTAACAACTGAGCAGACTGAAAACTTTCAAGGAAAGGAATGCTGAGATGTCGCAATTCACTTTCGGAGTAAAGATTAAAAAGGAAACTTAAAAGTTAAGGGCTTTTGCAGATGACTTGGTGTTGATTCTGGAAGATCCTTTAAAGGGAATTGAAATATTAATGGGTAAATTAAAAGAATTTGTTGCATTAGCGGGTTTCAGGATTGATAAACAGAAGACGAAGATGTTAATAAAACATGAAGAGAGAAGATCAAAATGAATTGATGAATAAAACAGGTTTTAAGATTGAGAAGAAGGTAAAATATCTGGGTATCATATAACATGAACTGTATGTTATTTCAAAAATAATTACTGTAGGTTAAGACATGGAATGAAGTTAAAAAAGGTATGTTAAAATGGGGAAAACTACAGCTGTCATTGCTAGGGAGAATTTCTGTGATAAAAATGAATGTCTTGCCTAGAATGATGTTTTTGTTTCAGGCAATATCAGTTTTGACAACTGACACACCATTTAACAGTGGCAGAAGGAGATATCTAAATCTGTTTTTAATTTTTCCTGGCAAGGGAAAAAGCCACGAGTTAAATATAAGGTGGTACAAGATGAGAAGGAAAGAGGAGGATTGGGTTTTCCTGATTTGAAATTGAATTTTGCAGCTTGCTGTTTGATTTGGGTGAAAGAGTGGGTGCTGCTGAGAAATAGAAGGCTCTCGGAGTTAGAAGGACACGACCTGAGATTTGGGTGGCATGGATATTTATGGTACGGCAAAGTGAAGGTTAACGTGGATTTTAAAAATCACTGTTAGACGTGCCATATTGAGAATCTGGAAGAGATACAAACCCAGGTTGTACCTGAAAACACCTTTGTGGATCTCTGCACAAGAAGCATTTTATAGACGAGAAATAATAGGAAAACACAAGTGGCTAACTTACCATGAGATACTAGAATTTTGTCAAGGGGAATGTAAAATAAAATCAAGAGAAGATCTGGTGGCAGACGGATATAATTATCAATGGTTATCTTATTTACAGTTATTAGAAAGATTTAAAGTAGGCAAAAGAATTTATGGTTTTGAACATTTTAAAACTGAGTTTGAAATAGAACTGTGTACAAATGATGAACATGTAATTGCTAAAATGTATAAACTTTTATTGAGATTAGAAACAGAAGAAGGAATGAAAGAATGCATGATAAAGTGGGCTAAAAATTTGGTTATAATATACAGATGGAACAATGGGAAAATATGTGGCTGAAAGGATTGAAATTTACACTGCTATATGTTATAATCTTAAAGAGGATTTTTATAAAACGATGTACCATTGGTATATGTCACCAGAGAAATTGTCTAAAATGTATAAAGGCCCTTCAAATTTATGTTGGAAATGTGAACAACAAGAAGGGACATTTTATCACGTTTGGTGGATGTGTGAAAAAGCTAGAAAGCTTTGGATTCAAATACATACACTGATTCAGAGGATCTTAAAGATTAATATACAATTGAGGCCAGAGGTTTTTCTTTTGGGATTGATGGACAAACAGTTGGAAAAAGTCATGGAACTTTGTTTTTGCACATGGCAACTGCAGTGAGATTGTTGTGTGCGCAAAGATGGAAAGATTCGGCACTCCCCACAGTGGAGGAACGGTTGGTGGAGACGATGGAACTTGCTGAGATGGCGAAATTGACCTATCTGGTTAGAAAAAGAGACAATATCTACCTTTATTGCTGACTGGAAAGCCCTGATGGACTTTGTGCAGAAAACAGAAAAAAATGAACTTGCGATTTATGGTTTTCATGATTAGACAGGCTACATTATAGAAAGAAAAGAATTATGTTATAACCATAGAAGAAGAGGTAAATTTATAATTATAACTGCCGTAAAGAAGACCGGAAGCTACTTCCTTATATATTTTTTCTTCCTTTTCTATTTTTCTTTTCCTTTTTCCCCCCTTTCTTGCACTTTTATCTTCCTCTTTGATTTCTTTCTTTTTCTTTTTACTTTATATTAGTTTGTATCAGTTTTTGTCTTCCTCTTTAAAAAGATTGAATACAAATTACACATTAAAAAAAAGATGTCGCAATTCACTTTGGGAACTACCTTACACCGCCTCCTTACCCTTCAGAAACCGTTTGGTGAGTTACGTCAGAAGTCCACCTGCCTCATCTTCTGGTCTGCACCAAGGCCAGCAAGATGCCGCTGGTGGCCTGCAGCCCTCAGGGCTTGTCGCTGTTCCTTCGGGAGGCAGAATGCAGTTTTTGGGCCAAGAGCCGTGAAGAACTTCATCAGCTGATCGAAGGTCTCTAAAGTGGGAAGATGTGCCGGTGTTGGAAGAAAGCATTAGAATGTCTATTTATACTTATCTCATCCTTTGATTTCTCTTTTGGGGCGGTCTCTTGTTTTATAATACACTGGATATATTAGTAGAGTAGAACAGGTATCTAATTTGGACATAAATCAACACTGTTGGGGGTGCACGAGCAAAAGGGTTTGGAGATAACTAACCTAGACGAAACCACCAGAAATCACAGTTTCAGGCATGGTGAGTTGGCCTGGGTGGCTGGACTCTCTGTCACTGCATTTTCAATGTCAGCGCCTCTGAGAAGGGGGTCTGTGGGGAGGGTCAAAAAAGTCAAGATGGTGGCCACGCCTGCACGATTGAAGCTCCACCCTTTTTCCATGGAATTGAATTAAATTGTGCGGTCAGTGTTTCCTACCGCATGTGGTTTTAGTCATCAGGTTCTTCTAGTGCCCATATGAATTCATTATTTTCCTGTGTTATTTCCTTTTATTTTCCTGTCTTGGAAAGTATCAACCTTTCCGCGCGTTTCCGGGACAAAAACCTGCTTTCAAAGCAACCACTCTTGCCTGTGATTTTTGCCTTTGGTTTGAAAGCGCTGCGGGTCTTCCACTCCCCGTCCTCAATACATTTTGAGGGAGAGTTAATTGGACTGGGACTCGGGACCTTGTCCTCAAACGTAATCCCATTTCAGACTGCCGTCTGAATTTCCCATAGCACAGAGGAGCACAGCCTGTTCTGTCTTCGGTGGGCAAAGCGGCCGAAGAAAAAGGGAGAAGTAAAACTCTTTCGATAAATTGCATCATGACCAACCTCTCCCTCTGGCTAGCTCAGTGCACGAGCCCGTGGGCAACCGCTCAGCAAATGGGAATGAGCTCTGAAGCTTTGCACATGGAAATTTAACTTGCCCATATCAGCTGCTTCATCATCAAAATTAATTTAATTAAAAAAAAAAACTATTTCACTTATTTCTTTTTTATAGTCAGTTGGAATAGCCAAGCTCTTCCCCTCTTCATAATCTTGTCTGAGGTGCCAATGTGGCAAAGGAAAGTTTCATTAAAACTGGTTTCTAATGCAAGCTGCATAAAGAAAATGGGTTATGAAAATATTTTGAGCAAAACTTTTCCATTTCTAATAAAGGCTGTACCTTACTTTTATTTTTAAACTCTAGAATTAGCCTACTTTTTTTTCTCCTGTTGGGACAAAGTCAAGATTTTTTTTCTCCTTCTTGGATGGACATCACATTTTACGGGCTCTAGTTTATTGCAAGGCTGAAGATTTTTGTTATGTGTTAAACATACATACATTTTTGCAAGAGAAGACTCCCACTGCTCTAAAAACTACCCTTCTTATCTTTTGTTCAAAAAGTTAGAGGGGAAAAATGGACAAAAAGAACTATTATGGGAAGCAATTCCTCTTCCTCAAAAACATCTAGAGTTCAAAACCTTATTTACAACTGAAAATCCTTGAAGAAGTCCAGCCAAGAAGCAGTCACAGGCACCTGCAGAAGAGTGACATCACAGGCACTGTGACATCATTGTGTCATGAGGTCATTGTACTTTGCATGATGACATCATGATGCAAATGACGCCAATTACACAGTCCATGCCATCTGCATGATGACATCGTGATGCACTTTATGTCATCATGGCTTTGCTGGACCCCTGTGTCAGTGATGTTCCTGATGTTGGTGAGCACTATTTTTTAAGGGATTTAGAGGAGCTATGCCACGGGCACTGCGCTTTGGAGCAGCGTTTCTCAACCTTGGTCTTTTTAAGATGGGTGGACTTCAACTCCCAGAATTCCCCAGCTGGCTGAATTCTGGGAGCTGAATTCTGGGAGTTGAAGTCCACCCATCTTAAAAAGACCAAGGCTGAGAAACGCTGCTTTGGAGAGTGACACCCATACACAATTCATTTTTTCATTGCCATCTTTGGCCAAATAGGTTTTGTGGGTTCTTAAAACATTAAAAAAAAGCTTGGCAGGGCCATTAACTAGAAATTGCTGATGGATCTCCTGGGGCTTTCCACACTTGTGCCTAAACACGGCACAGTCATGATCCATAGGAATCTTTTTCTTCCGCTCTGTCCTGACATTACCTTCATCTCAGCTCCAGTCCTTGAGGGAGATGGGCTTAAATCGTCCTCAATGGTGCCCCTGCTAAAGTAGCATTTCCCCACTTCTTCAGACACCATCCAGGGACAACGTCAAGAGAGTTTTCTGGTGTCTCAAGGACAGGTAGGGAGCACTTGAGGTCAATGCCAGAAGGGACTCCAGAACCAACAGGAGTCTATCATCTCCTGCTTCATGAGGTGGAGAGGAAAATTAGCCTTGATTAACCTTGTCAAAGCATTGAATTCCACCGAATGGTTAAGGGTGGCCAACTCAGAGAAACTATTAGAGACCAAGAAGCCTCTACTGTATTTAAAAAAAAAAAAGGAAATGTGTGCAAAAAAGGAGAATAAATGGGAACAGAGACTTCTTATGTTCCTAGCAATTTGATAACAGCAGTTACGACTAGTCTTTGCTTAATGACAGTAACTGAGACCGGAAACTCCATCACTAAGCAATGCGGTCATAAAGCACGTCCCCTGACTGTGCCGCTTAGCCACAGAGTTTCTGGAGATGTAATGCACATCTATATTGGAAGATGTAGGCTGAGGAAGGATATATTTGCAGGAAGCGCTGAAATCATGTTCCTCTCCTTCTCCCCAGCCGGTGAAGGCCCTTTGCTCCTCAGCGTTCCCAGAAAGCCTGTTTTGCTTGCAGCCAGCACATTCTGAGACCAAAAGAGATTTATTTTTCCCTCCGTGCTTGTCTGATTTCCCCTAACGTATACTTATCAGGGAAATAAGATGATGAAATGGTTCCGCTAACGATAAACATAGCATTTTGCCAATTGCTTGTGGTAAACAGAGTAAAATATTTTCTCCAGAGTGTTCACTTGGGTGGGAAAGGGACTGACTGACTTCTCTCTCCCATCCCCGGTTTCACCCAGAGGTAAACTGCAGGGTCTTGCACTATCCACCTACGGATCTCCCGATCAGGAACATTGATCCGATCTTTGATCCAACGGGTTTCACGAATGCAAAGATGTAAAACGGATGTCCTATTAGCAAACCGACAGGGGGGAAATCTAAGCTAGTCCTTGTTCAGTGCCATGCGCCCCTTACAAATCTATAAATTATTTCTACATAATGAATATTCAATGCTTTGACAAGGTTAATCATATTCAGAAAACAAGGGCTCAGCTCTGAACATGTAGGGTGAGTAATTCGATTTATGCATGCCACCACCAGCAAGCCCCGTGGTATGGGGTGATACCAAGCCAGTGATCTGGGGTAGAGCAGTATGGGGTAGGGCAGTATTTCTCAACCTTAGCAATTTTAAGATGGGTGGACTCCAACTCCCAGAATTCCTCAGCCAGCAATTTCTAGTTGATGGCCCTGCCATGTTTTTTTTAATGGCTGGCTGGGGAATTCTGGGAGTTGAAGTCCACCCATCTTAAAGTTGCTAAAGTTGAGAAACATTGCACTAAGGCATAGAACAGTGTTCCAAAAAATATTGCCACTCATTCCATAGTAGCACACAGACATGAGTGGTTCACGCTTGCTTGGGTGGAAACACGTGCTGACAACACCAGGAACTAGATGAATATTTCTATTTTGCTCAAAAGAAAGGGTGACAGATGGGGACGTGGAAGAATTCTGCCACGGATCCAGCTAGGAGTGAACTGGAGCATTTCACTGCCAGTGATGAAACAGCAGGATCAACCTGAGTGGGATGAAGTTGCCCCATCCTTTGTTTCTGCAAAAACTCCGTTTCTTTTTTAAGATGGTGGGGTCTTGCAGGTTCCTGTCTTTTATAGACAGAAAAGGGGCTTTTTTCAGAGGAAACTTCTGTAGCAACATTCTGGAAGGACGATGCAACCATGTGACGCTTCTCTGTGTAGTTTGGCGTCATTCTGCTCAATTTTAGCATTTGGCAGTTGTCCTACACGCCTGGACATCCCACAGGCACTCCAGAGATGCTCGTGGAAAATGAACATTCACCCATCTCTTTCCGGCCCTGGCTTCCGCTCCAAGCCAAGGTTTGCATACAATGGAGTTTACATCTCCATAATGTGGAAACCAGGCTGCCGGAGACAGAAGGGCGTGGGACAGGATTCACTCTGCCCATTTTCTTCTAATAACTGAAATCCCGCACTGTTTGGTCTAGGGGTTAAGGTGCTGGCCTAGAGTCCAGGAGATGGTGAGTTCAAGTCCCGCCTGAGGCACAAAAGCCGGCTGGGTGACTTTGGGCCAGTCCCTCTCTCTCAGCCCAGCCCACCTCACAGGGTTGTTGTTGTGGGGAAAATAGGAGGAGGAAGGAGGATTACGTATGTTCACCACCTTATTTATAAAAGTAATAATAAAAAGGCGGGATAAAAATCTAATAAATAAATAAACATCAGGAGGCCTCTGCGGCAACTGTGCTTTTGATGTGGAAGCACAGCCCTACCTGGACAGTCCCAGGCAATGCAGTTCGCCTTCCTGCTTTGCTCACAAGTCAATTGCCACAAGGGCACACAAACCCTCAAGTCAAACTGAAGCGTCCCTTTTCCTAATGGAATTGCCGCTTGGGAATTACCGTTCATTTTTTTCCTTTGGCTTCCATTTTTTAGGGCCGTCTTGCACTCTCCAAATAGGTCTGACTTCGGCTCCCGCCATCCCTACAGAAAATGGGGAGATTTAAAAATATTCCCCTCCCAGCTTGGATTTCGTCTTTCTCTCTGCGGGGCTTGCTATTAAGAATCAACCACATGCCTTGCTGGTGGAATACGGACCTCACCTACCCCGGTTCCTTTTCCGGTCCAAAAACCCCACTCCGCTCACCTCTAAGAACAGGCACTTCCATCGGCCCTCGTGGCTTCAATGGGACGGATCAAAGGATGTGCCCTTTCATACACAGAACCGCTGACTTGTGAAATTCACTGCTGCCAGATGTGAAGATGGCCTCAGCTTTGGGGGATCCATCCTCGCTGTCCACTGAATTGTTTCGTCAATGGTGCAGGGTCGAGGAGGGATCACCTGGTGTCCTCCTTTCCATCTTTATTCTGCTGCTGCTATGTATGTAAAAGAGTTGAAGCTGGAATAACCAAAGGCTGCTCCCTTTGGGATTAATCATAGCAGTGTTTCTCAACCTTGGCCACTTGAAGGTGGGTGGACTTCAACTCCCAGAATTCCCCAGCAAGCATGGCTGGCTGGGGAATTCTGGGAGTTGAAGTCCACCCATCTTCAAGTGGCCAAGGTTGAGAAACACTGAATTATAGGATTGTTTTCTGTGGCTCTGGAAAGTCCTGTGCCTTTTGATACAAAGATATAGACAGTGAAGATTGCTGACATTTCTGGCCCATTGTTCATGTTTCTCTTTCTCCCTGCTTTTGCCCATTAAATGTTTCTGTGTTTGCTGATGTTTAATAAATAAACAACCAGCTCTATTTTTATGCTAGCTGAACCGAGCGGTGTGCGTGCTTGCTCTGATCTGGATCGCGCAACTGACCGGGAGGGCGCTGGCTGCAAACTGCCCCGGAAATCACCCACAGTCGTTTTGCAACTCGCCTTAAAACAGCGGCTTACAGAAACGCGTAGCAGAGAAGAGGTTTGCAGGCTTCCCGTTCAGATGCCCTCGAGTTCTAGAAATGCCAGTGACGGCCGGCTGGCTTTGATGGCAGGGGGCACGTTCTGCAGAGCAGCGTTTCTCAGCCTCAGCCACTCAAAGATGGGTGGACGTCAACTCCCAGAGTTCCCCAGCCGGCCAGGTCAAGGCTTCCTGAGAGGGTAAAGGAGGCTCCTCTCTGGAAGGAGATGGTGGAACGTCTCCTTTCTGAGTTTTCCTTTGGCCTGACAGTTCTGGATAACTGTCACAGGACTCCAATTTTCTCTTTTAGGGAAGTTCTTGAGAAACTGGTGTGGGGAGGCTTCTGAATCCCCTTGTAGAAGCATGATGGCTGGGGAATGCTGGGGGTTGAAGTCTGCCCCTCTTAAAGCGTGCCGGCTGGGGAATTCTGGGGGTTGAAGTCCGCCCATCTTAAAGCGTGCCGGCTGGGGAATTCTGGGAGTTGAATCCACCCATCTTAAAGCGTGCCGGCTGGGGAATTCTGGGAGATGAAGTCCACCCATCTTAAAGCGTGCCGGCTGGGGAATTCTGGGGGTTGAAGTCCGCCCATCTTAAAGCGTGCCGGCTGGGGAATTCTGGGAGTTGAATCCACCCATCTTAAAGCGTGCCGGCTGGGGAATTCTGGGAGATGAAGTCCGCCCATCTTAAAGCGTGCCGGCTGGGGAATTCTGGGAGTTGAATCCACCCATCTTAAAGCGTGCCGGCTGGGGAATTCTGGGGGTTGAAGTCCGCCCATCTTAAAGCGTGCCGGCTGGGGAATTCTGGGGGTTGAAGTCCACCCATCTTAAAGTGTGCCGGCTGGGGAATTCTGGGGGTTGAAGTCCACCCATCCTAGAGCTGCTAAGGTTGAGAAACACTGCTGTAGACATTTGAGGTGTCATCCAACAAGGCTTTTCCCTTATCCAGTGTACTAAGCGTGCAGGACTGATTGGGAAGCCAAGGTTTAAGTCCCCCGCAACCCGCTGCTTGACTTCGAGGTAATCATGATTTATTTTATTTCTTTATTGAAACGTATTCTCAGATGATCTCTCCGCCAGACCCATCTCCTGAGAGCGTAGTGCAGATACGGCGAAGGGTGCTTTCTGCATGTTGCAGCCAGGAGCCCCCAGAGAAGAGGCACCCTGCAAGTAAAATAATGCGTGGAGTAAACGTATGGGAGGGCAGCCAATCAATTACGGAAATTATTTAAAAACTGAAGTCAGCACGAAGCGGCAAACACGGCCCACATTCAAAGCTACGGAGAGCACCTTCGTTCCATTCCCATTCACTCCGACCTGGGCCTGCAGGCAACGAGAATAAAACCCCTGGGCAAAACTGTCCTCTGAATTAACAAAATGAGCACAGGCGGGACATCGCCAGCCAGAGCCAAGTGAGGATCGCAAATAGCTGAGCTGAGGTTTCATCAGGCCGAGGAGGAAATTATCTCATCTTCCTGCTGACGTCAAAGAGCACCATAAAATCTGCACGGACTTCAGAAAATCCAGGAGAATTATTAAAAAGAGGAAATGCGATCCACGGCTGGAGCAGAGCATGCGATGATGAAGGTGATTATCGCAATAGGGACTCCTTGGAAAAGCTGTACACGTTTGGTCCTTGCTCTGGCAAAAGGAACTCAGAACAGCCAACGGAATCATAAATGTCTCCTGTTTATCTGACCCCAATTTTTCCACGTTGAAAAACTGTCAGCTTTTGTGACCACCAAGTTTAATTAAAAAAAAAAAAAAACAGAACAGTGAGTGCACAGCACGGTCTGAACACCTCCTTTTATTGGCTGGCCTGAGGTTTGAGTAATTTGGTATTTAATTAAAATGTGGTGTGGCAAATTCTTCGCTTAATGATTGGGACTATTGCAATTTTCCTTCTCACTCCCCCCCAACCTCCTGGCTCTGCCAGTTCTTGCTCCCCATCCTCAGTGACTTTTTGCACGGTCTGGGCCTCTGTCATGGTGAGGAAACAAGTTGGAGTCAAACATGCATGGGACATCACATGCCACAGAGTACATGTAGTCCTCGTTTAGCGACCATAATTGGGAGCGGCAACTCAGTTGTTAAGCAAAGTGGTCACTAAGTGAAACCGCCACTGTGCTTATGACCTTCCTTCAGCTTTCCTTTGCTTTACAGACCTGCAAAGGTTGTCAATGTGAGGATTGGTCATAAAGTTACTTTTTATCTCTGTCATAACTGTGAATGGTTGCTAAATGAGTCAGTTGCTAAATGAGGACTACCCATAGAGCATTTGTTCTTATTCTTTTCCAATTTCACCTTGAGGTTTGCATTGATTTAATTGGTAAGTGGCTACAGAATTGTTGCTGCTATGAGTGGATCTCAGATTCCAGGCCAGCCTTCCCCAACCTGGTGACTACAATATGACTGCATGCTCACAAAACACTTAACTTGGTTATTTTTTTAAAAATCTGTTCAATCATGTCCGATTCTCGGAGACTGCCCGGACAAGTCCCTGCAGTTTTCTTGGCTAGGTTTTTCAGAAATGGTTTGCCATTGCCTCCTTCCCAGGGCTGAGAGAAAGTGACTGGCCCAAGGTCACCCAGCTGGCTTTGCGCCTAGGCAGGACTAGAACTCACAATCTCCCAGTTTCTGGCCTGGTGCCTTAACCACGACACCAAACTGGCCCTCCATATGACTGCATGCTCACAAAACACTTAATTTGGTTACTACCTTTATCGATATTGTGGATTTGCATAGCGCACTGGATGATCAGCTAATCAAACCATCTGAGCTGGCACAAGATGCTAGGCCTAGAAAAACGCTATGTAGAAAAAATGCCATGCCTAGAAAGACATCAGGATTAAATTAAATAAGTGCGACAGGTGGTGGGAAAGCAACTGGCCTAGATAAGCATGCTGTGTGAACACAGCCAGTGCGTGCTGACTGTGTCTGCCAAAATTCTCCGCCCCTACGGCCAGTGCCATCTAGAGGATGTCAGGTGATGAAGGGTGGTACGGACGATGGGTACATCACAAAAGTAGTATTTCACTCCTTCTGGCCCCGACCAGTGAGTTGGAGACCTCAGTTTCCCACAAGCATGAAAGATGGATGGAAAGAATCAGAAGGTCCACTCCGTCATCTCCATCCTGTGGTAGCCCAAACCTGGCTCATTTAAGCAACCCAATCACTTTGAAGATACAACGCAGATGGACGAAGCATGCAAACAGCCGTGTGCACCAGGCCCCCAGCCAAGTGTGCAACTGAGCAAAAGCAGAACCAGAGTTTATAGACCTTTGGTCTACTCCGTAAGGCAAACTAAAAGGCAGACACTGTGGGAATTACAGCATGACATTGGAATGGTTTTGATGAACCCATCCGTGGGACCTTCTTATTATTTATCCCTTCTTACCAGGTCAGCCTACTAGCTATACTATCTCTGAGTGATGGTCAATGAATAGAAACAGTTGGGTTTATCGGGCCACAGGTTCCTGTCGGATTCTTCTCCTGGTTGCTGCTCAGGGCCAATTCACTGGTTGTGAATGTTTTCTTACAAGGGCACATTAAGCAGTTCACATGTATGGGGGGCATCTAATAGGTTTGGTAGTGAATCAGCTCACAGGTATATAGGACAGTGTTTCTCAACCTTGGCAACTTTAAGATAAGTGGACTTCAACTCCCAGAATTCCCCAGCCAGCACTGGCTGGGGAATTCTGGGAATTGAAGTCCACTCATCTTAAAGTTGCCAAGGTTGAGAAACACTGATATAGGGGGTACCTTTGACCACCACGACCCCCTCCCCAACCTTTACAGAACAATTAGAGGTTTTCACCAATGATCTTCAACTCCATTCCGCCAGCATTCAGCTGAACTCTTCCGACCTTCCAAACCAATGTGATGTAATGTGTATTTATATAAAAGCTTTCTATCCCCAACCTTCTAAGGCATATAACCTTCTCCAGCAGGTAACAAAATCAAGACTCACCCACTCCTGAATAAAATTACAAAAAAATCCCCCCCAAAGCAGGCAGCAAATAACCCATTTGAGAAAAAATGTGCAGGAATGATCAGAAGCTACCTTTCAAATTCTGCACCAAACTTGTGGATGGGGACCTGGTGTGGATGAGTTCTCCGAGTTCCTCCAGGGGCACCAGAAGTTCTCCAACCTTCTCTCCAGGGAAGGATTCCTCCTTAGCGGTGCTGGAGAACTGGAGCTGAAAATGTGTCTAGAAGAAAGACATTCCTTGTAGCTGAAACTGGGGGAAGTCAAGGAGGCTACAGATGGCCGGAGAGACGTCTGTGCACTGAAAAGCAGATTCACGCATACAGTGCATCTTGGCCATTGTATCCCTAAACAGGAGTAGGAATGCCCAACCGTGTCCCAAGACTTCTCTGAATGTCTCCTCTCTTTTGAATAACTTTCTAAAGCAAATTCTCTTTCGTCCAGCTGAAGAAGAACTGCTAGGGAACAAAGCTCAGACTGTTTTTGTGCAATGCTAAACACTGGCCCTAATGCTAACCCTCAAAGAAGACAGCCCTAACCAGTCTGCAAAAAAATATCTGGGCTCCTAGGACGGCTAGTTTCACAGTCTAAGCGCAGCCTATCCTGCAACTGAGAGGACAGAGTCACAGATACGTTTTTCTGCTGGGCCTCCGTGCTTGCTAATTTTTAATCACCCACACAGGCTTCCTATCTTTCCCCAAAGTGAATGGTCTTTTACTCAGTTTCTTTTCTAACTTAACATAAATGCTGCTATTGGAAGAGAAAATTCCTGGGTCCGTAAGTGAATACAAGCTTACTAAATTTGCATTTCTCATGCCAGTAAGGATGCCACATTTTAATACCTGTACTTTTTCCTGAATTCCTCAATATAATTCAATATTTTGCATCTAAAACTGTGCAAATTGGGGCAAAATGCATACAGAAATATACGTGTGTGTGTGTAAAATAATGTTCATATTTGAATCGTATTACAGTAAATTATTTGAAAAATGCATACGTTAGGCAAATTGTATAATAAAATGCATATATTAATGGAAATGCATACAAAAAGATATATTTTTTAGATTTAATGTTCCAATTTCAAGGCTGCCCAACTCCACAATGCCTCGGGACAGCTCACAATGAAATAAAATTTAAAAAATAACGCATGTCAAAGAAGAGAGGGCTGACTGGAACATTAACCCATAACGTGAGAATCCAAAAGATATCTAAAGGGAAAGAAAAACACACACACAGGGGCTCAACCACCATCCAGCCCCAAGGCCAGGGAGAACAGGCAGGTTTTCAGTAATTTACGAAAGATCAATAGGGCGGGAACAGTCCAGGACAGATCTCTGGGGGGATAGCATTGCAGCCCACAGGAATCAAGGCACGTTTCCCGGGTTGTGTAAGATGCTATGGCTGAATTGATGGGCCCCAGAGCATGGCCGCTCTAGCTGACCTCACCAGATGGGCTGAAACTGAGAGAGACAGGTGGTCCTTCAGGTAGCCTGGCCCTAGGCCATGCAGGGCTTTATAGGTGATCACCAGCACCTTAAATTGCACCTGGAAGCCAACCGATAACAGTGCAACTTGGGAAGCAGTGGGGATGTCACTGCCCGCACTGCTGCATTCTGGACCAGCTGTAGCTTCCAAGTATCTTCAAGGGCAGCCCCACATACAGCACATTACAGTAGAGGTAACCAAAGCATAAGCGACTGTCTGAAGGACCTCCTAGCCCAGGAAAAGGTACAATTGGTGCACCAGGAGTCTCTGTGCAAAGGCCCTCTTGGACATGGCTGCTATCGGCTGTTTGAGTGGGCGCTGTGAGTCCAATGGGACCCCCAGATTCCACACCAGTTTCACACGGGAAAATGCAACCCCACTGAGAGTTAATGATGGAATGTCCCTGGAATCAGGGGGCCCAAATGAGCCATTTCATGCAGAAGTTAAACAGGAGGGGAGAGAGAATCAAACTCTGTGATACCCCAAAGGCAAGGGACTATAGATGTGACTTCTTGTCCCCTGTCAATGCTCATTGAAATTGGCCACAGAGAAAGGAGGAGATGCACCACAAAATAGTGCCTCCCCCTCCTGGCCTCAAGGATACCATGGTCAACAGATCAAATGCCACTGAGAGATCAAGGAGCTCCAAAATGGACGTACCACCCCATCCCAGCTCCACCACAGGTCAACAAGATAAGCAGCCAATGCTGTCTCCATATTTAACTCCATCCTGAAGCCCAGTTGGAATGGGTCTAAATAATCTACTTCCTCCAGAGCCCTCTGGAGCTGAAGCTTCCCTAATAAGGGAAGGTTGGACGGAAACTGTCCAGGATGGTTGGGTCCAACAATCGCCTCTTAAGAAGAGGGTGCCCACGGCCTCCTTCAAGGCTGAGGGGACCTTCCTCTCCTGCAGAGAAGCAGACACTACCACATGGGCCCAGCCATAGGTCACCTCTCCAGCCTGGATTTAACTAACAGGTGGCTTTGCTCACAGACTGGAGGATCCTGTCCACTTCCTCAGGAGTCATGGGGTCAAATTCACTCCAGATAACCCTACGAGGCCTTACCTTGGGCACCTCATCTGGATCTGTCTAATTGGCGCCCAACTCTGAGCAGATCAAAGCAACCTTATCTTCTAAATAGCAAGAATATTCCTCACCACGGCCCCACAGATAGTCTTGGGACTCGTCCCTCCCTAGCAGGAACTGGGTCACCTTCAACAAGGCTGCTGGGTGGCTATCGGCAGATGCGACAAGGGTAGGGAAATAATGTCGTTACTATATTCATTTTTGTGTGGACGTTTGCAAAATGCAAATGCTTGTTCATCAATACAGCAAAACACCCATATGCTGTACAAAAAAGAAATGTAACAGAGAGCAGTATTAAAGTCTAACTCCGACAAACTGAGACTCCCATAAGGGAAGCGATTTAAATCAGGCATGTTTGCTTCCAATGGTCCTCCTCTAAATATGACTGAGCTGAGAGCCAATCCAATAAGATGTAATAGAAGAACTATTCACTGCCTAAACCTGAACTCTGCTCTTCAACATGGTTGAATTGCATTGCCTTACCAATTAAGGCCAGAGTTACAATCTGACCCCTCAGGAATGCCCGCGGCCCCCAAAGTTATTGCACTATGTTCAGAAAGTGGTACAAAATATTATGTTTAGACCAGGGTTTCTCAACCTTGACAGCTTTCAGATGGGTGGACTTCAACTCCCAGGATTCCCCAGCCAGCAAGGCTGGCTGGGGAATCCTGGGAGTTGAAGTCCACCCATCTGAAAGCTGCCAAGGTTGAGAAACCCTAGTCTAGACCACAGTGCCGCTGAGCTTTGCATCCTAACCAATTGTTGGTAGTGCCTAATTTTTGTGCAGCAAATTCGACTGCACAAACAGAAGCCGGAGACTAATTTAATACTTCCATTATACACTCGGTTAATTCGACTGTCCTATCAATGGGAACAGGTTCATAACATCAACTCAGTTCTCCTAAAGCGGTCAGTTAAATTTTGCCCCTTGCTCCAGCTGCCAAGATTTCCCTGGCTTGAAATTTATTAAGCCGTGGCTTCTTCCTCTGCCAAGAGAGGAATGACTTTATCTTGCCTTGAATGAATATACAATTGGTCTTCGGTTAGTCAGCCACCCGATTGTTTTTAAAGGGGAAGATACAATACTTTTAATATCATTGCTGATCAAACTTACAAATGATGCGTCTTAAAAGAGGAATTTTTCCTTTTCATTCACTTAGTATCTTCTAAGACAGGGGTTCTCAACGGGGCCATATTTCTAGAGGGTCACAGTAAATTTCTGAAGGGGCCACCCAAACTTAACTTGTCATACTCCTCACACCTCATTCTCTAATTTCAGCAGCGTAAATATTGAAAATTACTACAGTTTACCATAAATCTTTTAACAGCTACGATGGGGTGGGGGAGGTCAGAAGTCATAAGTCTTTTAACAGCAACTATGTGGGGGTCACAGAGGTAAATGAGGCTCAGAAGGGGGCCATGAGCAAAAAAAAATGTTGAGAACCCCTGTGCTACATTGCTGCTCTGACTTACTCAAGGATTTTCTAAAAACGTATCTTGCTTCAGGAACGGTGACAGTTAGCAAATAGGGGTAACATAATCAGTAAGGATGTTTTAAAAATAAGTGGAAACCCTCCTTAATTTTTTTTGTTTTGGCGGGGTTGTGAAATCATCATAATTTATTAAATTTATATGCCGCCAGACTCCCAGCGAGTCTGTTAAAGAGCTCTAAGAGAAATGCAGAATTCACTAGCAACCACCTGCATAATGCACTCCTAACAATTTAATTTCATATTAACCAGCATGACTGCTAAACTAGAATAAGCCTGCATTATAAATATCCCTTAACTTTTCAAGACCCTCTTTGACTCCATGATTGATTTCTTGTTCATTTTAAGGGAGAATGTTAGGCTGGCATGCACGCGTGTCCCTTAATTTATTTGCAACAGCTTACCAGATTTTAGGAGAGATTGCAACAAATACAGAAAGCATTAAAAAATCACGGTCTAAAATTTGCACGACTGTAAATCAGTTCAAAAAAACAGCGTAAACAAAGAAAGTTTTAGCTGGCATCCAGGGCTAAAAATATAACTTGAACAAGCAATTCATTTGCAGAAGCCGATCCCAATCTGGACTGGACCACTTTCTCAGCATCCTTAGCTGATTCACATCCTTGGGACAAAGACAGGAGACAAAGCACAGGAAGTGCTCTCACCAACTTCCTGTTTGATGGGATCCAATAGCCAGCTTGAGTGGGCGGGGTCTGTGTGGCACCTGAGATGAACAGGTAAGTTCTGCCTTTCTCAATGGCCGATCTCACAAGCTACTTCTGCAGAAACCCAGAGGTTGTGTTTGCCTAACTAGGCCAGCTAAAAACCACGCGGCTGCATTCACACCGTTTCAGCTTCCTTAGGGGTTTTCTGTGGCTTTATGGGTCATACGAACCCAGCCCACTGTATTGGATGAATGCAGTCCAAAGTTTCCAGTTCAAGTTTGCCATTAAAAAAAGAGGGAGGACCTGCCCCCCCCACCAGAAAAAGAAGAAAAAAGAACTCAGCCTACTAAATTTTCTACTGATTATAATGACTGAACGTGCAAGAAGACCAAACATCTTATTTCTTTAAAAATGGAGCCTAGACACGTTCACTGTATTAAGTTACAGGATCTGAAATGCTATTATAATTTTGTTCCGACCTGCTCCTTATCTGCTCTCACTCACTCTTCGGCCTCTCCGGCACCTATCAGTGTTGCTGTGACCATGCCGCCCCCCCCCCCCCAATACATACTTTCTTTCCCAGAATTTCATGAACTTTCAGTTCTGTGCTTTGACAAACCACAAAAGAAATAACTTTAAAATAAAATTTAACAGGCCTCCACCCTCTGACATGTTAAAACAAACTTTGTTTTTTATTCCAACTCCTGAAAATTCAATTTGTTAGTGGTATAAACAGGATATGCATAAAAAACAAAAAATTGAACCCAGGAATGGTGTTGCTGCTTTCCCTAAAAGTCGAGGGGCCACAACCTGAGCACAGGACGTCCCATTGCATTCCTATAGGATATGAAAAAAACAGCAGCTAATCACAAACAGATCCATGCTCCTACCCATTGCCCTCAAGGAGATTTTTTTATTATTATCGTTTTCTTTTCTTTCTTCTTTTTCAAGCTTTTGCATTTAAGCTCCAACCAACAACGTGTCTCCAATACATGGATTAAATGGGGCCCCCAACTTCTCAAATATGGGACTTGTGGGTCCTGACTCAAAATCACCAGGAGTCTCAGGCACTTGACAATGTTTGAGATTTAGGAAAACAAGAATAACACAGGACATGGCGATGGTCAGCTTTCCCTGGTTTGGTGCCCTTTGCGTGTATCGGAAGTGCAGCTCTCCCAGTTTTTGATTGGTTGACTGATTATGCGCCATCAAGTCGTTTTTGACTCCTAGCGACTATATAGATAGATTTTATCCAGGATGATCTGTCCTCAACCTGGCCCTCTCAGGTCTTCTAACAGTGTCCCCATCACCATGGTCACTGAGTCCATCCCCCTTACTGCTGGTCATCCTCTTCTTCTCTTTCCTTCCACCTTTTCAAGCACTATGGGCTTCTCAAGGGAGCTGGGCCTTCACACTGGTTGATTCTGTTCCATAAGGTCAGTGTTGACCCTTATCGGCCACATAGATAGATTTTCTCCATGACGACCTGTCCCTAACCTGGTCCTTCAGGTCTTCCAGTGGTGCCCCCATCGCCCCTGTAACTGAGTCCATCCCCCTTGCTGCTGGTCGTCCTCTTCTTCTCTTCCTTTCCACCTTTCCCAGCATCAGAGCCTTCTCCAGAGAGCTGGGTCTTCACATAATATGTCCAAAGTAGGATAATTGAGCCTGGTCAGTTGTGCCTTGAGTGAGAACTCTGGGTTGATTTGTTTGAGGATCCATCAGTTTGTTTTCTTCCCCAATTTTTAGCCGGTGTGTTAACAGCCATTCTGTCTAAGAAACCTGCAATGTAGTGCAACACATCTAGAATGAGCCAGAGAAGAAAAGCCTTCTTAAAATGTATAAATTAATGGGGCAGAGAAAGCCAGAATTAGGCATGGTGCTGATTGATCACAAAAGTTGCAGAGAAAGGGTGAGGAATCAAGGAAAGGAAAGGAAAATATATATATATATTTTTAAACGGAGCCTAGATTATCTTTGGTATTTACTACTACATGGAAAACAATTAGCAGAAACCTAAATAGTCAGAAGCCAGCTGTGAAGTGCGGAAATGGTGATCGCATGACCATGGGATGCTGTGACAGCCACAACTTTGAGGAGTGGTCCTAAGTCTCCTTTTTCAGTGGCATCATAACTTTGAATGGTCACTGAACGAGTGATCGGTAAGTGAGGACTACCTGTAGTTAATAGAAGATAGTTGACCATTCCTGGCTACTAATCATGGTGTTTACATTCTGAGCTGCTGCAGAACCAGTTACCTAGCTGAGCTGCTCAGTGCTGTAGCTGGATTGGTGGTGGAGTTCCCCAGGCTTATGGTCCTGGGGGATTTCAACCTGTCTGCACTTGGCCAAGAGTTGGAGACAGCTCAGGAATTCATGACCCACTCTGGTAACCATTGACTTGATTCAGGTTACTGATGGCCCAACTCCCAGTGGGACCATATAGAGGATCTGGTTTTATCTTGGGGCGGTGGCAACATGCTCTGCAGTTGGGGGATGTTGTCAACAGTCCTTTGTCACGGATGGATTGCTCCCTGTTAACCTTGGAGTTTTCTTTCTTTTTTAAAAAACATTTTATTGGTGAATTATAACAACCAGAGGATATGATGAAGTACAACCAAAAATATAACACTGCTAATATAATGAGAAAACAATATACAGAATAGTAATTAAATGAGTGTGACATTGGAAGAAACTAAAGATATATCCATATATATCCTTCAACAGATTATTAAATCTAACCATACAGAGCATCTATGGCTCCATCTTCTCAGCTTTAATGCACTGTGTTATTTCAATACAATTATATTTATATAACATACTTAGATCTGAGTTTTCTCTAGCTGCTCCCCGCCATGGAGGAGGGACCAATTTCATTAGTTCTCCCAGGTGTCTGATGGACCTGGTGGGGTTCCAGAAAGAACTTGGTGTAGTTCCGGAAGCTCTGATGCACGGTTCAGCCGTGGCCTTAGTGCTGTTTGGAGCTAGTGGGTGACAACAGCCATGGATCAGACCATCCCTGGGCCAACGCTATGTTCATCAATGCTGCAGAGGTTCCTGGGTTTTGGAGGAACTGCAGCCTAACAGACGCCTAGACTGCTGCTGGAAAGAGAGAAAGAGCAACTCCAACCAAGCACAGATAAGAGCCTTTATAAAGGATTACCTTCTGGTGATAATGATGGCAAAGCATGCTTAGTTCTTCAACCATGTTGGATCTGCAGATAAGCCTGCTTTGGGTGACTCAGTCCCCCCTGAGAATCCATGCTGGGCTGTTGTGAGGATTATTCTAAGCATCTGTCAGATAAGTTGCTCAGACCTGCTCACAGCTGGACTGCAGCTGTGCTGGTCCTATGGAAGTCACTGAAGCTCAGATTGTCGAGTTATCTGGGCTGAGTTCAGGTCTATTACTCCTGAGGAAGTGGACATGGTCCTTGGGGTGCTGAGTTCTGCCACCAGTGGGTTACCTCCATGTCCGTCCTCAGGAGTCAAGGTCAAGGTCAAGGTCAAGGCTTCCTGGGAGGTAACATGCAACTGGGTCCATGCAATGGTGAATGCTTCTTTGCAGGAGGGGACAGATCCTCCTGCCTTAAAGATGGCAGTAGTCCACCCCTTTGTCAAGAAGTCATCATTGGACCTGGCAGTGCTGGACAATTTTCTTCTGATCTCCAACCTTCCCTTTCTGGGGAAGGTTGTTGAGAAGTTGGTTGGTTTACAGCTCCAGAAGGCTCTGGAAGAAGCAGATTATACTGTATCCATTGCAGTCCAGTTTCAGATCAGCTTGTAGTACCAAAATGGCACTGATCACACTTTAGATGACCTCTGGTGGGAATGGGATGGGGGTAACATATCTGTCTTTGTTGTCCTTGATCTCTTGACAGCTTTTGATACCATCAGTCATGGTATTCTTCTGAGCTGGCTGAGAAGGTTGGGAATGGGACACACGGTTCTTCAGTTCCAGTCCATACTGGGGAAGCAGAAAGGTCCAGTCTAGGCCTCTCCTATGCAGGGTACCACAGATCCTGAATCTCTCCCTGCTTCACTTTAACATCTAGATGAAACCACTGAATGAGATCATTCGTCAGCATGGGGTGAAGTATCATCAGTGTGCTGATGACCCTCAATGTATGACTCTACCTTGGCTGTGCAAGGGATGCTGTCAAGGTTCTTTCCCAGTGCCTGGAAGCTGTGTGGGCTTGGATGAGTAAGAACACGCTTTGACTCAACCCTGACAAGTGATTTTCCACCATTAGCATCCTTTTATAAAGGCCACCATATTTCAGAAGGGAAGTCTATGTGGCTTCCATCTCTGAGCGCATGCAGAATAACTATCGGATCTCCTTGAGAGCTTGACACTAAGCTTCCTGAGGCCATAGGTGGACTACCAACATTTTTAATGAAAGAACAAACTAATTACCTTTTAGGATCCCTGGCAAATCCCAACAACAGCAGGGCTCAAGCTGTTCACCTCTCTGGCTATAGGCAAGGCTTCTGTTGCCAATTTTTGGGTGGCATTTGAGACCAGAATGTTTTAACAGTGTAATGAGAGGCTGCGGCCCCAACACTACATGCCAAATTCTCTTCTGCGTAGGCCACAGAGATGATTAGAGGTTCCAGCATCCCATTTAATAATGTTTGGTTCTTAAGTCAAGGCAGCCAGTACAGACCACACAACAAATGAGACCTCCGCTAAAAGCCATTGTGGATGCCTGCCCGTCAAGAAGGGCACCCCGGCAATTCCTTGCAGACCTCCCAACTCCACATTTTGGGGGTGCTTGATGGTCACTCTGTGGAAGAAGCCAGGATAGGCCCAACTCTCCGGGGCTAAACATCTGGCGCTTCCAAGTGGCCTTCTGGAGATAGTGTCTATAGAAGTAAATCTTTAAATATGTTCCTATGATCAGTGCCTATGTGAGTTAATCTTTAAATATGTTCCTGTTTCAAAATTTAAAATGTTGGTAGCCTATTCAAATAGATCAGCATGGAGAAAATGGATCTATGTGGTCGCTAAGAGTTGAAAACAATTTGACGGCACATAGTCAGTCAAAAAAGTATATTAAAATAGTGGCTTATTAAAATCGTATTTTAGTGTTTAAACAATGTGTTAATTAGGGCAATATGTTGTCAAATTAATACACCAGGTGCGGAGGTAGGAATCTTAACATGATGCTTACAATGCCGTGTAAGGACTTAAGAGTCAGTTGAGATGAAGCAGAGTAAGGACCTTCGAAATTGGATGTATTTTAGTTCCTGCTCTGTTCTCCTTATATTGTTATTTGCATATACTTTGTAGTTTATTTACTGTCATTTTATAGAAAACCTTTCTGTACCTATGTGTAAGATTTATAATGTTGGTTGTAAAACTGTATACTATAGTGTAATAAAGGGTATTCGTTCATTCTTTCATTCATTCATTCTATTAGTCAATAGAACCTAAACTGTTTTCCTCGTAATCCAATATTGTTAATTATTGTTAATGATTTTTTAAAATTATCTGTAATTAAATCCAGCGTCCCTCTGGATTGAGGCAGGAATAAATCACATGAACAAACAGATCAACATACCCTACAAATTGAGATTGATCCGTTTCCTTACGTCTCTGTCTTTTTCGATTCTTTCAGATTTCATCCATCCAACCTAAATGTTACCGAATGTTTGCAAACCGGGACTTTTGCAAAATGGAAAGCAATCTGGTGTTTGAAAAACACGCTTTTGAATCCCTGGAAGAAGAACAAGTCTAGGAATGAAAAAAAAATGGATCAGCCACAAACTCTCTGGGAGCAGATTTGAGGAGCTTGTCCTCAGAAACATCCATGGAAGGATAACTGCTAATGTTCACCCTGTCCTCAAAAATCAGGCAGGGCCTGGGTGTTATATGGACTTGCTTAAATTTTGAGGTGGTCAAGAGGTCTCTTCCAGCTGTGATTAACCTTGTAAATCCTACAGCAGTATTTTTCATTTTTAAAATAAAGGAAATAAAGGAATATTGCTATCCTGTGTGCAAAGGTTGAAACCAGTGTGGATGGGTGGACTTCAAGTCCCAGAATGATAGAACATAAAACATCTCTTGAGTTGTGATTTGCTCCGAGATATCCTGGTGGTCTCCCATCCAGACATGAAGTCCAGAGTCGCTCTGCAGAGAGATGGGCAGTGACCAATTTGACATATAAATAAATAAATACACCCAACCCTGTTCAGCTTTTTCAAGATCAGCAAGGACGATCAACAGCTCCCACCCAACCCTGCTTGGGATAAACAGTCATTCAACTTCAGTAGAAAACGTCTGGCTGGAATTTATTGGAATTTATTAGTTCTTCTAAAAGAGCATATCTAATTGTTCAATTTAATGCTTGAAGACTATTACAAGAAAGAGTCATTTGGAAGACTTGTTTGGTAAACAGATTTTGTACTCATAACATAACCTCATGCCAATTCTCCTTGGGTTTCAAGAAATGGAAATTAGTTTTATATCAGCGCGTCAAACATACTCATTATCAAAATCTAATGTCTTCCAGGTTTGTTCTCCATTACGAGACAAGCTAATTACTGTATTAAAATATAGGAAAACATTTGCATTAAACCGGCATTCTGCTATCTGCTGAGCTATTTTAGAAAGATGATTCATGGCAAACTGTATCTGTCACACGAGGATAAGGAGTTAGAAACCATATGACATGTATTTTTGTATAATTTTTAGAGAGGAAAGACACAGATTTATTCATCCATTCCTTTTTTCCCTTCCCAGGTGCAGTGCAATATGCCAGATGCTCACAACCATATGGGAAGGCATTAGTTGCACATTTATGTTTAAAGCTTATAAAAATGCTATACAAATGAAAAATGGTGCTACTTGTTTCAATTTTGTTTCATATTTTTAGTAATGAAAACTATATTCCAAATGGATTTTCTTGCGTTCCTCCATCCGTTGTCCTACTGTTAGTTTTCTGCTAAGATACCTAAATTCATCCCTACGTGCTCTATTTTTTTTTTTGCCACGTATGCATAACTTGCATTCACTCCATTGTCCTTGTCCAGCGCAACTACTTTGCTCTTTAATTTTCAGAGCCATGCTTCCCAAATATTCAGATAGGCCCCATTGTGTTTTGTGCCTTAATTTGTTTTCAAGCATCTTTTTTTTCCTATTTTAATTATGGCTAGCAGCCTCAAATGGGGGAAAGAGCCCAGGACACTGTCTTTCTCGATCGCAGAGTGTCGCTGAATGCGATGATCAGTCTGCTCAAGAGAAGTGGGAAGCAGGTAGAAAGAGCTGCAACACTGAGGAGCCGTGGGTCGGGGGTTGCATGCCTCCAAATGCCAGTTCCTGAAAAAAAACCCAGAAGCATCTGGCCGGCCCCTCGGAGAAACAAAAAGCTGGCCCAGGATGGACCTCGGCCAGATCCAGCAGTGCTTCAATTCTTCAGTTCTCAGTGGAGGGAGATTTAGAGCAAACCCAAAAAGGTCTTCATAAGTACGTCATTAACCTGTGATGGCCATAAACCTGGATGGCTTTAAAAGGGGGTTAGATAAATTCATAGACAACAGGTCTACCAAGGGCTATTGTCTTGAAGATGTTACCTCCAAGTTGTGGGGAGCAGGCCTTCAAATATCAGACGCAAGAGAACAGCAGCGAGGAGAAGCACATCTTCATCTCCTGCTTGTAGGCACCCTAGAGATATCTGGTTGGCCAACAGGAGAAGCAAAATGTTGGATTGAGGTGGCCTTTGGCCCAACCCAGCTGGACATTTCCTACGCTCTACCTTGCCAGCTATAAGAGCTAACAAGGGACGCTGCATCTATAGGGTCTCTCAATAAGAGCTCTGAAATGATCACCCCTTTAGAGATCCAAACTTTATGGGAACTCTGGCTTTGCTCATGTTCTTCCACCTCAATGGTGGGAAATCCAAAGCAGAAAGGTTGTTCAGTTTCCATGGTATTTGTGACCAGAAAACACAGTGATGGCTATCAGTATGGACAGTGCTAAAAGGGGAGCTAACCAACCTATGGGGAAGAAGGAAATCAAGGTGTGGTTGAATAATTACCTTCTGGATCAGAATATTAATTGTTGGGGGAAATTCCTTAGGAAAATGTGGCTCCACCCAAGCCCTCACTATCAGCTTCCTTAAAAGCATGTCGTAGACCAGTGTTGGATGGAGGACTACATCTGTCATTGACCTGATCCAGGAACCTCTCAGCATTCCTTGAGAGCTGAGAGTCCCCAAATTACATGGTGTTTAGGCATCATATCCACTGAAATAGTCAGCCTATACCTGGACTGTACCACTTTGGACTGCAGGGGAGACTTCATTAGTGGACAATGCTCCTCGTTGCAAAAAAAATATGTGTTCCAACCCTATACAGACATGCTCGTGAAAACATATGTTATAATTTAGCCCCTTCTCTTTGACATATTTGATTTTTTATGTGTGGAAGTGTATAAGTAATGGGGTATATACAGCATCCTTTATCCTTCAGCTGTGGAGTGAGATGGGTGAGTCCAGACAGAACATAAACTTCAGTTATAGATCTGTGGAAGAAGGGCTGAATTGTAATCTCCAAAGAACATAAATTCTGTTGAGTCTGACTGCTCACCTCTTATATTTCAACCATTCTCAGAGCCCCACTCTGCAGAATAAATATCTTTTTGACCTCCTGGCAGGACAATGGCTGAACCTGAAACAAGGCCCTGGAGAAAAGACTCAAGCAGAGAATGGATTTACACCGTCAAATTGTTGCTAACTTTCTTTTTTCTCATGAACATTCCAGCAAAGGTACCTGCAGGATTTTTTTTAAAATGTACCCTGTTCAAAGCACCTTACTTTTCTTCTGGTTTGCTCCTTGTTTTGCAACGAACCTTCTTCTACATGCTCCCCTATTCTCAGCACTAAGAGGAAATCCAGTGGTGTAATTATTTTCCACATTAGCATGGTCCATGCTCCCATCTGGTTGGGATTTTACTCCCTTCCCCACACCCACCAGGAGAAGGGGGGGGGGGATGGAAACCAAAAAGCAATCCCAGTTGTTACAAAACTCAAACCTGCTGCCCAGACATAGAATATAATTCTTTTTCCCCCTTTCGGAAGCCTTCAAAGTCATGAGATTCCATTGAAGGCCAGGTTGATCCAGATGAATAACCCAACAGACAGAACCAACACAGTGGAGCAGTTAGAGTGTTTTCAAGCTCATTCTAAGCCACAAAAGCTCATCGAATGAATTTGGGCCTCTCTAACCATCCCTCAGCCACCCCTCCATCACTGTGTTCATTTGTGGTCTCCAGCCAGGTGTCCTTCAGACCTGTGAAGCTGCTAGCTGGGTAAGTCAGATTGCAATCCCAACTTGTAGGGGAGGGGGAGGTGGGAGGGGCACCAAGTTGGGGAATCTGATTAACCTGATCTCCTGGGGGAAAGAAAAGATGTCAATCAAAAAAACAAATAGTGAGCAAATAAAGCTGGGAATTAATGTTGAGAACCATCAGATTCCAACTGGATGGTCTTCTAGAACAGGAATGAAAACAAGCAGGCAGAGGCAGCTGAAGGTACTAACAAAAAGGTTTCCAGTGGGACAGGAATACCACAATGCAGCAAAAGCTCTTCTTCTTGACATCTTACCCTTATCTCTCAAAGTGACAAAGAATATCAACTTAATTGTTATAGATCTGCCTAAACTCATAGGCAAAGGCCGCAAATCTTGTGGGAACAGGCTTCTGGGGAGCTCCAGATCAGGCATGGTGACTCTCTTCTTGTTGTTATTGTCTCTTGTTGTCAGATCTCTGAGTTTAAACGTGGACCTCAAGCTCTTCCTGACAGGTCAGGACTTCAGCTCTCACAATTCCAGGTCAACACACTCAAGTTCTCCAACCTGGTGGAGATGCAACTCTTAAAATTTGGCTAGGCTCAGCCTCAGAATCTCCCTGAGCAGTCTCTCGCCCAGTCTGGGGATGAAGGTATGAGGAGTGGAGAAGCCCAAGTCTTAGTCCTCTCTCAGCCACAGCAGCACCCTTGGGGACTTTGGGCTGGTCCCAAAGATGAAGGTAAGCATCTGCCCACCCTTTGCAGAGTCCATCTTCCCTCCTGACCGCAGGCTCAGCTTCTGTATCACCCTTTCAGCCCCTCTGGGGCTCCCAGGCTTCTTCCATTCTGTCCAATTAATCGAGAAAAGATGTGGCTCTCCGCTGTAGCGTCCCCTTTGTCCTGCCCCGCTTGCAGAGCGAGGCGCCCATTGCCAGTTTTGCATTCTTGTTTTCTTCCCTCCCATCCCTTTGCAGTGTCACTGTTTCTCATTAAAGGGACCCTGGGTAGTTTCATCTCTGCGAACATCACATTCCGCTCACAACTAATAGGTTCCAGTAGGGGGGAAAAATAATGTCCAGAATCAAACTGGCAGAGAGAAGGAGACATAGGCAGCATTTTGGAGAGGGGGAGGGGAGCTGAGGGGAGGGGAGGGGAGGGGGCTCAAGGCCATCGGGGTACGCGCTTGGGAAATTATTTGCACCTTTGGATAAATGATAAGTTGGCTGGGTGAGCATCACAGCCAGTATTTGTTTATGAAGTGAACGAGATGGGGAGGGCGGGCAGGCAAGACGTATGACAATCAGAACACCGTAGGCTGACGGATACTTGGGCACTTCCTGCTCTTGAAAGCTAGGCCACCCAGTTACACTGGGTAGCCCCCGATGCCCAGTCTTCATGCCTCCAGATGTACCTCCGGAGGTGCCACCTAGCCGAGTGGCCCGCCAGCACATTGCGTGATCCGACAGCTCCGGCGGGTATCCGACTCTGACAAGTGCGATTTGTAGGTGCCCTCTCAAGCAGATGTCATGTTTCTCATTAGGTCTTGCATCTCATTAATGATTCATAGCCAGGCTGGCCTCCGTTCCTGGTGACGGTGGCGGTGCAGACTTTGGGGAAGATGCTGTACAGCCCAAATCAGTCCCAGAAATATGGGCTCTGTGGAAACCCAACCTAATGTCAGTGTCTGGGCTGGTCTCGTTGGCGCTGGACTGGACTGGACTGGACTCAACAAGGACCTACCCCTCTTGCCGCAGTGGATCGCTTTTCTTATTTAGAGAAACATGTCATGGTCCAAAGGCATGCATGTAGTCCTCGGGGCTGATTTTATTATGTTTACTTTTAAAATACTGTGTTTATTTTTCCTTAAAGAAAGATACGTTTTTAAAAGAACAAATTAATCAGACATCAAAAGAGTTCTGTGGCATCTAAAATAGCCTGTTTCAATCAGATACAAATCTTGCAGCATCTGCCCTACTGTATGAAACACCGTTACCCCCCAAGAGTCAGCTGACCCGGAGCCCATTAGCTTTCCAAAAAGTTTTAAAAACTTTTAAAATTTGGTTATTCCCTCAAGGATTGGGCCAGGAGGTTAGGTGAGCCCATCGGCACGACGCTATCGCTGGAGTACGGAAGGGTTTTTGAGGGCCCACATGCATTGGGATCCGGGAGGTCTGTTTCCAAATCTGCAAGTTTTATTGTGGTGTTCATTGATTGCCAGCTGCACAGAGCTGCAAACTGAGATGGGCAGCTGTAGAAATGGTTTAAAGGAAATAAATCGATAAATCAATAAATGCATTTCGGCCAATTATCACACAGCCAGGAAGACAGGGTAGGAGAAGAACCAGGAGGCGTCTGGTTGCCCCTTTTCCAGCTGATAAATTTTATTCAAAGGCAGAAACGTTTGTGAGTTGCAACTCATTCATCAGATGCACAGAGTGGCTAGACCAGTGTTTCTCAACCTTGGCGACTTTAAGATGTGTGGACTTCAACTCCCAGAATTCCCCAGCCAGCCATGCTGGCTGGGGAATTCTGGGAGTTGAAGTCCACACATCTTAAAGTCGCCAAGGTTGAGAAATACCGTGCTAGAAAGAGGCAGGATTTAAAGTGGGATTTAAGTGGGGAGCGGAAGGAAGATCGGTTCTGTAGCTGCAGGCTCCACGTGGGTCAGATTGCCAATACTTTATCAATCAATAGTTGAAATGTGTTGAAAAACCCATTGTATTTGTTGAGAGCTTCTGCAAGGTTAGTCCCTGATGCATAACCCCCAATTTCCTTTTTGAGTTCTAATTTCCCCCCCTGTAAAGCACACTGATTTGGAAAACAAGGAAGAAAACCTCTACAGTTTTAATGCAGGACAAGTCCCTCCCTCTCAGCTCAACCTACCTTACAAGGTTGTTGTTGTGGGGGGGAGAAAGTACTACACATGCCGCCTTGAGCTCCCAAAGGGATGGTGCAGCTTCCCTCCCTAACAAAAGCCTAAATTAAGCAAATAATCCATCTGGCTTAGGGCAACGTGCAACACCCACCATTTCTTGTCCTCTCTGCTGCAACCCTGCAGCTTTGTGGGTTCTTAGCAGAGTTTACACACCTGCTTCCATACGCCTGTCTGTGAAAACTTGCTAATCGTGCCTGTGATTTGACTTCCTACTGAATCTCAAAGCTACTGTGTTTTCGCTGAAAACTGCAGAGGAAATGTAATGGGGACAGGTCACAACAGCCTGTCTTGCCTGTATAGAAACACAAAAGGAAAACAAAAAAATAGAGGCAATTTCAACATAGCCTTAATTGGGACACTCAGAACTCATTTGGAACAGGGCAGCTGCAGATTTGCCAGAAGGAACAGCTGGGTTTCTCCAGTGTCTGAGCAATTAAAGAGAGGCAGCATCTCAACCTCCTCAAGGGATCCTGGGAACTGTAGTTTTAATAGAAGAGAATCTCTCTCGCTCCAGGTTGAACTCCGGAGTCCTTGAGGATCTCTGAGCTTGGTTGTCTGGTTGCAGACGGTTCATGACCCAACTAGGGAACATCATCCATAGAGGTAAACCATGTCTACACCCCATGCAAAAGAGACAATAGGAAACCTAGGAAGGAAACATAAAGGCCAGAATGCATCCTCTCCAGCAGCCAACATTCAGATAAGCAGGGGTCAACACCAGACAAACAATTCGGTAGAAAACAATTCTCTAATCAAGAAACTACCAAGGAGAAAAACCACACCCCACCGAACTGGCAGGGCAAGCCACTGCATTTAAACAGGCAGCAAACCCCACACGCTTTCGCGCTGATGATGTTCCCTAGTCAGGTAATGGAACATCTGCAAGCTCAGAGGGCATTGAAATCCCCACAGCTGTAGTTCTCCTAAGGTACTTTGTAAATGGCTGGAACCAAGAGGAGGCTCTTTTGTACCTCCACAGATCCAGGACTTCAAACAGTAATGCAAGCTGGGTTGGAGGTCAGGATCGAAAGGGGAGATTCTGGAATATTTAAAGGGGGACCCCAATAAATATGCAGAAAGAGGAATGTGAGCTGGGGAGAAGCACACAGACTCCTCACCAGAACCAGACAGAGCCAAGTTGGGGGGTCAGACTTGGAGCAGGGAAACCAGAGTGATTTCTGACCTGTTGCTCTTAGCCCAACTCCCTGCACAAAGTTTTTTGGAGGGGAGGGTAAAATTAAGAAAGACACCCCCACCTTTCAGTAAAAGCAGAATATAAATGCAATGCATTCAGTAAAAGCAGAATATAAATGCAAAAGGATAAACAACCTTTCAATAAAGGCAGAATATAAATGCAATGAAGAACCAAGGTTATTAATGCAGCATGCTTTCCCCTTGATAAACAAAACACTTTTTAGTTGGGAGCAACAGGTCGAAAAGTGTTCATTTTAGCATTTCTAGGACTACAAGATGTTCTCCTCTACAACCAACAGTGCTGATCCCCAAGGAAGTGTGCTTATTTTGGGGGGAGGGGGGGCAACAGAAACAAATTCCTCTTTCTTCCTGTTATAAAGATGCAGCAACTTTAGGTGAGTTTAACAGGGAAAACTGGACATACTCAGCGTATTCCTTTTTGTAAAGGTGAAAGTTAAGAGTCTCTCAAGTTAGCAGCTCCCGGCAAAATCCATGTGGTTTCCTTGGCAACAACACAGAAGTGGTTTGCTACTCCGTCCTAGGATGGTGTTTCAACTTCCAAGTCTAACTCACAGACTTGGGGCTTCCTGGTGGTCTCCCATCCATGTGCAACCATGCTGAGCTTTCACAAGCTGAAGCAGAATGAGCTACCTGCTGTCACCAGCTGGGGCATTTCTTGGGAGGGGCAAATGGGCTTTTTTTGGAGGGGAGGGGTTAGTATTTTACTGTGACATATGAAGATTGCTGAAATCCCCACAAAGGATGGGTGAGAAAGGCCATTTTAAAATCTTGCTTATTGCAGTTTTCTCTGTCCCATTTTATAGTGTTTTATCTTTTCCATAATATTTAATCCAGTGTTTCTCAACCTTGACCACTTTAAGATGTATGGACTTCAACTCCCAGAATTCTCCAGCCAGCGTGTCCATACATCTTAAAGTGGTCAAGGTTGAGAAACACTGATTTAATCAATTTTCCTCCTGCCTAAAGAAAGGCAGTTATTGTTCAATCAATCGATCAAGGGCTCCACCTGACCTATTTCCAATTTAGTGGAGTGGAAGAAGATTGGGGTAACCCCATGATCGGGTCTGCGAGCCAGAACTCGGTTTCCAGCCATCCCATAATCTTCACCTGCAAACTGAGAATAGGAAGCTGCTTGCCAATCTCAGGTGAGGTTTACTATAATTCAACCAGAAGTACAATTACTTTGAGAGCTCGCGTCCCCCGGCACCCACGGGCATCAGATTTGCAGGGTGCTAACTACGGGGCATCTGTTCTGGCTGGGGACAGAGATCTCTAACGAATCCCCCAAATTGAAACCAAATGAAAAGATGGTCTTGTCCTTTCTAAACGTCAGAAAGGCGAGGGCCGCTGGCATGTTGCTACAGCAGAGCGGAAACCTCAGCGAAAATGAACGGTTTGCCAGATCTGGTGGGGGCGGTTGGATCTCGGATGCAAAAGAGGGCACGCGTCAAAGAAAGCAGGTTTAGGATGGGAATAGCGATGTGAAATCATTTAAAAAATCTTTTTATCTTGACATCTTTTAAAACTATTTGTTTTTAGGCTTGCCTTCCCCAGCTATTATCTGGTCTAACCTATCCAGCTGTTTTTAATGTGCTTTTTGACTTTGGTTCTATTCTGTTTCTATTTTGATTCCATCTTGCTTTATCTTGCCCTTTTATTACTATTGTAAAGCACTTTGGGCTTTTTTAAAAATAAAAAGCAGGCCACTGCTGTTTTCGCTGACCGAGAGATTAATTAAGTAATTGATATAGTGCCGTGCCTTTTTCAAAGATTTAAAATGTAGGCGATGTCCTCTGTGCATCAAAGGAAAATAACTCGTGTTCCTTCTGCTCCAAATAATTCTAATTTCTTCCTTAAGCAGAGGAAGACAACTTTTCAAGACTTCTTCCGTGTAGTTAATGCAAGCAGATTCCTTCTACCGTTACACAAACTGAGTCCTGGGGAATAAACAAGTTGATAGCTTCAAGGAAAGACAAAACCTTTTTGCGGGGGAAAATGTTTTGCTGTTAATTCTACTTGCTTTGTTGTTTTTCAGAGTCCTGCCACGAAGTTTTATGCAACTAAATTTGCAAGATCTACAAAAACAGATTCCTCTGCAGCCCCGTCTGGGTAGATTGAAGACTACCGAGATATATCTTATCAAAAATGTGCACAACAGCAACAAGAAGCACAGATAGGCGGAATGTTTGTTCTTAAAACCTGCCCCGAGTGAATTTATATAAGAAATAAAAACATCAGGGAAAATTATGTTTAAAGACGTTTTTCAAGAATTCGTGTAAACAACTGTGAACAACACGGAGGGGAGGTTCACAAAGCTCCATATGTTAAGGAAAGCTGTGAACAAAAACAGATGCAGGTTTTTGCATTCGTCTTTTCGAAAAGGGCTGACGGACTGCTACTGTTGTATCGGGGCAAATTTACAGGGATCCCCAATTCCTTGCTGCCTCGTTTTGAATTTCAGCGCAACGTGCCTTTCTCAGTTAGACGTCACGGCTGGAAATACATGCGGTCCCCTTCGGAAAAGCTATCCTCTGAAATATATGCGATAGAGGGAAGGAGAAGGAATTGGAAAAGAGGAGCCGAGGAAGTGGGATGCTCCATTTTTAGAAAGCGGTGATTGTGCCCTGTGCTATAATCAAACATGCGAGATAACATGCGAGAAAATGTCAGCAAGGGAAGGTCGGCTGGCGGGGCCCAGGAGGAGAGCCTTCTCTGCCGTGGCCCCCGCCCTTTGGAATATTCTCCCCCCAGAGGTGCGGCTGGCCCCCACCCTCCCGGCTTTCCGGAAAGGGTTAAGGACCTGGCTCTGCCAGCTTGCGTGGGGCGATAAGGGTTTTAATCAATCCTGGGGGTGGCTGGAGCCCTGATGTCACTCCTGAGTTACTCGCCAATTCCATCATTCTTGGAATTTATTTATGATTTTTAAGATTGTTTTTATATTCTCTTTTAATTGATGTTTTCCTCCTTTGTAAACCTCCCAGAGTCACTTTACAATGAGATGGGCGGTGACAAGCTTGATATGCGAATAAATAAATAAATAGAATTACCAAAGAGATTCCGAGATGGACCTTCTCCTGAGAGACAGTGGCTTTCCAAAAGGGGAAAAAAACCAAAAACAAAAGACAAGTAGCACAACCTTCAGAGCTTGGGAAAAAAAAATCTTAAGGATAATTTTAACGGCGTTGAATTATATAAAATATTTCAGATATCTTTTAAATAAAAGCTACATTTCATTCCATCATGTAATAGAATTCATGCCTTTTCTGCTTATATCTCGCTTTGTGTACCTTTATTGGTGGAACAATTTCTAATAAAAAGTAACTAGAAGACAATAATAATCATTCCTGGTATGAGTTTTCTTCAGTCAGATGGCAATTGTTGGCTAATCACGGTTTCCAACATCAAGGCAAGAGACACAGTCTAGAGATTAAAAAAAAAAGGCAAAAATCACTTCCAGCAAAGTCGGTGAGCAAAATTTGGTCAAGAGTATCTTCAAATACAGGTAGTCCTCATTTAGCAACTGCCTTGTTTAGCGACCATTCGCAGTTATGACGGTGATGAAAGAGTATTTTTACGATCAATCTTCTCATTGACGTCCTTTGCAGGTCTGTAAAGCAAAGGAAAGCTGAAGGAAGATCATAAGCACAGTTGCGGTTTCACTTAGCAACTGCTTTGCCTAACAGCTGACTTGCTGGTCCCAATTGTGGCCGTTAAACGGGGACTACCTATATTGAATTGTGAGTTTACATTTGCCAAAGGTCAGGGTACCCAGAATGTCAAAGATGACTTGGAGTCAAGACACCAGATGAACCCAGAAGCTCCAACAAATGATCTACCCAATGGAAGGAAGGAAGGAAGGAAGGAAGGAAGGAAGGAAGGAAGGAAGGAAGGAAGGAAGGAAGGAAGGAAGGAAGGAAGGAAAGAAGGAAGGAAGGAAGATGAGATTAGTCTGGCAAGATTGTTTTCTTAACAAATCCATGTTAACCGTTAGGAATCACTCCATTATTTTCAAGATGGTTACCGGTTCACCTCTTTAGGATCTGCTCTAGAAGCTTCTCAGGATCCACGTTCAGACTAACTGGCCAGTAGTTCCCAGAATACTCAATGTCTTCCCTTTTTGAAGATCAGGAGAATATCTGTACTCAGGATTTCTCAAAGGTAGTACATAAGGGTTTGGCCAGATCACCAGCTAATTCCTTCATACCCTAGGATGCAATTCCTTTAGCCCTGAATATTTCAATTCCTAGTAAAGAGGTGTTCTGACCACGCGTCTATCAGTATCAAGCTTCAGTCCAGCTGAAGATGGGTGGTCATACAAATCTTTAAATACACACATACATATAGACTACCTCGGGGGATAATGGACTCTCCTTCACTTGATAAGGCTGGATGACATTTGGAGATGCTGTGGGAGTGGACACCTGGACTGGGCAGAAGGTTAGAGTAAATGATCTTCAAGATCCCTTCCTACTGTATTGTTCTACGCATGGACATGTTCTTTTTTCAAACAGCTACTCTAGCAGAGAAGCAGAGGATGATGGAGTCCACCTCATAGGCCAACCATACTTCTGATCTGGAACGTGTTCTGGAGGCCACACAATGCCAGATGCAACAAGCAACTAAATAATTGGTCTTGTTAGAATCTCCTGGAAGAAGGTTTTACCTTCTCATCCCTCCCCTGAAGAGAAGTTCATATATACACACCTATCTTCTGCCCTTTGGGGACTCCCAGTCATTCATTGCCTCTCAGCTTGCAGGCTGCATCTAAGGTACAAAATTTTTCATGCCAGTTACTGGACATTTCAGGGTCCAATGGAACCTGTTTTTGCTCCAGAATGTGCCAACCTGGCCGTTGGGGGGAGTGTGTCCAGATCAAGAAGTGGTTTGTGGTGTTCCTGGTGCAGCCTAGGTCTGCAATGTTGTAAACTACTCCTTTCAGAAGATTCACTTTTGGGAAGCAACTGATGACCCCACCAGGACAGCCAGCCAAAAACAGAGCACTGTGGGAAACTCCAGAATTTCCATAGCCAGAAGCAACCGCAGCCATGATTATGACCAATCTTGTTCACCTTCCGCTGTGGACATCTTCTGCCAAAGAGATATAGGGTGGCAAGCAGACCACATGATTTACTTTAAAAATCCATTTCTCTGTGGTTTCCTTTTTTCAGGATCTTTCTACATTGGTTTACAGAAGAAAACAAAATGCATGCAAACTCGAGAAACCCAAATGGGGTAAACTGGGCATTAAAATCCTGTTTTTAAAAATACAGAGGGTTGCAGAGATTGGCATTATGATTAGGCTGAGTATCTGGTTTCCTAGAAGAATACCTGGAGCAAAACCACATCAGCTACAGGAAAGGCAAACAGAAACAAGCAATGTTTGGCTTACAATCACAAGATCCGTGGCGTGCTTTGCAAAGCGCGGCTTACATAATCCCCAAAGAGCGGGGGGGGGGGGGGGGACAAGTTAGCCCGTCACAGTTTACAAATCTAGTAGCTTGTATAAAGATTTAATCTGCAAGTTTGTTTCTTGCAGCCCAGTCACCGCATAGCATTCGGGCTGCAAAGCAGCTCAGGGCAATTCTTGGAAGATTGTGGGGAGGGAGGAAAACGGGCACGTGGGATGGTTTCAGAGCAAGTTATAGGGGCTTATTTTATTTTATCGCCGTTTTAATTGAGACCTGCCTTGCCCAGCCAACTGACCTCCAAATATGTTGGGACGTGTATGGGGTATGTGGGGCGTCCAGGGAGGAGTAGCACCTCTGGTGGAGGGGGCTGCCATGGCTGCTTGTCCATTTTTGGGGATGTTGGGCAGGAAACTGGTGTAGGTAGGTACGAGGATCCGGCGTGAGGGTCTCCATAACATGCAGGATGAGAACAGTCCAAGGAGGACATATCTAAGCGTCACTACCCAGGGAGCACACCCAGGGCTTGTCCCATTAGCCTTTTTATACAATATTCAACCAGGCAGGAAGAATATGACTGGTCAAAATTTGGTACAGATCACACCTGCGTATGACACCTTGCCTATCCCATAATATACAAGTGGGAGGCAATTATAATATAATTATAATAACATAGGCGGTGTGGGTTTAGGGCCCTTTCATCACAAAGGCACCACAGTTCACCAGTCTAACTGCAGAACCGGCCTCGTCTGGTTCTAACCGTTGGTCCTGGGTTTCCCTACCTGCCCCCTAGTTTCGTAATGTAAGGTTTTTCTAGCCCAGAATCTGTAAGTTCAAATGAGACTCTAGAACGAGGTTTTTCCAAAGAAAGTTCAGCTTTTATTGTTGGCCAAGAGAAAAGCAGGGTGGACTACTCTCTGGCTGGCTGGCAAAGAAAAGACAGAGAACAGCCACACCCAGAACAGTTTACAACAGCTTTTATACCTTTCTGTCATCCGGAAGCATCTAGGAGGAGGGTCTCACACACACACACACACACACACACACACACGTGTGCCCGTCTTCTAAGGTTGGCATAACATTAGCTTAAGCAGTATAAACTAATAGTCAAGTCTCTAGTCCTCACTTGTTCCAGGGGTTCCTCATATGGGGCATTGCTATCTAGCTTGCCCAAATTGTGCATAGTGCGGTTAGAAGCAAGAGCAGGTGCAAAAGTTTATGCATGCTCAGAAAATGTGTCTAGGAGTTCTGAAGCAAGACATTTGGCCTTTAGCTGAACCACATCTTTCCATTTCCTTTTGCACCTCTGCAAACTTGTTAAAATGTCCCTTTACAATCAGCATAGCTTTTATATGCTTAGCACCTTATAACTTTTATAAGATTCCTAGTTGCAAAAGCAGTTTCCTATGTCAGCAGAAGCTTGAGGTACAGAAGCAAAATAGGCAGTTAGTCTAACCATTCCTTACATTAACTTCTTTTTCTGCCCAGCAACTGCCAGTATAGGCCCTCACCCACCTGGCATTCGGCTCTCACCTTGCGGCTCCAAGTAGCTGTAACATGCACAGTGGCCACATCCTGGGAAACCGTCTCGACAGACGGGCCAAACCAGGTGAGGGTAGCCGACGGGTCTTCGATTGGGATGGGGGGATGGTCTATCCCAGCGTGTGAAGTCCGGTCCTGGGAGATGGAGTGGAGGAGACCGATCAGCAGGTCAAGAAGGCAGGCCCAGCAGACGTTGTGGAGCACTGAGAGCACAAGAAGACACTTAGACGTCCTGGTCATCCATTGCAGCAGAAGAGGTCTCTGGCCGTAACGGTTCTCCGTGCCCCTGGATTAAGGTCTCTTATGGCGAGGGAGTGGGGCTGCCCCTGTGCAACGGCTGCTCCACTTAAAACTCCATCATGCACAGGTTTCTGTTCTGCAATTCATTTTATCTATCTATCTATCTATCTATCTATCTATCTATCTATCCATCCATCCATCCATCCATCCATCCATCCATCTATCTATCTATCTATCTATCTATCTATCTATCTATCTATCTATCATCTATCTATCAAATTTGTCACCAACCATCTCGTTAAAAATGACTCTTTTCTCGTTTTTAAGACTCTCATCTTCATCTACAACTCATCCACAAATCATCTCAGTCCAAACCTAATTTGTTGAGCCCTGCAGCGCTGGGGAAGCGGCAAAGCAACAGGTGGAGATGACCACTGGTGGTTGTAGTCACGTCTCCCTCCCCCCCAAAAAAATCAGTTTTTTGAAAAGGGAAACCATAGACTGACAACAGGACTCATGGAGTAGGTTTTGCACTCAGAACTGCTCTGTTGAGAACATCTCTACTCTACCCACTGGAATAAATGACTGCATTATGAAGTTCCACCTTCCTCTCAGCAAGTCCTGGTGTATCACCATTGTCAGCGCCTATGCACCAACTCTCAGGAGTCCAGATGAAGACAAGGAAGGTTTCTACGAGGACCTGGGCCAGATTATTTGAATGACCCCCGCCAGCGACAAACTCTTCATTTTGGGCAACTTCAGCAATAGGTTGGGGACAGACAGCAACAACTGGAACAGAGTCCTTGGGAGACATGGGGTGGGAAAACTGAATAGCAATGGCCTGCTACTTCTGAGCAAATGTACCGAGCACAACCTGTGCATCACTAACACAATGTTCGGACTTGCAAAAAGGCACAAAACTACCTGGATGCAAAACTACTCAGGTCCAAAACTGGCACCTATTTGACTATGTCATAGTACGTCAGCATGACCTTAAAAATGTCACCATCACCTGAGCCACGCGAGATGCTGAGTGCTGGACAGATCACAGGCTGATCCGGTCGGTCCTGCACGTAGCCCCTTTGCATCCTAAGCAACCAAGGATGGTCAGTCATTCAACATCAGCAGACTGCAAGACCCAGGCCAAGTTCAACGTTTCCAAGGGGTACTTAATGAAAAACTCTCCAGCAATTTACTGCCTGTAGGAACCTGTTCTGAAAAGTGGACACGGGTTAAAGAAGTCATCACAAAGACTGCAACGACTGTACTTGGACTGAAAACCCAAGCACATCAAGACTGGTTTGATGAAAACCATGTGATCGTCTCAGCAGCCCTTCAGGCCAAAGACAAGGCCTATGCAGACTGGCAGAACGACCTTTCATCTGTCTCAGAGAAAGACAAGTTTAAGCACCTGCAGTGCAAAGTACAGACGGAACTGCGAGAAGTGGTGCATTATGCAGACATGCATGCCACCAGAGAGTTCTTCAGCACCATCAAGGTCCTTCTAAATAGTCCTTTACAGTCCTCCTAAATCAGGATGCTCCCCTTTGGTGTCATGATCAACAAGGCCAGCCAGGCCCCGGGGCAGCTGTGTACTGGAGTGTTCCATCAACCCAACATCCATATCTCCTCAAAGGTGAAAGTCTACAGAGCTGTGGTTGTCTCTTCTCTCCTATATGGATGTGAGTCCTGGACTCTGTACTGGAGGCACATCAAACAACTGGAGAAATTTCACATGCACGCTCTCCTCTCCATCCTCGGCGTTCGTTGGCAAGACCGTGTCTCCAACCTGGAGGTCTTGGATTGCATGGAGTCCACCAGCATTGAGTCCCTGATTATCAGAGCCCAGATGCAGTGGGTGGGACACATCATCAGAATGGAGGACCACTGAATGCCTTGCCAGTTGCTCTATAGTGTACTGGAGTCTGGGAAGAGACCTCGAGGTCAACCACACAAGTGCTACAAAGATGCTGTGAAAGAAACCCTACACCGCTGTGACATCCAGACAAGGGAACTAGAAGTTGCGTCTGCTGACAGAACCCACTGGTGAGCCCTGCATTATGAAGCCTCCACCAGCTTTGAAGACAGGCACCGCCAAAAACTGGTAGAAAACCATGAGCGGTGCCACAGAATAACACCCACAGTTACTACAACAATGGACTTCCAGTGTTCCCATTGTGCTAAACCAGTGTTTCTCAACCTTGGCAACGTGAAGATGTGTGGACTTCAACTCCCAGAATTCCCAGGCATTGTGGCTGGTTGGGGAATTCTGGGAGTTGAAGTCCACACATCTTCACATTGCCAAGGTTGAGAAACACGGTGCCAGACTCTGTGCTTCCAGACTGGGACTGCAGAGCCACCTCCATGTCCACAGATGAACTGCACAAGCGTGTGTCTTCTTCGAACCTGAAGGACTCCCATATAGATATGTTGGGACTTGGAAGGAGAGAGGAATTTCTTCCATTTGCTTCTAAAAGCTGTTATCTATTTTTACAGTTTGGGAGCAGGTTATGAATGAACTGTCATGCAAAATTATCTGACTTTCACCATGCAGTCTGTCAGACTGAAAGAGAGAAAAGCCTATATAGAAATGCATATAGTCTTCAAAATAATACAAGTGCATTGTGTTAGGGTTTGCAGAAATGATATAAATTAGGCCAGATTGCAAACTAACCTGCATGCGCTTGGAGAATTGGGCACTAAGATATACATCTATCTGAGTCTATTTATCTACCTCCACTCCCTCCCTCCCTCCCTCCCTCCCTCCCTCCCTCCCTCCCTTCCTTCCTTCCTCTCTCTTTCTCTCTCTCCATCCAGCCTACCTACCTACCTACCTACCTAATTTCCATCTTAAGCACAATAAAAACAGAAGGTGGAACTTTTCACATCCTCCTTGTAACACAGTCTTGCTTGTTGGGGGTGACTACTTGGAGATCACTTCATCAGGGGCCTCCACCAATCGTGCCATTATCTGAGGACATGTTGCTGCAGTATAACCCACACCCGAATGAGCATCGCATTATCTGTACCTCCTGCCATTCAGAACTGTGCTCTGTATCCCTGGAGAACGGAGAATATTCCGTCGATCGTTGACTGGGTGCAATAACCAGGCAATAACTGTCATTGCCATCTGGTCAAAAATCCCTTCCTCTGTTCATCTGAGGGGGTATGGGTCCTGGGATTGCCCCTTCTGAGAAAGCACCTTTGTCTTCTTCCTCTTCAAAGAGAAAATAACGCATTTGCTAACGGTGTGGTTCTCTATTCCTCCAAATTTCTTACAAGTTTTGGGAAGACGGAGCAAGTGCCAGGGTTGGAAACAGCGTCCCCAGTGAGAGGAGGAGCTGAAATAGAATCCAATGAGCAAACGTAGAAATGTTGAGTAGAACCTGGCTGGAAGCTCTGAGTGGGGAAGAACGAGGAGATCTGTTGAGCTGAAGAATAAGGAGATCTGCAGAGTGGAAATAGAGTAGAGAGAACAGGTGGAGGTGGAGGCACCCGGGGTTGTCCATAAAAAAGTCAAGATGGTGGCCACAACAGTGGGACTGAAGCTTCACCCGTTTTTATGTGTGCCTCCTCCATGGGAAGACAGAGGAAACCCTCCTGTGAAGGTCACATAAGGTTGCCCTCCAAAGAAACATTAGCATGGTTGAATCCTACCACACATGTGGCAGTCTTCTGAAAAAAATAAGGACTTCATACACCATGGAAAGGAACAGAAGATGGTAAAAACAACCAGCCTATTTAATGGGTGACATTGACTGCATTAATGGGCTATTCTGGTGCACAATGAAATGGTTTTCGCACCATTGGAGAAACCTTGGAGGAGTCTTCTTACAACAGAGATTTTGCTCCTTCTCCTGTTCTCACACTGTGCTGACTGGATTCTCTCAGCCCACCAGAAAATAAATGTGTTTATTTGCCCCAGAGCTTACAAACCACCACCACCCACAGGGAAACATGACTTTTCTGGGTAGTTCTCCACACCAATAGAACAGAGCAGGGAAAGTTATGGTCCTCCTGAGGGGTTTGAGTTACAGTTCTCTGCATCCCTCAGCAACAGTCAAGTCTACTGGAATTTGTAGTTTCACAACATCTGGAGGCTCAGAAAAACAAGTCAAGTCTGTTCAGGCAAAAGCAAACTAAAAGTGAAATTTTCCACAGTAATTATTGAAAAAATGTCCTCCCCCGCTACCAGAATCTTCGCTGAAGGACAAGAGTGGGCTTTCAATGACCTTTGTTTAAATCCCAGCTCTTGAGGGCCAGTGGGTGTAACCAGAGTTGCTCAGTTGCCTATGATTCGTTTAAAAAAATATGAGCCCTATTAAAGGTCTATTCCTGTCCATTGTAATCCGGTTCATCATCTGCTTCTTAAGCTTCCTAAAGTTACATTTGGTCAAGAAATGTGAAGGGCTGTAGAGCATTGCAAGGTGGATTTTCACTGGTTGGTTTGTTACACCATTGAAAGGCCTGAAAGACCAGGCTGGGGACAGATCATCATGGAGAATGCCTATCCATGTGGTCACTACGAGTCAACCACAACAACCTGATGGGGTATAATCAATCATTTGTTAAATTTTTATCCCACTGGAAACCTTTCTATCTTGGGCTGTGCTCCCAGATTGGGATTCAAGAATTGCAGATGGACCCAGGAGATATGAAAATTGAAAACTGCCCAGCCATGCCTAGGCAGGTACTCAACTTCTCTACTAACAAGCCATCATGGTCCCCTGTAGGCTGTGTAAGCTGCCTTAGGCTGAGAGAGGCTAAATGTCCTGAGGCCATCCATTGGATCCTAGAGTTAGGAAGGATCATGGAGGCCTTGAGGCTCAACCTTCACTCAGTACTGGAATCCAGATTAAAGCATCTTCTACATACGGTTTTCAAGCTTCTGGCTGAACATCTCAAACAAACATCTCCAACATCTGGGAGTTGGACAACATATAAATTATTATTTTTTAAATTATTTTTAATTTTTTTAATTACAAAGAGAAGGAAAAAATACATAAAAGTACTTTAACATAAAAGTGCAAAACTATAACAAAAAAAACACATTACTATAGCATTATAACAGTAAACAGTTCCAATGCTATATATGCTTACCTAATACAAATATTATTCAAGTATATATATATATTTCTAATAGAGTTACACAACTATGTTTTTTTTGTAATCCAGTGTATTTTGTATAAATGAGTCCCGTTATACTTTCATTATACTCATCTGTACAAAGTCTACGTCTCTAGGCAATCCGCTCATGAGTCACAAACGTCATCAAGTCTTCGATCCATTGAGTGGATGGGGCCGCACATTTATCTTTCCATTGCTGCAATATCGGTCTTCTGGCCATCGTAAGGGCACGGAGAATCCATTTACATTGCCCAGTTCTCAAATTCCATGTACAGTGGTACCTCGGGTTACGAACTTAATCCGTTCCGTGACTCTGATTGCAACTCGAGTTGGTCGCAACGCGAGGTAAATTTTCCCATAAGGTTCGATGTAAATACGGTTAATCCGTTCCGCCCTCCGAATTTGGTCGCACCACGAGGCAAATTTCCCCATAAGTTTCAATGTAAATACGGCTAATGCGCCCTCTGAATTTGGTTGCACCACAAGGCAAATTTCCCCCAAAACACACCACAAGCCTCACCAAACGTCTCCTTGCTACCGCGATCTCGCCCACGGGAAGCCGTGACCGCGTGGCAGCAGGGCAAATGGCCACGGATCCGGTTCGTAGCTCGAGGCGGAGTTCGCGTGTCGAGGTAAATTTTTGGGGCCGGAGCTGGTCGTATCTCGAAAAATTCGTAAGGAGGGGCGTTCGTAACCCGAGGTACCACTGTACTAGGTATACAGTTCAAACGAATATTATCCTCTGAAAATTTTAACTTTTGTCACACGGTCACATTTATATAGTCCATTACTTTCTCAAAAACATAATAGGTATAGGACATTGTAAAAACATATGCTTTAAAGAGGCATTGTCCTTATTAAATCTCCAGCAAAATGCTGTTTCTGACAATCCTTTTCTCTACAGACATAATGGAGTCCAATAAATTCTAAATACTACTACTAATAATTTATAAAAATATAAAAATTATTATATTTATATATTTATAAAAATATAAATTATTGTCATCATTATGGTTGGTCGCACAGTCAGCCAGATGTTTAGACTGGATGTGGCATTTTTATCCAGCTATCGAGCCCTTCCCAAGGACCTGGGATAGGCAGATGTTGTTGTTTGATGGTGTGAAAGGCATCGTTGCAGGATGGAAGCTGCTCCAAGTAAAGCTGCCTTTTGCAATGGACGGATGGTGGTTTTGTCAATGCTGATGGTCTTCAAGTGGTGCTCCAGATGTTTTGGGACTGCACCCAAGGCGCCTATAACTATTGGTACTATCTTTGCTTTCGTTTGCCACAATCGTTCTATTTCTATTACTAATACTATTATTACTATTACTATTACTATTACTACTACTACTACTGCTACTATTATTATTATTATTATTTCCAGTAAAGAGGAGACAAAGGCATCCATGGAGGTTGTACGTATCAAAACCCACAAGATGCCAGATGCATATGCAACGGGGCAGTGCTTTGATTGCAACACCATCCCCGCCATCCTGCAGGTCTGACCCTCCCCTGCAGATACCCTGAGCAGATTCCCTGCATTATCGGTAAAATTCAGCAGGGAGGAACTTGGATAGTTCCAAACAGCAAGGCCGAATGCCCCTTTTGGGGTCCTCCAAAGAGAATCTTCATGCCACCCGAAAGAGAGCCGGCGGGCACCCTCGGGCTTGGAGAGGGTTCGCGGGCCGCCGTCAGCCAGCATTCTGGGGGGGACGTGGGGTGTTGCCTTCAGAGGCCTCTGCAGAAGCGCCGCTAATAAGCCCAAGATGTGCAGATGTGGTGGAGGGCAGAGCGCAGAGATTCGCGCAGCAGCGTCTCTCTGCCCAAGAGAGTAATTTGAAAGATTACCACCAAGACGTTGTTTACAGAGTAGGCAGCTGTGGATATGCCGGCCGATGGTTTTTGTTTATCAGACGGATTTTTCATGTCAACAAGAGAAAATGACTGTGTGTTAATGTGCACGCCTTTGAGGACGTGCTGAGTGGGGAGCTTGTGAACTGGGAGCCGGTGTGCAAGCCCAGTGCAAATGCCTCTTTCCAGAACGAGCAAACGGGGAGGAGAGCAGAAATCACAGCCTTTGCCCTTCGCTCGAGGGTGGGCAGATAATGAGACCCCTCGGTCAGCCGGGGGAATGACTAGAGTGGTCTGATTTGCATGGACAAACCCTAATCAGTAGCCTCATGGCAGTTTGGGGGTGGCAAAACCGCAAGCCGGAATGGGCAAAGATGGCAGAAAGGCCGGCGGGCAGGGGAGGGAAGGGAAGGGAAGGAAGGTCTAGAAGAAAAGAGATCAGGTAGGAATCTTCAACTCTCAGAAGGATTCTAACACAAAAAGAGGGGGGATTTATTCTCTGTGACCCCAGAGGGCAGGACCCGAACAAATGGGTTGAAAGTATGCGGAAGAAGGTTCAGGCTAGACCGCAGGAGGAATTTCTGGATTGTGTGAACCGTCAGCTGGTGGAAGAGGCTGCCACGGGACACAGTGAGTTCCTTGCTGGAGGTCTTCAAACAGAGGCTGGATGATCTTCAGAGATGCTGTGGTGCAGTGTTTCTCAACCTGGGCAACTTTAAGGCATGTGGACAGGCATGGCTGGCTGGGGAATTCTGGGAGTTGAAGTCCACATGCCTTAAAGTTGCCCAGGTTGAGAAACACTGCTCTACTGGCTCCTCCACTGAGCAGGGGTTGGACTAGGTTACTTCTGAGGTCCTTCCAACTCCATTGCTGTGATTCCGTGGCCCAGGACCGCAATAAGGCAAGGAAGGAGGTGGGTCCAAGGAAAGCTCGAGAGGACATCTCAGAGGAAGAATCAGGAAAGAAAACCAGAAGCATCTGGAAAAGAGGTCCTTCAGCCTTCAGCCGTGGCTAATTTCCTGCACTCCAAATCCGGGGGTTTTAAGACCCATCCTCTATGGTCAAGGTCATCAATTCTCAGTTGATGAGAAGCCAATGCTCTGTAGTGCTCCAGACCAGAAGCCAAAGGCTGAAGCACCCAGAACTGGGGGCAAAGACCAATTCCTCATTTCCAGTTCCTGCATAAAGCAGCCGTTCGACTATCCTTCGGGGGGGGGGGGTCCACTTTCCCTTCCCTGCAGCAATAGATGCCCCCTCTGACCTTCCCACCCTTTTTATCACTCAAGTGACAAGGCAGTCTCAGAGTCCAACACCTGATCTGGAGTCTTCCTCGTGTCGCCCAAGGGGACTTCTGAATGTTTGCCTTGGGAGGGGGGTAAACACACCTCCAATGAAACATCCCCGGAAGCCCTTTGTGTGTTTCATTTTAGGTCGTAGGGTGGCCCCCTCTCTTTGAGCCTCCTGGAAAGCTGTAAAGGGCCGGCTTTCCCCCTAGATGTTGGGCTCCGGTGAGGCTGAAGCCCAAAGATTGCATTGCTCAATGGATCGGAGATTGTTGGTTAAGGTTTTGGTTTTACAGTAACTTTGATTTGTATTATTCTTGATCTGCCCAGAGTGGTGTTTCAAAAGATGGGAGGCCATGTAAATCTAAATCAACCAATCGATATTGCAATCAAATCAATCAATATTGCAATCAAATCAATCAATCAATCAATATTGCAATCAATTCAATCAATACTGCAATCAAATAAGTAAATCAATCAAATATTGCAACCAAATCAATCATTCAATAAATGTTGCGCTCAAATAAGTAAATAGATATTGTAATCATATCCCACCTTTTCTCTGGGAGCTCAAGGCTGCATTTGTGGGACTCTCCCTTCAGCCAAAGATGCTCCCTGGGCGGGGGGGGTGGATTCTGGGCCAGTCCCTCCCTGTCGGCCCATCCTACCTCACAGGGTTGTTGTTGTGGGGGAAACAGGGGGAGGAAGGGCTCTGTGTGCCACTCCGAGCTGCAGAAGGAAGACCTTCGCTGCAGACTAACCAACCAACCAATACAGAACTGCCAGGAGTCAGCCCCAATAATTGCACGCCACGAGGGGGGAAAAAGGAGGGATATAAATCTACAAAAAATCGATTTGGTTGGCTATGGTGGAAACAGAAAGACTTGCTCAGTATTTTGCCTCACCAGCTCCAGCCTGTCCTAGACAGACTAATAAAGCAAAATGAAAAGACGTTTCTGTGGCATCTCTCTTTTCAGCAGCACAATTTCCAAAGCGCCCCATACTCCTTGATTTCCATGGGGGGGCGGGACCAAAAATTAGACAACTGGTACGTAAATGTGCATTTGTAGAATCGTAGAATGGGAGGGTGGGAGATCATCAGGCCCAGCCCTCGGCCGGCCGCAGGAATCCATGACTGTAACAGAACCACCCCACCTCTACATCTGGGCCCCCTTTCTGCACCCTACTAAAATGGTGCAGATTTGCCATATTTTTTTCTTAAGAAGAAAAGGCCCAGTGTTTCCTCTTCTGCATGCCGTACAAGGGTTTGGCTATTGAAAAGGGCAAACAGTGACCCCCCGCCCACTGAAAACTTCACAAAAGCTGCGGCTTCTGACATTTCTGCTAGCATTACGTGGCGCTGGACCAGCTGAAAGCTCGCTTTTCATGCAAGGAAGGACTGGGTTTTGGGGAAGGTGAAATGTATTTTGCACTCCTTTTTAATTCGAGAATTTCTTTTGTTTTGTTATGAGCAACAGAAGTTCCTTGAGTATAATATAATATAATATAATATAATATAATATAATATAATATAATATAATATAATATAATATAATATAATACAGTGATGGCTGAAATCTGGGAGACCATGGTTGGGGCGAGTTGCCGGGAAGGTTAAGGCTGGAAATAGAAGTATTTTGTCTCGCAGAGAGTTGCTAAATCCATTTCTAGCCTTAGTTTTGACAAATGTGCAGAAAAGTGGGCATTTTGTTCCCAAAACATCCTGACTTTGCGAGGAGAAAGGCCTGGCACGCTGACAGCCCTGCGAGGTAGGCCAGGTCAGGAAACTGACCCCACACATTTTTTTATTTTTGTTTATTTATTTATTCCATTTATATATTGATAAATTTGACTGGAACGCTGTTGATTTTAGGCATAATCACAGAATTTGGAAAGCCTGACAGTGACGGGAGTTCCACACACCTGAAAGCTGCCAAGGTTGAGAAACACGGATGTGGAGGAAAGAGAGGTGAATCTCCTCTGGTGACTCTGAATAGCTCTGTTCACACAACGTAACACATTTTCTGGACTGGTCCAAGGCAGCAAACCATAAATTAACAAAGTGGTCTTGGCTGATGAAACGTGCCAAGCCACATCAGAAAAGGAAACCGAGGTTAAATCTAAGCAAGCACGTGGGGCAATTGTCAGTTTGACCTAGGTAAGCGTGTCATGTGAATGCAGCCCATGAAATCCTTGGCAGCCGCTGAATAAAAGTCCATTGAACGAGTCCTGCAGACAGTTTGGGGGAATTTGCCCCAGGAGGACCGACTCTCCCCAATTTCTTACTTCGGCTCCCCGACATTGTTCCTCCTTTGTAAAGAAAACCGTATTTTTTCCCTCAATCTCTTGTCCTGCCCAGATAGTCTTTCTCACGCTCCGGCTTCCTTTGCGGTCCTCTTTTCAAAGTGGTAAAACTTAAATACAATTAAATACAAAGGGCATTTAAAAAAAGAATAACCCAAGAAACAACTTCCAAAATAATTTCCCAATCAAAACGTATTCCCTCCGTAGATCAAAGCCTCAGCATCAAGGGCTTTTCCACAGATCTTAATTATCTGCATGTGTGGGCAGACCCAGGGCTGCCTTTTTGCCACCCAACTGAACGATGAACCGGCTACTTGAAGCCGAGGCCGGTTTGCTCTGGCCCACGGTTAATCCTCTGTCCTTCCCTCCCCTCCTGGCCCAGCCTTTCACTGGCCATCGGGGCTCCAGGCCGGCCCTCGTCCACGAAACAGCCCCACTGCTCCACACGAAACCACAAATCCTCTTTGCCGTGGCTCGCTCCGAAGAATTGCATGTTAGGACACGGCCCAAAGAGAGCCAGTTTGGTGGTGTGGTTCAAGGCACCAGGCTAGAAACCAGGAGAATGGCGCTCTAGTCCTGCCTTGGGCACAAAGCCGGCTGGGTGACCCCGGGCCGGTCCCCCTCTCTCCGCCCTAGGAAGGAGGCAAGGGCAAACCTCTTCCGAAAAACCTCGCCAAGAAAACTGCAGGGACTCGTCCCGGCAGTGGCCAGGAGTCAGCCCCAACTCGAAGGGACAACCCCCCCCCCAAAAGAACCCCTTTGCCCACAGCAAAACCGCCCTGCTTTTTCAACAGCTCCCTAGGTTGACCCAAGACAGCGCTCTCAACTAATGCTCAGACTCATCAATGGAGGGTAGGGGTGGGCTTGCCAACTCTTTAACTAAAAAAGAGTTAAAGTTGGCCTACTGGGGGAATATTTTCCCCCTCCCTAGGAAGCACCAGTGTCCTTCCAAGAGCTTAAATCTGTGGCTGTTTCTCTTCCTTGCGACGCTCAAGACCGTTCTGATAATTTAAACCCTGCTCCCGCTGGGCGATGGTAAGGGGAGGCCGCTCTGCAGAACGGCTCACGCAGCTGCATCGAGGCTGTTGAGTGTTCCTCATTCGAGGTGGTGACCGTTCTGTGCCTGTTGGGTGCTACGTGCTGGGAGTAAGCAGGGGATGCTGTGTTGGCAGCGGGTGGCTACACCATAAACAGCCTTCTGGTGGACACTTTTAGAAAGAAGATGTTGTGTGCCCAGACCACTGGGTCATGCCTGGTCTGTCTCCTTCTCTCTGCTGTTCTGACTTTCCCCACCTTCTCTGCTCACTTGTGGCTAACGGGGTCCCCCAGTGTCCTCCTGTTTGGAGGTCACAAAGCTTTTGCAGGCACACCTCCAAGCTGTAAGTTCCTTCTCATCTTCCACTTCCACAGGCCCTTTGAAGGATGGCCTCTGATGGGCATCCACAGAGGAGGCAAGGGAGGGTCAGTGGATACTATGACCACAGAGGACATCACTGGGGCTAGTAGAAACCCCTGATGTCATCTCTCTTCAGTCCTCCTGCCCCTCTTTTTTGAATTATCCAAGGCTGCTATTGCAAGAGTCTTTTTGATCATTACTCAGTTAGTAAACTGGACTATCTATATATGAATTGCTGCTTATCCTAGCTGGGATAATGTCCTTCAAATAATAGTTATGGTAAATTATGGTTGAAAGGATCTTCAGTCTTGTTTTCAGGAAGAAGGAGAAGGAGAAGGAGAAGGAGAAGGAGAAGGAGAAGGAGAAGGAGAAGAGACTTTGATGTTATTTTGTTCCATTAAAGCCTTTCCCTCTTAAATGTATCTTGGGGGCTTGGGAGCGTAGGTTCCACCCCCCAAAAAGTGTTTCTGGAGAATATGTGAATCATAATTCATGAGTCAATGAAGTGAATGCAAAGATTGGAAGAAGTTCAGGCAGCAGCTTCTTTCCCGACAAGTCAATAGCTTAAGGAGAACCCTTCCCCATTCCCGGAATTCTTATCATTTTAATTATTACCCCTGTTAGCAACACAAGGGACCAGCAACATTCTTTTGCCTTAAATCTGTGTATATCATCAGCTTCCTAGAAATATAAAGCTGAAGATGGCCTGCCATTCTGGATAGTTTTGAGATTATTATTAATTTTGAGTGAGAGAACGGCAAGATCAAGATGGGTTGCCCTCACTCTGAATCGGCTTCTCTGCCCTCACTCTGAATCGGCTTCTCTGACTTTCAGTAATGTCATTCCATCACTGCTTTGGTTCACCAGATATCACTGTCTGGGAGCAGCCACACAGCCGATTGAACCTTTGCAGCTCCAGCAGGGGAACCGCAAGGAAGAGGTATGGCTGGAATAGTTGCAAGGTGTTTCCAAACTCAATGCAGGGGGTGAACAGTCAGCCCAGCCAAATGAGAGTCACCCTGAATGCTTTGCTTTAAAAGAGATCTGAAGACGCATGTGTAACAGCTCTTTTTCCTTTCTCAAGGGACGTGAGAGGAATCTCTCATACCCCAAGGATCTACCTGGGTCTCATCAAAGGTAAAAATGGAAATGAACATCTCTCCCAGAGGGAGGCAGCTGAGGAATTTCAAGAAGGGTGAGAGAAAAGAGAGAGGGGCTGGGCCTCTCCCAGTTCTTCCAAGGCCCCCCGAGGACTGCTCCAGAATGCAAAGTGTAAAACGTGGCTCGTACTTGGCAATTCTGGCCAAGTAGAAAACTACCAGAGCTGATGAGATGTTTACTGAAATCAGCAGTTCTCCATCAAATCCTTAACATACTTATTTAACTAAGAGCGTTTTTCCGGCCACAGCTATTTCCATGCTGTATCCTTGTGATACTTGAATATTTCCATACCACCCATAATAGGGGTAAGCAATCTTTTTCCCTTCCTTCCTTCCTTCCTTCCTTCCTTCCTTCCTTCCTTCCTTCCTTCCTTCCTTCCTTCCTTCCTTCCTTCCTTCCTTCCTTCCTTTTTCTCTCGAGGGGCACCTTCTCTGGGAGAGATTTGTTGGAGCCCACTGGGTGGGTCAGAGGTGAAGCCGAGAGTGGTGGGACCAGATTCCCCGTGTGGGAAGAGACCCCTCTTTTTGGACACCCTCTTTGTTTCCTCCATCTGACATCCCCTTCTTGTCCATTTCCAAACAGCACGTGGTAGAAGAAGTCAGACTGAAAACTGTCCTATGAATAAGGCAGAAGGAGCTGGCCTTAGAAGAGGACAACGATGACCTTGGAGAAAATATGCAACAACTGTTAACAAGACAGGAACTCAGCCCAGGAAAACAGGGAAGTGTGAGAAAGAAGCTAAAGATTGTCCTGCCTTGACTTTCTTTGGCATAAGAGGGAGGGATGAGGAAACACTGCCAGGCTTTCAAGATTCTGTTATTATATCCTAGATCCACAGAGTAGAGTTCTGGTGTTTCTGGTGGTGTCTGTTTCCTGACCTGGCCTACCTCAAAGGGCTGGCACTGGCTAATTTGGGGGGAGGGTTGATAGTCCTTTTCAAATATTTGAAAGAACATTACTCAGAAGCTCAGGACTTGTTCTATGGGCTAGCACATAGAACAATAGATCTAAGTTATTGGGACACGGATTTGGATTGACTGCTAGAAAAAACTTCTCCCCATTAAGAGGAGCTCGATAGGAGAGCCCGTAACCCAGAGTGGTGTGGACTCGTCTTTGCTTAAGGAGGACACACCGAAGCTGCACAGTCCTTCCTCCGAGTTTAATTTGGATTCCTGCCCAGAGCAGGGGTTCAAACTGATGGCCTTAGTGTGCCCTTCCAACCTGAGTGCTGGTTTGCCCAGTCCATAGAATCATAGAGTTGGAAGGGAACTTAGGTCACCTAGTCCCACCTGGGAGGTCAATGAGGTCAAGATGGTGGCCACAAGCAGGCAATCCAAGCCCTGCCCCTTTTCACAGAGCTTCAATGACTTGGGTGTGGTTGTGGCTGCCATTTTGACTTTTTTGACCCCATCCCTGTAGTTAGCAATATTGTTTATTTCTAATTCCCTTCCTGTTCAGAAGAACAGGAGATGGCCCTACCTCATGTCACAGAAGAAAGGTGTGAGATCTTTTATCAACTCTGTACAAGTCCTAGCTATTATCTATCTATCATCTATCTATCCTGCCTGACTTTCTGTCTGTCCGTCTATCTGTCTATCACCTACCTACCTACCTACCTATCATCTATCTATTACCTGTCTCAGGGTTCCTCAACCTCAGCAACTTTAAGATGGGTGGACTTCAACTCCCAGAATTCCCCAGCCAGCATGGAAACAATTTTTTAATTAAGCAAACACCTTAATCACAACAGAAAAGACCAGGGATCAAAACATAGGGATTCCTACTATTTAAGGAGGAAGCCGCCCACCAAACTGAATTGCACGCCCTAAAATAACCATGCAGGGGTGGTCAAAAAAGTCAAAATGGCAGCCGCAACAGTTGATTGAAGCTCTCCCTGTCTTTATGTGTGTCTCACACGCACAATACAAAAACAATAGAGCTTTGATTACACCATTGTAGCCACCATCCTGACTTTTTTGACCACATCCCATGGACACCCCTAGCGTGATGCATTTAAAGATGAAGACACCCTTCTCCAAATTCTCAAAACCTGTTACAGTAATGCGGCACCAAGGAGAAATAGCTGCTCTTCTCTGCCAAACAAAACTTCAATTTCTCGTTCCGGTAATCTCCTTGCGAGAGGATATCAATGAAACGCACAGGGGCAGAACGGGTGTCCCACAGATCTAAATCCAAACCATATTTGGAGACACCGTGCAACTTTCGTCAGACGTGTTAAATGCAAAGTCAATTACACGTCTCCCAGTTCTCAACATGCATGAATTAATATTAAAGGTTCAAGGGCAGCCACTGATTCCTTTCTTGCTTTTGCTTACTTGCAGCCTTCGGAAAACCTTGAAGGCGGGCAACATTTACAAGCTTTTGCTGTTTCGCTTCCCTGAGCCCTATCATAAATCTGGGGTCTTCTTCTGCCAGAGCGAAGCCCACCATGACTCATCAACTACCTCCAAGAATAATCTGATTTTTCAAGAAGGATAAAATCCTTAAGCTCCCTTTAGCTCATTCCTTGTAATTTAGATTCCTGGGGACATTAATAATCCAGGAGGGGCTTTGCAACATCTGTGATCATAAGCCGAGGACAAAGAGGAAGCGGGGGAGAACTTGGGTTTCATCCAGATGTGCTTGCTGCTGTCTTGACCAAATGCTGCTTTTTGGAATGAAAAGCACATGGTGCGCATTAAAGGCTTTCCAACGGGAGGGAATTTAAAAGGTAGCACTGCCAGAGGAGCCTGGTTAGAGCAAATCAGAGCTTTTGAGGCTCCATTTTTGTTCAGTTGTGTCAGTGGGTTATTTTCAGTTTGATTTCGATATAAACACACCTTTTTAAAAATGGTATTAGAGTCCATTCAGATCATTTTCATGCCCGTTTCTGCAGTAGCAGGGGAGTTCCCATTAAAGGCATGGAGTGGTGGGTGTGATACTTGTAGAATCTTCAGGATTCCCGGATTAATTATGGCATCTCCTTTGGTGGGTGGAATGTCATTTTTCATGAAAGATTATGATAATGAATTTCTAGGTCTAAGAAGGTTCTTTGGCGGGGGCATCCATGAGGAACAGAGCGGGGTTAAAGTCCACTTGGGATCCAGTGTCTCTCAACCTCAGCAACTTGAAAATGTGTGGACGTCAACTCCCAGAATTCCCCCAGCCAGCATGCTGTCTGGGGGAATTCTGGGAGTTGACGTCCACACATCTTCAAGTAGCTGAGGTTGAGACACCGCCTTGACCTTTTGGATCCCCTTCGCCATGGATGGCCCTGCCCTTCACTACGTGCTTGCAGTGACGACAATGGTGAATACTTACCAACGGTGGACAGACCAGGAATCTGCTCATCCTATTTCTCTTGGGAGAGAATAAGTGGTTGTCAGTCCTCCCTTTTTTTTCCTATGCTGATGTGCTTTGCAGATGTGGAGAACAGAAGCACATGGTGAGGATCTTCTCCCATGGTGAAGAGTGGCTAGCAAAACAAAATCCTGTAAACTAAATACAGTGGTACCTCGGTTCACGAACGCTTCTGTTCACGAACAATTCGGTTCACGAACAGCTCCGGTCGCAAAAATTTGCCTCCGTTCGCGAACGCCGGATCGGGTTACGAACAGGATCCGTGGCCATTTTCCCTCCCCTGACACATGGTCGCAGCTTCCTGTAGGGAGGGGGACTCTCCCTCCAAGCAGTAACCGCCTCCCCACCCGCCTTCCTGTCCTCCACGCCAGAAGTCGCCTCGAGCAAGGTTAGCCTTCTCTCTCTTCATACTGTGCCGTACTGTACTTTGTGTCATATTTTTGCGGTTTAAAAAAAAAAAAATATGGTTCAGAACGGATTAACCGTAATTACATTGAACCTTATAGGGAAATTTGATTCGGGACGCGATCAAAAATCAGTTGGCGACCAAATTCGTAGGGGTCAGAACGGATTAACCGTATTTACATTGAACCTTATGGGAAAATTTGATTCGGTTCACGACCAATTCGGTTCACGACCAGAGTCGCGGAACGAATTAAGTTCGTGAACCGAGGTACCACTGTACATGCCATGGCCATGAATTTACACCTGGTTCCATCTCGGATGTATCATATATTGTCCCAGGCAGGTGGCTGAACGCATCCAGTCAAAGAAGTTCATCTTTCTGGGTCACTGGTTCCACTAGCAAACTTATCATGTGGGTGTTTTCCCTTATTTTCAATTCAGTTTCCTGCACTCTACGAATCTTCTTCTAGGTGATCCCCTTTTGGATGAGCAAGACCAAGTCCCTTCTGACAACATGCTAGAGAGGAGCACAATGAAGAAGGAAGGCAAGAACTATTAAGGAAACGTCAGCTCAACCTTGGGAAAGAAGAAGAGGTGAGAAAGAAACTCAAGATTGCCCCACCTTGATTCTGTTTGGTATAAGTGGGTGCAGTGGGAAACTTTGACAAGCTTTCAAGATGCTGCTATTATACCCTATTACTAATCAGTGGAGTCCCAGTAGTTCACATGGTGCCTGTTTTCTGACCTGGTCTACCTCGAAGGCCTGATGCAGGTATTTGTGCAAGCCCAGCCTGCTGCTTAGTGGGCAATTCAGTGTAGTCTGCAAGGCCAAAACATGGATTAATTCAGTAACTGGGCAATAGGGGTTGGGGTACATAGCCAAGAAGTGCCATTTTATCCTACTTCCACCATCTTCTCTTAAGAGTAAATATACCTAGTTTTCTTAATCTTCCTTGAAAGGTTTAGGTTGCGTGAGTCAAGGGCATCCATGGAGGGTTTGTGTGTGTGTCAAAAAAGTCAAGATGATGGCCCTGACCAACCGATCAAAGCCCCAACCTTTTCTTAGGTGTGTCAACACACATTAAAAAGGTGCAAGGCTAATAGAATCATAGGGGTGGAAGGGACCTTGGAAGTCTTCTAGCCCAACCCCCTGCCTAAGGCAGGAGTCCTCATACCACCACAGACAAATGAGTGTCCAATCTTTTTTGAAAACCTCCAACAATGGAGCACCCACAACTCCAGGAGGCAAGCTTTGATCATGCATCTTCAAGGATTCATCACAACTTTCCACAGGTTTGTGGGAGATCTTTGCATCTGCTTTGCATCTGAAAATTCAGTTCTCAGCATATCCAAGGTTAAGAATCAATTCGTGTGAAAGAAGTCATTAGAGTCCTGTAATCAGTTGGGTCAGCCCACTTGCCCAACTCAGCACAAGAATGCTTTGCTCATTTATCATGGAAAAGTCAAGTTTTTGAGGAAAAGGATGGAATATTAGCTGTGCAGCTGTCCCAGCCCTCTTCAGAAGAACTAAATTGTTGACTGTGCTGATGCAAAACTGTTGTCTCCTTTGAGTGTCAGCCTCAACTTCACCTTCAATGGAGTCTTGGGTTAGTACCTGTTTCATGAACTTTGGTTGCTACAGTGAAGCTCAGATATATCAAGGAGAGCTGAGAAGGAGCCTCTTCATGCTCTCCTTTCCCTCCCCATGATGACCACCAAAATACTCCATCACTTCTGCCACAACAAGGAACCATTTATGACATCAAATCTGTGTCTTGCCTGTGGAGACGAGAAATGTGTTTTCTTTCTTCTCCACATCTTACTTTGGGAGACTTCCACAGGGAGCTACGAGCCAAGAGAAAACTGTGAAAACCAAGAATTGTGGCTTATGTGCTGGTGATATAGCTTGGTTGGGAACTCGCAGACAATGAGGCATTGCCTTCTTGCTTCATGCTGCAATTCCGGTACTGTTAATTACTTTGGAAGTCAGAATCAGGGTTCATAGCCTTTCATTTCACAACCAGGAGTATAAAATGGGTGAGATATGGGCTGGTTCAGGAAACCCAATGGTGTGTCATATATGATTCATTATTAACATGTTATTGTATTACACATAATAATTTGGAATAACTAGGTATGTTTTCAGAAGAATGGATGAGTCAAAATAAGAACTCAAAAAGCTCTTTTGACGATCAGTCTAACAGCCCTCTTGTCTGAATTCTGTTTCAAAAGTGGCCAAGAGTAGCTTCAGAAAAGATCCCAAGTAGGACATCTTGGCTATGCCCAGCAAATGGTTTTTGGGAATCAGAGTGTCTTTCATCCTGCAGGGAGAGCTTTAGAAGCATGCAAATAAAAGGTAGTCTCCAGTTTAAGAACGAGGTCCGTTCCCAAGGTCTGTCCTTAAGTCGAATTTGTGTAATGAACTCAAACCATTGTGTATTTAACTTGAATTTTGCTACAATAAGCTCCGTTCTTAATTATGGGTCATCTGTAACTCCAGCGTTCTTAATCCAGGGACTACTTGTAATTAATCTGAAAGTTCAAATCCTCAGTTGAGTTTCTGAATCAAATCCAAAAGTCCTCTTGAATTATCTAATTGAACCAAATGCTTCCAAATTGATTTGACTGCTTCACATAATTTCAGGCATGAGCAGAATTTTTTTTCCCCAGACTGAATCAGAATCCAAATGGAATAAGTTGAATCCAGAGATTCGGTTTGATTAGATTTGATTTGGCGATTTAGTTGGATCATCCAAATCAGATCAATTTTCCAAAGTGAATTGGTGATCCAAATCTACAAGGACCACAAACCCAGATTAAGTTTATGATCTGAATTGGATTTTGCCTGATTTGTACACCTTCATATGCCAGCATGATAGGCCATTTCAAGTTCAGTGCTAAAGAAAACTTCTTTGCAGGTCATAAGCTTGCAAGTTTGAATCTTATTACCTCCAGGAGATTCCAGCCAGGGCAAGGGAAATTCCTGTTGGAGATTCTGTGTAGCTACCAGTCTCTGCAGATATTGGAGTACTCAACATCTGGGCTGGCTTGTTCAATATGAGCTTAGCATCTTGCCGCTAAAGAGTCCTCTAGTGAGAAGGAGGAGGCTGCAATGCCTCTTCAGGACAAGACTGAAGAGACTGGAGAATCACGACCATCAGACATGGAGCAGCTGGAAATCAACGTTTCTCTGAAGTAGAAACAGTGGCTGAAGAACAGTAGCTGAAATCCATGTCTTCAAGAGTGCAGGAATTATGGTGCAGTGAGTGATTGAGAGTAAGAGCTGGCAGAAACAGGACTGCATGAAAAACAGTTGCCCCAGCTTGATAGATCTTGGTGCTTGCAACGGAGACCTTCACCCTGCCTTGCTTGGCCACCCTATCGATTCCTGAACGTGCATATCCATTGACTTTGCTGTTTGATTGCCCTTCAATTCAGCTTGCTTCTCACCAAAGACTCTGGTTATGATCCAGTTGAGGGACCCTGGCTCTGCTCTCAGGAAAATCCACCCAAGCCTTCTCTGATCCAAGTTTTCCTTCTTTATGGCCAAGCCAGTTAATGTCAACCAAAGGAACGTAGAGGTATGCTGCTGCAAACAGGAGATGGAGGTGAAGTAAGCTTTATGGCTTAGAGCAGTGTTTCTCAGCCTTGGCAGCTTTAAGATGTGTGGACTTCAACTCTATTTGCTAAAATCTATTTATGACACCCTTGTTATAGGTTTTTTGCAGAGCTGTAAAGACTGCTTTCTTTTAGCAGATGGCTTGGAGTTTCATTCTGGAAGACCGGGCAATTTTGTGCACTTATAGGAGAATTTATGGAGACAGGACTGCTGTTTTCATGGAGGGAGGGACACTTCATGCCTCCAGAGCAGTGTTTCTCAGTCAGCCACTTTAAGGTACAGTAACTTGACTTCAGCTCCCAGAATTCCCCAGCCAGCATGCTTTCTGGGAGTTGAAGTCCAGACATCTTAAAGTTGCCAAGGTTGAGAAACACTGCTGTGGATCAGTGTTTTTCAACCTTGGCAACTTTAACATTCAACTCCCAGAATTCCCCAGCCAACTCCCAGACAGTTCTGGGAGTTGAAGTCCACAGATCTTAAAGCTGTCAAAGTTAAGAAACACTAGTACAAGGCCAGCTAATCAGGTTTTATTCAAGAAATCATTATTAAAATGGCTTAACACAGTGTTGTCCAAACTTGGCCACTTTAAGATGAGTGGACTTCAACTCCCAGAATTCCCCAGCCAGCCACGTTGAAGTCCACTCATCTTAAGGTGGCCAAGTTTGGACAACACTGGCTTAGCACAATGGATCATATGGATCAAGATAAGGCAGCTTTCGACATTTTTTTTAACGGCATACTAAAGGTCTACCAAGAGTAATTTTGGAGCTGTAAAACCTTCCCCTTTAGGAAAGCTATTTGAGATTGTGTTAAAGTAATGCCAGAGGGAATGTGCTGGGATGGGACACATTTTCTGTAATTCTTTACGATATGTTGGGAGGCCTGCTGTAAATTGCAGTTGAAGGCCTCCGTTATTGCCCGAAACGATCTGATTCCCATTGGTGAGCTTACTGAAACCAAAAGTCGTAAATTAGATCCTTCAAATCTCGCACATTGACCAAGATGTCCTGCCTGCCTGGGACTTCCCAGCATCTTCACATTTTTACCGTTTCCCAGCAGAAAGGGAAAAAAATCATAAGAATGGCAGCTGAGTTACTAAGATTTCTTCCAACTGGTGTTCCATGAAGGAAAAGACAACCTCAACTGACCTAGAAGAGGGGGTTTCAAACTTGTTCAGGCTGTGGAAGCTTCGTTAAATTTTAAAAAAACCCTAAAATCCCTGATGAAGAGGCAAAGTCTGAGTGGTTGAAAATTGCCTCATTCCGGTGAACTTTTGGGGGGGCTGCATTTTTTCCCCCCACGTCTCTCAGAGAATCCCATCATATTTTTGAAGAACCCTGTAGTTCTGCAGAACATCACTGGAAAAGCCCCCATCGAGGAAACTCAGCAAAACTGGATCAGGTAATATTTGGAGGGGAGAACAGCAGGAAATCCCACGGCCGTTGGCTGGCTTGAGAAATTTTTTTAAAAATCCACATGGACAAACCGCACGGATGTGTTCGGGAATGAAGACTCTTTTGTTTTCGTTTTTGACTGGGTCGAATGTGAATTCTTTTCGTTTGCTTTGTTGGATTTTGGTCTAGGTTTGTTCAATCATTGTTTTATTGTTGTGCTCTGTTAATTTAAAGATTTATTAACTGGAACTGCCGCTCTGTGGCTTGTCAGTGTAATATGTCTAATATGTGCATTACATGCTAGGATGGTAAAAGTGTATTTTAATTTTGTATACCTTGTTAATAAGCTATGTGCCAATAAGGTGGCTTCAACCTCTAATTCATTTAGGTCAGTGCTGTCCAAACGTGGCCACTTTAAGATGAGAGGACTTCAACTCCCAGAATTCCCCAGCCAGCATGGCTGGCTGGGGAATTCTGGGAGTTGAAGTCCTCTCATCTTAAAGTGGCCACGTTTGGACAACACTGATTTAGGTGTACCAACTTTGGGCTGGAACCCCCTCTTCCTTGCTCACTTTTTTGATCTAAGCCACCACGTCTTTTCTCTGTTTTCCCACCCTTTCTGTAGTCCATCTTCAGTAGCTGGAGTGGCCCATATCTTTGCAGACAAGTTTCATTTCTTCATTTTTATTTATTTCAACTTACAGGGCTGCCATCTCAAATACTGTAATGATTCTGAGCAGCTTACAACAGAAGTTGTTTTATCTACAGCAAACAGGCTTGGTGGCTCCCGTCAGCTGGTTGATGGCTTTAGTCCAGCTGACCCCAAGGGGGTCATAGACGTGAAACTCCAGGGTACCTTCTTGTGGGCAATGGTTTTCATTCCAAAGCAGCCATGCTCTCCTGAGTCATGAGTTGCCGGGAGAGAAGTTTGTCAAGAGAGGTGCCCCCAGTGAATGTTCCTGGTTGTCCTTGTTCTGGAGAAATGACCCCTTTCAACTGAGGACGGGGTAGGAGGAGAGCTGAGTTAGTCTATGGCAGCCAAAAATCAGGAGGAGTTTGGTAGCACATTTTCCAACTAGCACATTTTACTCAAAGGCAGAAGCTTTCGTGAACTAGAGATACATCGCATCTGATGAAATGGGCTGTGGGTCACCAAAGCTTGCACCTTTGAATAACATTTTCCAGTCTGGAAAGGCGCTACGGGACTCTCTGCTTCTCATCAACTGAGCAGTTCAAAGCTGGGCCTCAGGGGGTCGGTTCTGCTGTTTTTGGAGGCTACAAAGGTTCCTACAGCTGCTGGCAAAGATTGTTTGATGGGGCAACGGCTGCCCATTTAGCTGGTTTCAACAAGAACCAGAGAAATTCCTTGAGGATTCAGCCATTACAGCTCCTAGTCTCAATGGGTACTTACTACCTCCTTAATTATAGGGACATAAATACCCAAGGGAAGAGAGATGAGGATGAGCACGATTGCTTCAAAATATAAGACTGTCTAATCCAGGCAGTGTACAGGGGGTTAAAAGCATGATGTGCAATGTTGAAGGCAATTGAGGTCTCCCCATGAAACCTGGAGATTGAGGGGACCGGGGGAGGGGCATCCAGGAAAGCCCTGTTTGGGATGGTCACCATCAGTTTGCCAGATCACTCTCTATTTCAGCCAGAGATCATCCCTGGGGTAGCCACCATAAGAGCTGGCTTCTTACCCGACACGGAGGCTGGGTACTTCCGGGCGAAGGGGCGTCCCTCACCATCCATCCATCCATCAAAAGATACCCAGCTTTCACTTTTAAATGCTTTTTTTTTTTCAAGATGAAATAAAAGTGGTGGGAAAGCATGAGATAGTTACAAACAGAAGAGAATGACCGGGCCCAAACTCTCTGATAAAACTTCATCAGTTGAGGCTGAGATAATAGGTTGGCACAACACTTCAAGTAGACCCACCCAGGGCTGCCTTCCCACCATCTGGTTAACTGGGTCTCTGAATGAGCCCATGTTATGGGTTTGCCCAGGACCCTCATCCACACGTTCAGCAAACAGTTTTGCTGTGAACAAAGGGCTATGCCACTGAAGCACACCCAGCTCTCGGTGTGGGATCGGCTGGCATTGGAGAACCAAACAGAAGCACCAACTGATCTGAAGTAATAAAGCAGAAGGAAGGGCGACCCCTTCTTTCTTCCATTAGCCCCTTAGGTCATCTCTTTGTGGTCCTAACAAGAAGTAGTGTTTGTGGCTACCGAAAGCAGAAAAAATTCCATACTAGCAGTGAAGATGTTACCTAGCTGGGTAACGAAACGTTTGCAAGAAAAAAACCCAGCTCAGAGAACCCCACGGACCCCACAGTTCAGTCCTGAGCTACACTTTTCACTTCTATTGGAAAAAATTAGGCAGACGAGACACACACTTGTCCATTTTCCTTTGTGTTCCCCTTGGCTTGGGATACACAGCAATCTGAAATGAGAACAAATTCATAAACTCAAGCTGGGCTATTTTATTAAAAGGCAATATAACTGTGATGGCCCTCTCCCCTCTGAACAAATAATGCTGACACAGCTGTCTTGCACACAGGTCAGTGTCTGAAATGTTACTTTCCAACAGCGAAGCCAGGTGTGGATTGCAAACAGATTTTTTTCCCAGGCACTGTTGGTTCTTTCACACTCCTGGGACAAGTAGTTTGTGGGAGGACCCTTTTCCCACAGAGGGTGGTCACTGACATGCTGCCAAAGCAGAGGAATACGTGCCAAAAGGCAGAGAATAAAAGAGAACGCCAATTCGTATAAAACACCAATTTATACCCAAAATGCAACTTTTGAAAAAATGAAGGACTCGTGCCATCCTGAGGGATCAGAGAGTGCCTGGTCTGCTAACTAGGCCACATCTTAACTTTTCCAAAAAAAATATCTGGCTGGGTTCACACATGTTTAGCCTGGTTACAGAACTAATCTGTTTTCTGGGTTGCTCAATACTTTGCATTATCAACTCACCAAATTACGAGTCACCCCATCACCTAACCAAAGTTAAACACAACCCAACTTTGATAGTTGTGGAAACGCAGCTACTGAGTCTTTCATTGACCTGGGCGTGCCTATTGTGTGAACAGAACCCCTTGATTGCCTCAGAAAGTAATGGGAGGCCCAGTCTGGATTACCATAGTGCCCATCTTCTCCCACATGTGCTCACATGTAGGAACCATAAACACCTTGAACATTTGAAGGAAGGAAGAAAATCTTCTTGGGGAAAGGTTCACCGATGTGCTCTACAGCTTCAGAGAAGTTGCCAGTGGTTTAGGCTCTCAACCAGCTACAGCTGTGAAGATCATTAGACAAAATCTTAGCCTTCTTTTAATCTAAGTTCAAGGGCAAAGCAGTTAACATGACCAATTATAGACATGGGTTGAGGCTTCTGGTGGGGCTTCAAGATATGGCACGGGATTACCTATGGTAGGGCTGGAAACAGAGTTATTCAAGCACCATACTAGATTCACGTGGCAGCCCCCCACTAACCTGGGTTGATCTCAAAAGAGGTCTAAGCAGGTCTCACACCTGGTTAGTACTTGGATGGAAGACTACCAGAAAATACCAGGGCTGTAGGCTAGACTGGGAAGTAAAAATCCTGGGAGGAATCAGTGGTGAACCATTTCTATACTATTGCCCAGAAAATCATGTGGAGATGTCCATGAGGTCAACAAGAGTCAAACTCAATCTGAAGGAGACTTCACCTCTCAAGGGATTAATTGCAGGAGGTTCCCAGCTTCTCCCAGCCAAGATGGGTCAGTTCTGGTTACAAGAGCCAGACTGTTTGGGCATAGAATTTGCTTCTGAGTAGACCATGCTCCTTGCATATTCCCATTGCCACCAACCTTCCTCCCTCCCTAATGAGCATACTGGCTTTTTACACAGCAATGATGGTCTTCCTGCTGGCTAGGGGGTCAGGAGTCCATGTCAGGATCTGAGTCACAGGCTGGAGCAGTGGAGCATGGTGGTGGTGCTCTTTAGAGCAGTGTTTCTCAACCTTGGCAACTTGAAGATGCGTGGACTTCAACTCCCAGAATTCCCCAGCCAGCATGGCTGGCTGGGGAATTCTCGGAGTTGAAGTCCACGCATCTTCAAGTTGCCAAGGTTGAGAAACACTGCTTTAGAGTTTGAACTGCTTGATGGTCCAGGTCCTATCTATTAAACAGTGCCATCTGGTGGGACCCAGGAAGGGGGCCTTCTCTGACACAGTGCCTGCCTTCTGGAATATCATAAGCCCTGAGATTCATGAGGCCCTGACCTGGATATTCCCTAAGGCATGGAGTCTGGAGGTTAAGTGAGCCCGTTGATGGGATGTTGTGCTTCTTATTATTGGAGTTGGTGTTGTCCCCAACAGCCATAATTTCATTATTAATTGTTTTGGCTTCATTTTATTCCTATCTGCACCGCCCAGATCTGCAAGGATGAAATGGGTGGCCCTATAAACTGATATACTAAATAAATCAGTGTTGCATATCTTCTCCTTCTTGGTCCAAGGATTCACCAGCAAATGCAAATGCACCAGCAATCTGTTATATTTTGGGAAAACACAGGAAGTGGCTGGAGGGTGACCAATATCTGTAAGCCACGGGACAGCTACTTGTCTTGGACCGAAGGCTAACTTCTGCCTTGGTGGTGGCACAATGGATGGCAAGAATCCCTGCTTCAGAAAGGCTCAGGGTCCTTCAGTGGGCTGAGAAAACCATGATGCAATTCTTCCTCTTGGGCACCAAGGTATTTATTTATTGCAGCCTTTGCCAAATTCAAACAGCTGCAGGCAGTTGAGTTGGCTTAGATCATGCCCCAGGCGAGCACGCCATGCTTCAAGCGCATCTGGGTGCAATGAAGAATCATCTTGCTCTCTGGCCCAGCTCTGCAGGATGGGGAACTTCATGGTTCTTCGATTCTTCCCATGATCAAACTTCAAAGCAAGTTTCGCCAGTCTGTGCAGCAGCTGCAATTCAGTCTGAACTCTCACTGAAACAGCCTAGAACAGCCTTGGTCATCCCACCTCCCTCCAGATGTGGCAGCTTTCAGATCCCATAATGCCCCAACCAACCTGCTAGCTAGGGGTTGGCATCTGACCCATCTGGAGGGAAGCAGGTTAGGGAAGGCGGCTCCGAAAACTGCAAAACCTTTTCCTGCAAGATAAATTGCAAAGGAGAATATTTTGATTTTTTTTTTAATTTCCAGGCCTTCTGCACCGGTTCCAAAGAGGAGGATACTATAACTCTTCTCTCTAGCAAAGCTGACTTGCTTCAGGTCAGCCCAAACTGATTTTCTTTTCCTGTCGGCAGCTAAGCCAAGAATGTCAGTAGCTTGATGAATGGATGGGATTTAACTGGCATTAGCCAGAGAAAACATCTTGGAGTTACAACACAAGGGAAGCCTTACATTTGTTGGCAATGGGAACAACAAAAGGAAAATTCCATGTTAAGAATGATGGGGAAAGAAGCTGACATTCAAGCAGCTTGTATCCAAATCCTCTTTTAACGACAGCATTGGGAGGCAAAATCAGGCAACCCACCCCACCTCACCATCATTTCACTCCAAACAGTGAAAATGCTGGGTTTTTGAACATCTGCATGGTCACCTCTATTTACAATGGTGTCCTTGGGGACCAAGTAGGCCAGTGTTGTCCAAACGTGGCCACTTTAAGATGAGTGGACTTCAACTCCCAGAATTCCCCAGCCAGCATGGGGAATTCTGGGAGTTGAAGTCCACTCATCTTAAAGTGGCCAAGTTTGGACAACACTGGAGTAGGCTGTGTGCTTAAAGAAACCATCACAAACAAGTTAGCTCCTCATCTTTTCTGGCACTTTTTAACATTAAAGGTGGCAACCGTTTCCTCTGTTTCAAAGGCTTGCCTGCATTTACGTTGCTCGTCTGAGCCGTCGCCGGAACTTGGGTGGGAAGCGAGACCCGATCTCATTTCCACTGCGCAGGAAATCCTGGTGGGCCTTCAGGATCTGAGCAGCCTTGCCAGAGGAACAGCAAGGCTTCCAAAAACATTAATAGAATAGGTTATTAGTTGCAGATTGGAACCAGCACATCCCTTTCTCCCATAAGGAACATATGACATTCATTAATGCAGCCCCAGCGCATGCAAATTCCTACCCACCTTGTGAGTCATTCTCACATTTCGGGCAGCATAACCCGGTGCCCTTCAGAGGAACAGGGCATGGTGAGAGTAGGAAAAGCTTCATAGAGGCCCGACACGCCAGATACGTTGGGGTTTGCAAACTGCGTCTTCCCCTCGTCTCAAACAACTGAATTCTTTGCTCTCTTTCTCCTTCCTTCCTTCCTTCCTTCCTTCCTTCCTTCCTTCCTTCCTTCCTTTCCACAACCTTCTTTTGATCAAGAAACCATCCCCAGACGATAAAACTACAGGCTTTTTGGGGGCTCCAACACAGGGCAAACAGGATCGACTTCCGCAAGAAGTCATTCCTTGTTCCCCATAAATGTGGGGAGGCCACTTCTAGAAATGAAAAAGGCACAGAGGCTGTTCCAGGACAACTGTAAATGCCAGCTCTTGTTTCATATGAGACATAACTGAAATTCCAGCTGGGGAGCAGTGTGGCTCTTCGAATGTGAATCATCTCAGTCTTTTTCCAAGGAAAAAGGAAAGCTGCTCTTGATCTAGTCTTCATGTATTGCCCCAGGGGGAGGAGGGGTCGAAAAAGTCAAGATGGTGGCTGTCACCGTGCGCTGAAACCCTGCCCCTTTCTTACATGTGGTAAAAGGGGGTGGGGCTTCATTGCACAGATGTGGCCACCATTTTGACTTTTTTCACCCCTCTATGGTGGACAAACCTGATATTATTATTATTATTACTACTACTACTACTACTGTTGTGGTGGTTGTTGTTGTGGTTGGTCGCACAGTCAGCCAGATGTTTAGACTGGATTTGGCATTTTTATCCCCCTATCGAGCCCTTCCCAAGGACCTGGGATAGGCAGATGTTGCTGTCTGATGGTATGAAAGGCATCGTCGCAGGATTGAAGCGGTTCCAAGTAAAGCTGCCTTTTGCAATGGACAGATGGTGGTTTTGTCAATGCTGATGGCCTTCAAGTGGTGCTCCAGATGTTTTGGGCCTGCACCCAAGATGCCTATCACTATTGGTAGTATCTCTGCTTCTTTTGCCACAGTCATCCTCCTTCTATTTGCAGGTCTTTGTATCTTGTGATTTCCTCCCGTTCTTTCTCTTCTCTTCTGCTGTCTCCAGGTATTGCAATGTCCACTCTCCAGACTTTTTTAACTTTCTTATCAACTATGGTTCAGTCTGGGGTGTTGTGTGGCAAGTGCCTGTCTGTTTAAATTCCAAAGTCCTAGAGCACTTTGGCGTCTTCATTTTTATTTTTATTGTTATTTCACAATAGTAGCAGCTTTAATTCATGCTCAACAGGGTACTACAAAGGACACAGCTGCTCACCCAGCACCTACCCACGGTACTTTAAAGCAGCTGCATCTATCCCAGGACCCCTTCTCCTCCTCCTCCTCCTATTTTTCGGTCCTCCAAACTCTTTTCTTGCTCAGATTTGAAGTGCTGAGTTGCCCCAATAGCTCGTTTACACCTCTCTTCTCCAGCCATCTGATTAGGGCAGTGTCCTGCCCATCAAAATGCCCCCAGAGAAGTTAGTAACTCCCAGCTCCACCACTGAATCCAAGTCTCCCACCTTCAGTTCCAGTTTTAAGTCTTCAGAGCTGCCCCTCCAATTCCACAGTTCTCCCACCCAGCTTAGCTCCTGTAGAATATGCTTGACCCTTAAGGAGAAAACAGCTTCAGCCCGAGACTGGAGGGTCATCTGCCAGAGATGCTCTAGAAGTGCCTTCATAGAACAAGGAACTGGACTACAGGATCTCTAACGTCCCTCCCACTTTTATGTTTCCAAGAGCAACAGTTGTTCAGTTGATACCGGACGGCTCCCTGAAAAGCAGACAGAAATAAGCCATGGTGTATCCTGATTTTTCCGAACTTCACAGCTTTGCAAGCCATCCACTTCACAAAACCTCACTACTTGAAGACCTCAGATCTCAGCTCGTGGGATCTATGGAGAACTGTTACAAAAAGAGCAGAAACTGTGGAGAGCTCATGACGCATGTCAAAATGGAAAAGGTAAATTCTAGGTGAATGTTAAATATGAACAAGACAATGAGGAATATCAATCTGCACGTGGAATGAACTTATCAGTTAGCAACAAAGGAGAGAAGGTGGTAGATCGCTTTTCAAGAAGAGATAGAGATGGACGGTGTGGTGGAGAAGTAAAGAGGAAATTCATCCTTGGGAGGAAGGGAAGGACAAACTTAGGCAAGGTCATGAAGATTAAAGATACTCCAGTGACAACTGTCTAACTAATTAAGACAATGGCATTTCCGTGATAATGCATGGCAGTGGAAGATGGACACTGAGAAAGAGCAGAGAAAGACAATAGATAACCTCTGATGTGGAGATGGTTTCCGAGCCTACCTTGAAGTGGAAGAAGATCCAACCAGTTGGTCCAGGACCGAAGGAAGGCCTGTTGTCCCATTGAGGGGTGATCAGCAAGCAGAAACTCACATATTTTGGGCTTGTCATACGAGCCAGATGGTGGACTAGAAAAAATAATTAGGCTTGGCTACACAACTGAGAAAGTGGGAGAAGATTTAGATAATGAATCAGGTGGATGGATGGGATCAAAAGACTCCTGGAGTGTCCTTGGAAGAGTTGCAAATTATTCCTGGAGGCGGTCAAGAGGGCAGGCATTTATCCGTGCAGTCCCCAGAAGTTGGGCTCGACTTGGTGGCACCAAGCTAACTAACCAACGTATGCTATTCTGGTATGCAATTTTCCCTAATGTATGAATTTTTTCCAAGCCATTTAGCTTCTCCTAATATAAAGCATTTTCGTATGATGCTGATATGCATTCCTTCTTCCCAAGCCATGACATACGCCAGATATTTGCACGGAAAACACGTCCAGATTCCAGCCGTTGGATAATGAAAGATAGGGCTTTCGGAATGCCCCCAGCTGACTCCCCACAGGCATTCTCTTCCATGTGACCCAAGAGGGGAGTTGCGCAGTTCAACAGCTTTCCTCTCTGCTTGAGCCAGAACCCCACTCACCAATGGGGATTCTATAGACTGGTTCATAGTTAATAGGGAGAACGGGCAGCCCACAGTGTATTAACTGCACGTAGCCCCCAACCCCATTCCTGCAGATCCCTGACCAGCACAAAATCACACTGTTGAGGGCAAATCTTTGATTTTAGCCAGCACAATTTTTCATACAGTAAGACCTGAAAATAGGCTTACTGCACTCATTTTGCCCTTACAAAACATCCTCCACCCAGTGCAAAACTGGGCCTTGAAAAATGTGGCCAGCAAGCACAGCCTTTGTTGTGTGACACTTGCAAAGAAGGGGGTTCTGCATCTCCCCGCTGGCCCTGTACAAGAGGTTGCTGTTGTCTCAGACTGGAGGAACTGTTGGACACGATTACACATGTCCTACCATCCATGTAGTCTTGTAAAAATATATCAGCTTCTGCCGGATCAGCCATGGCATTTCCTCCGAGGATGACCAGTGTGCAGTTCTCCACACCGTTTAAGACTTCTTATATTCATTTGTTAAAAAAATAGAGCATCCTTGAAATTCTCGATGGTTATCAAAGGTAACCCCCAAATAGCTCAGAAGCGGCTGCCAAAATGCAATGTGGAGATTTCGAGACCCCTGTCTGTCGGAATGAAGAAATGAACACAACAGTCTTATGTGTTTGCCCATCACCCTTGACAGCTTGTCAGCCTGTTACACAGCTTGGCAAAGGGCGTTCCTCAGCTCCTTGGACCTCAAACTGTGGCTCACAAATTTGTCTGGGGGAGAAGGAGATGACCATCGAGTTGTTATAGAGTAGGGTTTCCAGACCTCATGTCCTCCATCCAGCAGGCATAGCCTTAAAATCAAACATCGTCTGGCTTTTTGAATATCTAACAAGCTCTCTCTCCCTGAGCAGCTTTTCTGAGTGGCACAGCTTAATAGCTCTGCTCTGGGACCTCGATTAGTTGATTAGGACTGCTGCTCCCTGAAACTAACAAGACTTCAGCATCAGTTACATGCTGAAGGCTTTTGCCTCCTAAGGGGCTCCAGCACGTTCCTGCCATTGAAAAAACCATATGCATTTCACATGCATGGAGGCTTAAGTACTTTTGGAGGGGGGCTAAGTACTTTTTGGGGGGGCCTAAGTACTTTTGGGGGGGGCAGTTTTTTGCTGTAATTTTTGTCGCAGATGCCAAGAAAGTTAAACAGTGAGTGTGTCCTCCCCCCCCTCCGCCCCGGGTTTGTCCGTCTTTCCAATTGTCTGTGTCCCACTTGGCCTGTTTGGATATCTACTATGGAAGTGCTTGGAAATTTGCAGACCTCAGCCCATATTTACACTGAGTGTGTGACTGTGTGCTCTCTAGGACTAGATGGGTGAGATGTGAAGAGACCAAGCGATGCAATGTATTGGTTACTAATTTAAAATATTCCTAGCCCTGCGACAAACAATCCAGTGACCGGGTGCAGTCATAAGCGCAAGATCAAGCAATAAAGCCAAGTATAACGAATAATAAATTAGTTAAAGTCTGCAACTTACAATAATAAACCAATGAAATAAGAAAGAGGTAGTTAAAAACACAAAAGGTATGGTTAGGCTGTGGGAGGGATGCCGATGGGAGGGGTCAATAAAGTCAAGATGGTGGCCACAACTGCACAATTAAAGCCCTGCCCCTTTTGTGCAAGTAAATAAGGACAAGGCTTAGATTGCACGGTTGCAATGGACATTTTGACTTTTTTGACCTCCTCCATGGATGCCCCTGTGCGGCGGTCATTTAAGCCTGAATGTGGAAGAAAAAGCCAGCCCTTTTTTTTCTTCTAACATGTGTTTTAGAGCACGGTTAGAACTACTATTAAACTGCCATCGTATTTTTAAACATGAGAAATCCTACGATAAAAGCCTCCCGCATCAAGCACGTCACGCACAGCCAGTGCAATCTAAGGAAGAGCTGGACTATGGAAGTTCCTGTTGAGCAGCCCAGGAGTGAATTAGAAAGATCATCTTACTAAAGCTGCCAGACAGAGCATCTTGCAGAGAGAGAAGGACTAGAAGACGGAGGTCAGCCCAGCTGAAACCAGACGGCAGAGGGGGGGCAGGAGAACGCTGGAGCTCAGAAGCCCCCCACCACCGACACCTCAGCCTCTTCGGCTCCTTCCCCACCAGGAAGGCCCAGCAGTCTGGCTGAGGGGCAGAATCGGTTCGGGAATTGAAGGGGCTTTCTGGAGAAGCCCTGCAATTCAGCGGCATGCAGCGAGGGCGCAGGTGGGGCGCAGCCATGGAATGAAGGGCCTGCCTTTCGCAAGCGGGTGGGTTGTCCTGGGCAGCGACCCTGGGACCCAAGGGAGCACATGTCACAGCACTCTTCCCCGTGAGCGGCTGCTCCAGAGAAGCACCTGAGAAGCAGGTCTCTGCGTTGCAAACCTGCAGGAGAAGCTGGTGGAGTTTCACAGGCAGCCCAAAAGTGCCATGAGGTTGGCCAACCTCGCTAGAGGCCATCCTTGCAAAGGAGAATGGAGGCGTCTGCAATGAACAGAGCAAAAGCAACCCATGTCAACTGAGGGCATCTGCAGGAGAGTCAGAAAAGTCAAGATGGTGTCTGTGCATGACACACATAAAAAAGGGGCCGGTCTTCAACGGGGCGTGGCTGCCATCTTGACTTTTCTCAAATGTCCAACTCAAGAACGGCTTTCCTCCTTCAACCCTGGGCTCTGTATTCTTACAAAAGTCAATCCTGCTTGGGAGGAAGAGAAATTCCCCACTTCCAGTGCTCCACGCGCATTTTCCCCTGAGTGTAACTGTTAGGATGTTCTCATGGGAAGAAGAGCAAATTGCTTATCTTCAAACAAAACGTTACGGCTACAGGAATCGCGCCACCTGTATTGGCCTTCTAGGTTGCACGTATACTGCTTATACTGCCACCTAGTGGCGCCATCATGCTAGTCACCTAAGGGGAGGTGCATAGTTCCAATACATTGTGGGTGATTGTATGCCTCACTGCCAGTAGGGATTTAGTCATCATGTAATCGCTTTATAGGTTATGTAGTTGTAACTAATAACTATGTAGTGTACCTCTTCTCTGAGAAGTTGTCGGCTAGAGACTTTTAAGTTGGATAAGTTTTGTTTTAGTCTTGGATGCCACATAAATGAGAAGAAGTGATTTTTTCTATGTTTTGCATGAAACTTGTATTTTATGTAGTTTTATTTTTCTCAATAAACAACCAGATATGTTTTATAACTTCTGGCTGGATTTATTTGGAGAACAAGATAAATACATTGCATTCTTTAAATCTCTCTAACGCCGGTGTGTATTTTTGGTGTGGAATGTACTCCTACCTTCACTGCTCGACAGTAACATCGCAAGAAGAGTCCCTGCTGCCCCCATCTTAATTCAAGCATGCAATTTTCATGTGCTCTGATGAGCAGCAAATCTTTTTACCACTTTTCCGGAGGGTGAGCCATGTTAGTTTCCTGCCCCCCAGACAATAAAGGCTGCTCTCATGGAATGTATTTGCTTTCGATCCTGCATTAAACCTTTCTGGGGGCCCACCCAATCTCCTGAACTTCAAACTGAATGGATGAACTGGGGATCTCACAACTAAGCCCCCCAAAATGTCAAACCAAGATTAAAACTAACCATGGATAAAATGTAGAAAAGACAGGTCTAGGAGGAGCCCAAACTGCAGTTGACAGCAATAGTAACTATGGTGTGGGCTCCGCCTAGTCCAGTGTTGTCCAAACTTGGCCACTTTAAGATGAGTGGACTTCAACTCCCAGAATTCTGGGAGTTGAAGTCCACTCATCTTAAAGTGGCCAAGTTTGGACAACACTGGCCTAGTCTGACGGGCTTACAGACCGGGGCGGCTGGTTTGAAAGAAGCCCCTCCATTGTCACTGCAGAAGGTCCTTCAAGAGATCACCCACGGAATGGAGACCAGGAGACCGGACAGCCCCAGCCACATGGCCGGTAAGTGGCAAATGATCTCACCCTTTAGGGGCCACTCTCTTTTAACCCTGGATCAGCTAAGAATGGCCTAAAACTGTCTCACTCCTGCTTTAGGGGGTCCCGGCGGGAAAACGCGGGGGGAAAGTTGGTGGACGCATCCACACCATGTTTAAAATCCAAAGGAGTCTGGTAGCATCTTTTCCAGCTGCAATATAAGCTCTCTTCTGCCTCTGAATAAAATTGGTTAGTTGGAAAGGGGATACCAGGTCAGACTCCTGATTTTTTTGCCACCATAAACTAACACAATTCTCCTCCTATAATGCTGCTTAGGAGCGTTTGAAAGGAGGAGGAGGAGGAGGAGGAGGAGAAATAATGGTGGAGGAAAAGGCTGCACTGCATAACTTTTCACAGTGGAAATCAGGTTTGCCTCTGTCTTGCATCCATCATAAATAGGGGGGCTCAAAAATCTAGTTCTGATCCTCCACCGGCTCTTCCCTTCACTAACATAACCCAAGTTTCTGTTTGGACAGATGCTCAGGGCAAGAGTTCCTGCAAGAAGATTCCCCTTGAAGGCAACTGAACTGGAGAAGGCTATTTACAAAGGGGACGGCGACCTCTACTGGACATTCTGAGACCACAAGGCCAATTGTGTTCGGTAAAATGAGTCTCAAATTTTAAGCAATTGCAAGCAGAGGCATCGGTGGTCAAAAAAGTCAAGGTGGCAGCTGCAACCACATGATGCAAGTTCTGTCCCTTTTTTATATGCATCACTACGCTGGATGGGCCCATTGGCAAAACAGACTGTGTTTGCCTAAACAAACAGGCCATACTATAGCTAAGGGCACGCAGTGCATGAAAACATGGTTACTGAATTAAGCCATTCTTAATGGGTGGCAGAATACTCCAAATCCTAAAGGAGCAAGTGGGCTACATTCACACAACACATTAAGCCATAAAAAAAACTTTAAAAGTTAATGCTAGCTAAACCTAGCTTGTTCTATAAAGTATTTTCCCCATCTGGTTAAACACAGTTCTGAAAATAGCCAGAGTGCTCCTGCTATGACTGTGCCTGGGTTCACACAACAGGGGCGACTAGGCTCAACTGAAGTTAGTTCTGTGTATTCTGGGAATCCAGTCCTTCTCTTGGCATTGTCTGTGAACCAGGCCATCATGTTAAGCCAGTATGTGATTAATTTGCTTGGGCAGAGCATGTAGTGTGAACACACTGATTATGCCTTGGTAAACCAAGTTTAGTATGTCATCATCATCTTTATTACGGTCACAGACCAGAATTACAAATAAAAATATATTAAAATGCATTGAAATACATTAAGTTTAGTATGTTGTCTGAATGTGTGAAGTCCCCTCCCCCCGAAATTCATCAGTGTTTGGATAAGAGGCAGATTCATTCATTCATTCATTCATTCATTCATTCATTCATTCATTCATCCAGTCTATATGGCTGCCCCCTCGCCATAAGCTGTGTGCCCAACGCGCTTGATTTGAGATCACACGTGGGAATTCTCACCTGATGCGGACGTATGCCAAGGGATCCCGCATTCTGCATCACTCGGAGTTAGGGCCCACCGAGCAGTTTTGGAACTCAGCAAAAGCCCAGGACGTGGAACATGGAACTCTGGTGCTTCTGTTGCTTGGTAACTGGAAAAGCCAGTGCAGTAAAGCAGAGCAGAGACTGATGTAGCCACCCAGTTACCCGGCCATCCCCTTGGCACGATGGAAAGTTGGTTGCATTAGTCTTAATGGAGCGCCCTCGAAGAATCCACGGTCAGTAGCTTCTGAGAAGATCCAGATGGCCATAGGATTGCTAACGGGCCTAAAAGAACAGCTTTCAGCCGTACAAAAGTGTCTGGCTAAGTCATGGTTAGCCCATTTGCTCCACCAGCTTCAGTGGCCTGGCTAAGTCACCATGCTAAGTCAAACACAGAGGTTTCCAAGCCATAAGAACAGAAGCCGTGCCCTGCTGGATCGGACCTCTGGGCCACCTAGTCTAGTAGTCTGTCCTCACAGTGGCCCACCCAGGGTCAGATTAAGGCCAGCTGATGCCCTACGGTGCCCCTCGGCCCTTCCGTCGCTTAACTGACAAGGCGTGAAGTGGTGAAGGTGAAATAAGAGATTAAAAAATCTGTTTTCCTCCAGGCCATCCCCCAGGCTGGACCCCACACCTATATTAAATATAAACTTTTATTTATATTATATCACTAAATAGCAGTAAGCAATACAGTGGTACCTCAAGATACGAATTTAATCCGTTCCATGACTCTGATCGCAAGTCGAATTGGTCGCATCCTGAAGCACGTTTTCCCATAGGGTTCAATGTAAATACGGTTAATCCGTTCCACCCTCCGAATTTGGTCGCACCACGAGGCAAATTTCCCCAAAAGGTTCAATGTAAATACGGCTAATCCGCCCTCCGAATTAGGTCGCATCCTGAAGCACATGTCCCCATAAGGTCCAATGTGTCAGCCGGCGTTGCACGGCTAGGAAATTCCCCAGGCGCGCTTTAGTCAGCCCTAGCGCAGAAAAAGGAAGTGCTAATGAAATCTGAGAAAGGCTCCCACGCGCACAGCTGGGAGCGGGAGCTTCCCCCCCACTCCCCGTGCTGATTCTTCTTAATTCCTCGCTCTTTCCTCTGTGCATAGCCCTTGGCGCGCACGACAAAAGCACAGTGAAAGCAATGGGGGGGAAGGCTTATGTAGCGCGCACGCACAGTCGGGAGCGGGAGCTTCCCCCCCCCCACTGATTCCTCCGCGCTGTTTCCTTTCTCCATAGCGACAAAAGCACAGTGAAAGCAATATCAGTGCGCTGGGGGGAAAGGCTTATGTCGCGCGCACGCACAGCCGGGAGCAGAGCTTCCCCCCCCCCCACGCTCAGATTTCCTTAGCACTTCCTCTTCCTGCATTGCTTTCCTTGGGCTTTTGTCCTCGCGCTCAGATTTCATTAGCACCTCCTCTCGGAAGCCGCGACCACGTGGCAGCAGGGCAAATGGCCGCGGATCCGGTTCGTGGCTTGAGGCGGAGTTCGCGTGTCGAGGTAAATTTTTGCGGCCGGAGCTGGTCGCATCTCGAAATTTCCGTAAGGTGGGGCGTTCGTATCTTGAGGTACCACCGTATAAGCAAATTGTTTACTTATCACTAGAGCAATAGAAAGAAATGCAAATTTTCAACTCTTTTTAATGCATTTTTAAATGAAATTGTTATAAGGGAAAAAATGCAAATACAAAATGTTGCTGAAAACTTAAGCTGAGTGTGGCAGTGAAAGAGCCAAGGGCGTGATAGTTAGGAGGGGAAGAAACTTGTGGGGTGCCCCCCTTCCCTCGGTGCCCTCAGCACCTGCTCATGTTGCTTAGTGGTTAGCCCAGGGCTGGGTGCCCCAAGGATGCCCACTGGTCTCCCAGCAGGTGCCTTTCAGAGCCAGTCCCACTGCCATCAAGGCTGAGAGCCACAGATCTCCATCACCATGGCTGGAGACTCCCTTCGGCTGCATCCGTACAAAATCCATACACTGAACCCTCAACTAAGCCCGTGGCTTGGATTCACACTCAGACTAGCCCACCAATCCCCCTTAACCAAGATTAACACTAATCACACTTAAGGTATTGTGCAAATATTATTTTTTATCCTTTCCTTTTGGTCAGCTCAAGGCAGGAAACATACCTAGTGCTCCCCCCCCCCCCGTCTTCTCCCTACAACACCAAACTAGCACTCGCTATACATTTTCCAGATCGTCAGTTGACCTGGGGTTAAAACATTGTGTGAACCCAGCCATGGCTTGACCCTCTGATGTTCCATTGCATTTGCAGGGGACTAAGGCTGCAGAACTCCCCCCTTGCAGAAACTTTTGATTTTTTTTTCTCTGCTTTCTCACGCCTCGTCCTTCATAAGAATTTTATTTGTCCCCCAATTTGGCTTCGCTTTTCATTATTTCTGCGCCTGCTAATCCGTTAATTTAAACTGTGGGGTCCTTGGTGTTAATTTAAAGCCATGCTGGTTTTTGAATAGCTGTGATGGCTTTGGATCCTACCGTTGAGCTTTCCATGTTTTTACACAAATCAAGCCAATTTCTGAGTCGTTCCCCTCCTCCCCCTTTTCCAAAACGGTACCATAGAGGTCTGCAAATGAATGGGGGGGTGGGGGGGAATACAAGTCAGTGTGCCTTTTGTAAAGCCTTCTTTTCTACAAAGAATCCTGAAGGGAAGTCCTGTTCAATCTCCATGGGTTGATGGAGGTCTCTCTGCTTTAAACTGAGCACCTGGCGGGGGTGGGGGTGCTATTTCCAGGTGAGGACTTGGCATGTTGTCTGAACAGAGCCCAAAGTGGCCTAGCCAACCAACTGTGGCTAAAATAAGCCATGTCTTAGGGCAGTATTTCTCAACCGTGGCTACTTTAAGATGCATGGACTTCAACTCCCAGAATTCCCCAGCCAGAATTCTGGGAGTTGAAATCCACCCATCTTCAAGTTGCTGAGATTGAGAAACGCGGATCTAGTCCTATCCTCTGCAATATGTATTTGTGGGTTGTGCATAATATTTTCCCAAAGAGCACAGCTGTTTCTACACTCAGTCTACCCCTAGAGCAAGCTGGCTGGGGAATTCTGGGAGCTGAAGGCCCCCCGCCTTCAGGTGGCCAGGCTTGAGAAACCCCGGCTTAGGGGAAGAAGGCTCCTCTGCCCGTTTCAGACCAGCCCGGGAGGAGCGCCAGTCCTGGCTGCGCTCTGACCTCGCCGGGCTTCCCACCCGCCCGGCCGGGCTGCGAGGGCGGGCGCTGCCGCCTCGGCGGCCGGAGGAAAGGCCGGCGGCGCTCTTCCTCCAGCCCAGCTGATCGCGGGGCGGGGCGGGCGCGCTTCGGCTGCTTTCGCTTTCCTGGGCGGGGAGGCGGAGCCGGGCGAGCGGGCCTCCCTTCCCGACCCTTCCCGTCCCGTCCCGTCCCGCGCCTTCCCTCCGCGCGGTTGTCTTGCAGGCGGCGGCGGCGGCGGCGGCGGCATGGCGGGCTTGGAGCTGCTCTACAACTCGGTGGCGCCGGAGCTGGGCTGCGCGCAGGACGCCCTGCTGTGCTTCGTGCACTGGAAGCTGATCGCGCGCGAGTACCGCTGCCTGGGCGCCGGGGACGAGGTAAGCGCCCGGCGGAGGAGATCCCCCCGGGGCGCGCGCGGGGGCTCGCGGGCGCCTGCGGCCTCTGCGCGGCCCGGCCTGCGGGCGTCGCGTTGGAGCTCCTGCCCGCGGCCTCGCAGGCAGCCGAGCGGGGTTCTGAGCAGCCCCGCGCTGCAGGGGCGCCCCTGCTGAGCGCGCCCGTCTCCTCCGGAGGGGAGCCGGGGCTCCGCGGGAAAGCTTGTGGGGGCGGAAGGAAGGGGGGGTCGTCTTCTTCCTCCCCGCACGATCTTTTCTGCCACCCGGTCCCAAGCTCCAGGCGTTGCGGGGAATGAGGGTGACAGGTGAGGAACTCGGTGATCAGTCAGGGTTTCTCAGCCTTGGCCACTTCACCATGTCTGGACTTCAACGCCCAGAATGCACGCTGGCTGGGGAATTCTGGGAAGTCCAGCTGTCTTAAAGAGGCCGAGATTGGGAAACACTGCTCTGGAGGCATGAAACGTCCCTTCCTCCACGAAAACAGCAGCTCTGTCTCCATAAAATCTCCGATTTTATGCACAGAGTTGCCCGGTCTTCCAGAGGGAAACTCCCGGCCACCTGCTAAAATAAAACCGTCTTTACAGCTCTGCAAAAAAGAGGGTGCCAGACGTGTTTTGGGGATGAGGGGCCCCGGAGTGTGGGGGCCATCCCCAAGCAGGACTGCCTTGGGGCGACGTCCCCTTGATTTCTCTAAGCCCCCTCTCTCTGCCTGCTGGCCCAGGCCGGCCCAGGCCTTAGAAATCCTGTGCCTCGAGGGCAAAGCCAGCCATTGGAAGGAGGCTTGAAAAAACAGCATAGCAGCCTGAGAAATGTTGGGGCACCCCTTGCATCTTCTGGGGAGCCTGGAGGCCTCATCCAGGCCAGGGGATTCTGCCCACACAGGTTGAGTGCTGACCTGGGGCCCAAAACGAGTGATGCGGGCAGTTTGCCAGCAGGGCTGCATTTTTAGTCCTTTGGCACACCTTGTGCCTTTTCTTTTACTTGGAAGGACAGGTAGGTGCTTGCAGAAGTTAAAGGTAAAGTAGGAAGAAGGGGACATTTAAGCTGGAAGCTCTGTGAGAGAGGTGACATGAGGCCCCCCTCCTGCATTGTGCATTCGTTTGCGTTTATTTCTCTCCTATTTTTTTTTCTCTACTTTCATGGAGAAAATCTATCTGTATGGTTGCTAAGAGTTGACAATGACTTGATGGCATATAGTCAATCAATCAGTCAATCAACTTTTCAACTTAAATAAATCCCAAGGCAGCAGATACTCTGTCCTCAGCTTGCTGAAGAACCATTTGTAGGAATTTGGGGCAGGGAGGAATTTCAGGAGAAAGTAGAAAGCCCAGTGAAGTGGAGATTCCTGTCAGATCAGATTTTCTCCACCTGAAGTCTACGTAGGTTGGACCTCCAGTTCCCATCATCATGGCCGGGGATGATGGGAGCCAGCATCCAGCCGATCAGGAGGACACTTGTTTGCAGGAGGCTGGCTGAAGCCCTCCCTAACAACCCTGGAGGACTCCTTCCTGCCACGTCCTCCTCCCTCGCTGCTTGAAGTGGTACAGTCCTGCCAAATTTGACCTGTACCCCTGCCGGGGTCTTGTTGCAGCCGGGTGCCAACGAGAGGAAGTCGGAAATGCTGCCCCCGGGGTGGAACGCAGACAAGGACCTCTACACTCTGCGGTACCGGCTGAAGGATGATTCCCGCGACCTGCTGGTGAAAGCCATTATGATGGACCACAGCATCATTCTCAACGTCATGGTGAGGCTGCTGGGGGGGACGGACTGGGCCTCCCGTGAAGGGCTAGTGACATCACATGCATCATGATGACGGTGACCATACACTCCTTTATTTCAGAAAGCTGTCTTTTAGATTGATTGATTTTTCAAAAACTCGCTTTGGTTGTTTGTTCTGGGCATTTAACTTTTACTGCACAAATGAAACCCTTTATAGCATGGTCTTTCACATTCATGTGACAAATATGGAAATTGAATTGTCTTTTCAAAATCAAACATACACAATTTGATTTTAGATATTTTTATTATGTAAAGTTTTTCTTGGTTTGGCTCTTGCATTTTCCTTTGTAAAGCAAAGTTGTAAATGTAAACAATTAAATTGTTTTATTGTTATCAACCTCTTTCAGATCTGCCCCTTTTTCAGGTTTGTCCTTTATTTTTTCCAAGAAAATATGGTCACCGTAATCATGGTGTGAGTTCTGCTAGGCCAGCAGGGCTGGGTCCCACTGAACGTGGGGGGTGGGGGGGAGATTCCACTTTCAATATCCTGGGCTGGGTCCTAGCCAATCAGGGCCGCAGCATGGCACCTCTGAGGTGTGTGTGCCCCACAAAGCCTTGGAGAAAAAGACCTGCCCAGCAGATCCAGATGGTCGTCTTCTGCCTTCTCCTGTCTCTTGGACCATAAACCCCATATTCCCTCTGAGTTTGCCATCTTGGCTGTGGAATGATAGGAGTTTCTTTCACTGCTCTTGCGATTAAGGGGAGCTAAAGGCATGCCAAGTCAGGGTCTAGATTGATCTTCCTGCTGCTCCCCCTCCTGGCATCTCACCGCCCTGCGGTCGCGGTTCACCTTCATGCCTCAGTGTTGCCTCGATCCGTCTCTTCCAGGATCCCAAAACACAGAAAGTGGCAGATTTAACTTTGAAAGTGACTGACTACGTTGACCCAGAACATCTGGCAGATTTTGACAAGTAAGTGGAGTTCTTTCCAAATATCTAAGGGGGTTGCTGAAAAGTGTAGGTTCCCATAAAATGGAGCCCTTTCGCAAACTGTCTGATGGGTTTCTAGGATCAGTACAGTGTATGTGGGAAAGACCTTGAGAGACGCTGCCTAGGGAGTGGTCAGATAAGAGGCAGCATAGCCCACAGCTGCATAATGGATAGAGAAAGGGGCTCAGAAGAGACCCTCCCTAGTTTATCAGTCTATAAAGGAGACGGGGGGAGAACTGTACTTTCAGACTTACAAGATTCTGTTAATGTAGCTTTACAATAACATAGAATTATCTGGTCGTGTTTCCTGTCTGGTCTACCAGGTAAGGCTGACAGTAAGCCATGATGAACTACTGGCTGTGTTCCCACAACACACTTAAGTAGGTCAGTTAAAGATCAGATGGCTTCAGTAGCAAATCATGCTAACCTTGATCAGGGTTAACCTTGGTTAGATTTTTGGTTAACCGTTTTAGCTTGCTGTGCTTACTCAGCCCGGTTAGTTCATGATGCAGTACCTGTGTTCACATGATATATTTAAGCAGATCAGATCAAAATCTAGTGGCTGCACTCACACAACATACTAAGCTTGATCAGTGTTAACTTGGTTAGATTTGTGCGGGTTAGCTTGCTGGGTGAACCCAGCCCACTTGATAGTTTGCGATTCATTGTGTAACCCCAAAAAGTGGGATAATGGCATGTTATCTGAATGCATTTGTGTAAAATCCTTCTTTGATGGTTTATAAATCAAGGCCTATAACTTATTGTGTTGTGTGATCTGAGGTAAAGTGGAGCCGGTTAGGTGTGGTCTGTTGGAGAAGCCATGGCTTAGCCTAAGGGATGACACCTGTCCCCAACTTCCTTCCTTTTTCGTGTCCTTTTAAGCCACCTCTGAAAACAATGGCCAATGTTATGAGTTGCCATGATGATATACCTTCACATTTAACGGACATTCACAAATAGCAGACACTCCCCCAAAGGTCCACTAAATGAGCTTTCAGTTGCTGAAAGAGCAAGGAGCGGCTTCAAAGAAACCCACCCAAAACAGAGCCGTCCTTCTCTTGGGGTCTGAAGAAGATTTCAGACCAAGAGTTTCCCATCATGCATTTTCCGCTGAAAGAGTGATGGGAGTGGAATTTAGCTGGGGGAAGGTGGGGAATAACTTTCCTTTTACCTGTTGCTTAGTATTTTCTGTATGGCTCTCGATCATAGAAGAGCGCAATATAATCGTGTTGGTGGGGTTGTAATGGGAGAGGTAATCCAACAGGTCAAGGCAGGGTTGCGTCCTGAGGTTATAGTTCACACAATGTATTAGGCTAACTAAAATGAGGTTGGATAGTTTGTGGCTGAGTGCATGCTGGAAAACCAGCTCTTATTTTGCAGGGTTGTATGAATTAAAGCCATGATGTTAAGTTGTCATCTGGTTTATGACTTTGGGTATGGCGTGTTTCTTTAACACTGCAGTTGTGTTTGGTTAACATGCGTTGAGGGTTAGCGTGTCAGGTCAGTCCGACCAGCAAGCCGCCTACAGGCCGGGTATATCGAGCTCCCATTGGCAAAGATCAGAATTCCATGTTTCCTGGTGCTCCAGTGGCCCCTTTGCTTCCTGCCCCCCCACAGGGTGTATCGGAATATGGAGGAGTTACAGACCCAGATCGTGCATCACATCATCTCCCCCTTTGAAACCTCCAAAAAGAGTGATGCCAAGGAGGAGCCCAGACGGGAGAGGAACCCCTCCCCCCCCAACCCTCCTGACCACGACCCTTTGTGGATTCCACCTCGACATCCTCACAGCAGCCAGCAACCCAACTGGTGAGTCCTTTGTGGTATGGTGGGGTGACAGGGCCGATTTGTGGACTGTGCGAGGGGAGCAGGCCTCACTGGGGACTAGAATGATGGAAGGCACACTGTGCATGCCAGGGAGGGTCTCAACTTCACCCACTCCAGGGTTAAAAGGAAGGGTTATATAGACCTTTTGTCTGATACTAGAGTGAAAATGAGTTCTGTTTCAGGCCAGGCCCACTGGACCCATTTGATATTGGCAGACAAGATCTGGACCCTTTGGGGTAAGTCAATCCCTTATTTCAAGGATTTTCTTTTTTACATTTCATCAAGAGCAATGTTTCTCAACCTTGGCAACTTTAAGATGCATGCTGGCTGGAGAATTCTGGGAGTTGAAGTCCAAACATCTTAAAGTTGCCAAGGTCGAGAAACACTGATCTGTAGACTTCCCAACGCTGGCGTCCTCCAGATACGTGGCGTTCCAGCTCCTATTCTCTCCAACCAGCCTGGGGGCCCCCGATCAGATGTTGGGTGTGGAAGTCCTATGCAAGGAGGAAGGGGGCCAAAAGCAGAGCCAAGTGAGGGGGTCCAGTTGCGCAAAGTGATTTGTACTTGATTATCCTCTGTAGGCACGTGAAGAGAACAGGGCAGAAAACCAAGTCTGATCCTTAAAAAAAAAAAAAATTAAGAACTACCTTGTGGCAGTGAGTTCCATAAGGTGGATGTATGTAAAGAAGTTTGTCCTTTCATCAGTCCTGACCTGCTGAGCACCTTGGTGGACTAACCCAGAAGCTTTGAAAGGGGGAGAATCTTCCCTGCTTCCTTGGGTGGATTAGCGACAAACCCATCATTGTCCTGATCTGAGATCTGCATTCACACGTGATTCTCTTCCTCAGGGGTCGAGGAGGGGGAATGATCTTTGATCCGCTTCGATCAGGATTTCGGAATCCGGTTCTTGACCCCTCTTCCGGGCTCCCCAGCAGACTCCCCCCTGGTTCCGTTCCTCCAGGGGCCAGGTTTGACCCGTTTGGACCCCCAGGGGCCAGTCGGGGCAGGTGAGTATTGAGGAGACACCGCCACGTGGGTTGCTGGAAAACTGAATCTGCAAAATGTATTCCTTCTGCACTTGCTGAGAACCCCCAACACATTGATGCACGGGTGGTGCATCTTCCGCTCAGGGCATTGGACCATGGGACCTAAATTTCCCATGGCCCCTCAGTTGCCAGAAAATGCCAGCCCCCAGAGGGAAATTTTCACGTCACTTTAGAAATTTGGACGGGAGAGAAACAGGGGAGTTGTGCTGGTGCCACACTGAGCCTGTCATAAGCTGGGTCACCATTTGGCCTGGTCGTGGACCAAGCATAAAAGGATCCCAAACTGAGAAACCTTGCAAACACCCTGATTCCAAATTTCTCTAGGATTGGAGAGCTGTAGAAATTGCAATAAATTAATAAACACTCTGAAACCATGACCATGTCATTGAAAGGCCACTCGCTGTCCATGTTTTGAAAGCAAAAACCTGCTGAAAAAGTACAGTGGGTTGTCTTCTGGAACTGCCAGACAAGACGGGTCACGGTTACCTTGGGGGGCAGCATGTTCCGTACTGTGGGGGCCACCACGGGGCAGGCCTGCTTCCTGGTCCCTGCACACCCTCTCTCACTGTCCCAATAGGACGGGGAGAATCCTACTGAGCAAGGAGCCCCTGGGATAACCCCCTGCCACGTTGGCTTTTAGAGGTCATACCCAGCACTCAGAACTGGGACCCCAAACCTACTGACAAGCAGGGAAGGGGCCACAGATGAGGCACAGCTCTACGAGAGCAGGCTTTCCTACTAGCTAGTGCATTCTGTACCAGTTGCAGCTTCTCAGTCTTCAAAGGCAGTCCCACATTATGGGAGTTACAGTAGTCTAGGCTGCCAGTGATGAGGACATGAGTCACTCTTGTACGTTTCCTGAGCCAGGGACCAACTGGCCTATCAGGGAACTGGGCAAAGACCTTCCTCCCCACAGCCACAGCCTCTACCTCCTGTTCCATTATCACAATGTTACGTTCTTATTAAACTGATACGCAACCAGGTAAGGGCTATGGTTCTGATGATAAGGGTGGGAGTTCCCACTGCTAAGCCTTCCTGGTTCCTTAATCCTAGAATTAATTTTAATTGCAGAATTAAACTTCAACCATTCTCCGTTCCTCTTTCAGGCCTAACCCTGACCACCTTCGCCCTCCCGACTACGACGATATGTTCATGTGACAACGGCCAGGCTTCCTCGCCTCTTTCCTGGCTGACCGACGCCTGACACTTACCCAGACGTGGGGGAGAGTTGGCCTTTCCTGCAGTGATTTCCTTTCCTGCCCCGCTACTGCTTGGTCCACCCCCTATAAACCAGAAGAGGCAACGGCTCGCAGTTGACCTTTCAGCCTCTGCCTTTCTGTCTTTTTTCCCCCAGAGTGTTACTTTCGCTCCTTCACTGGACTTAAGTCCGGTGAAGCACAGCTGTGTGCTCCGAGAACAGCTGGCGTGGCCTTGAAAGAGTAGAGTTTTCAAAAGCTGGGAGCAAAGGATCCCTTTGGTGAAGGTTCTGTATATATCAGGACTGGCCACCCAGTTCAGGATTAAATTGAACCAGTTTGAAACTAGACGTTTTAGAGCTGGATAAAGGTAGATCAGCCACCAGTGCCCTCCTGCCTTCTGTTTTCAGCTCCTTCCAATTTATCTCTGAAGCCAGCGGTCCTCCCGCGTGGTTTCGCCGCGTGCTGCCAAAATGGCAGTGGGGGTGTGACGAGCCAGCTGGCCCTCGGCCGCCTCCATTTTTTCCCCTTGCTAGAGAAGCACAGCCTCAGTTTCATGGAGTGTGGAAAAACTGAAATGAGAACTAGGAGGCGCCCAGATACCAGTGAAAGGGTTGAGGAATCCTCCTTGATCTGGAGACCAACTGCTAACAGGCAGTATTTGGCCCAGGGCTGCCAGCTGCCGACTGTTGCTTTTGGGAGTTGACATGGTGGCTTGTTAGAAGAGCTGCTTTAGTAAGGATAAAACTTTGAGCAGAGTCCCGTATGCAGACATCACACAACCACACACACACACACAAAACTGTCCCAACTGAATTGGTTTTGGTGGTGGGCAAAGCTGCCGCCCTTGGTGCCGCCCTCAACCTGGAAGTGTTCCTCCTGCATCACCGGTGTCTCCGTTACGGGTTGCAACTAATAGTCGCCTTAAAAAAAATAAAATGAACAACGAACCTCAGTCTGCACTCTCTCAAAACAAATTCTCCATCTTTCCTGCCAGAATCCTTTTCTTCAACTACAAAAGCAGCTAATCCCTGTTTCCTGGCAGCCATTTGAGTTCTCTTGGGGAAGATGTACATCTCTGGTAATGGCTCACCAGCTGCCAAAGGGCTGTCTGATATTTCCCGGGGGAGCTATATGTTGAAGGAGGTGTAGCCAGTGGCGAGTTTTGCTCCTTGCCATGCGCCTCAAGGAGACCGCAGAGGCTCTCCTTGGTTGCAAGGGTCTGAGACAACCCTGTCATTTGAGAGCAGGTCAGCCTCTGCAGCCAGGTTGTGGGAAGGTTGGTCCTGCCTTGCCAGAGCCGTTGTCTTCCAGATGTGCTGAGCTACAAACTCCATTATCCACAAAGGGGGCGTTATTCACATCTCACAAGTGCCCAGGTTGGTGAAAGAAAAATAATCCAGAGAATCCTGGGCGTATTTAGTTTTGTTTTTATTTATTTAGAGAAAATTGACCAAATCTGCACACACAACTAGGAGCCTGGTTGCTAGTATGCAACATCATGCCAGCTGGGGAATTCTGGGAGTTGAAGTCCACGTATCTTAAAATTGCCAAAGTTGAAAAACACTGTTCTATGCCGCGAATTCTATATCTTTTCCAGACAATTCCAATATTGACTTCAGAAGCACCCTTTAAACAATGGCAATGTGACATTTCTAAGTTTATATGGCAAGGGAAAAAAACAGGAATAAAATATAAAGTTGTGCAAGATGTGAAAGAAAGGGGTGGTTTGGGTCTTCCTGATTTGAAATTATACTACAGGTGAAACTCGAAAAATTAGAATATCGTGCAAATGTTCATTTATGTCAGTATGGCAACTCAAAAGGTGAAACCAATATATGAGATAGACGCATTACATGCAAAGCGAGATATGTCAAGCCTTACTTTGGTATAATTGTGATGATTATGGCGTACAGCTTATGAAAACCCCAAATTCACAATCTCAGAAAATTAGAATAGTGTGAAAAGGTTCAATATTCTAGGCTCAAAGTGTCCCCCTCTAAGCAGCTAATGAATCCATAACAGCTGCAAAGGGTTCCTGAGCCTTTCAATGGTCTCTCAGGCTGGTTCAGTAGGAATCACAAGCATGGGAAAGACTGCTGACCTGACAGTTGTGCAGAAAACCATCATTGACACCCTCCATAAGGAGGGAAAGCCCCAAAAGGTAATTGCAAAAGACATTGGATGTTCCCAAAGTGCTGTATCAAAGCACATCAATAGAAGGTTATGTGGAAGGGAAAAGTGTGGGAGAAAAAGGTGCACGAGCAGCAGGAATGACCGCAGCCTGGAGAGGATTGTCAGGAAAAGGCCTTTCAAAAGTGTTGGGGACTTTCACAAGGAGTGGGCTGAGGCTGGAGTTAGTGCATCAAGAGCCACCACACACAGACGGATCCTGGACATGGGCTTCAAATGTCGTATTCCTCTTGTCAAGCCGCTCCCGAACAACAAACAACGTCAGAAGCGTCTTACCTGGGCTACAGAAAAAAAGAACTGGTCTGTTGCCCAGTGGTCCAAAGTCCCCTTTTCTGATGAGAGCAACTTTTGCATCTCATTTGGGAACCAAGGACCCAGAGTCTGGAGGAAGAATGGAGAGGCACAGAATGCACGATGCTTGAAGCCCAGTGTGAAGTTTCCACAGTCTGCGTTGATCTGGGGAGCCATGTCATCTGCTGGTGTCGGTCCACTGTGCTTCATTAAGTCCAGGGTCAACGCAGCCGTCTACCGGGAGATTTTGGAGCACTTCATGCTTCCTTCCGCAGACGAGCTTTATGGGGATGCTGACTTCATTTTCCAGCAGGACGTGGCACCTGCCCACACTGCCAAAAGTACCAAAACCTGGTTCAATGACCATGGGATTAGTGTGCTTGATTGGCCAGCAAACTCGCCTGACCCGAACCCCATAGAGAATCTATGGGGCATTGCCGAGAGAAAGATGAGGGACATGAGACCGAACAATGCAGCGGAGCTGAAGGCCGCTATTGAAGCATCCTGGTCTTCCATAACACCTCAGCAGTGCCACAGGCTGATAGCATCCATGCCACGCCGCATTGCGGCAGTCATTGCTGCAAAAGGGGCCCAAACCAAGTACTGAGTACATATGCATGCTTCTACTTTGCAGAGGTCCGATATTGTTCTATTTCCAATCCTTGTGTTATTGATGTCATGTAATATTCTAATTTTCTGAGATTGTGAATTTGGGGTTTTCATAAGCTGTACGCCATAATCATCACAATAATACCAAAGTAAGGCTTGACATATCTCTCTTTGCATGTAATGTGTCTATCTCACCTTTTGAGTTGCCATACTGACATAAATGAACATTTGCACGATATTCTAATTTTTCGAATTTCACCTGTATCTGGAAGACATCAGGTTGGGAAAGGCTGCTGAACTGGCTCAGCTGTAGCCCACAGTGCAGTGAGTATTATTTTCATTTGAATCAAATATGCTAAAGAAAAGAGTTAACATTCCAGTAAAGAATATATTTCTATTTCAATCTGTCTTGGTATGAAGCTGAGAAAACCGAATAACTGTGACTGAATACTTTTTTTTTGGGGGGGGGGGCTGGTACCTCCACCAACATTTTCTTTTAGATGTGGAGAGAAGAGTGACAAGCAGAGCAGTTAACTTGCTTGTGCAAAGTGTAGACCGAGGGCACTGGTCTAATTGGAATTGCTGCTGTTGATAAGAGTGTATTGTGCAGGTAATGCATTAAGATACAGTACAGTACCACTGATCTAAGGAAGTCCTAACGTTATCTGTGTAAGGTTTACCCCGTTCAGCTCCAAAGAAACTCTCGAGACACGTAAGGGTAGCAAAAGAAGTTTACTTGGGTGTAACGTAGGGATACAAACAAAGCCAGCTGTGCTGGCTTGGCACAGATTGCATAGCGTTTTATAGGTTTCTCGTTCCCGCGCTTTGCCCCGTTGCTCAGCCACAGTAATTACCCGCAGTAATCCCCACCCCGCCCCAATGGCAGACTCAGCCCGTTTCTTGGTTCCCCGGATCGCTGTCCTTTGTCTATGGGATTGTTGCGCTCGTGGGGCTTTCCTGTTGCGCGCAAAGCCGGGAGTTCTCAATTGCGCGCTGATTGCTTCCCTCCCGATCCGCCGCGCTTGAGGGGGAGGCGGCGCTGACGCAAAGCATCCTTTTTTGGAGGCTTTTGGGTTTTCGCTTCCCGCCTTTCCCCTGCTTAGCGCCCGGGCGGCGAAACTGACCAGGGGCGGGAGCAGCACTCTCGCCGGCTGAATCGGACGATCTGGAGGCTGGGAGGGTGTGGATGGTAGAAATAAGCTCGAGCTTCATCTCAGCAAGATGGAGTTGTTTGTTCAGAAACATCTTGACTCAGATACAGCTCTGGTCATAACTAGTCAGTTAACTAGCTGGTTAACATCCTAACCCTCTGGTGTGTTCGCTTTTTTTACTGGGTTTACAGCCATTCCAATCGTTCACGGACTCAGAGTGGCTTACCGGGCTGTCACACTTAAACAGGATTAAAACAACGAAGCAAAAAACAGCTAAATAACGTTTACATGTAAAATATTTTTATCTTGAAAAAAACAGATGGAAATTTTTTTATTTTATTATTACATGTATCCCCGCCCATCTCCCCCAGTGGGGAACTCTGGGCGGCTGATTCAAACAATAAATAAGATACAATTACATAAAATCCAGAGCTATGTCAAACAATTACTAAAAAGTCCAGCAGGTCGATGGTTCAGAGCAGCAACCGCCAGGGCTCCCAGGGGCCAGCCAACCCCACGCCTGATGTCTTCCCTCCCCACCCAGGCCAGGTGGCAGAGCCAGGTCTTCAAGGCCCTCCGGAAGGCCAGGAGTGAGGGGGCCAATCGCACCTCCGGGGGTGGGATATTCCAAAGGGCGGGGCTACCGCAGAGAAGACCCGCCTTCTGGACCCTGCTAATCGAAGTTCTCTTACTGCGAGGGTCCGGAGCATGCCCTCTCTGTGTGATCGGGTGGGACGGGTTGAAGTCACGAGGGCGAGGCGGTCCCTCAGGTAACCTGGTCCCAGGCCATGTAGGGCTTTAAAGGTGATAACCAACACCTTGAATTGGACCCGGAAGCAAACTGGCACCCAATGCAGCTCACGGAGCAATGGTGTTACATGGGCCCTTCTTGGGGCTCCCAAAATAGCCCGCGCGGCCGCATTCTGGACCAGCTGAAGCTTCTGGATACTCTTCAAGGGTAGCCCCATGTAGAGCGCATTGCAATAGTCTATCTGGGAGATAACAAGGGCGTGGGTGACTGTTCGAAGGGCATCCCAATCCAGGAAAGGGCGTAACTGATGCACAACCCGAAGTTGTGCAAAGGCCCTCCTGGCCACGACTGCCACCTGCTCTTTGAGCAGGAGCCGTGAGTCTAGGAGGACCCCCAGATTACGCACTGGGTCTGTCTGGGGCAGGGCTACCCCATCCAGCACCAAAGACGACAAAGTCCCGGATACAGAGGAGCCATTAACCCACACCCACTCCGTCTTGCCAGGGTTCAGCCAGAGCCTGTTCCCCATCCAGACCCTCACAGCCTCCAGGCACCGCAAAAGGGTGGCCACGGCATCACTTACCTCACCTGGGATGGAGATGTATAACTGGATATCATTTGCTTATTGATGGTACCTCATCCCATGATGGCGGATGATCAAATTTGGGGGTTGTCCTGAATTTGTGGTTCCTATTGAAAGACACTAGTATCAGGAGTAGACTTTTCTGCTTTACTGAACCTTCTAGAACTTATCCAGTGGGTCTCCAAGAATTACAGCCATGTACTCTGCCTTTGGAAAGGATCCAGAAACAGCAGTTGGTATAATATGCAGCAGCAGGTCTGAATGTTTACTGTAACATAGCACCTATTGTCCGGCCGCTTCACAGATAGCTTTCCAAGTCCAATCCTGTCACCAAAATCGCCACCCATAATTCGCAAGATGTGCGGTTAAGTCTTTAGCTGTGAACGGTAGCTTGCAAGGAAGGTCTTGGAGGAAGCCCCATCGGTATCTGGCTGCCAAGAAAATTACCCTGATAGCCATAACTGTAACGTGTACCTCTGAGTCATGCTAAGCTAAGTGGAATGTTAATTTGAATCCGTTCCTGGAAAATCTCACTGGCACTGCAATCACAGCTGATTATTGAATGAAAGCTTTACAGAAAGAAACCAGCAAAAATCTATACATAACAATAATGGAAATTCTGCCGTAGGGGCAGGATGCAAAACGTTGCTACAATGGAGAGACGGAAGAAAGGGAAGAACAGCCGGTTACATTTATTTTTCCCTGGCTGTCATGAACTAACAACCCAAGTTGCAAAGAGTTCCTTGTGGGTGTTGTCGTTTTTAGCATTGGCAACTCATTTAAAACGTATTAATCGGCCGAAACTCCCGGACGAGACTTTGGAGAATATTCAGATATCTCTTTAGACTGATGTCTCCTTCATCTCCAGGGCCAGTGACTAAGATTTACTTTTATAAGACTTAAAAAAGTGAAAACGGGCACCTCAAAGGAAGGGGGGGAAAGAACCCGAACACCCGCTGGGCCAATTAGCAGCTTACAATAGCATGCTTACTTTTACTTTTCCACTAGCTGTTACCTGATGACCGACTATCCAGGAATCAGCTTTCAGGGGAATTTCTTTCGGATTAAGAATAGACAGAATTGCACGATAAAGTTTAAACCGTTTATGCTATAAATTTAAAGCCCGTTTACATTTATTACAAGAGTTATTTTATAGTAGAGCGGGGGGGGGGGGACACTTTCTAAGAGGGCAGGGAACCCCCACCCACCCCCGACTCCCTGCTGGGGTCGTGAAACCCGCCTCAGCCTCACCCAGGTGCCCACACCGCCGAAGCTGCCACCGCCGAAGATGGCGGCGTTGGCTTGCGCCTTGGCTCCGCAGGCGCGCCGGGCAGCTGGCCCCGGCAGCCGCCTGCGATGCCCTCCCGCCGCCGTCGTCCCCTGGGCCGGAGTGCCGCCGGTGCCACCCTCGCCCGATCGCCCCCGTCCTCCCCGACACTGCAACTCTCCTCCCCGCCGCGGGGGCCCGCCTCGGACGGAGGCAACGCCGGGGGTTCTCTCCATTCACCCCACACTCACACGTGGGTCCCACGCCTCCGGCTCTCCTCAACCCCGTACTGGCTATGGTTAAAAACTGGTTTATGGTGGGCATGGCTGGGAGCTAGCACTAGGCGTCCGCTCCCCGCTGCCGTCTTGAATGTTTAAGATGTTAAACATTCAATGAATGTTGAATGTTTAAATTAAGAGTCGGAAAAGGGGCTTCCTGATTCCTCCTGATTTTCGGCTGCCATAGGCCGACCCGCTCTCCCCCTCCTCTTCCTCCTCCAAAGGTGCCCTTTCGTGGAGCTGAAAGGGTTCTCTTGCTTACATGTTTTAAAAAGGTTACTTAACTTGCCTGCCGATTGTCTATTTATTTTGCATTTTTTGTTTTTTGTTTTAATTGTTCTTAGCCGCCCAGAGTTACTCGTTTGAGAGTAGTTACTTGGAGTCCTTGGGGTTGGCTGGATGGACTGGACTGGATGTCTGGACTTCTGCTCCCAGAGTTCCCCAGCCAGTTTGCTGTAGGTGTAGACTGAGTGTAGAAACAAGGTTTTCTTCCCAGCTGTGCAATTGGGAAAATATTATGCATAACCCACATATTCCTACATATTGCAGGGGGTGGGACTAGATCAGTGTTTCTCAATCTCAGCCACTTGGAGATGGGTGGACTTCAACTCCCAGAATTCCCCAGCCAGCGTGCCTTCGGGGCGTTGAAGCCCAGACGTGGTGAAGTGGCAAGGCTGAGAAAGCCCAACTCGATCGCCGAGTTCCTCACACTTGCACTCTCATTCCTGTCAACCACCTGGAGCCTTGGGGACCGGGTCGCGAATACGCGCGTTTATTGATACCGATAAGGATCAAAGCTAAAAATAAAAACAGTGAGGTCATCTTTTTATCAAAACACATATTTTGAAATCTGCAGAGAACTTGAAATTAAAATATATCCTGAAAAAAATAGATTAATCAAATTATTATCTATGAAATAGGAAATTTTAACATATTATATTATTTATCTTACATACAATTTAAATTTATTAGGAGTTGGAGCCAGTACATTTTTACGGACTCGGACTCGGATGACTCCACGAATTGCTTCGGACTCCACAGCTGTCCTCAAAACCTCAGTGAACGGAGTGATCAAATTAAGCCAAAGCGAAGCAGTTGCCTTTGGGGGGGAAACGGACTTTTGGGGGGGGGGGTCTCAGATGGCCCCTAGGCCTTTGGATGGTGTTAGGACCCACCCAGTCCCTTTTATCCAGGTCATACAGAGTCTCCTTGATCCCCGGTGATGGAGTTTCCGTTGCATTCCTCCGGAGTATTTTTCGAGCCAGAACCTGGCGTCTCTTGGTCGTCTCCCGTTCTGAGAATCTGAATCTGCTCTTAAAAGATGGTGAGTCTGGAGGTTGTTGTTTTTTTAATCCATCCCTGCTGCAAGGCTGCTTGTGTCGTGGGTGTGCGAGCCAGAGTCGTTGGTGTAACGCTGAGGTGAAACAAAAGCAAGCCCATTTACGGCGTGTGTGAAGCCGCCCTTTCGTGGAGCTGAGGGGGTTCTCTTGCGCTCGGACGCTGGCGGGTCGCATCTCCTCGAGGTGGCCTTGGGCGGGTTCAGAAGGGAGAAGGTGCTGCTTTTCGCATCGGTCCGAGGAAGGAGGACTTCCGCCGCCGGGCTGGGAACGAGACGAAGGTCTTGGGGACGTGACCGAGAAAGGTGACTGAGGCCCAGAGAGGGGAGCTCAGCCAGGAGAAGCGGGGCAAGACCTCTCCGCTCTCCCCGAAGCTGAGCTCATACATGTTTTAAAAAGGTTACTTAGCTTGCCTGCCGATTGTCTATTTATTCTGCATTTTTTGCTTTTTGTTTCAATTGTTCTTCGCCACCCAGAGTCACTCGTTTGAGATGGGCGGCTGTATGAATGGAGTGGATGAATGAGATAAGCCAGAAGTGAGTAAGCAACCCTTCTCTGCTCAGTCCCGAGACCATGCAATCCAAATTCACACAACCAGCAACTCTGCTGCCAGGTGTCAAAAAGTCCTCCCCCCCCCCCCCCCGCCCCCTTCGAGGCTCATAGAGTAATTTGGAGTTGTTCCTGACTGGGAAAAAAATTGCCTGGTCTCTTCTAAGCCCTGATTCAACGTAACCACATCTTACTGAATCGACTACGGAGTCCTTGGGGTTGGCTGGATGGATTGGACTGGACTGGACTGGATGTCTGGACTTCAGCTCCCAGAATTCCCCAGCCAGTTTGCTGTAGGTGTAGACTGAGTGTAGAAACAAGGGTTTTCTTCCCAGCTGTGCAATTGGGAAAATATTATGCATAACCCACATATTCCTACATATTGCAGAGGGTAGGACTAGATCAGTGTTTCTCAATCTCAGCCACTTGGAGATGGGTGGACTTCAACTCCCAGAATTCCCCAGCCAGCGTGCCTTCGGGGCGTTGAAGCCCAGACGTGGTGAAGTGGCAAGGCTGAGAAAGCCCAACTCGATCACCGAGTTCCTCACACTTGCACTCTCATTCCTGTCAACCACCTGGAGCCTTGGGGACCGGGTCGCGAATACGCGCGTTTATTGATACCGATAAGGATCAAAGCTAAAAATAAAAACAGTTCCCCCCTCCCTCCGTCTCCCCCTCCCCCTCCGCCAGCCAGCCACACCCGGCAGGGGCGTTAACCCGATTAAAGAAAACCGGAAAAGCTTATTGGATGTTTGTAATTTCTTTAATAAATAAAATTAAAAATCAGAATGTCTTAACGATAGCCGTTAGACCCAAGCTTTTAACAGGTTCGGGTTCTGGAAGGCTGCCTGCTGATTCCGGCTGGCAGTGATGAATCCCGGCATGTGCCCCGCCTGGTTTGCGTTCAGACGGGCTGAATGCAGCTCACGGGGCGACCGTATTCTGCAGACTCAGAACCAGGGCCGGGGGGTCCGCACGTAAAACCTTCGACTCCGACTCTGACTCCGACTCCTGTAACTATGTATCGATATAGGAAATACATTATAAATATACTAATTGTGTATTTCTTATATCAACTGCAAGCACGCAACGTGCAAGGCGTGTCATCACTGCCAGCCGGAATCAGCAGGCAACTTTCCAGAACCCGACCCTGTGAAAAGCTTGGGTCTAAAGGCTACCGTTAAGACATTCTGGTTTTTAATTTTATTTATTAAAGAAATTACAAACATTCAGTAAGCTTATAGTTTAAACAAAGGATCAAAGCTAAAAATAAAAACAACGAGGTCATCTTTTTATCAAAATACGTATTTTGAATCTGCAGAGAACTTGAAATTAAAATATATCCTGAAAAAAATAGGTTAATCAAATTATTATCTATGAAATAGGGAATTTTAACATATATTATTTATCTTTTATACAATTTAAATTGATCCTTCCATTGCTTTCCTCTCTTGCTTGGGCCGCTGCCTAAGAACTAAGTGCGTGTTGGAGCACCTGATTTGTCACAAATGGATCCCCGTGAGTAGCTCAGATTCTTCAAATAGTTGCAGGCATTTGCCAAGAGAGCAGAAAAGGCTATTGAATTCACTCTCTATGAATTAATTCTGTGCTTTAAATATGGAAGGAATGAAATCTCTTAAGCGTTCTGAAGTTTAAAATCTTTCCTCCGCGTTGAGGACAGAATCTCCCAACATTGCCAAGTTTTGTGAGAAATAGAACGCCAAAATTTATGGAAGTATTTAATCCAAAATCGAACCACTTTTTTAAAAACATGAGGCTGACGCCCATGAACAGTATAAAATAACAGACCTTCAGAAAACTCTGCACAACCTGTTCTTATCTGTTGTTCTCATGGGGGCACATTGGTCTCGGGGAATAGAGACAGCTCAAGAAGCCTTGAGAGAGGTTTATAAAATCAATTAGCCCTATTCTGAAACTGCAATAGGGTGTCAAGGCCCTAACTATGGGTTGCTTTCGTAAACTGAACAATGCGGAACGAGAGTCGTTGTTTCCTTTCTTTCTCTTTCTGCATTATAGCAATAACTGGGAATAGGAGCACAGAAGTTTTTGCTTTCTGGGCCAAAAGCCCATGCTTCGCTTTTGTAAGGGGCAAGTTCCAGGGGGCATTAAGACCTGAAAGAGGGCCCTTGTCACTGCAGTGAGGTTTCGTGGCCTTGGCCTGGGCTCCTACTGTTCTCTCTGCCTGCGTCACAACCCAGATTCAGGACTCAGATTCAGATTCTGAAGAAGCTGCTCTAGCTGAACCTGTGGAATGTCAGCCTCAGGAGACACCAAGCCAAGAATCTCATGAGGTTGATCAAACACAGGTACCACCTGGACAGCTGGAGCAGTCGGATGGGGAAGATGACACCAGACTTCCCAGACCCCAGACCAGGCAAGTAGAATGAAGAGCAGAGCAACATCAGTCTATGAGGCTTCTTGCCAAGTTAATTAGTGATAACTGGCTGCAGCCTGATTTAGGACCCATGATCCCTTTGCTGGAAACAATAGCTGATCTCCAGCTCTTGGGTGATGTTCTTGTGAATCCTGCTTGTGCTTGAAACCTTGAACCTCTGGCCTCTGGACTGGCTGACAACCCTGACCTGGCACTCGGAACCCTGGATTGGAGTTGGACTCTGCTGCGTCCTCCTATTAAAAAGGGACTCTTCCAGCCAGCTTCTGTTTGTTTCCAAACTAACTATGTTAGTTTGAACTATGGAGTCTTGTTTACACTCTTTGCTTGTTTCTCTTCAGCTTTGGAATAAATTTCTAATTTTCATAGCAACCATGTTTGAGTGTATGTGATTGAAATCTGAAGCAGGACAGCCTTCTCAATCATGGCATGTATCCTCTGGAATGATCTCCCCCCCTGGAGAGTCTAGCCTGGCCCCATTTGTCTTTTGGAAGGCTTGGAAGACCGAGATGCTGGGGCCAGGATGTTGATGAGCTCATCCTGCGAGGTGTAGGATATGTTGGTGCACCCCAGTGGTGTGTTTAGTTGTGATTTGGAGTCATTTTCATAGAGTTTCTCATATTTTGTTTGATTGCTGTTCACCACCCTGAGTCACATTTGTGTAAGTTGGGCAGTCGTATAAATCCAATAAGTAAATAAAAACCAGTCATCTTCTAAAGGAACATCAAATATCTCTTCCATTAGACTCAAACTGTTTGGAGCTCAAATGCTCTCCATGTTGTTTTCAGGGTCTCCAAGGGAAGGACCAAAGTCTCATTAAGATTTAAGCTTTAAGTTTGACTCAACTTGAGTACTTGTAACTCATTCAATTTTTCTTGAGAACCTGTAATGGTATGTGGGAATGACCTTGGGAGACTGGGCAAAGAGTTACTGCCTAGGGAATGGTCAGATAAGAGGAAGTGTAGCCCACAGCTGCATAGTGGGTGGAGCAAGAGGCTCAGGAGAGACCTTTTCTAAATTATCGAGCTAAATTAAATTAAACCCTAAATCTGGGCAAACAGAACACAACACCTAGGTTCATATAACCTATATGCAAACAAAGCATACAATGAACTAAAGTGAGGACCTGATTCACACAACATACCAAGGATGTCTGCAGGAGGGTCAGAAAAGTCAACAGGGTGGTCACAACTATGTGATTGAAACCCTGCCCCTTTTTACGTGCATGTGAAAAGGGGTGGGGCTTCAATCGCATGGTTGTGGCTGCCATGTTGACTTTTTTGACTCTCCTCCAGACAGCCCTGCAACCTGTTCAGACACAGGCTGGGCTCCCACCACACGTTGAATCACCATCTTCTTGTAACACAACGTAGCGTGTTGCAGCTACAGCCTTTCCATCACAAAGCCTATTCCAACAACCCTGGTTCTTCTGCGTATAATCCTTGGGGCCTCCTTTAGGGATAATATGGTAAAACATGGCTGGCTGGGGAATTCTGGGAGTTAAAGCCCACACATCTTAAAGTTGCCAAGGCTGAGAAACGCTGCATTAAAGTCTCCAGATAAACAGCTTTCCGTTCCTAATGTGGAGCCCAGCCTCACTCTGTGTCAATAAAAGGAGCTTCCTGCACTCCGTCCTCTCTGATAGCCGAATCTTTTCAAAAAGGCTTTTAATCTTAGAGTGAAAGCAATTGATGTCTGCTCCTCGGGGGATAGCCTGCACACTTGCCAAAGATGGTGCACAGGAGATGGTGGGTGGAGGCCAAAGACGGGTGAGACCTGAAGCATCTCAGGAAGTTCCTCCAAGGCTGATCGCCTTTTGCAATCTGGCGCTCTCCAGACCGGCTCTGCTTGGAAGTCTGGACCAGGAGGGGTCATCTTGGCTTGTCTGAAAGGGATCAGGTTAAGGCAAGGTGATCTAGCATGGTTGGACTACTTTGCACGACCCCAGCTGGTAGGTCAATGTCTTTAGTACGGAGCTGGCCCATTCCTACATTGGTTCAAGGTCAAGGTAGAGCAAAACAAGGAAGTATTTTAGTCACCCTCTGGGGAAGGCAGGCAGTGTATAAATTTAATAATGGTAAATAAAAAAAGTACAAGAGCACAATCCACACCTATTCCTCCTATGGGATGCTCTCAGTCCACCAGCCTTCCCTAGCTTTGCAGAAGGCCTGTATTTAAGACAGGGAGGCAAACAGAGCACACACACTCCCCTCTCTCGAGCCGGATTCCTACCCATATCTAGAAATTACGCCAGCCCTGGAATCAAATCCCAAAGACTGCACAGCATGATGGGCCAGGAGGCCTTGCTGCTGACAGTGACTCCCGCCCTTGTTACGTCCATTCGGATTACCGCAATGCACTCTACGCGGGGCTGACCTTGAAGTGTCCTTGGAAGCTGCAGCTGGTCCAGAAGGCCATGGGGCGGGCGCAGTTTTGGGTGCTCCATGATATGCCCACGTGGCACCTCTGGTCCATGAGCTGCACTGGCTCCCCGTAGGCTTCTGGGTGTGATTCCAGGTGCTGGTCATTGTGGGCATGGGATTATATCTGGTGCTACCCCTTTGTTCCCCCCAAAAATAACGATTGCAGTTTTTCTTGTAAAGAAAAGCAGAAATAACGTTTACTCACATGAAGTACTTTTCTTTCTTTTCAGAACAGCAGTTACAGTAGCAAGAAATAAATAAACAGCAAATTTAAACTATTAACTGGTTGATAAGACTAGGCCATACTTTAGGCCATACTTTATCTCTGAGCTGAAGAAATGTGCTTCGTCTTCATAGCATGGTGGAGGAGGAAGAGGGAAGTGGCCTCACAGAGTCACCGTCTCCTTCCACGTGTCCATCTAAGAACACAGGATCTGTGAGGTTTGGCTGCATTTTTCCCACAGTTATCACTTAGACGCCCTGCGGGGCATAGCGTAGGGCTGTGTGGGGGACCGTCTGTCTGTCCTGTTCCAAGGTAGCAGACGCAGCTGCCAAGCAGCAGAAGACAAGAGAGCAGACAAATTGCGAATTGCGAATTGCGACGAAATCGCCCAGAGTCCCCTATTGTGGGGGAGATGGGCAGCGGATAAATCCAATGAAATAAATAAAATAAATAAATAAAAGGAAGACCTAGCAAGTAAAGCACCGTTGGTCGTCGAGAAGCAAAAGAGTAGTCTAGTTACAGTGCCCAAAGTCACGAAGCCAAATCGGGTAGTCAGCCAGTCCAGAAGTCAGGAATTGAGGATCCACCCGAGACACGAGCTCGGTTTTCAAAAGGTGGTTTTCCAGCCGAAAGGGAAGGTAAAGCAAGCTGTCTCAATATCTCCGCTCCAAGGGGCTGCAGGGATTCAGGCCTCCCCCTTCTCCTGGTGAGGAGTCCCCTGGACTGGCACTGCTCTGCTCACCTCTGCGTGCATCTGGATCTGGGGCTTGGGGGTCGGGCCTCGCCATCTGACGGCTCCAGCTGATCAGGAGAGGCCCGTGGCCGATCCGCCTCAGATGCATCGTGGCTTCTTGATTCCTGAGGCCGACATTCCACAGGCTCAGCTGGAGCAACATTCTCAGAATCAGAGTCAGACTCTGGATCGTGGCTCATGATGCTGCCTCCGTGGTCTCTGCTCATCTCTCCAAAGCTGGCAAGCAGGGGGTGTCCCGAGTCCTGTCTATTCATCAGCGCCAATTTGCTGGACCTCAGAGTCATGCCCTCTCGGTGGCAGTGCCCGCCCTGTGGAACAGCATCTTCTTGGAGATCGGGGTGGTCTCAACCCTCTTAGCCTATCGCAAGGCCCGGGTGTTTCTTTCCCCAGGCATTTGGGTCAGGTGGCTGGATGAACTTGGCTGTTGTCGATAAGCCTTTTTTTCCTGTTAGTGGGTTATCGTTTATCCTTGGACCTGGGATTATACGGGGTGGGTTTCTGTGTTTTTAAGCCTTCTACCCCATCCAGAATCCCCTGTGTGAGATGGGTGGCCGTATCACTCATATAACTAAATCGAAATAAATAAATAAATGGTGGTGAGGACGATGGTGATGCATATCTAGGATTTCCTGGAGTGCTCGTATTTCTGCCCAGTTCTGAAACCAAAAAAGCATGCAAATAAATCGCAAAGAAGTGAGATGCTATTCTTCCATCACAGCAGCATTCAGCAGACTTTTCTGGGTGAACCCGGAAGAACGTAATTCGAATATTCCCATCTTCTTTGCTAAGACCGTTCAATGCAGATGTTGTGGCTCTGTCCCTCCTTGGATGTGTTTTAGGGTTATTTACCATCTCATGGGAAGAAGAGTTTTCATGAACTCAAAAAAAAAGGGCTCAAAAGCAGGTGCTCGGGTTTTGTTGACGTCTCTTTTGTTCTTTTTTTTAATAATAGCGTTATTAATTTTTTAAAAGAACAATAAAAACTAACCAAAACTAATATTAAGAAAGAAAAAAAGAAAGAATTGGAAAAAAGAGAAAACAGTGAAAAGCAAACGTGCAGAAAGGGAAAACAAAGAGCAAAATTATAAAAAATATTGACTTCCGACCCTCCCCACAAGAGATATAAGTAACAATAGACATCAAGCTCTTACTCTACATTTACTGTTTAATAATGGAAATAATATCCATTATTTCTGTTAACCCACATCATCAGACCCATACAACATAATTTCATTTTTCTATATCCCACAAAAAGTGCCCTCCAAAATTTCCAATTGGCACTAAAATTACACAGTGTCTTATCTCAAGTCAAAACTCTCAATTTCGCCATCTTGGCCAGCTCCATCCACCTCACAAACCGTTGTTCCGCTGTAGATAATATCTTATCTTTCCACCTCTATGCATTTAAAAACCTTGCTGCTCTTATTTATTTACTATCAGGCTTGTGTGCCGCCCATCTCCCCCAACGGGTGACTCTGGGTGGCTCACAATAATAAAAAAGGAAGAAAAAACGCAAGTCCCTCCAACCATGGCTAAAATCTATAACTAATTAAAAAACATATATTAAAAATGCCCTAAAAACCTCCTATGATTATAAGCCCTAAAAACCTGTAAGATGCTGGGGGGGGGGACAAACCCCTCACCCCACCAGCCATCTGCACAGGTGCGGGCCCCCCTCCGGCCCCCAGGCCTTCCGGCAGAGCCAGGATTTGATCCCTTTCCTGAAGGCCATGAGGGAGGGGCACACCAGACCTCAGGCAGGATGTTCCATAGGGCGGGAGCTGCAGCAGAAAAGGCCCTCTGCCTAGACCCCACCAATCGAAATTCCTTGACCGGTGGGGTCTGCAACCTGCCCCTTCTGCTGGACCAAGTGGGGCGGGCTGAAACGCCCTGGGCGAGACGGTTCCTCAGATAACCTGGTCCTGTGCCATGAAGTAGTCAATAAGAGAGTGGGAAAGGCAGTAATGGGGTACAACCTCAAGAACGACAGAATGATCTCAGTGCATATCCAAGGAAAACCATTCAACATCACGGTAATCCAAGTCTATGCCCCAACCACTGATGCCGAAGAAGCTGCAGTTGACCGGTTCTATGAAGACCTACAAGACCTTCTAGAACTAGCACCAAAAAAAGATGTCCTTTTCATCATAGGGGATTGGAATGCTAAAGTAGGAAGTCAAGGAGTAATCGGAATAACAGGCAAGTTTGGCCTTGGAGTACAAAATGAAGCAGGGCAAAGGCTAATAGAGTTCTGTCAAGAGAACAAGCTAGTCATAGCAAACACTCTTTTCCAACAACACAAGAGACGACTCTACACATGGACATCACCAGATGGTCAATACCGAAACCAGATTGATTACATACTTTGCAGCCAAAGATGGAGAAGCTCTACACAGACAGCAAAAACAAGACCAGGAGCTGACTGTGGCTCAGATCATGAGCTTCTTACTGCAAAATTTAGGCTTAAATTGAAGAATGTAGGGAAAACCACTAGACCACTCAGGTATGACTTAGATCATATTCCATGTGAGTACACAGTGAAGGTGATGAATAGATTTAGAGGATTAGATTTGGTAGACAGAGTGCCTGAAGAACTATGGACGGAGGTCTGTAACATTGTACAGGAGGCAGCAACTAAAACCATCCCAAAGAAAAAGAAATGCAAGAAAGCAAAATGGCTGTCTGATGAGGCTTTACAAATAGCTGTGGAAAGAAGGAGTGCGAAAAGCAAGGGTGAAAGGGAAAGATATAAGCAACTGAATGCAGATTTCCAGAGAATAGCAAGGAGAGATAAGAAGGCCTTCTTAAATGAACAATGCAAAGAAATTGAAGAAAACAATAGAATGGGGAAGACTAGAGATCTCTTCAAGAAAATTGGAGATATCAAAGGAACATTTAGTGCAAAGATGGGCATGATAAAGGACAAAAAAGGCAGGGACCTAACAGAAGCAGAAGAGATTAAGAAGAGGTGGCAAGAATACACAGAAGAACTATACAAGAAAGATCTTAATGTCCCTGATGTCCATGCTGGTGTGGTCACTGACCCTGAGCCGGACATCCTAGAGAGTGAAGTCAAGTGGGCCTTAGGAAGCATTGCTAACAACAAAGCTAGTGGAGATGACAGTCTTCCAGCTGAGTTATTTAAAATACTAAAAGACGATGCTGTTAAAGTGCTGCACTCAATATGTCAGCAAGTTTGGAAAACGCAACAGTGGCCACGGGATTGGAAAAGGTCAGTTTACGTTCCAATTCCAAAGAAGGGCAATGCCAAAGAATGCTCAAACTATCGCACAATTGCACTCATTTCACATGCTAGCAAGGTTATGCTCAAAATCCTACAAGCTAGGCTTCAGCAGTACGTGAACCGAGAACTACCGGATGTACAAGCTGGGTTTCGAAGAGGCAGAGGAACTAGAGATCAAATTGCCAACATTCGCTGGATCATGGAGAAAGCACGAGAGTTCCAGAAAAGCATCTACTTCTGCTTCATTGACTATGCAAAAGCCTTTGATTGTGGCAAACTGTGGCAAATTCTGAAAGAGATGGGGATACCAGACCACCTTACCTGTCTCCTGAGAAATCTGTATGCGGGCCAAGAAGCAACAGTTAGAACCAGTCATGGAACAACCGATTGGTTCAAAATAGGGAAAGGAGTACGACAAGGCTGTATACTGTCACCCTGCTTATTTAACCTATATGCAGAGTACATCATGAGAAATGCCAGGCTGGAAGAATCACAAGCCGGAATTAAGATTGCAGGGAGAAACATCAATAACCTCAGATATGCAGACGATACCACCCTAATGGCAGAAAGTGAAGAAGAACTAAAGAGCCTCTTGATGAGGGTGAAAGAGGAGAGTGCGAAAGCTGGCTTGAAACTCAACATTAAAAAAACTAAGATCATGGCATCTGGACCCATCAATTCCTGGCAAATAGAAGGGGTAGAAATGGAAGCAGTAACAGACTTCATTTATTTGGGCTCCAAGATCACTGCAGACGGAGACTGCAGCCATGAAATTAAAAGACGCTTGCTCCTTGGGAGGAAAGCTATGGCAAACCTAGATAGCATATTAAAAAGCAGAGACGTCACCTTGCCGACAAAGATCCGCATAGTCAAAGCTATGGTTTTTCCAGTAGTAATGTATGGCTGTGAGAGCTGGACCATAAAGAAGGCTGAACGCCGAAGAATTGATGCCTTTGAACTGTGGTGCTGGAGAAGACTCTTAAGAGTTCCCTGGACTGCTAGGAGGTCAAACCAGTCAATCTTAAAGGAAATCAATTCTGATTGCTCATTGGAAGGATTGATAATGAAGCTCAAGCTCAGATACTTTGGTCACCTAATGTGAAGAGAGGACTCTTTGGAAAGACCCTGATGCTGGGAAAGATGGAAGGCAAAAGGAGAAGAGGACGGCAGAGGATGAGATGGCTAGATAGCATCACTGAAGCAATGAGCATGAAACTGAGCAAACTCAGGGAGGCAGTGAAAGACAGGAAGGCCTGGCGCAATATGGTTCATGGGGTCACGAAGAGTCGGACACGACTTAACGACTGAACAACAACAAGTGCCATGAAGGGCTTTGAAGGTGATGACCAACACCTTGAATTGGACCCGGAAACAAACTGGCAACCAAGGCAGCTCCCGCAACAGCGGTGTTATACGTGCCCTCCTCTGGGCATTGAGAACTGTCTGCGCCGACGCATTCTGCACCAGCTGTAGCTTCTGGATACTCTTCAAGGGTAGCCCCATGTAGAGCGCGTTGCAGTAGTCCAACCCGGAGGTGACCAGGGCATGAGTGACCATGTGGAGGTCCTCCTGATCCAGGAAGGGGCATAACTGCCGCACAACACGAAGTCGTGCAAAGGCCCTCCTAGCCACGACTGCCACCTCTCTTCGAGCAGGAGTCGTGAGTCCAGGAGAACCCCCAGATTATGCACCATTTTGGTGCCTCAAATGTTTTACTTGTTTTAGAATTTAAAATATGTGTTAACGTGTCTTTTTTAACTTCATTCCATGTCTTAACATAATTATTTTGAAATAACATACAATTCTGTTTTTGAAAAAAATGAACTTATGATCTATGGTTTTGATGATTAGATAGGAGAGTCATGATGTAATTTTAGAGAAAGAGGTAAATTTGCAATTGTACTTATAACAGCTGTAAAGAAGATCAGAAGCCACTTCTTTGTATCGTTTTTCTTTTTTTACTTTTTTCCCCTTCCTGCGCTTTTAGCTTTCTTTCTGATTCCTTTTTCTTTAAATTAATTTGTATCAGTTTTTATCTTCCCTTTTAAAACTTTTAATAAAATTATATATAAAAATAGAATGTAAAATATGTGTGTCTTTAAAAACAGGATTGTTGTTACGGATATTTTGTCTATTTTGTAAGCAACTGTGCAAAAGTCAGCTCCACCCTAAAATGCTAAAGGTAACTCCTTTACCTTTACCCTGGTACCTCCAAATGTTATCACTTCATCCCACTACATCAGATAAGCAGGCCTGAATCTGTTGAGGGTTAGGCTTAGTGCTAGGGCTAGGGCTAGGGTTAGGAAATGACACAATTTTTTATTTGTTAAAATTCCCTTCTACATAGTCCACCGGCACGCCCCTAAAAGTCGGGCTCATAAAATGAAACAATAAACAAAATAACTTCAAACCAGTGAAACCCGCCAACTCCAAAGTGGAGAAACAACAATAACGCAGCACTCTGCCCCCCACGTCCGGGAAGCCCCATTGTCCAGCACCAATGTCCCCAAAACCGGTCCGTGTCTCTATTTGATCAGTGTAGGTGTCAATGCCCTCTCCTGCCAGGGCCAGAGCCGCCGCCAACGTTCCTCCGGCATCTGTCCCCGCTCTGTCTCGCGAATCCACGCCACCCAGTCCACGATCTTCTCGGCCTCCCGGTCAGGCCAGTCCTTCGGGAGTGCTCCGCTGCTGTGCTCCACACGCAAATGCCTGTGCCAAAGCTGGCACAGCGCGTGGAGGGTGATGTAGATGAGGAGGCGGAGCGTGGAGCAGGACAACTCCAGGAGCCGCCTCCGTGCAGTCGCCCCTCCTGCCACCCAGCCTGCAAATGATGCGGGGCCGTCACCGACGCCTCCACCAATGCGTCCTCCCTCGCCGCCGTCATTGCCATCGTTGCCTCCGTCTTCGCCGCCTCCTCTGTCTCCGCTGCTGCCTCCACCGTTGTCTGATGCCCGTCGAGACGCTTCCTCTGTGGCTCTGCTGCACCTGGCCACACCTGCAGAGGAAGGGGAGGGGGAGGGGGAGCAGGGGAAGGGGAAGGGAGAAAAGGCCTTGGGCGCCTCCAGCCCTGAAACTATGTGCCGCCAGGGCTGCGCGGCTAACTCTGGCCACCCGAACCGCTTCGCCACCGACACCCAGAGGGCCCTCGCCTCCGGGCAGCCCGCCAAACAGTGGCAGACGTCGTCTTCTGCACAGCGGCGCTCCTCCGGGCCACTTTCCGGATGCACTGTGCCCGTGGGCAAAGGCGCGCTGCTCCTCGTGCCCACGGCTGTGCCGATGGCTCCCAGGGGACCTCATGGTAGAACCGCCAGCAGACCTCCCAATAGAGATAGGGGAGCCACCAGTCCATGAAGGGCTCCAGCGGGCCCACCATCTGCACCAGGTATCCAGGCAGACGACCAGTGGCCGCCCACCTGCTTTGCGCCTCCCTCCGTGGCCCCACAATGGCGTGCTCTGTCACCTCCTCAGCCACATTGTGCAGCAGTGTGCAGCCAGCTCGCAGCCGTCCCCACCGGCCCGCCCCCCCCACCCCGGTAGGAAGGGAAGAAGTAGGCAGCCGGGATGGAGTAACGGCAAAGGACAGCTGGCAGGCACGCGAGGAATGAGGGCAGGCATCCACGGTCCGGCCCCAAGATGTGGAACGTCCAGGAGCCAACGCGCCACCAGCGCGTCTTGCCCCAGTGCTACCCCCAGCAATATTGCAAGAAGAGTGCCACCCAGGGCGCGGGCTCTGGCGTTGGCGCCCCCGGGCCATGCAACTCAGATGTCTGGACATGCGGTGACAGGAGCAGAGGGCAAACCCCTGACGCCCGGGTCTCCGACGAGCCGCCTTCGCCCGGCGGTGGGAGAAGGACAGAGGTGTCCCCCAGGTTGTGCGCCAGGAACCTCGCCCACAAGGACACGTCCAGTGCCGGGAGCGCAAGGCTCCCCTCATGGACTGGCAGGTAGGTGGTGGCGTGTGCCAATGGGAACCACTGTGTCCCCCACAGGAACCGGAACCACCCCGGAACCACCCGGCTCAGGAAGCCCTCCGGCGGGGGCTAGACTGTTGCCAGGAGAGCCACCTGCGGGAGCAGATATGTCCGCAGGTAAATGGCCCGCTGGTATACAGACAGGCACCACTGCCACCACCGCCCCAACCGCGCCTCCCAGCATGCCGCACACCGGTCCCAGTTTTCCACCCAGGTCTCCAGGTGGAGGCCAAACTGGACTCCAAGCACGTTGACAGACTGCTGGGGGTTGAGCGCCTCGGCCACCTTCACACTCTTGCCTGGGCAAGGGGCACCGCCCAGCGGGGCTCTACGCACCTTCAGTGCCGCCCCTCTAGCCGTATCCCCGCCTTCCATCCACCACTCCCCCACCGGCCAGCGGCACAGCTCACTGTCGCTGCCGTCGCCGCTGCCACCCTCCCTCTCGAGTGCCACGACCCAGCTCTTCCTGTCATTGACCAGGGCCCCTGAGACCTCCTCGAAATCCCGGAGGACCTGCCAGGCCTGCCGCACCTCCTCCAGTGACGTCACTAGGAGGGAGATGTCGGCGTGGGCCAGGAAGCGGACGCTGCATTCGGCCCCATGCCCACGTTGCAGCGCCAATGGGCACTGGAAACCCACCAGCCCACTGTCCCCTGCAGGCCCCAAAGCACCACGTCCAAGGTGAGCATGTAAAGCAGAGGGCTCATGGGGCACCCCTGCCTCACGCCCGAGCGCACCGGGATGGGTGCCCCCCACGTGTTGTTCACTTGAGGAACCATTGTCGCCCGAGCATACAGCAGCCGGACCAACGCCACAAAATCCCGGGGGAGGCCGTGCCACGCCAGCGCCCGCCACAGGAACTCGTGGTGCACCCAATCGAAGGTGCGTAACTGGTCCAGCTGCAGCAGGTAGCCCCGCCAGTCTCCTTGGCCTGCCCGCCAAAAGACCTCACGCAGGAGGCAGAGCAAGTCGGCCAGGCTCCACTCTGGCAGCGCGCTGGTCTGGGTTGTGGCCACGCGGGGTTCCACCACGGTGGCGAAGCGGTCCAACATCAGCCACGCCAGGGCCCGGTAGTCCACGTTAGTCAGGACTATCGGGCGCCAGCTGGCAGGCAGCGTGCGGTCTAGGCCCCCCTGCTTGGTAAAAAATAGCAGGAGGCCCTGATACATGGAGGTTGGCAGCAGCCCCCACCTGCGCGCTTGCTGAGCATTCCTGGAATAGCGCAGCCAGCGGCTCGGCAAGCTGGTCTGCGAACACCTGGTAGAAGGCCCAGCCCAGGCCGTCCAGGCCTGGCGCAGATCACCGCCGCCCACTGAGGAGCGCCACACCACCTCCCCCACAGTGATAGGGCTGTGAAGGGCTTCCAGCCGCACCACCGCCGTTGCATCGCCGCTGCTGTCTGGCGGGGCGAAGGCTGCGAAATAGCGCTCCACGGCCTCCTCCACGATGTCCACCCACCCTGCAGAGAGAGCCCTGTAGAACCGGCCCATCGCCCCCAGCATGCCCGCCTCATCAGTGCACAGCGGGGACATGGGGTCGTCACGGAGGGCCTTGATGAAGGTCGCCGTGCCGGCCGAGGGCACGTCCTCGGCGTCCCCCTCTGCCATCCCCACCTCTGCGTCTCTGTCCTCCCAGTCGTCTGCCCCACCGGCCCCCCCATCGCCCGCCCATAACGGCAACAGAAGCGGATGCGACGCCGGTCCATGCGGTAGCGGCCGACGATCACGCGCGTCCTTTTGAGGCGGCCACCGTCAAGCGCCCCGGCCTCCCGCGCACCGTGGCCTGATATCGCTCTAGCAGCTGGCGGGCGCAGCGCCGTTCCCAGGCCTGGCACAAAATCCCGCTCCCCGCTTCACCTGCTCCCACCACTCATTGAGGCGAGAGGGGCCGTAGACATCCCGCAGGGAGAGGCGCTCCTCCCCGGCAGGGGACAAGTAACGCGCCCAAATGGCCCTCAAGGGGGGGTCCGGCCCTGCTCCCACCCCTCCCGGATGGCAGCCCCCACAAGGTCCCCGCCCACAGCGGAGTGCCCGGGGGGCTGCGTGCACCCGCCGGCCTCTGAGGAAGGGCTGTGGAGTGGCGAGCGGTCTCTGTCGCCAAGGCACCCCCGCCACGTCCGGAGTGGGCGAGAGCGGGCGAGTCACGGGGGTCCGGGGCCCCGGCGGACGTCCTCTGAGGAAGAACTCAAGAGGACCAGCCCGTCCCCTGCTCCAAAACGTGTACCCCCCACGTCAAGGGGGAGACCCCAAACTCGCGGACCAGGAACGACCGTCTGGCTACCCCGCTGCTCCCCAACTGCCCCCAGCCAACTCCGCTGGCCACGAAAGCCCAGGAGCCTCCCGAGGATCAGGCCCCGTCTCAGCCTGGCCATCGCCTGCGCCCCCAGGCCCTGGCCGCGAAGCCCGCAGCCCTCGAAGGAACCAGAGCGCCCGGGCAGAAGAGAGAGAGGCCCCAGGAGTCCACGCCGCCTGCCCATCGGGCAGGGCCCCGCCGGCTGGGTAAATGGCTCCCGAGTAGTCCCATTGGGAAGCACACGAGAGGACGTAGAGCCCTCAGCAGCCGAGCGACCCTCCCACAGTCCACACCGGAGGGCAGCCCCCCAGCTCTCCCTGCATCGAGGGCTGAGAAGCAGCACCTCCAGAGAGAGGAGGCGGTCGGGCCACGACCCACCAACTAAAGAACCCCAGGGAGGGGGAAAAGAAGGGGGAAATCACGCCAAAGAATGCCGCAGTGGAGACAGGGGGCCCAACCTCGACCCCCCTGCTCCCAAGAGCCGTCCCCACGGGCCAAAAGGAAAGAAGGACCCCCAAAACCCAAAAGGAATGGAGAAAAATGAAAACAAACTCGGGAAAGCTATAAAGAATGAAAGGGCAGTTTGAAAACAAACTGGCCACCGCCAGGGAACAGGGAAGCTGCCAGGCAAACAAACACCCAAAAAAGCCCAGGGAAAGGAGCAGGACCACCCCCAGGCCTGGGCGGGTGCCCCACATCTTCCCACACGAGGGGCGCCCAAAAAATCCCGCCCCCCTCCGCTCCAACAGCCCCAAAAACCTGAGATTAAGGAGCTATTAAGCTGAGTCACTCCAAGACACAACTTCCTCCTCCACTTCTTGGGCTAGGCCTAGGCCTAGGGCTAGACAAAACCATTGAGTGCAAGACAATTTAGTTTGCACACTTGCACAACTGTCCATGAAACAGCATGCACATCCATGTGTCAAACGTCTGTGCACAATCTCCTTGACAAATGTTCACTTTTGGATATCTGCGTGGCAACTGTGAAAAAGACAGGGCTCATTAAAACACATACTGTATTCGCCTCTAATGAGACAGGGCTAAGGTATCGAATGAAACAGCGTGCACACAGATACGCACCAGTAATTTAAGTATATATTAGTTGCTTATCTGTCCTTGTCTACTTTTGCACTGACAAAAGGCTAATTTCTGAAACAGCTCAGATCTTATAGCAGAAGGGGTACAACCTAGTTGAATGTGGAATATGTTTTGAGATTCTTGCTTTGATCTCTATCTTACACTTTTGAATCAAAAGGGTTGAAAAAATATTATAGGTTCATGGAAAAGATGGACAACCTGGCAATGGAAACAAAAATGTAGGCATAGAAATGGAACGGAAACATTATTCTGAATTTGTTTCAGATATGTTGTTTTAAAAAAATGATTACTTTAAAATAAAATGTCCAGTTTAAAACATTTACATTTTGTTTTTAAAATTCAAAATAGAGCCTGTTAACTATTCAGTTGGGATGTTAAGAAATTTATAGTGGAATAATAAATTTAATTGGGTTTACATTGGGGATTAAATCAGATTAAACAGGTAATAAATCAGGGTTTCTATGATAATATATGCTGAATATATATGGAGGGAGGCTGAATTGGAAGAAGATGAGCCCAGCTTTAAAACTGGAAGAAGAAACTTCAGTAACGTGCACTATGCCATTGACGTGACTCTGATAGCTGAAAATGTAAATGATCTGCAAACTTCAGTAATGAAAGTCAAGGAGCACAGTGAAAAAAATAGGACTAAAATTAGCTATAACAAAGACCAAATTAATGACAACAGGTAGAACAACCAGCCTTAGAAATGACATTGAAGATTCTGAAGTGGTAAAGGAACTAGCAGTCAAGAAATACACCACAACTAGCACCTGGTGGAGTAGCCATGCAGGCTTTGGAAAGATGTTCTACTGCCAGGATGTATCTACAAAGATTAGAATCATGCCAGCCATGGTCTTCCCTGTGACTCTTTATGGAAATGAAAGTCGGACTTTGAAGAAGCCGGAGAGGAAGAGTATTGAGGCTTTGGAACTTTGGTGTTGGAGAAGACTCCTGAGAATACCATTGACAGCCAAGAAAACAACTCAGTGGATCATCAAAAAAGTCAACCCAGGGTTCTCACTCATGGCACAACTGACCAGGCTCAAACGATCCTACTTTGGACACATTATGCAAAGACTCAGCCTTCTGGAGAAGGCTCTCATGCTGGGAAAGTGGAAGGAAAGAGAAGAAGAGGACGACCAACAGCAAGGGGGATGGATTCAGTTACAGCAACAATGGGTGCACCGTTGAAAGGCCTGAAGGACCAGGTTGGGGACACATCATCCTAGAGAAGTCCTACATGATTACTAAGAGTCAACATTGACTTGATGGCATTGATTGTATCAATCAATCAATCATAAGCAAAGAAAAAGAAACCAACACAATATAAACCCTCATATTTGTAAACAAGTAGAAGGCAGAAGACTGTTTAAATATATTTTCCCCAAGCAATCTTCATAGTTTAGAGTTGGATCTACGGATACAACAGCAAGAGATAGGTAATGGTAGGTCCTGAGAAGGTACTGAATGTAGCACTTCAGACGGCAGGTGGAAGGTAACATTTCTGGGTGTTTTGAAGTGGTAACTAGCACTGGTGAAGCACTGATGGTGGAAGGCTGGCCTCCTTTGGCTCAGATGCAGCCCAAAGTCAAGGTGACAATGAGGGAAGGGCACCCTGATGACGCTCCCTAAGCTACTTGCCAGTTAACATCAACTCTTGGACTATATTTATTTCTATTTATTCAGGACTATTTTATATTGTATTTTAACTGATTTTAGCTTCTCTGTAAACTGCCCAGAGTCATTTTTTAACGAGATGGATGGTGACAAATTTGATAAACAAACAAACAAACAAATAAATAAATAAATGTAAAGGTCTTGTTTTTTAATGCCAAGTTTATCACTGGCAAAGCATCTGCTATTAGGGATTTCATCTTGAATGAAACGTCAGACATGGCTCATATTGCAGAGATCTGGCTGTTAATCCAACCTAATGCCATCTGCCAGATTACTGTACTCTGATGCAGCATGCCGGGCTGGTGGGTGGGGAAGTGTGGTTATCCTCTGTAGGAATTCCATTTCATTGACCAGAAGTTTCATCTGACCTTCTGCCAATGTTGAGGGTCTGCTACTGTGTGTGTTGGGGTTCTCCTCTTAAACTAGGTTGTTGTGGCAATGGACTACCCTAGATTTCCTCTTGAGAACTTCAGTGTCTGCTTTGAGACTGCCTGTCTGGAGGGATCAGAATTTCATTATAACCATGGTCCTATGCTTGCAACAGGAAACCCATTGGCTTGGTATTCTGTTTGGTTGGTCCTGGTCATTTGAAAGCAGAGGAGCTGCTTACAATTCCATTGTTATGGACAGATCACTCTGGACAGTTTTAAACCAGAGAGGGACCCATGGCTGCCATCTAGTAGTCCAACCTAAAGGCCAGTGAATCCAGATCATTTCTTAATGTGGGCAAGTAGAGGAATTTCTGGGTGAATGGATTTGAATGTGGGGTGGAGCCCTTCTCAAGACCCATTTGCAAACTTATTCCATGGCAATGGATATAGCTAAGAGGTCTCATTTCTCTGCTTCCATTGAGTCTGCCCAGAATAGGCCAGTGACGCTCTTCCATACTGTGCGACTTCTTTGCACCAAGATGTTGGATGAAGGCAGCTGGAATAGTTGGTAGTTCACTGTGACCAGTTCTCATTGGTTATTTATTCATAGGTTGGGCGTCTATCCTGCCTTTTCTCTGGGGGCTCAAGGTGGCATATATAGGGCTTCCTCCTCCCTTTCTATCCCCACAACAACCCTGTGAGGTCAGGGATGCTGAGAGAGGAAGAATAACTGGCCCAAAGTCCCCCAGGGAGCTTCTGTGGCTGAGGGTGGGCTTGCTCCTATACTTAGTCCAACACCTTCATCACTACACCATGTTGGCTTATTGTTCTTGCAAACAAGGTCATCTGCAAAATCATCTTCAATGCCAGTGTTGAGGAAGGTCATTGGAAGGTAACCATGGAAATGACTTGTCACATTCCTATGAATTTTTTTTCACCTTGCAGGTATGGAGGATGTGGACAGAATGGGTGGAAAGATTAAAGCCACTTCCTTCTTCAAGCCTGATTATTCAGCCAGGTCAGGACTGGCACCATAATTATGGGAGGTATTAATGTATCTTAGAATAAGAGATGTATAACTCTCTGCTTAACTCTGCTTAACTTTATTGAAAAAGCCCTTCATGGACCTGAAATATCTTTCTAATTATTGACCAGTCTTTAATCTTCCATTCCTGAGTAAAGCAACTGAGAAAACAGTAGCTTCCTAGCCCCAGATGTCCCTGGATGAAATAAGCTGTCTGGACTTATTTCATTTGGGGTTCCCCATGGATATGGTACTGAGCCTGTTCTGGTCCTCTTGGTAGATGGCCTACACTGGAAACTAATGGGGGGGAGTAGATTCCACTTGCTTTCCTGGATCTGTCAGCAGCCTTCAATACCAGGAATGATGAGATCCTTCTGAGCATCTGGCAGAATTGGGCCTTGGGGAAACCGTTTTGTAGGGGCCCTTCCTGTCAGGAAGTATCCCAAACGTGGGCTCTGGAGGACTCCTGCTTGATGCCCAGATCTCTGACCTAAAGTGTCTCTCAGGCCTCTCTCTTGTCCCCTGTGCTGTTTAAACACTACATGAAACCTCTAAGGCAGTGTTGTCCAAACTTGGCCACTTTAAGATGAGTGGACTTCAACTCCCAGAATTCTGGGAGTTGAAGTCCACTAATCTTAAAGTGGCCAAGTTTGGACAACACTGCTCTAAGGGAAATGTTTTGGATCTTGGGAGTGGAAGGTCATCAGTATGTTGAGGTCACCCAGCTCTATTGCGCCTTGCAGCCTGATTCCAAGGAACCCATTAGCATCCATGAATTTATTCTCTCTCTTCCAGCCCTTCCTCAGGTTTAAGTGACCCACTGAAATTTAATCCTGACCAGACAGAGGTGCTGTTGGTAAGAAGGAACAGCTTTGTAATTTTTGACCTTCAGCTCTCACTAATTTGCAGATGATATCTATGGCGAGGAGGGCATTTGCACAGCTACAGACAGGTGGGCCAACTGGGACTCTTCTGAAGAAGGTTAGAGTTAGCAACAATTATCCATGCCACGCATATATCATGTTCTCTACTGTTGCAACATGTTTTATGTGACACTGCCTTTGAAAAGTGTCCAGAAATTGATCAATTGGTGCAAAATGCAGCGCCCAAGCTTCTGACTGGTGCAATGTACAGGGGTCATATGACGCCTGAAAGATCTCCACGAATGCACTTATTGGGCACAACTTTAAATTGTTAAACCCCTAAACGAGTTATGACCTGACTCTCTGTCTCTTCCACTCTGAACTCTTGATGGTCTTCCAGAATCTTGACTAGGTGGGTCCACAGGTGAGGGGTGAAAAAGGTCAAGATGGCAGCCACAATCATGTGGTGGGTATCCCACCCTTTTCCACATCTGTCAAACTTGTTTCTATCTTGACTTTTTTCACCTACCCCTTGCGAACACCCTGAGCTTGACCATCTATTGCAGGGTTCCTCAACCTTGGCAACTTTAAGACGTGTGGACTTCAATTCCCAGAATTCCCCAGCCAGTTGAAGTCTTAAAGTTGCCAAGGTTGAGAAACCCTGATCTAGTGTGTGGCTCCCAATTGATGGGATACATTCCCAAGAAGACATGCGTGTCCTCCACTTCCCAGTATTTAGGAAAACAGTGAACAGCCATCTCTTTCATCAGCTTTTCATTAATAGCTGAATTGATATTTTATTGTAACGAGACTGGTTTTAAATTTGTCTTGATTTTAATTGCCTCGTTTGTATCCTCTGCTTTTTCATTTGTAATTTTAACTGCAACAAGCCACTTTGGGCACCAGATAGAGAGAAAGGAAGCATATATATTTCATAAGTATTCACAAATAAATAAATAAGCCCCAGAAGGGTAGGCCATGTGAAGCATCGTTCAGCAAAATCACCAGAGAATCTTCTGGAATTTTAAAGCAACATTTATTTTTACAAGGGAACTTTAATTTAGCGGGCTTTGGTGCAACAGACTAGAAGGGAACACTCAACATTCTTGTTGGAGTGACACAATTTTGTGTGATGATGCAATGATGCAAATGAGCCAAAAGATTAAAAGGATGCAATTTGCATCAGTTGCATAACGGTGTCCCCACAGACGATACACTGTCCAGTTTAAATGGACACTTGGGAATAACAGACACTACCCTCCCGCAATTGGTCTGTTAAACAGGTTTCATTTCACTTGAGATGTCAAGGCCAATTAAGCAGACTGTGATCCATCAACACTGTAGCAAGAAATGGCTTGTCTTTAAGGTGTCACAGTTTTGGATGGGAACATAGATCCTTATGAGCATTTTCTTTTAGACAGGCACAGTAAAAAGAAAATAACACCTTTCCCAAATGCAAACTGTCCCTTTCAACAGTAAGAAATGGTATAATTCATGTTATCTGTTCATTGCACGATTAGATCCACCTCTATGCTGGATTAAGACTGGGTTCACATGTTGCACAAAGCCTTCGTTTGTTTAACCATGGCTTATTGAATAAACCAACATTTTCTGAATTTGCCCAACATGCTCAACTATGGTTTACAAACAACAAAATCAGAATCTAAAGAACACACCAAATCAAACTGTGTGATTTAGCCTAGTGTATGACACCAGCCAAATTCTTGCTCAAAAGGTTTTTTTTTTCCTTATGCTTTATTTTTAAAATGACACTTTTTTCTTTTTGTAATTATAAACAGAGGAATTTCTGGGGACGGGTGGGGTATCTGGAACCTTAATGTTAAAAGAAATTGGTAAGGCAGCTGCACTGCATTTAATTTTCACTCACTCTTTGAAATCTGGAATCTCAAACGATCCATATTTTCTGGAGCGTGACCGCCTATGTTTAAATTAATAATTTATTAATAAATTAATAAAGGTCACCTTTCACTTAGCCACATCTGAATGATTTCCATTTTTAAACTTCCTGCTGACAAATTTCCCACTACGGTGGCCCCACGCTGGCTATCATTAATGTTCCATGGTTTGCACCCGAGTAGTAATTTTATCCGCACATTGCAGGGAGTTATTCCAACTTCAAAATCAGGAGACCAGGCAAAGGAATGTCTGTCACCAAAGATGCAGTCAAGTTATGGAAATGAGGTTTTTGCTGGTGTGGGTTTTGTGTGCTTATGAGTTGATCTGTGAGTTCCATTTCAAGGCTCTGCTTCCACAAACACGGAATGCCCCTTGTGCAAATGTTGCTGAGCTGTACAAGCTCGCTCACACGTGCGTGGGCCCTGATCTGTGGCTGGGAGAGGCAGCGGCCGATGTACAAGGCGACACAGAGGTTGCTATTGCTAAGAGATTGCAGCAAGAAAAAGGAGAGTAGCCTAGCTCAAAATGCCAACTTTAACTGTACTTGATGGAAGGTCACAGCAAACCTCCAGGAAGGGATTTGGGCTCTATCTCTTCAATGTAGGCGTTGTGGTTGTAGAACAGTCGAACAGCTACAAGGAAAAATGGTACGTGAGTTCTCTCTGTAACACAGAAAAGTTGGTGGGGGACTCGAAAAGTTTCCTTGAGTCTCACTGCTTCGGAAAGAAGTCCCTATTCCCCATGAAGTAAAAAATAAATATTTGGTTCCCCAAAGTGCTGCCCTCGTGGGCTTTTTTAAAGTGTGAGTGTTAGGCATAATTAGTGGGTGCCTGAGAATGGATTGAAACAGCTTCTGTGCACGTCTTTGTTTGAGGAGATGAAATCCCCCATTTTTGAGCTACACAACAATCCTTCAGTAGGAAAAGCTGCCCTGCATTACTGTCCTTCCAGTTAATTCTTCAGAAGGAAGGGCTATAACGGATCCCTCCTATCTGGAGAGGTATCAGCAGCTCTGCGTGACATTTGTCACCTCTGTCATCTGAATGACCTCATTCTCCACCAAAGTTTGTCCCCTTTCTCCATCAAGCTGCCTCATCCTCAGGTTTATGGATCCGTAAGTCTTTCGGGGGGCTCTGGAAGCTGGGAATGTCCTCCTCCTATAGAGCTCCCCTTTATACATGGACACCATCAAGAGCACAGAGAGGAGCATACCCCCCAAAGTCAACATGACCAAGCCAGCAATGATGCACTTGTCCAAATGGGAGCTCAGGTGGGCATAGTACAGCTCCAGTCTCTCCATCTCCCGGGCAGACACTGTGTCTGGGTCCACCCGGGCCTCGCGTGGAATGCTGTAAGCGACAATCACGAGCAAAATCCCACTTACCAAGAACACCAGGGCCAAAATGAAGCCATAGTCCACAGAGTTCCCAGTTGGGTCTGACAATGGGGCATCCTCTGACCTTGGGGAAAGGTCACCTGCAGGAGGTGCTGGGTGTTCCCTGGGGCTGCCTGGTCCTTTCTGGAAAGAGGTTTCCTCCTCCTCTTCCTCCCTCTGGTAAGAGGCATTCTCAACTCCTGCCCCAGGAGCTGTCTGTGGTACAGAAGGCCTTCCTCGTCTTGCTCTCTGGCTGAACGCCGGCTGATTCTCTAAGACTGTCAGTTCCAAGGGAATTGTGGACGCCATTGGAATGATGTCCCCTTGGTCATCCCCCTCAGTGCTTCACCTGCTGGTATATAAAAACAGACAAGCATCAAACTGATGGGAACTTGCACCTTAGTGTACATCTGTCACATGTGTGTCCTATTCTACCAGCTCTGTCGAGTCTTCCTAGATATGGAGACAGAAGTCATCCCTGAAAGAATGCAGCATTCAAACATCTGGAAATAAATTCTATCTTAGATTTATAGAGCTAGAAGGACCTTATGTGTTATCAGAGTCAATCAGTGTAATAGGTTACTGCATGGAGGGGTTTCTTCCCCTTCACTGGAAGTTTTCAAACAGAAACTTGGGGATGGGGTAGTGAATCCTGCAATGTGCAGGGGATTGGACTTGACAACCTCTTGGGTCTCTTCCAACTCTATGATTCCATAATCATAGAGTTTAGAACCTTGTCCAGTAGAGATGTCAGACTAGAAGCTCCTTAGTTTTCTGAGTTCTCCTTCTTCCCCTCTTTGATGCTGGGGATGACACTTGCTCTCCTCCAATCTTCTGTGATCTCTGCAGTCCTCTAGGAGTTCTCAGAAATGACCAAGAATTGTTCTGTCACCACTGCTAGGGCCTTCAGTACTCTGTCCTGCAATCCATCAGGCCCTGGAGACTTGAATTCATTTAAATTAACTAGCTTCTCTCTTACCTTCTCCTTGCCTATCCTAAACTGCAGTTCTCTCTTTCCCCAAGGGGATAATGATGACCAGTTAAGGCTCCATTTTCCTTCTGAGAGAAGACAGATGAACAGTCGAAGTTAAGGAGTTCTGCCTTCTCCTCAGCACCTACTACTGCTTTGCTACTTTCACCTTGCAATGGATCTACACTCTTTTTGACTTTCCTTTATTTCTAACATACCTAAAGACCTTTTGTTATTATTGTTGTTATTATTTTTGCTATCTCTCACAAGCCTCAGCTCCTTTCGAGATTTAGCATTTCTAGCAGAGTTTCTACAGTTTCTGGAGATGCTCTTGTATTCTTCTTTGATTACGTTCTTCTCCTTCCCTTTCCTATTCAATGTCCCTTTTTTTCTTCAGTACTTGGGAGAGCTCTACATGTATCCACACTAACCTCTTAAGGTTTTTCCCATTTTTCCTTCTTGCAGGGATTGTTTGCGATTGTGACTTCACTATCTCATTGTGCAGAAGTTCCCATCCTTCCTGGACACTTTTCCCCTTCAGGATTTCAAGCCATTGGATTTGACCTACCTTCCCTCAGAGTTCATCATAATCCATTTTTCTGAAGTTCAATAGGGCAGGTCTGACTCTTCTCAGTTCCTCTGCCCCTGAATATCACAGATTCAAGGAAACATAATCACTTCTTTTCAAGGTGCCAGTCAGCTTCACTTCTTCAATCAGTTCCTCTCTGTTAGTGAGGATTAAGTCCAGGATAGCAGAATCTTTTGTTCTTTCTTCCATGTTTTCACAAATGAAGTTGTCAGCAAGAAAGGACAAGAATTTGTTGGACCTCTGATTCTTGGTACAGCTAAATTCCCAACTGATGTCAGGATAATTGAAATCCCCCATTTTGTTCATCCCTCTCATTATCATTTGTCTTCTCCACAGTGTCCAAATTCCTTCATTGCATGTAGGACCTGCTTTCATACCCTGGGCCATTTGTCTTGCTTTTGGAGACTCGGCTCTGCCAAGTATCCATCCTTCTTAAAGAGGGCCCAGACTGAACATGGAGCTCCAGATAATGTCAACCCATTTCAACACGAGCCAGAACAATTTTGATTTTTCCTACCTTGGAAACTATGGTCCTATTAATTAGAGAGGCTCAGATGTACAACCAATGGATCAACATTCAGACTAGGAAGGTAAGCAGGGTCAAACCAGGTTAGCACTCAAATGGGAGACCACCAGAAATTTTCAGGCTGCAGGCTAGACTGGAAAGTAAAAAAAAAAAAACCAGAAAGAAGCCGTATTGCTACCAAGAAAACTACGTGGATGTGTTCACGTCATCAGAAGTTGAGCTAGTCTCAACTGGGGCCTTACTTCCAGTTGAGTCTAGCAATATCTAACCAGCCATGGCTGAATCTTGGAAAAGCTAAGCAGGGTTGGGCCTATTTAGATGGGAGGCAACAAGGAGTCCTAGGCCAAAAGTTGGGGGAAAAAATCTCCAAAGAATATTTTTAACCCTTCTACTTGCCCCCCTTTTCCCCCCTTAATTTTATGGCACCTTCCTTTGCTCTCTCACGCCAGTACAACCTTGGCATTCCTGCAGCCTAGATAAAGCGAAGCCATCTGCACTAACCATTATACACATCTTGGCATTCCCCCCCCCCATGCAATTATGGCAGAACTGAGCAAGCTAACAGTTACAATTAATCAAGGCACTTAATTGCGAGGTTCTGACATTCTGCTCCTCCAGGAAAGATGGATAAGCAACATGAGGAATCAAATCTGTAATAAGAACAAAAGGGAAATGAGAAAAAGATACATTGTCACATCCCGACACATTATAAATAAATAAATAAATAAAAACACAGTTGCTTCACTTTTTCTGGAAACTTTCTATAAAACTTTGCAACGAGTTTAGGAGCTTTTAAATGCTGTTCATCCACCCACTCATGAAATGATTTGGGAAAATGTTTCCATTGCACTAAGAATGGTAGTTTTCCTTTTCGTCTACGAGACTCTAAAATTTCTTGGGCTTCAAAACGCTGCTCTTCCTCAATAACAATGGGTGCTGGCACTGAGGGAGATAGACGCCATCTAGTGGATTCTTTAAAGGGTTTTAACAGATTACGATGAAACATAGGGTGGAATTTTCTGTAAGTTTTAGGCAAAGTCAGTCTGAATGACAAAGGTCCAATCACTTTCTCTGTAGGGAAAGGTCCAATAGATTTAGGTCCCAGTTTTTTACAAGGTTGAGTTGTTTTTAAATGCTTTGTAGAAAGCGACACTTTATCCCCCACTTTCCAGGGTTTTTCTGGCAATCGCTTACGGTCAGCATACTTTTTATATTCTTTTCGCACCTCCTGCAGCGCCACCTTAATGATTGGCCATAACATAGTCATTTGCTTAATCCAATCATCTATCGACCGTTCTGGGGAATCTTTCAACGGAAGCTCCGGGATCGGCACAAAGTCCTGCCCTATGGCTATTTTAAACGGTGTGTATCCGGTGTTTTGATGTGCGGTGTTATTATAAGCCACCTCTGCAAAGGGCAAACGTTCTGCCCAGTCATCTTGTTGTTAATTAGTAAAGCATCTTAAATATTGTTCCAATGCGGAGTTAAGTTGTTCTGAAGATCCGTCCATCTCCGGATGGTGTGAGGAGCTCAGCGCCTGAGTGGATCCAATTAATTTCAAAAACTCCTGCCAAAACTTAGAAGTAAACTGGACCCCGCGATCGCTGAACACTCTTTCAGGGGTACCGTGGAGATGGTATATGTGCTGTATAAATATCTTGGCCAGACGTTTGGCCATTGGGATTGAGGTACAAGGAATAAAATGTGCCTGCTTGGAAAATAAATCAATGACCACCCAAATAACAGTCTGATTGATTGTGGCTTTGAGGCAATTCCACAATGAAGTCCATAGCTATTTGCTTCCAGGGCTTGTTAGGAGTTGCCACTGGTTGCAACAGTCCCATGGGTTTACCCCCTTTTTTCTTGGACATGGCACATGTAGGACATGAGTTGACATAATCCATAATGTCTTTCCTCATGGATGGCCACCAGAATTGCCTGCAAAGGAGGTGTAAAGTTTTAACAAAGCCAAAATGCCCAGCAGTTTTGGCGTCATGTCCTTTCATTAGAACTTGCTTCCGAAGTGATTCAGGCACATATAGCTTGTCTCCACACCACCACGCTCCCTTTTCTTCAGTTAAGGAGTTTCTATTGTTTATAAACCATGCATCACCTTTGAGGGCTTCATTGAATCGATTCAACAGTTCATTATTGGGCAACACTCGTGGTTTTTTGCTTTGTGCTCTAGTGACAGCCACTAGACCCTCCTGGCTTCCAGGAATAACAGGAGCCACCACTTGTTCCCTTTTGCTGTTAAGTTGAGGCGATCTGGAAAGGGCATCTGCCAGGAAATTTTTTCCCCCAGGGATGTACTTCAACTCAAATTTGAATCTGCAAAAAATTGAGCCCACCGAACCTGCTTAGGGGAAAGGTTTCTTGGTGCGGTTAGTGCTTCCAGATTTTTGTGATCAGTCCAGACTTCAAAAGGATGGCATGCCCCTTCTAACAGATGGCGCCAAGTGAGCAGCACCCAACGGACTGCGAACACCTCCTTTTTCCAAACTACCCAGCACCGTTCTGTGTCTGTGAACTTTCGGGAGATGTACGCACATGGCTGTAGGCAACCCCCTTCCAGTTTCTGTAGCAGCACCGCACCAACAGCTACATCTGAGGCGTCAGCTTGGATTACAAAGGGAATGTCCGATTAATTAATTGCATAAACACCCCAGAGGCACCCAATAACCTGAACGGCATGACTGGGTACTGATAACATCCCAAGTGGCAACTGAAAGCAGTTTTCCACTCATCCCCCTCCCGGATGCGTACACGGAAATAAGCGTCTCTGAAGTCCAGTTTCATGAAAATTTTCTCCTTCGACAATTGTGCAAGCAAGTCCTTCATTAAGGGCAGAGGGTACTTATTTTCTTTACAGATTGCACTCAACCCCCTATAGTCAGTGCATAGCTGCAATGTTCCATCCTTCTTTTCTCTGAAGAGAACGATTGCCGCCATTTGCGATTTGGCGGGCTGTATAAACCCCGTAGCCAAGTTTTTGTCCAAAAATCCCCTCAGAGTCTCCAACTCATGGGGAGTTATGGAATATGTCTTCCGTTTGGGAAATTTTGCCCCCGGTTCGATTTCTATAGCATGGTCAGTGTCTCTATGGGGGGGGGGGGGGTAGCTGATCCGACTCCACCTGACTGAATACTTCTGCCAAGTCGCAGTATTGTTTTGGAATCACAGGCTCAGGAGAGGGTTGTTTGTTTTCCATGCCCACTGCTGCTAATATTCCTTCAGCAGCCCCCTTTTCTGGCCCCGGATAAATGCCATCTTCAAAAACAATCCTGTCCGTTCCCCAGTCCACCTGTGGCTTCCAACGTCTAAGCCACAAAGCTCCCAAAATCAGGGGACGGCCAGCTATGGGGGCAACAGGGCATTTTATTTTCTCATGATGGGTCCCAAGCCTAAGCTCAAACTCCTCAGTACAGTAGTGCACCGCCCCTCCACCTGCTCTGACCCATCTAATTGGCTAAACACCACTGGAACTCTTAACTTCCACACTCACAGTCCCAGTCCATTCACAAGTATGGGGCTAATTAAGCTATGGGAACATCCTGAGTCTATTAAAGCAGTCAGATGGGCGTTGCAGGTCATTCTTAAAGCCTGGATTTTCACCCCCACAGTCAGGACACTCACCCCATCATCCTCGTCATCAGTTTCCAGTTCCTCCTCTGCATGCTGCTGCTCTCCCACCTGAGCCCTGGCGTGCTTTAGGGCAGGTGGCTGGCGTTTCCCGCCAGCTGCTCTTCCTCCTCCGATGAGCTGTCATTGAAAATCACCAGATCAGAGAATTCCTCATTCACTCCCGGTGCTGCCAAGCCTCCCTTTTTCGGTCCTGGACCCATGGTCGACCATTTAAGTGTTTTCGGAGGGGCAGCCAAGCATGCAGCTCTGGGTTTAGGGCAGGTTGCCACAAAATGCCCTGGGTCCCCACACTTGAAACAGGTTCGCTCCCTAGGACGCCTTTCAGGGATGGCGGGTCTTGGTTTGGCCAATGGTTTTCGGGGGCCCAGCAGTGGGGTGCTCACCGTTTTCTTGAACTCCAGGTCTGCAGCCAGCCAGTCAGCCTCAGCTAAGAAGATCCAGCCCTTGAGGGTTGGTGGGTTTCCTTGGGAGTAAACCAGTTGCCAGATGTCCCAAACACTTGAATTGCTCAGGCCAATCACGAAGCTTACCGACCAAGCTTCAGAATTCCAGAGCATAGTCAACCACACTGCGGGTCCCCTGCTTGAGGTTATGTAGTGCCAATCGGGCTTTCGTTATGGCCCCAGGGTCTTCAAACCTCCTTCACAGAGCCCTCATAAATCTCAGAAGGTTGTTGAGCTCGGGCACTCGGGCTTCATGCATCTCTATGAGCCAATCTGATGCACGTCCCACCAGCACCCTGGAGACATAGGACACCCACTGCGTATCATTGGCAAAGAAGTGGCCACAGTTTTCCATGCAGATATTCACATTAGCCAGGAAACTGGATAGCTCCTGCAGGTCCCCATTGTAGGTCCTCATCAAGCCCCATTCCTTCAACGCCTCCACCCAGGTGGCGGCCGGCCATGCCACTATGGGCTGAGCCGGCAGCACTGCCTGTGATGGCACTGCTGGCGGGGCTGGGGGTTGTGGGTGAGGGGGTGGTCCAGCCAGAACACGCAGAGTATCCTCGACATCTTCCATCACGTTTCCCCCCACTAGGTCTGGGTCCCTCACACCCAAGGACCTCTGGACCATTTCTCCAATCCCTCTCAGCTCTCCCCTCATGGTGATGATATCTGCTTGCAGCATACCCACGGTACCCTCTGGGAAACCAATCCTCGTGGAGTCCGCTCGCCCCGCTGCCAGGGACCAGTGCTCCTTGGGTTCAATGCTCAGGAACAAGGCTTCGCCATAGTCTTCAGGCATCCTCCATGCCTGCGCTTTCCTCCTTTCCTTATCCCCCCTTAAGGTTAGGCGAGACAGGGGTCTGGAAAGTCCTTCCAAATCCTCTTCCATGCCACTGACTGCTCCAAGTTTGGTAATCTCCTCCTCCATCCTGGTAGTGTTCACAGGCACCAGGCTTGGGGTCTCCATGATCAGAAAATCCCTCAGTGGAAACTCCAGGGTTTAGGCAGTTTCAGCAAACCCTAAAGTACTGCAGACTTTAATCCCAACGAAACAGAAACATTCTCCAGAGACTCAGCCAGTCCAAAAGAAAGTCAGTTTATTGAAGGTTAACATACAGTCCTTAGCAATGAAATTGCTGAAACTGAAAAGCCCACACAAAGCAACGCATTCTTAACCCTTCTATTTGCCCCCCTTTTCCCCCCTTAATTTTCTGATGCCTTCCTTTGCTCTCTCATGCCGGTACGACCTTGGCATTCCTGCAGCCTAGATAAAGCGAAGATAAAGATAATCTGCACTAACCGTTATACACCTTCTTGGCATTCCACCCCCCCCCCCCCATGCAATTATGGCAGAACTGAACAAGCTAGCAGTTACAATTAATCAAGGCACTTAATTGTGAAGTTCTGACACAATAGCCATCTACTTCCATACTGATGCCTAGAATATCATATGCAACACCATGAAGTCCCTAGGAATCCAATTCCATTTAAAGGTATCTACTTTCTAAAATCTGGAGGGCTTTTGCCAGTCCTACAACACTGATTACTTTTTCTAAATAAATGGCCTTCAGAGTGGTTGGACTTCATTTCCATCAGCCCCTCCCTAGGAGTATGACTGGATGACAGTGATGGAAACCGAAGTCCAGCTGAAGTACCAGCATGAGGAATTTTCCCATAAATCTCCTCCTTCTTCATTTGGTCAAATCCCACAATGTTTGCCTTCATCCCACACAGAGTCTAGATCTCAATACTCTCGACTAACTCTCCCAAATGTGCTCTGTGTTGTTTCTTCCATCCCTTCCCTTGTTCATCTGCAGATCCCAACTGGCCTTTTTCCTCCCTGGGATAGTTTTTAAAGTACACAGCCATGATGTTGACTGTTCAATGTCTGCTTTTGTATCCTGGCTTTTTTGGAGCACCTTCAGAGGAAAGAATGATCTTGTACGTTGATTTACTTGGATTAATTTATTACTTATTTCACCAAACTGCCCCAGTCCTAGACTCTGGGTGGCTCACAGCAAGCAGCACAAAGCTAAACCTGAGAGTATAAGAACCATAAAAATCAACATTCTTACCTTAAAAATAAATATGTGCTCCTGGTAAACAATTAGTAGGAAGGGGAGCTATTTTAGTCTATGGTAGCCAAAAATCAGGACTCTTGGTAGCATCTCTTCTGACTAATAAATTTTATGAAGGTGTAAACTTTCATGAAAAACATATGCCTTTTAATAAAATCCATTAGTCAGGAGAGGGGCTATCAGACACTTGGATTTCAGACACAAAATCAAAACCCATCCTAACAACTCCATTCCATAAGACCAATAAAGAGGATAGGATTCACCCTTTTCTGAAATGCTATCAAGGAGGAAAGCAGTTTGACTTGTGGGAAAGACTGTTCCATAAGGTTGGGGCAGCCATAGAAAAAGCCTGTTTCAAGGATTTCGTCTGGTGGGGAGGGAATCAAAATAAAGCCCCAGGTAGAACGGGGGGTGGGTGGGTGGGCACCCTGGTTGGAGAAGACGGTCCTGTAGATAACAAGGACCTGAGCAAATATGCTTGGTTGCACAGGATTCCTGTCGGTGGACTGGCCACTCCATCCTTGGTGTCCAAGTTAGCAAGCCACCATTATCCATGTCACCTAGGGAGTCTACTCATAATGGGAGAAAGCAGAGAAGCAAAATAGGATGAAGGAAACAGCTGAGTAAACATGTCTTAAGAGGTGACACCGTCATATAAAGGTCAGCTGAAAAGCTGATGCACACACATACATCCTGCATGATAAAAACTACCATCTCCCAAAATGTAGTCAAGAAAATATCCTGAGTGCACAGAAGTGAACTGTGGCTGTGCACAAAAATAGACAGGGTCTGCGTTCACAAAACAAGCTTAACCTGGCTACTGAAGGAATCTGTTTTTCTGGGGCCACAACAGAAGTGGAACCCTGCATGTCACCAACAGCCTGGGTTTACCTAGCGCACTCCACGTGGTTACTGAATCAATCAATGTTCTTGCTTTGCACCAAATTCGGAACCTTGAATTATCCAAACTAGCTATGCCATAAAACACCTGAGACCAAGGCTAACTAAGACCGGGAAGGCTATCACTAAGTGCTTAACTGGCCTGGCGAAGTGGAGACTGCAGATGTGGCCAGGGGCCCAGAGAAAGCCCCACAAATACTTAGAGGGAGTTTGAAATTAATCACTAATAAATCTGCCATCAATGCAGGGACTGTGTCTCCCTTCCCCTCCCATGGTGCCCTCCCAGAATCATGTATGGATCAACTAACCTAGGATTAGCTGCCAAATCTAGGGAAGGAATCAGGTCAGCTCCTTGCTTTGGCTTGGGCTGAACCAGGCTTACTTGGTTGACGAATCTTGCTAAACTGTCAAAAAAACTAGCCCTTACCTAGCCTATTGTGTGCACGCAGCTCCTCTGGGCTCGGTATTTTCCGAGTCTGGTGCAGATGACAGCCCTACCTGCTTTTGGACCAGCTCACCCCCTTTCTCCCACCTGCCCACTGGGGCCCCCCACTGGCTGGGTCTTTCCTCCGGGTCTCCTTAACTCTGCAGCCGCAGAGCAAGGCAGGCCCTGGGAAGCCCCGACGGCCGCTTCTGAGCCACAGCAGCAGCTGGGAAGGCGTGTCGGAGGAGCAGTCCAAAGGAAAAGCTTTGAAAAGGACGCGGTTTTCCCATGGGCTGGGTAGGCGGGGAGGGGGGGTGAAGTGGGAGGGGGTCTTCACCGGCAGCCAAGAGCAACGACGCCGTTCCCCTTCTCCGCAGTGAAGCTGTTCCGGCCGGCAGAGGAGGTGTTCCTGGTGTAGCCCCCCCTCCGCCCACAGGCACAGCCTAGCCCCCTCCAGATGGACAGTGCTGGCTGGGAATGATGGGAGATATAGTCCCACCCTCTGCAGAACTCTGGTTCCAGCCCGGCCTGTCTTCCCCATCCCCGTCCTGGGTTCTGCTGATCGGGAGGGTCGCCTCTCCAGCGCGCAGGCTGCGTTCCTACGTGCCCCCAAGAAGGTTTCCTCTCCCCGCCCCAAGAACGGCAGATCGGCCGGGGTCGCGCTCTCCTCCTCGCCACTGCCCTCCTCCGCCCCCGGCTCCGTCCTACCTGTCCTTGCCCGGCCCGCCTGCCCACCTGCCTTGGGGCGCATGCTGCCTGGCCGGGCTCCTCCAGCCGGGGCTCCTCCCCGCCCGGGCTCCTGTCGGCGCGCCACCATGGAGGCGGCGGTCTCGCGGGCGGCTCCTGCCGGGGTCGAGGCAGAGCTGGGCAGCGGGAGGCGGGCGGGCGCTTCGGAAGGGGGCGAGGCGGGGCGAGGCGAGGCGAGGCTCACCGCAATCCCCGCGGCGTCCCCGGCGGCGGGCGGCGGCACTGCGGCCAGGCAGCCCCTCCGCGCAAGGCGTGGCGGGCGGGCGGGCGGCGGGCCGGCGGTCGCTGTCCTTTCAGCACCACGGCGCGCGTCGCCCGCCCCTCAAGCCGCCCCGCGCAGCGGCTTCTCTGCCCCTCGGCAAGGCGGCCTCTCCCGAAGAAGCGGGTCCGCCCCCCCCCCCGCCCGCCTGTTTTCCCCCTCCCTCCCTCCCTCCCCGCTCTGCTCTCCCAGTCCTGCGTCAGGAGCGCCGGGGAGAGAAAAAGGGCCGCGGGCGGCCGCTGGGAAGAACCGCCGAAGCACCTGCTGCTCCAGCAGAAGCAGCGCCCCCCCCCCGCCCCCAGGGGACTCTTCCTGGAAGGGAGGGGGAGGCAGGAGTTGCCTGTTGCGGCGTCCCCAGCCTTCCGGGAGTCGCCTGGGCGGGAGGGAGGGAGGGAGGGGGCACCCCTTACCTCCGCCAGGGTGACGGTTGCTGCAGGCAAAGGCGGACCGCCTCCGCCCCCAGCGCCGTCCCCACTCCCCACCCCGTGCAGAAGGAAGAGGTTGGAAGGCGCCCCCACCCCCAGCTACCGCCCGGCTCGAGGCCAGCCTGAAACGGAGGCAGGAAGGCAGGAAAGTCCCCGGAGGGTCCGTGGTCATAATAACCCGAGGCTGACAAGTAGGGGCTGGCGGTGGGCAGTGGGGGGTTGAGTCTGACAATTGCCGGGCCTCCTTAGATGCGAGATGGCGGGGGAGGGGGCGGGGACGGGGACGGGGACGGCCGCTGCAGCCGCGGTTCGGAGCGCAACCTCTCCCCCGGGACGTCACAGCACCGAGGCTTGCTTTCCTTGTAACGGTGTTCACACCAGACACAGGACCTCCTTGCTGAATTAACCATTTCCTGGGCTTCCATCATACGCTGAAGAATAAGCTGGCCAGATGAAGTGATTTCACACCACACGCTGAGCCACAGGAAAGCCTGACCAAAGTTAGTGAGCTTCGCATCCTTTGAGAATGCAGTCGCCTGGTCTTTTCCTGACCTGGACGTTGGGATTAGCAGACCACCCTTCAGTCGGTTGCCAAGGTCCCGGCATTCAGAAGAGATCTCAATGCAAGAATTATTCAGGACACTTAGAAGCCGGCAGTGGGGGGGGGGGGGGGGGGGGGGGAGAGAACGGGGGACAGAAGAGAGAGAGGAGAGTAACTAAGTTCTTCTGGCACAACAAAGCCTTTAGAATGGGTATCAGGCTGGCACCTTCTGGGAAGATAGCACTCTAGACATGCACCAGGACTAGTGTTTATCAGTGGGGTAGACACCTATGTCTGTCTAGCCAGCTTTTTGGCTCTGCACACCACCTAGGGGCATTTGTGAGGAGGGGAGGTTAAAAAAAAATCAAGATGTCAATTGTCACACAGTTAAAACCCTGCTTCTTTTTTTTTTTAACCTGTGACAATGTGTCACACGTGTGAAAAGGGGACAAGGCTTTGACAGCATGGTCGTGACTGCTATGTGGACTATTTCTGATACCCATCTCCCATGGATGCTTTTTCCACCACTGTTAAATGTGGGGCTGCAGAGAATCACAAAGGCCTCCATGAAAGATGGGCTGATGTGCACCCAGGTCAACTGAGAAATCTCTGGGGGATTTGCAGTGGATCAGCATCATCTGAACCATAAGAACAAAACATCCTGTTTTCCCTGTAGCCCTCAGTCTGATTCCATTTGTTTAGATATCCTTGCTGGGAATTTTGGGAGATGATGCCCAAGACATCTGGAGAAGACCATGTTGGGGAAGGTGGTCCCAAATTATATTGCAGAAATGAATAAATGAGCTTGCCTTTTCCACACAGCTACTGGCTTCAAAAGCATTTTCACCCAACTGTTTTCTCTTTCTCCCCTTGCACTGTTGGCCAAGCTTCTTCCTTGATCTGCCTTTCCCACTTAGGGTTTCTACAGTGAAGAAAAAGGTGTTGTTTTTTCAAAGGCAATGCCCAGAATGTCTCAAAAGCGTGATGGTGCCTTCCCTTCAGATGGAAAGGAGAAATCCCAGGAGGGAAGAGAAAGTGGCTACACCATCAGTGAGGAACTGTCAGCTCAGAGCTACAGAGAAAAGACCGCAGAACTGTTATCCCAGGACTTTCACTGCAATGGGACAGATGGACTTCTGAGCTTAATCCACTCAGTATACTAAGACTGATGGAGGCCACATGGCTTTGTCAAGCTTACAGAATCGTAACGTTGGAAGGGATATTGGAGGTCACGTAGTCCAATCTGCTGAGTTTAGTGTGGGAACCACTAGAACATCTCCAAGGGGTGACCAACCAGCCTCTGTCTGAAGACATCTGGCAAAGGAAATCTGACCACTTTATGCGGTGGCCTGGCTGACAGCTTGTAGACTCAGGAAGTTCCTCCTGAAGTAGAGCTTCAATTTCCTTCCTTGTAATTTTAACCCACTGGCTGGGCACAACTCTAAATGCCCGTCTTTTACACCAGCCTTTGACTGGTGGATATGAAGTTTCTAATAAAAGACAAAATTACGTTGAAAACTAAAGTCCATGCAATCTTGTATGTTTCAAAGGGATAAGCCCCTCAGTTTTAAATGAAGGGTTCCATAAGATGAATTTTTTTTTCGTCCTGTGTTGACAATTTTTTTAAGTAGAGGGACTGTGATTGGAATAAATGGGGGCAGGGATAAAGGATCCATTTGCCAAGATCTGCCAGATTGTGCTGTTGATCTTACTTCCAATCTTGCACGGATTTAATTCACAACAACCCATTTAGCTTACTAGGACTTGCCTCTAAGTTCACAAGTATGCAAAGGTTACACCCACGCAACAACTTAATTCTTTTACTGAATTAATTCAATTTCTGCATTCTCACAAGACACTGAATTAAACATTTACCAAACAACCTGGGTTTGTGGAACATAATGACGCACAGCAAAGGCCTTACACCAAGGTGCAAACTGACCTAGCTTAACATGTTATGCAGGGGTCTTTAAAAGACATGGTTGTGTTTTGTGTGAACCCAATCAATAAATCAGAAAACTGCTCTACCAAATCACTCCCAATATTTTGACTATGTGTACTTGGCATGTCCTTCCATTCATTTCAATGGCTCTTTTGTAGCAGAAATTTATATTAGATAGTGTTTGTATCTGCTTAGGGTGGCAATATGTGGGGTCTGATTTTTTCTTCTTCTTAGTTTCTAATTTTGGTTTTCAGCCAAATCAGTTGCTATCTATAGGTTTCACTGGATGTTTGAGGGGAGGTGACCCTCATGGGCTTTTACTGAGGATGCGGGCTGTATAAACCCCAAGATCCTCCAGAAAATGATTTCCCTGTCCCCCTTCAGTAGATTCTCGGCAGTGCCACTGGGGCTGCATCATTGTCTGAAAGCACCATCTGAATCTGCTATTATAAACAATTAAAGCATCATTTTAGAAAGCAATCACAGAACATGGAAAACAAGGGTCCTGTCAAGAAAGGAAAAGGTCCATATGTAGGGTGTCAGCATCTGTCAGAGGCACAGGTCCAATTTCTCATTGTCCCTAGAAGCAGGGTGAGAGATTGTGGGGAGGCATGGAAAGGAATGAATGAAGGAGCAGACATTTTAAAAAATCAAGAGATAGAAGAGGAGTCCATCAGTAGCTTATCTCATAAATGGCAATTCAGCCCAGGTGGCAAGAAACCTGTGAAGAAGCATTGCAGATCGTTCAGAGGCTCCACCTGAAAGAACTCACCATAAATGAGAGTGGGCTGTTCCTCTTATGCATAGTTTCCAAGATTCTGTATTTATCCCAGACAACAACTGAAGATGTCTTATTGAAGTCCATGTAGTTCCTGCTTCCTTGCTTGCCCACCTGTGTTGGCTTGACATACTATACCAAAAACCTATAACATATTATGATAGGGTTTGATCCTGGAATCTTCTGCATGCAAAGAATGTCCTCTCCTACTGAAACATGGGCAGTTGAGTGAATAGAAGAAATTATTGGATACTTTCCTGTTTCCTGAAAGGTTCAGACAATCCTGAGAAGGATTCTTAATCAGATATGTCATAGGTCATCCATTTCAAGGAGAGTCCTAACATCCTTTCCATACCCTGCCAGGCTATAGCATTTCCTTCAACCTGAGGACAACCATCCCACATGGATCCTCCTGTCCATTCACCTAGCCAAAATAGGAGACTATGAAATAGTCATGGGCCCTTCAGACATGCTATCAGCATCTAGCAGGCATGGGACTACTCAGCTGGTCTCCTAGCTGCTATTCTTTGCTAGAACAACATCTCTCTTCATGAGAGAAGGTAGGAAACAGCAAGAGCTGTTGTGTGCTGTCCAGGGTTCTGAAAGCTGTTGCGTTGTCATGACCCCAATCTCTTTTGACTCCACTGCATCTGGTTTGACATATGATATGGAATGCAACCTCCAGAGTCCAATTCCTCCAGGCTCATAGCCAAGACCGGAAAGCTAGAGCATAGCTTGACAGGTAAAATATAATTGTAATTACAGCCATTACTGGGAGGGCAACCAGCCAGTCTCTAACCTTCAGTGTTTCCTAGGGAAAAATAGTTTTTGCAAAACCTTTCTGTTCTTCACTTCACTTTCCTGTATTTCAGTGCTTCAGGGATTATTCTTGGCCCACTATACTAGAAACTATTTTTTTAAAAAATCAAGGGGCAAGGTGCTCAACAGGTGTTATCAAGTAAAAGGGAAGATTTATTTTGCTATTCTAGCTTATCATGGAGCAGCAGTTTACTACCAATAGCAGCCTTGGATCCAACTATTCTGCCAGCAGCTTGGGAAATAAGGGATCTGCCACCTGACTGTTCTCTCCTCCTGATCCTAGAGGCCTTTGAAGAGAGAGCTGGAGTAATTAGCCCTGGTCTGGGACAGTGGCCAGCTGCCTGTGGCAAGGCCAACCCCCACGGGATTGACTCTCAAAGGAGAGTTCCAAAGGAAATCGCCCCTAGAGGAGTCACTTTTTAAGGGTTCTTTGTGTGTGTGCATTGCCTGGGGAGTTATAATATAATGAAGAGATGTAAGAGGTCGGGGAGGAGCCAGTCAAGGTAATTATGGGTAGAGGGAATTATGGTGCTCAGGAAGTAACATCTTGAGTAAGAAGGAAACTATTTTGTGCCTGCCCCCTCTCTAGGTCACTTCCTCATCCAGATGGGCTCTGGTAGCCATAACGACTCATCATCTGAATTGCAGGTGCTGTTGGTGAATGCCAAGTCTATGAATGATAAGATCTCTTTCGTTTATGCTTTGTTTGTGGAGGAGGGGGCCACCTGACATGTAGAAGTGAGACTGGGGTTGGAGAGGAGGGGCTGTTAATCTATCCCAGTTATGGCCCTTGGGGAGGGGAGTAGCTGTAACCTATAGGGCTTCTCTTTCTGGGTCAAGGCTCCCTGTCTATCAACCCATCTTGATCATTTGTACCTTGTGCTAGGCGCTTTGGACAGATTGAGAATTTTGATGGTGTACCATCCACCCTGCTGGCTACCTGAGCTGACAAGAGTAATCTCAGACTTGGTGTCGAGGACTCTTAGAACGTTAGTTCTGGAAGACTTCAGCATCCATGCTGGGACTGCCTTGGTTGGGACTGCCCAAGGTTTCAGGGTTTCCATGACAACCAGGGGCCAATCTCAACTTGTTCATGGACCACATTAGAGGTCACTATCTGGATTTGTTTTTTCTATTGGGTGGTTGGATGGATGATGGTTTAATCCTTTGTCGTGATTTGACTGCTTCCATAGTTAGGCTTACAGCAACCCTTTCTCCCTTCAGGGGTAGGGGATCTATTAGAATGACCTCTCCAAGAAACTAATACATTCTAATGCATTCCAGAGGATTCTGGGAGATTTTCTGGCTGGAATAGCTGGCTCTCCTGTTGAAGATTTTAGTAGCCTTGTGAGATACAGAGATGACCAGGGAAGTTGACATGATTGCTTCTGAGTGTTCTCTCTCTTGGTGCAGAGCTCATCCAGACCTTGGTCCGCTTCTCGGCTAAGGGCAGTGAAGCACGTTGGAAGATGACTAGAACAAGGGAAGATGAAGACACATCTTGCATCTGACTGAACACTGGTAAGAGCTCATTACTGAACCTACCTTGTAGCAGAGACAGACAGACCAACAGATCCTCCACTGTTATGTTCTTCCAGTGTCACCCAGCAGAAATTTTTCAAATTGCTCAAGGATTTTTGCAATCCAGCCAGTGAGAGATCATTGAGAACATGCGATGGTTCTCTGTGACACATGGAGACCCTTGACCCTTTGAGTGCCAAGTCAATCACATTTGACTGTAGGCTGCACAAAGCTTCAGCAGCTCAATCAGTAGTAGGATTCAGGGCCCTGTCTGGGCAGAGTCCTTGGGTGAGTTTCAGTTTTTAAGATCTGATGATAGAGGCAAGGTGCTTGGTCAAGTGTGGCCAACCCCAGGTTGGTTGACTCTTTGAAATTCATGGCTGATGACCTCTGGTAGGAAGGGGCGTTCAGCTGGGTCCAGAAGGTTATAAATTCCTCTTTACTAAAGTATTCCCCATTATAGAAATGAAATCTGTTTTAATAATAGCACCCAGTCTCACTGAACATTCTCTTAAGCCCCCTGAGATTTATGCGGAATCCCGTAATTAAACTGGACAGGAGAACATTGCCATCAACATGACAACAGGCCCTTCCTCACTTTCCCCCGGAGTCCTGAGTCTGCTGCGGAAGCACCAAGAATTTCATCCGACTTCAAGCTTCCTCACCTTCTTGGTTTCTCCTGTTTCTTATCCAGGCGAGGGAAGAGCGGGTGCAGCTTGGCACAACTCAGAACAATGACCCTGCCTTTTCTAGAGCAGGCTTAAGATGCTGGGGACAGGGAGAACTTGAAAGAGCCACCCACAGCTACGCTCCCACCCAGTCCAGCACATATGCAGAGACAAATCCCCGGTTGCCAGCCTTCTGCTGCCTGTACATGGTGACTGCATGTCGGAGGAAATGATTGCGTAGCTGCTTGTGAAAGCTTTGGATCAGCAGCAGCAGCAGAAGGAGGGAGTGGTGGTGGAAGACAGGAGCCAGCTGGCACATTTCTAAGGCCTACCTGACGCACATACGCCAGAGAGCAGGGGAATGGTCCCCAGGGGCAGCACGCAGCTGGAGAGAGAACAAGAGCTGCAGATTGAACAAGTCCTAGCATGGCTGAGAAGCGAACTGGTAAGTCCATTCCCCTCTCCCTTTCATGCTAGGTCTCCCCAGGCAGCCAACATAGACAAAGAGGTGGGACGCCCCTCCCTTTTCCTTCCCACCCAGCAAAGCTACCGCCCCGGCACCACTGAGCAGCAGACAGAGATTAGCGGGTACGGCTTTTCAACAGGGGCCAGAATGGGAAACACCTCACCTGGAGAACTTCTGCCCATCTCAGGCTCTTCAAGGCTTGCAGGGCTGGCTTCCAGGGTTCAAGGAGGCCATTCTCACATTCAGGTGATGGGGCTGTCGCTCTAATCCAGTGTTTCTCAACCTTGGCAGCTTGAAGATGGGTGGACTTCAACTCCCAGCATTCCCCAGCCAGCATGAGTTGAAGTCCACCCATCTTCAAGTTGCCAAGGTTGAGAAACACTGCTCTAATCCATCTCCCTTCTTTATCCAGCACCCTTTGTTGCTCTTGGCCTCAGCCAGTCTTCTCTATAAGTGATTGGTCACTTCTCCACCCTTCCAATGAAGAGTTCAGGGTATGCTAAGGATTCTGTTTCCTCTGTGCAGGAGCCCTGGGTGGGGCAGGCTTACTCCTTGCCCAAGGAGCTGAGTCAAACTTAGGTATCTCCAAGACCCCCTTTGCTACACCACACAAGTGCTCAGGAAGTAGAGCAAAAAGAGAGATTGGGATGAACTTGCAGCCATGGATGAAGATCTTAGAATCACAGAATGGAAGGTTTGGAAAGGGTCTTGGAGATCATGTAGCCCAACCCTCCACCACAACAGCTTCCCATACAAAGGACCATCCAGCCTCTGTTTAAACACCTTCAGCAAAGGAGAATCTTCTGCCTGTTCCATTCTTGAACAACTATTATCCATAGGAAATTCTTCCTGGTGTTCAAGCAAAATTGACTTCCTTGTAACTTAAACATTTTGCCTCTTGTCTTCTGAAACAACTCTGGACAGTTTCTGCCTGTCTTCTACATGACAGCCCTTCAGACCCAGGGAAACAGCCATCAGGTCTCCCCACAGTCTTCTCTTCTCCAGGCTACACCCAGCCAAAACCTCCAACCATTCCTCATACATTTTTCCTTTCAGGTCCTTTATCATCTTGGTTCTTCTCTTCTGGCCAGTTGGTCAACATCCTTCCTAAAACGAAGTGCCCAGAACAGAACATAACATTGTAGGTGTGGTCTGACCCACCCAGAATAGAGGGGAACAATTCCTTTTCTTGATTGGGCACTCTACATTGGTTGGATGCAGCTGAAGATGGCATTTGCATTTTTTTCTGTGGCTTCAGTATATGGTTGGCTCAGTCTCCTTGAACAGTGGGGGAAAGGCTGGTTTGCTCATCCTTAAATTTGCCTGAGCTGCAGAATTCTTCATCCACCCACCTGTCACCCCTTAGATGTGCAGGACATTTGTTCTCAGTGGCTCAGTAAGATCCTTTCTTCTGTTTTCTCTCTTCACCTGCTCTGAAAGCTTGGCATTCTTGAAAAGGCACACTGCCCTTCTCCCTGCCATAATCGCCTTTCCTCTCCCTTCCAATTCCTTGCGAAAGATGGCATGGCAACCTCACAGCGTAGCTCGTTGCCATGATTTCTCTCCTTAAAGGGGTAGGCGGCTCCTGGGATCACTCACCTCTATCGGCCTGTCAAGAGAAAGAGGAGGGAGGACAACCTGTCCTTGCAGGGAGATGCAGCCTGCAGTGAGCCTGCCTTATACACCCCCCGCCCTCCGTAGCCCTCCATTCCTCGTGCAAGCACAGTCAGCCTCTGTCCAGTAAAGGTGCTAGGTGCCGCCAAGCTGCTGCTTCTACTTACACTTCAGTGGAAGGAACCAGAGTGACTATATTTTAGCTTGGGAAGACCTGACCAAGTAGATCTTTCATTTTATTGAACTGCTTTTCTCTTTCTCTCTTCTCTCTCTCTCTCCCTCCCTCTCTCTCTTTCTTTCTTTCCTTCCTTCTTTCTTTCTCTCTCTCCTTCCTTTTCCTCCCTCCCTCCCTCCCTCCCTCCCTCTTTCTTTCTCTTTCTTTCTTTCTTTCTTTCTTTCTTTCTTTCTTTCTTTCTTTCTTTCTTTCTTTCTTTCTCTCTCTCTCTCTCTCTCTCTCTCTCTCCCCCCTCCCTCCCTCCCTCCCTCCCTCCCTTCCTTACGTCCATCCGTCCTTCCTTCCTTCCTTCCTTCCTTCCTTCCTTCCTTCCTTCCTTCCTTATGTATCCAGCCTGTAAGGGAATGTACTTTGGGAAAATGTGAGAGAGCAAGAAAGGGAGGGAGGTTTAATGCATCAGCTTAAGTTGGTAGATAATGGTAGATAAGACTTTAACTACAGCACTTCTAATTCACAGCTTCTTACTGGCTATACTCACACAATATACTTAAGTAGGTGAATGTTGTTGTTATTATTGTTATTATTCGCATTTATACCCCTCCTTTCTCCTAATAAGCATTCGAGGAGATTTAAAGACTTAGCTGCTGCATTTGCAATTAACATATTTATTTATTTGTTTATTTGAATCTATAAGCCGCCCAACTCTAATAGATTCCTGGTTACTTTTTTTGTGGCTGAGGATATTGTGTGTGTGAACCCAGCCAAATTGATTAGTTTATAGTTCAACATATTATGCCAATCCAGAAACTGGGTTAAAGATGAAAGTTAATCTTTATCCAGGTTAAACACGTTTGGGTACCTCTTCTCACCAATAGTCTGCAGACAGAAACCCAAAAGATAACCTGCTCTGTTGCATAATTGAACAGTTTCCCTATACCTGTCTGCTTTTTAAATTTAGTTTTGTTTGCTTTGTTGGGACAGCCTACCAACGTGATAAATAAATACAGTCAAATATACAAGCCCCCCAATTATGCAGCCAAACTAAGGTGATTCCTAACATTCCTTAGCGGGGTTCATACATGCTTCACCAGCTCATTTGCAGACCTGCCAGATGCATCAAGAGCTAACTCAGTGAGTGTTAACCTTGATTAAAGTATGGCACAGACGCAACCCATTTAATTAGTTTATGGACCCGTATATTGTGTAAACTGAGAAACATGGATTGATTCAATAACTAGGTTGAGTGTGTTGTGTGAACGCACCCGTCACCTTGTTTGCTCCCTTTTTCAGCAGGAAATGCAGCTCCAGGACCAGCGGCTACTGGAGAAGCTGAGGCAACTGCACACCACCCTGTGGGAGCTGAAAGTGGTATGCGCAGACTGGGAGAGCGCCAATGCCAGCAGGGATGGGTTTGGAGCCAGAGCTCGCTCTCGTTCAGAAGACACGGGCGCCTCCCTTCCACCAAGAAGGTCCCTCAAAATACGGGCAAGCCGGAGAAATTCTCTGCCATGACCAGCGTGGAACTCTGTGGAAGCACCCTTGGTCCCTTTTTCAATGAACCTCAACTGGACGAGCGTCTGTTCTGGGTCTACAAACAAAAAATGTCAAATTCTGTGAGTAGGAATGAGAATACATGGTGCAAAGGAAGTGTTTGTAGATTCTGCAGCCATTATTCAGTTGTTCAACAAGTTACCCTTCCTGTTCCATAAAAAGACAAAATAATTGGTTTTCTATTCTTATATAAAAAAATTAAAAATACAATCCCCTCTCACCCCTATGAGTGATATGTGAAGCCTGGGAGTTGGAGGCTTCTGCGCAGGATCTGAGCTGTTCCTGGCCCTGCACTCCTCTGGACAGAGAGCTCGGATGGGGTTCCTGGGATCTGCAGGAGCCCCTCTCCCTGCTTAGGAGTCCCAGCCCCGAGCCTCCCACCACCACTGGGACCCCTTTGGCCTTGAGTTCCACATCCTCTCTAATTCCTCCTTCAGGCCCCAGTCCTTCTCCAGCTTCTCATGCTCCTTCTTCCTGATGTTGCTGTCCCTTGCATCACTACATCTCTTGCCACCGCTGTCTTCTGCTCCTTGTCGACTACCACGATGTCTGGCTGATTGGCCAGCACCTGCCTGTCCGTCTGGATCTGGAAGTCCCACCGGATCTTAGCCTTCCACAACCTTCTGTGGAATTTCCCATCTGGACTTGGGAAAGTCTAGCCCATACACTGGACAAATGTTCCTGCCCACAATGCCAGATAGATGATAGATAGACAGACAAACAGACAGGCCAGCACTAGCATCCAAATATTTTATTTATAAAGTACACAAAATTGCTTGCCACTTTGAGCCAAGTAAACTGGGCTGTATTAAAAGGGTGATCCTGCACGCAGCAAATTTGCCCTTATATCTATATAGGACAATACCTAAAAAACCTCAGATGTTTTTAAATACCTGCTGTATTCAAAAAGGCAAAGTAAACAGGAAGGAAGGAAGGAGAGGGAGGGAGGGAAGGTTTATCTAATTCAGAATAAAGAGGCCTTCAAAAATCCAAAAGTCACACAGATTGAGCAATAATTATTTCTGTACAATATCTCTATTTTATTTCATCTGACTGATACTTTGCACTGGCCTAAGGATATTCATTTTGAGTAGATAATTCAGTGCACATTAAGAGTTCGCAATTAGCTAGAATATGTATGCCAGACTCATCCTAGATGTGTTGAATTACACACCCCATAATTCTCAACCAGCATGGCCAATGCTGGCTGGAAAATTATATCTGAGTGGGCAGGTTTGGGAAATTTGGTACAAGCAGACACAGAAGGAGATGGAAAAAATATGGAGGTCAACACAGAGGGAAGAATCTCAATGTTTAAAATATTTCATTACAATTTTTGACACAAAACTCTCAGATGCAGGGAAGAATCTGATGCTCTGAATAGGGAAGGGCAGACCGGCGAAACAGATCATCTGTGAACTCTCAGAAGGATAGCTAATACAAAGACAATGTCTTCACTTCCCCATCTTCTGCTGGTTAGCGGACACTACATGGCCTGAGATTTTGACAAGACAGATGGAATGAAACCATCTGGTATTTTGCAAGGCAAAAAAACTTTTACTTGAAAGGTCAAAGTCTGTTAAAATCCAGATGGCATTTTTGGAGACTTGGGTAGCATACTGGAGTGAATATCAGGGACTTAGGAAACAGAAATCAAATGTACAAGAATGCAAGGACTCATAATAATGCACATGAAGGGGATCTGAAAATTGCAGTTGTAAGCTGTATCAATAGCCACATCGTTCTGACAACACAAGAGCTAATCACCCTACTTTATTCTGCTCTGGTCCAATCCCACTTGAGTCCTGCATCCAAGTCTGAGACTGTTGGTGTTGGTCTCTGGCAGCCCAAAATCAGAAGGAATCTGGCAGTCCCTTTTCCACCTAACACGTTTTATTAAAAGGCAGAAGCTTTTGTGAGCTGCAGCTCACTTCCTCAGAGGCAGAGTCACAACTGAAGGAGTAGTCCCTTAACAGGTTCGGAACAGAATGAAAATAAAAGGGGACTAGAAATGAATGAAGAAAAATCAAAGGGACTGGGTATATTTAGCCTTGAGAAAAGATAGGTTGGGAGCATACGACACCGCTCTTTCACAATCCTGAACACAAGGCAACGTGTCTCGTTCCAGAGGTCAGAGCATGGAAAAATGGATTTAAATTACAGAAATCCAGTTGCGAAGTGTGAGAGCAGCTGGAGGCTCTGAGTTCCCCTTCATTGGACGCGTTCAAGCAGAGGATGCGGCCATCGGCCAGAGGTGCTTTAACTGGGATTCCTGCCCTGAGCAGGAGGGTGGCCTGGGTGGCCTTCTAACTCTGCGACTGGCAAGGGTGTGGCTGACGTGCCCTGCAATGTGGGTTCTCTTCGGCTTCCTGTGTGCCTTCCCTGTGCGCCGCGCTTAATGTGGCTCCCCTTCAGGCCGTGGAGCAACTTGGGAATCTCCAGCGGAGCCGCATCATCTTTTTGGGAAAAGAACACATCTCGAGAATCTCCCTCAAGCTATTCCAGACTGTCTGTAAACCAGAGGAGAAGAGAGATGAGGAGCGAATGGACCCACATCTGGGCTGCATGTAAAGAAGGGGAGAGCGGGACGGTCGGGGCAGAGATGGGGGACCTGTGGGAATCACGCAGGGGCATTGGAGGGCGTGAAAATCGTCAAGACGGTGGCTTTGATCATGTGGTCAAAGCCATCGTTTGGACTTTAACCACCAATGGGGGACGCCCATGATACCAGGCCCCAAAATTCCCAACCTTGAGTCCCCACATGCTATTTTATTTACATTCTTATGAAATATATTTCTATGCCGCCACAATCAAAACAATTTTCAGCACTTCAGTAGGGGGGAAAAAGCAATTTAAAACATATGCAGTACAAAATATAAAAACATTATAAGACATTAAAGTGGAATTATTATTATTATTATTATGGTTGGCCGCGCAGTCGGCCAGATGTTTAGACTGGATTTGGCTTTTTTATCCCCCTATCAAGTCCTTCCCAAGGACCTTGGATAGGCAGATGTTGCTGTTTGATGGCGTTAAAGGCATCATCACAGGACGGAAGCTGCTCCAAGCAAAGCTGCCTTTTGCAATGGACGGATGGTGGTTTTGTCAATGCCGAGGGTTTTCAAGGGGTGCTCCAGATGTTTGGGGATGGCACCCAAGGCGCCTGTTACTGTTGGGACTATCTTTGCTTTCTTTTGCCACAGTCGTTCTACTTCTATTTGCAGATCTTTGTATCTGGTGATTTTCTCCAGTTCTTTCTCTTCTCTTCTGCTGTCTCCAGGTATTGCAATGTCCATTATTATTATTACTATTATTACATTATTATTACATCATCATCATCATCATCATCATCATCATCATCATCATCATGCCACCAAACTCCCAGCAACTCTGGGAAGTTTACAACCAAAAGGTGTCAGGCTACAATTTCTGTTATCTCTAACTACTGGTCATAGCGCTGGGGATGATGGGAATTTATTGTCCAACAACGTTGGGGATTTGGGGTTTGGGAACAACTGCATCATCTCTGTGTAGGAAGGAATGGACATTGCATACTTAACCTTAAGTGAACCGTGGTTTGTGGAGCTATCTCCGTTTTCTTTGTTCACAAGACCCACTGAACCATAAACTCATTGCATGGGCTAAGTTCATACAACATATATGCTAGGCTAAAGTGGGCTTGGCTCGCTTCTGGCTCCATGAGTTGAACAAACACAGTGAATACGTGGAGGCAGAGGGCATTCTGGCTCCATGAGGCTTCCTGCTGATGAAGGAATGCCCAACAGTAAGCGTTAGACAAGAAGCACCAACAGGAGAGGAGGGGGTCAAAAACGTCATGACATATAAAAAAGGATAGGCTCTGATTGCATGGTTGTGGGCACCATCTTGACTCTTTTGATACCCCACCCACAGATGCCCCTGGATTAGATGAACCCCTGGCAGTTTCTGCCCCCAAAGTCTTGGATGTGGGCCCAGGATCTTTCAAACGTTAGCAACAGTTGTGAAATTGATTGAATATATGGGGAACAAAGACAGGCAGTCCTCATTTAGCAACCACAATTGGGACTGGCAACTTGGTCATTAAGCGAAGTGGCCGCTAAGTGAAACATCAGTATTTTACGATCTTCCTTCAGCTTTCCTTTGCTGTACAGACCTGCAAAGGTCGTCAATGTGAGGACAGGCCACAAAGTTACTTTCTCATCACTGTCTTAACTGCAAAGCTATATAAATACGATAAATTAAAAAATAAAAATAAAAGTCGCTAAACAAGGCAGTTGCTAAATGAGGACTACCTGTATATGAACTGCCTTTAATTCAATTTAAATTAAATATTATTTCACTTTTTTCCTGGACACACTCACTTCTCCAGGCTCCTGTCTCCTTTTTAGAGAGTGAACCCCTCGGCTTGAAAAAAAAATTACAAGCCCCCTTTAGCCACCCTAGAGACATTTTAAGAGAGAATACAGCCAACCCATGCTCTCATGCATGCTTTGCATAAGTACCCTCGTGGGAACAGCCTTTCCAAACAGGCGCTTTCCAGAGCTGTGAGACTACAACACCCACCATTCACAGTCACCCCAACGTCTGGCTGGAGGCCTGGACCTTCTGGGTACCATCGTCGCCAATCTAGAAGGCACATCAGGGAGCTGGGTTTAGCCGTGACCCCCAGCAGAATCCACCCAATTCTTAAAGCTGTGGCCCGGTTTGGTATTTTCCTGCGTTGAGCATCCATGGGCTCTGCTCCACCTCAACTCTCGTTCCACCACAGGACATGCTTCTTTCCTCACCACAGTCAGGCAAGGAGCAGCATCAACTCCGTGGACTTATTTCCTAGGTTCTTCCTGCTAGTCCACGCAGAGGAAGAAAGAGTGCATGGTATGGCTGAAAACGTTCAGATGACCCAGAGATGGCAGCTGGGTCAGCTCCTATGCTGGCATCTAGTCGCCATCTGGATTTTGCACATCAGTAATTACAGTCCTAGAGCGTCCTATTGGCAATGTCCAATTTCAGCATCTGCCAGGAAAACATCACCTGGCATCGTGCCCCTGACCGTCATGGCCGAGGCACCAGCTGCTTCGGGGTTTATCTTCTCTTTTGCTGATGGTGCTTCCAGGCCATTTCCGTTCCACTCTGCTGAACTCCCCTGACCTCATTCCAGATTCCCAAGTCTGATGCCCAGCGGGGAGCTTTCCATGAATCAATATAACACAACCACAGAAACAGCAATAAAATAACAGGGTAGAAGGAGGAGGACTGAGGCCAGGGTTGGGCTGGCGGGTTGGCCAGCTGGAAGACGGAGCCCTGGCTGGTGTCAAGGGGGAAGAGGAAGACCGCCATTGATGTTGCACAGTGCTCCACGCACGACCACAATGGTGAAGTCAATCTCCATTCAGATGGGGCCTGCATCATCCTCCATGCCAGTAGATCGTTAAAAAGGCCCTAAGTTGCCAGGGGCCTCCCAAGAAACGGAACCAAGAATCAAATGCTTGAGCTGGAGAACCTCTCACTGTTTCTATTTCATCTCGCCAAATTCACCACAGCAAAGATGGTCCTTCAACCAGTCCACGGTCACCCTCCCCTCCATTTAAGGAACCCCAGCACTTTCGATGGCATCCCGTATCTTGCCTTTTATCTTGCACAGGTTAGCAGCCTGGCCAGTCTGTCCTGGGCCAAATAGAGTTTCTGGACCCCTTTGAAGGGAAGCCCCAGGGAAAATATGTTGCAGTCATCAAGACAGGTGTTTTCAAGGCATAGATCACTGTTTCTCAACCTTGGCACCTTGAAGATGTGTGGACTTCAACTCCCAGAATTCCCCAGCCAGCACAGCTGGCTGGCTGGGGGAATTCTGGGAGCTGAAGTCCACACGTCTTAAAGTTGCTGAGGCTGAGGAACACCACATTGGGTGAAGCAGAAATGGGCAGATTTGGGGCAAGGGGAGAATTGGAAAAGAACAAAACCAAGGGGGAACAACCCATTAAAAGAGCGGATTTCTATTTCTCTAGCAAAGGAACTAACACAGCTAAAATAGTTTTGATAAACAGCATAATAACCATTGATTATGCGCCATCAGGTCAGTGTCGACTTTTAGTGATCAGATAATTTTCTCCAAGACCATCCATCCCCAGCCTGGTTCTTCAGGTCTTGTAGTAATAATACTAGTAATAGTAACAGTATAACCACCACAAAATAATAGTAATAATAATAATAATAATAATGATATTGTGAGCCCTTTCAAGATAGGAAAGGAAACTGCTAAAATAACAACAGGCTGCAAGAATGAGCCTTGAACCCTTGGAATGTATATTTCTTAACACTGAATAGTAACAAGCATTAATTAATGACATTATAATTCAGTTGGAGTTGGATGAGGTCATTCAAGCCCCGCCCACCCCGCTCGAACATTATACCCTGAGGCTCCGCCTCGTCCTCCATTTACTTCCTCGTTCCTTGTGGCCGGCCTTCGCTCTCGCTCCTCCCTCTCGGATCGCCTCAACCATCATCTGCGCGTGCGCGTCGGGGACGCGGCTCCCGCTGTAGCGCGCGGGTGGGGGGGGTTTAGTCCCCGCGCGCAGGCTCAGTTCGCCTTTAAGGCACTCATGCGCATCTTACTTGCGCTTTTGGGCGGGAACGCTTTCGAGGTGAGGGGCGGCTTGTGGGCGCCTGAGGAGAGTTTACGTATTTATTGTAAACTAATTGGATCCTCTTTTTTTCCCCACGTAGGAGTGCTCTCTCTGCCTTCTCATCTCTGAAGGGCAGGATTTTGAAAGCCTCGTCTCCCTCAACCCGCGTCGAACCAATTACCTCAGCGAATGCCTTTGCTTCCTTCCTTCACTAATCCGATTTCTATGGCCGACCATCTCAGAGAAAAAAAAAACCCTTCCCAATTTGCAAATAAAAAAAAAAAGCCATGCATCAGGCTGCCTCCTCTGCGATCGCGACCCTTCCCCATCACAGTAGCCTGGCTGGGGATGATGGGTTATGCAGTCTCCCCGGGGAAGGCGATCTTGCCGGATTCCGCGTGCACACTCTTGTAATTTTTCTATAGGACGGCTTATATTTCTTTCCCTCCCTCATGTTTTCTCACAAATCGCCCCCTTTCAGTGTCACCATTGCAGAGGAGCCGCAGATTTTGGGGGGAAATTTATAAGGCCACCCAAAGCCCCCAAAGTAAGCCCTCCCTTGTCCTCCCCAAAAAGCTTGCTTTCGGCGAATCTTTCAATCTTTAACCATCTTTTCTGGGCTCCTGCCCAGATTCACTTGCAGTCAGTTGCTTCAATAAACCATTTTGTAGGTCCCGGCTTGCTTTCCCTTCACCACAGTCCTGCAAGGTAGGCTGGGTCTTCTTCATTTGTCAGGTTTAACACACAGATGTTCTACTTGGTTGCACCAAACTATTTAGCTAAACAAGAAGAAAGATTATGTGCACAAAGTTAAGAAAACATCATCATCATTATCTCCACTGGAGTTGAGCAGTTAATAAATTTAAATGAATAAAAATATTTATTTTTTATGGCCACCCACTCCAAAATATATAACAATGAAATTTACTAGGGAAGAGAAAAACTGGTGCTAGGTATTTAAAGAGTGAGCCTGATTTTTTTCTTTCTTCCTTCTCTCCACAAACAGATTACAAGGGAGTTGAGCGGAGTGTATCTCCCATATTGGAAAGAACTGAGGCAGACCAATTGAAAGGGTGAAATACAGAATTTTAAAACATAAGCTCTAGAACAAATCGCATAACCATCCCCTGCACACACACAGTTAAAATAAGCAAGACATCAGAAAACAGCAGTTATCCTAAATCAGTGCCATTCGACAAGATTAGTTTGATCAAAGGCAACTATAACCCCATTTTCTCTTAAAAATTCCCATTTATTTATTTTTTGTTTAGTTAATAAATAGCCAGGTCTGATGCCAAGCCTATTATATATTTATCAAATTTATATGGCCTATAAACCACTGTTCCCACTGTGGTACCATGATCATCGTTTTCGGCACATCTGCTGACATCTCAGGGCCATCCAGATGTTTGCACCCCACAGCCTAAAGCTTATGGCATTGAAAATGTTGGACTGGCACAAAGAAGACCCAGATTCAGATCCACCCTCAACCATGGAAGCCCACTGGGTGACTTTAGGCCAGTCACTCCCTTTTAGCCCAACCCACATAACAGTTGTTCGGGGCAAATTGGAGGATGCAGCGCAGTGTATGCTAACTTGGAGAAAAAGCAAGATAGAAATCAATAAGTGATACAAAGAGAGCCTTGTTTATTTAAGTACTGATATGGCCCTCATGCATCCCTAATAAGAAATCATCCCTAGTTTGCTTTCTAGCTAAGATTGGGTATATTTAGTCTTTCTCCCAAGTCTTACCGCCTCGCCCTGGTCATTTCAGCCCGTCCCACCCGGTCCAGCAGAAGGGGCAGGTTGCAGACCCCACCGGTCAAGGAACTTCGATTGGTGGGGTCTAGGCAGAGGGCCTTTTCTGCTGCAGCGCCCGCCCTATGGAACGTCCTGCCTCCTGAGGTGCGGTGTGCCCCCTCCCTCATGGCCTTCAGGAAAGAGCTCAAATCCTGGCTCTGCCAGAAGGCCTGGGGGCCAGAGGTTGTTCCCTCCCCCCCCCAGCATCTTACAGGTTTTTTAGGGCTAAAATCAGAGGAGGTTTTTAGGGCATTTTTAATATATGTTTTTTAATTATTTATAGATTTTAGCCATGTTTGGAGAGATTTGTGTTTTCTGTGTTTGTTCTTCTTTTTTTATTATTGTGAGCCGCCCAGAGTCACCCATTGGGGGAGATGGGTGGCATACAAGCCTGAAAAATAAATAAATAAATAAATATATATATATATATATATATATATATATATATATATATATACACACACACACACACACACACACACACACATACACATACATACATACATACACATACACATACACATATACATATACATACATTCTCAGTTACCATTTTTTATAATAAGGTGTAGTGGTAATCAGGGATCTGTGTTTTAACTGAAACTTGGTATCTTAAAAATACACATACATCTATAACTTAAAAGATAGCTAGTGAAATCTTAATGCCCTATTTCCTGCAATGATAAGAATTCTCATTATAACAATTCTCCATCATTTGAAAAAACTATCTTGAGGAAGTTACATATTCTTGCAATCAACAGATTACAGTATTACAGTATCTGATACTATTAAGATCTCATCTGTATTAAACAGGGTCATTGTGAGGTGAAGTAAAACATACTATCAGAGCTTTAGTAATTCTTTTTTTAAAGTTTGTGTGTGTGTGCGTGCGTGCGTGCGTGTATAATTTGATAATCCAGATAATACACTCCCAAGAACTGTTCCATTTTCTTAAAAGTTATGCCTAACACATAACAATTGTACTCTCCTCTATATATTATTTTCTATGACAAAATATTATCTATGTGGCAAGCCTATTATATATTTAAATCTGCAGAAAATGCCTTCTTACATCCAATTAGCCAACTGGTATATATATAGTTTATTTTGTTCTGGTTTCCTCAATAATATGAGATTACAACGTTCTTTTCGTAGCATGGAGAAATACTACAGCAAAGTAGACTACAATAACGAATTTAAAACAAAGTGAAATCTGATGAAAGATTAAAGAAAGGGACCTGAAAAAAACTATTTTTCGGTATCAACTCAATTGCAGTTTTTACTTTGAAAATACTAGAAAATAGGACTTCTGGGGAAGAAATGGTGAACTGGACAGAGATGACAACTGCGGCAGAATGAAGAGACGGGGAATAGACTGGCTGTTTGCAATTCCTCTCCAGACAAGGAGACGATTGGGATCACCCACAAGTGCTCCGGACAGTTGCTTCTCGCAAACAGACTGCAAAACTGCAGTCTCCAGCGGGTTTAGAGCTCTGGGAGATGAGCGAACAGTTGTCAGATTGAGTGATTAAAGCCTTACATGGCCTGGCTCCCAGATACTTAGAAGACTATTTGTCCAGTCAAAATTTGGCCTGCCCCATATGTACAGTTTGCTGAGAGTTTTGCTGAGGATTCCCACTCCATGTGAGGTAAAGGGAGTGAGTGCCCAGTGATGTTTTTTTCTCTAAAAAGCCTTGCCTCTCAAGGTATAGAATACCCTGAACCCCCTGGTATTTGGGAAGATGCTCAAGATCTGACTATTTCAAAGGATGTTTGAATGTTAATGGTGTAAGAGCTGCTGTAGACTTCGCTATATTTTGTAAACTACAAAATGTAAAGATAAAAAACCCAAATTTATGCATTTCTTGGTTGACCATAAATTGCCTTGTGTCTACGGAGGAAACAGTATGTTTTTTAAGAAGTGTAAGAATACATGAGTATACACACATATATATTCAGAGTCATGAATGAATGGATGGCTGAAGAAATTGATCTTCATATAATAAATAAATAGCCAGGTCAGATGCCAAGAAGTATTCTGTAATCCAAGCCAAGGTCTGGAGCTCCAAAAAATAAACAAGGAGGCTGCTGAATTTCTCAATAAAGCAGTTGGCAGTGCCATCACATATACTCTGGAAACTTCTGGACTTTCGAGAATCTAAAAAGGCTGGCAGTTGTGATGCTAGGAAGTGATAGATGAGGTTTGAAGTGTCTTTGGTATCACTCCTGGTTCTGAGGATTGGTAAGGTTTGTCAGAGGCCAAGAGATCTCAAATAGGGATTCATAGATCTTGAGTTATGGTCAGACTTGGTGGAAACTAAACATATGTTACCAAAGTCACTCTTCATTTAAAGTTCATGTTCTACCCTTTATTCTTATTCAGTTTAGCCTTTGACTAAATCAGCATTCTTTTTTCCATTTTCTGACAGGTGGAAGGGACAGCAGCCAGAATTTTTGACATTTGAAGATTGGTTCAAATTAATACATACTGTATGATTATCTGATTTATTTAGCTTTGTCCTTTATTCTTAAAAGAATTTTGCATATCTATCTGGCTATTTCAATACAGGTAGTCCTCACTTACCAACCACTCATTCAGTGACTGTTCAAAGTTGCGATGGCACTGAACGAGCCACATGATCGCATTTCAAGAACTTGGTAACCAGCTCGCACTTACAATGGTTGCAGCAGCGTCCTGTGGTCATGTGCTCACCATTTGCAACCTTCCCCTGGCAGCTTCCCACAAGCAAGTCAATGGGGAAGCCAGCAGGGAAGGTCGCAAGTCACTCTGGTTCGTTGGCCCCCCTTCCTGTGCGCTGAGCTGCACCCTCCTTCCCTTGGCCTCCTTGCACTTGCACATGCACATACACACCAGTGTGGGGGCCCTCCTTCCCAGGCCTTCCTATGCTCGAGCCGCACCGCAGCACCCCTCTCCCCCAACTCGCGCATGGCCTGCACCAGGCCTCCCTCACCCCACTGCAGCACCCCCACACTCCTTACCTGGGACTCCTACTGCTTACATGTAGTCCTTGGTTAATGACAGAAGTTGGGACCAAAATTTAATTAATACTTTTGTCTGAAATGGCACTCTGTAGTTACAATTGCTATCACAATTTGGCTCATATTACCTTTATCTTTATTTTGTAAAATCCACCAATTGTCTATGTTCTTTAATGCTAAACAAATATTCCCACAAAGGTCAGGACCATTTGTCTCTTTAATTCCAACATTTTCAAAAGCGCTTTCACCAAAATTTAATCTTTCAAAATTACTGTCCCTGTTATCTGTTTTAAACTTTCTTACATCCAATTCTTGTTAAGCTTTTTACTGAAAATTTAAAGCCTTTAAAGCCTTTTTTTCCTCCTTTTTTAATCCAGAAAGAATGTTGACTCACCAAGTGGATTTCTTTTATCCTGCTGCTCAGAAAATCTCTCTTTAACTGTAAATTGTAAATTCTTGTTTTTGCAACAGAAGCATGGAAAACAACACAAACTCATTGTTTCAATATATTCATCTCACCAAAATTAATTATCTGAGGGACCGCCTCTCCCTGATTACATCAGCACGTCCCATTAGATCTGGCAGAAAAGGCATGCTGCAGGTACATCTGCTAGGGACTTATACTTGGTTGGTCCCAGGAGGTGGGCCTTCTCTGCCGTGGCGCCCACCCTATGGAACATTCTCCCCCCGCCTCCCAAAGTTAGGTTAGCGCCATCCCTGTTCATGTTCCGGAAGTCGCTCAAGACCTGGTTATGTCACCAGGCTTGAGGGTCCCAGGGAACTGGTAACATTTTAAGATGGCTCCACTATTGTGGTTGATATATTCACTCTCTGCATGCCTTGTGGTTTGTATATTTTAATTTTTAATGATATTTTAATTTTTAATAATGATTGTTTTATATTTTTATAGTGCTTGTTTTATACATTTGTTGTTTTACATGATTGTTGTACACTGCCCAGAATCACTTCTTGTGAGATGGGTAGCCATATAAATTTGATAAATAAATAATGTATTTCAGTAATGATGTCATTAGTTTGTTTGATTAAGAAACTGTTTCAGTAGATAAATGTTCCATGAAGACTAATTCATCATAATATATACAGAAGATATCCTAATCACAAGCAGCCAATAGTATTTTTATCTAGGTTTTGTTCATAAGCAATGCATTTGTTTAAAACAACTTGCAAGCATGAAAACATGGAAATCTAAATTAAAGGTTTCCCCTTTTTTTGCAAATCACTTATTTTGAATTAAGGTTGGCATTTTTTTTCTTCTAACTTTGAAAATATACAAAAAAGATGTATTAAACATTTAAAATATTTTCTTCCCTCCAGCTTGCCAAGTTAAGGAACACAATCCTGGCAAAATGTTCTACATGCAGCTGCTTATGAATAAGCGTGGGCCTTTGTCCAAGATATGGCTGGCTGCTCACTGGGATAAGAAAGTCACAAAAGCCCATATATTTGAATGCAACTTGGAGGCTACCATCGAAAAGATACTCTCCCCTAAGGTATGACTCCCATAAAATGCAGCAAAAAATATATTCCCTGTTTTTACCCAGCGTATACAGAACATGTGATTGTACCTTTTGTTTCTTTGAATTGGGGAGAGACTTGGAATGCTACAAAGCCTACATTTATTCCAGAGGCAGGACCTATCCTTGTGTAATTATGATGTAATGATGGCTAATTTTTTTAACATTTAGAAAAATCCATTTGACATTTTCTTAGATGTATGAATGGCAATACACCTGAGATTGTATATTTAATAATTTATTTTTGCAAACATACCCCATCTTTCATCCTATAAATGTCCACATGGTGGCACACTACAAATGAACAATAATAAGCAGGGAAAAGTCCTATTTTTTTAGGATATTTGGAGGGAAAGTGCAGTATCATACCCATCTGACTGACATACCTAAGAAGATTCTAGAACAGATTATTTGAAGCACTTGAAAACAATGAAGGGTTTACTAGAAGTCAGCCTAGATTTGTCAAGAGAACAAGTCTTGTCAGACTATTATTTATTTAACAGGTAATTTCCTTGTTCACTTGTGAGGTTACTACATGATAATTCATATTGGCTTCAGCAACATATTTGTCAAAATATCCAAAATATTCTGATTAGCAAGTTAGTTAAAGGGGCAGGGGTGGCATGTTACTAATGAATTCATAGCTGGCTTGAAAACCATATTCAAAGTGTGCATATCAGTGCACCTATATCAAGCTAGAATGAGGTATCAATGCACTATATTAAACTAGGGTAAAGGTATGTATCACATTATATTTTATATAATTTTAAAAAATGGAGGGATTACTTACCAAATTTGTGGATGACACAAAACTGGATGAGATATACTGTATAGACACAAAATTCAAAATTATGTTCATGGGTTAGAGAATTGATCTGAAAATAACAGAAATAAATTTGATAGAGACAAATGCAAAGCTTATGTATTTATTCGCTCATCTGGGCTTTTATGCGGCCTCAGTCCTCAGACTCTAAGGGGCTCACAATTCTCACTTTCCAGTATTTTAGTCTGAAACATAGTAAGTCATAAAACAATAATAACAATGAGTAGCACAATATAACAGGATCAGTAACAACAAAATACATCAGAAATAATGCAAGTAGCATCAATCTAATTGGTGCCTTCTTTCAGTGCTAGAAGAGCCAAATCACACATCCATTCTACCCTCAAAACCAGGTCTTAATGGCCCTCTGAAATACTAACAGGAATGGGGTCATCCTTGTCTTTGGAGTTAGGCTGTTCCAGAGGAAGGGTTCCATAATTGAGCCATCACTGAGTCTCCTCCCATGACACTTCCTAGGAGGTGTTACCGTAACAGGACATCCCTTTATAGATCTCATGGAGTTTTCAGATTCAAACCAGAGCAGGGGGTCTTAGAGATAACCTACACCACATAAGATTTTAAAGAAAATAGCCAGCACCTTGAATTGTACCTAGAAGCTTACTGGCAACCAATACTGTACACCTTCTACAATAAAGGTATCATATGGGCAAACTGAGTCATCACCATGCAGGTCATTGAATTTTGAACCAGCTGCAACTTCAAAATGGTCTTCAGGGGCAGCCCCTTGTACAGCAGGTTGCAGCCATTTAGGTAGGAGGTGACAAGGATATGGGTGACTATCAGTAAATTCTCCCATTTCAAAGAACGTTTCACCTAGGAAAAAATATTTGCAGGTATAGAGAAGGGGGATACTTGGTTTGATAATAGCACATGTGAAAAGCATATTGGAATTGTAGTCATCTGCAAACTTAATGTAAGCCAGCAGCATAATGTGACTGCTAAAAAGACAAATGAAATTTTAGGATGCATCATTAAACATGTAGCTTCCAGATCAAGGGAAGCAATTGTTCTACTGTATTCAACATTGTTCAGCCTCCACCTGAATACTGTATCCGGTTTTATGCACCATACTTTCAGAAGAATCCATAAATAAGTAGAATAAAGGACAATGAGGATGATCAGGGCACTGGAAATTGAGTTCTACAACAAGACATTGAGGGAACTGGGTATGTTTAGTCTTGCAAAAAAACTAAAAAGGGTTGTTACCCAAAAGAAAGTCAAGACCTCTGTCACCTCAGTATGTAAGATATAGAATGATGTTTTTAAGTTACAGGAAGGCAGTTTCTGGCTTAATGTCAGGAAGAATAATAAGAGCAGTTCAGTTATCCGAGAGGTGGTCAGCATATTTTCACTGAATATGTCCAGACACAGACTAGACAGCCAACTGTTGGGGATGTGTTAAACTGGGTTCCTGCACTAAACAGGAGGCTGGATTCACTGGTCTAAATTACCCTTACCAACCTCTATGCAAATAGTCATTTACCCTGTGGTTCCTGAAAGCAGTGCCCTCTCCTCACATTTGCATACCATCAGTCACTCTCTTAGACTGGTTTCAAGAAGAAATAGAACCAGGAGAATTATTCTTAAGTTCTATTGTGGTCTTTCTCATTGATATTAATATTAAACAATATCAACTTTTCTCCCCAAGTTTAAAATTGCTCTCAGAACCTCAGGACACCTTTTGTTAGGAGTGGTGAGGATCTATCACAGAAAAACCAAGTATCTTTTGACAGACTGCACTGAAGCCCTACTTAAAATGCAATCAACTTTTCAGCCAGGTATGATTTTCCCTGCTTATTATTAATAAGTAGCTTTTTATTAATTATAGCATAAGGAAGGGGCTTTAATCTTTGAAAACAAAACAAGTGGTGTGCAACGGTCAGAATTCATACTTGGAAGGCAGTCTCAAAGATGATCATAAACTACTTCACATAGAGATTGTAATTCTAAAAACCAAAGTAGGAGTAAATTCCGAAGACTGTAATGGGGCTTATTTCTGAATTGTCATGTCTTAATTAGGAAAAAAAAAAAAGCAGCATTGAGATGGAATAACAGATCTATGAATGGAATATATGGATTATTTCCACTTCAATACATAATGGGTAAAGAATACTGTCGTATAACTCCTTACCTGGGAATAAACCACACTGAATTAAATGGAATCCACTTCTGAATAGGCACGTATAGAACTTTATAGTTACCCAGGAAACAGACAGAGGAGCTGGCAGCAGTGCAACCCATTCAGGAAGTGGAAGCTTATTAGGGATTATGACCCTATGGGTTTGGAATAGATGACTTGGGTGTGAAGTCAGATTGGCTTAGAAATTTGGAGAAGTGGCTCAGTTTATTTTTTAAGCCAATCTAATGTGAGTCGGGGGAAATTCTAATTTATGCTGTTAAAATATCGGCTGAATATTATTTGTATCATTGAAGCACTGTTACATATTTGCTTGATACCCTCAAATACCTGTGTGCTTTTATCTTGCAGGATATATAAAGCTACATCATCCCACAATTAATCGTATGTTATGTATTTTTCTTTAGGACTTGTTGACCTTCCAAAAGGAAATTCTGAAGCAAATTATGATGCCATCACATTGCCTGAAGAGTTTTATGATTTTGACACCCAACTTCCAGAGATGAAGTAAGTATTTTCCAGTGTTCGTTTATTGCTAAGGATGAAACTCACACATGTGAGAATGGGGTGAATTCCCTCTTGATGTGCATTTTCTCATGGACAGAAATTAGACAAAACCTTGCAGTAGAAGACATGGTTAATTCACTTACAGAAACACAATCACAGTCCACCTTCTCTGCTACTGCCCTACAGTTCCCTCCCCATTATAAATTTCACTTTCTACAATGATGAATTTGAACTACTGTCTCTCCTTACCAGGCAAATGCACAATCCTATCTAGTGTATAGTTCATCTGTCATTTTAATACTGCTTTTCTCAGTCCCATTTTTCATCCTCCTCTCATTTCCCTCCCTCTCAGGGTTCTGGATAACAAAAGGATGTGTTTTCTAAATGGTTATAGCTGGATTGTAGAGGATCACTTGTTCTCTGTTTTCAGTCCATTTACACAAGCTAGATATACTGTAGTTCTGAAGAGCACATAGCACTATTTTTTAAAGATTCCCTAAATGGGGATTAATTGGGCTTCCTTAAACTTTCAAGTCAAGATTAATGTTTTTTATGATAATGATTGAACTATATTATTGGGCTAGGGTTAGATGAAAATAGTAACTCAAGCAGCCTTTGTTACTGAATCTTTCTGTGTTACTAAACATTTCTTAATCCCATTATAGTGTGGTAAGAGAAAGGTGGTGGAAGTGTAATTTCATTAGGACAAAATATATTAAAATATAGACATGTGGAAATGTTTTCTGAATTAGGAAGTTATAGTCCAGTTATGTAATACTTCTTAGAATACTTTTTTCACTTCATTTTCTTCTTTCCTAATAGTGCCATTGATGTTGCTCAACATTTTACACTGAACCAGAGCAAAACTGAAGACATCACATTGACAGAAGATTATAGTCAGAATGTCCTTCTCAATGGTGGCAATTTTGGTGAGGTTGCAACTTTTTTCCTTCCTAAATCAAAATATAAAGACTGATAGATTCAAAGTTATTTTCATTTCAGGTACTTAAGCTGCAGTGCCATACAGAATTATTTTTTAGTAGAGTGCATAGTGTTGCATAGTTTATCCATTATAGATATGTTTACTTGTCCAGTAAGTCACCATTTGCTTCCCTTATGTATTCAGATTGGGATAGTTGTATATGCTTTGTCCTTTTGTACAAAGTCCTTTCTTCCAAACTAGAGGATCAAAAGAGTAGTCAATTAAAATTGGGTCTCTTGTACAATACTGCTCATAGGAAGCTAAGTATTGCAAACTACATGTTCCTAATTTTTAAAGGTTCTATAACAACTCTGGAAATTACAAGGCTACAACTTGCATAACTAGATCTGTATCTCCTTTTTAGTTAGCAAAATGTTTGGGGGACTGAGAGTGGAGAAGTAATGGGGGATGAGGACAAAATATTTCCTTCCCATAGTTTGCTCTGCCCATTTTCAAAATATTTTTTAAACAAGCTTTGGATGGCATATTTAGATCTGCTTAGAGATTAAACAAGTTTTTGTTTTTCTCTAGAGAAAAACAATTCTTTGTTCTACAGACAAGAAAGGATCTTAAGCAAGGTCACTTGCAGGATCATACATATTCAATTACAAGTAAAGACCATCAAATAAAAGGAAAATTATTAAAACATGTTTTGCACTGTAAATGGCCCAAACTTTCTTGAAATATAGATAGATACAATGATATTTTTTGGTAAGAGCCAAAAAGTATAAAAATACAGGATATTTCTTGGATTTCAGTATCAGCAAATATTTGTTAATACAGTATTTCATGATGTATTGTGCCATTTCCAATGCCTACCATCAAATAAAGCAATGGATTCTTCCTCTTTTATTTTATATAACAATAATTAAGAGTAGTAGAATTTGGATTAAGATCATGCCGCCCAATACATTCAGTCCATAGCATATAGAGTTTCAGGATATGATTTTCATTAGGATTAAGATGCAGAGAGGAAGAGATAATATCTTGCCTGCATCCTTCAGTCCTATGTATATGTGCTCCCTTCCCAACACCTCTTTTTTTTTAAAACAACATAAGAAATGTAGTTGTTCATTTCTTTTATCATCATCTTTGTCTCTTTAAGAAATTGTAATTAACGTATTTGCGTCCTTTTAAGTTTAGAATTCCTCTTGTAGTTTGTATTTTATTTTCAAAAGTTGTGTTCTGAATTCAATTTTTATGAGCAACTGATTTTAACTAGCTGTAAAGTATCTTTCTATATTTATGTCCAAGATGTACAAACGTAGCTGAGTTATTCATGTTTTTCTCACAGATGAGGAAATTGAAATTCCAAGGCACTGTAGCTTTTTCAGTGACAGTTTAATAAATAGTTCCAATAGTCTCTTGGCTGATCACAGTTCTTTGAATTTAACTGGAGACAAAATTGCATTAGAGGGTGATGGATTTGGAGATGAAGGAGTTGCAAGAGATATGATTGGTATGTATGAACAAAATCCAGTCAACTTATAGCCTACCTATAAACTTTCTTTCCACTAAACCTTTCACCACATGTTCTGAGAATCTGGTAGTTATTTTGCATATTGTTATTAATTTTAAGGAATAGAACCTGTCTTATTAATTACTTCCATGATTGGAAAGATATGCAAAAATTTGTTAAAATATATAGTAACTTCATTAAGTTCTAGTACAGCTTTTGCATTTTTCTACATATGAAATATGTACTATATATTTTTATTTCCTATACTATAATATTTATTTTCTTAAGATGATGTTCTTGGAACTGACCAGAATGGCCTCCTTGCAATATTCGACATAGAAGAGGAACTTCCTTTATCCCCAAAAGATCCAGTTGATGATAGAAAGGGTAAGTTTGTAGCTACCTTATCCCATTCTGATTTTTCTTCTTTAAACTGTTTTACTAGTGTGGTTAATGCTTCCAGAAATTAAGCATCTAGAGAGATAGCTATGTTAATTTGTAACTGCAAATACAACACTGTGGTTTGTGATACTTTAAAGTTAAATAAATTTATTATGGCATCAAATCTCATACGTGTAAGTTGTTATTTTTACTTACAAATTACAATGAGGAAAAAAACTGGACAGTAAATAAAATCAGAATAAGTGAAAAGCAAAAAAAAGCCCACCTTTCTAAGGCAATTTCTGTATAACCTAACATTTTTTTCTTAACAATAAGAAAAATAGCTATTCATGTCAACAGTAATTAATTAAAGCACCATCAACATGAACATGTAATTAAAGTTAATTAAAAGATGTAGTAGTTAGCAAAATAATTAAATTCAGCCCTGAATAGATACAGTCGTATTTCTTGATTGGTTCTAATTCATCAGGTTCATGCAAAGGTTTTCTCTTAAAATCCCTTTGAAGTATTTCAAAGGAAGACTCCAGTACAAAATTGTTGAATTTAATTGTCAAAAGGTTTGTTTATACTGTAAGCCACTTTTCCGTCCTAAGGCTTTAAAACTGATTTACAATAAAGCAGATGAAATCCAGAATCAGAACATAGAGCAGCTGAATATCTGAAAAACATAAGGCAGCAAGATTTTAATAATATTGAAGGCCAACTTAAATAACTCAGGTTTCAAGACCCAACATTTGTATGTGAAGTGACACAAATGTTCAGAAGGAATCTCCACAGCATGGACACTGCTGTGGAAAAGGGCTTGCTCTTATACGATCATAAGAAAATTGATTCCATCCATTTAGACTTGAATCAAGAAAATGCCTTTACAAGATGTTTAGGTTATAAAGTCCCATATAGGCTTAACCTGAAGGGGAGCTCCACTGAATTCCGGTGCTGAGCAGGAGTTGGACTCAGTGACCTAAATGATGCTCCTAACTTTATGATTGTCTGAATTCAGCAGGACCTACTTCTGAGCCTGAAACACACATAAGATTGCAGTTAGTAAACAGATTTCATTATCTTTTTATAACATCTACCTTAACATTTTATTGTATAGTACACTCAAATATAGTTTTAAAGTGGATTTTGAACTGGTGTTTTTCAGACCAGGCTTTTTCTAAACATGAAACAAGAAATTACCAACTTAATGAAACAACATTATTGTCCAATGAGGAAGATGGCTTTGTTCTTGATCCTGTTCTTGATTCAGGTTAGAGTTGTTCATTTCTCTCTTGAATAAAAAATGCAATATAGAACTGATGACAAATCCAGAAAAGCAATTCACTGGAATATTTTTCATTAGAAATGGCATCTCTTAGTCTTCCTTGTATTCTAAAAAGGATTGTCCTCATTACACTTCATTCATTCATTCATTCATTCATTCATTCATTCATTCATTCACAGGATTTGTCTACTGCCTGAAACCAAATTCTAGGCAGCTTACAGAATTTACATATAAAACACAGTTCAAAATCAATGTAATAATTAATTACAATTATAAATCCAAATCTTAATTCTCCAGTTTTCAGCCCTGAAGTAGGCCAGGTTAGGAAACAGGCACCACAAGACTTACTGGAAATCTACTTTATTGTTAAAGAGTATATCAGAATCTTGAAAACCTGACAGAGATTCTCTCCCCCCACCCTTACACCAAAGAGAAATAAGGCAGGACAATCTTGATTTTTTTTCTTACTCCTTCCTCCCTTCAAAAGCTAAGTTGGTGTTTATGTAATGGCTGTTGAATTCCTCCTGCAAGGCCATCTATGTGCTCCTCTACATTAATTTAAATGTAAATACTACCATCTGGACTCGCCCACTCAGATAGAAGCAGAACACTATAGCACCATGCCCCCAACTCCCAACCTTTGCAGGAAGCCCAAAAGGATACTCTGGTTGACAGTATTGAAAGCCACTGGAAGAGTGAGGAATATAAGAGTAATCTCACCACCTCCATTTAAGCTCTGCCACAGGTCATCCATGAGAGTGACCAACGCGATTTAACTCTCCTGCCCAGATCTGAACCAGACTGCCAGACTGGTCTAGCATAACCCATACCCTCCAGGGCCCTCTGCAACTGCAGCCTCATCAGTTTTTCAATAACCTTTATAAAAAAGGGAAGGCTAAAGATAGGACAATAGTTACCCAGTTTTGTTGGATGCAGACATGGTCTCTTGAAGGGCAGATAAACACCTCCTCCCTCTGTTGAGCACAGCCTGGATCCGATTCCACATCCCCTCCCTGGCTGCTTTAATCTACAAGTGGCAGAGGATTGTGTCCACTTCTTCAGGGTCCTCCAATTTAAAAGCCACCTAGATAATACCACCAGACCTCACCTCATCAGTTTATGTTTATCATATTATAATCAGCACTGTATAAAATTTACAATACTGAAATTTTATTAGCACTGCAAAAATAGCTAGGGCTGTGGGTTAGTAGGATGTGATTATTATATGCTTAGCATCCCTGGTTGGTGTGTAACATCACATCTGTGAATGTGTCTTGTATCTAGCTCTCATAAGGAAACAAAGAAGTAAAAGAAAAAGGAAGTTACTGGTTGATGCAGTGAAGCAGCTAAGCAACGCTACCATGCAGAAGCAGCTTATAAGTTATGAGGATACAGTAACCACATTGGATATTGCACCCCCCACAAGGAAGCTGATGATTTTACAAGAATTGGGTAGTGTAGACAAACTTCTGAGCAGACCCAGCCAACCTTTATTTAGCAAAGATTTGCAGAGGGTAACAATTTATGGCCTTATATGTTATTTCATTATTGCCCTATAACACAAACTAGGTGTGTGTAAGCTTTCACCATCCTAGATGGCTTCAAAGACTTAAATGGGGCATGGGGGGGGGGCAGGTGAAGACCAAGTGACGAGCTTCTAATAATGATGGCTATCTGCTACTTCAGAGTTATGTGTGTGTGTGTGGTTTTTGTTTTTTTGTGCCTTCAAGACAGTTTTTGAATCCTGGAGACTGCCTGGATGAGTCCCTGAAATTTCCTTGGCAAGGTTTTTCAGAAGTGGGTTGCCATTGCCTTCTTCGTAGGGCTGAGAGAGAGTGACTGGCCCAAGGCCAGCCAGCTGGCTTTATATCTAAGGCAGGACTAGAACTCGTGGTCTACCTGTTTCTAGCCTGATGCCTTCAAGAGCTCTAGGCAGTATGTAGTGCTCCCTTCTCCCATTTTCCCCCACAATAACACTCTGATGTAGGTTGAGCTAAGAGAAAATGATTGGCCCAAAGTCACCCAGGGAGTTTCTGTGGCTGAGGGTGCTACTCCATACAACTAAAGTATAGTCCTTTTTCCAAATGATGTCATGTTCAGATGCCGGTAGATTACTGGATATTTTTCCTCCCTGTTTTAGAATAGTCTTGGCACTTCACATCCTTTTTTTAAGTGCAGTCATTGCTTATAGTCTAGCAGCAACTATAATGAAACCTAATTGATAGATTTCTGGAGTAAACTGTTTTTAAATTGATCTGGCTAGATAGTGGGATCACTTTGTAGAGGAATATAGGGCTTCTTGGCAATGCTACAAAATAGATTGCAGTTTATGTCAGGGGTCAGACTTGAAATAATCTAATAGCTATATACCTAGACAACCTATTTAATTATGAATTAAACACTGCTCAGTAGCTATAGAAAGCTTTCTGTAGCAACAAAAAGATTAAGCAATGTAAGACTTATCAAATTAGCTTGAGTTAGTTTGTGGTTTTTTTACAGCTGTTTGCTAAATGTCTCAAGAATGGAAGAAAAAAGTGGCAGCAAGAGATTGAAGAAAGAAGCAAACAACAAACTGGCCAAGGCAGGACTTTAGATTTTTTTCTGTTTAATTGTTTAATATCATTTATTACCTACCTTTTATTTGAGAACTTAAGGTAGTTTTCCAGTGTTACTCTTAATTTTATACTCACAATGAACTACGAGGTCGACTGGGCTGAGAGAGAAAGACTTGTCCAAAATCATCCAGTGACCTCCATTGCTGAGGTGGAATTTGAACCCGAATCTCCCCAGTCCAGATACAGCATCTAGATTATAAGGTTTCCATCTGCATTCCCACCTCTGCTCCCCCCCACCAGATGCATACGAAGAATGGCGCTGCATTGATTGCAGTGTTCCAGAACCAAGAAGCATGTCTCTAGAGAAGAAAGTCCTCAAATAGCAAGGGTTACATCATCATGTTAATGCAAAGAATTATGCCCATTGTTGACAACATTTATAAAACTGCTACATTTAGAAAAATAGGTTTGAACTCTGAGCAAAATCTGTATTGATAGAAGACAAAATTATCCCCTTAACATACCACTATCCTTAGAACAGTTTATTGTTCTATCTTACAGAAATATGTGTTGTTAATTTGCTGCTGTTGACTTGCTTTTTTTTCCTTTTTTTCATTTAACTGATTTAAACACGAAGGTGGGGGACAGGGATAAGAACATCAGTTTTTATTTATTTATTTAATTATCAAATTTATGTGGCTTCCCACCTCACAAAATGTGACTCTGGGCGGTGTACAACAATTAATTAAATCAAGAAATATATAAAAACAGTCATTATTAAGGCACAAGAGAGAGTGAATGTTAACTGCAGTACTGGAGCCATCTCAGGGTTTCACCGGTCCCCTGGCAACCCCAGGCCTGATGACATATCCAGGTCTTTTTACATTGTTGTTGCTCTTTTCTGGCCCTTCAGATAAAAAGAGGGAGAATACTTAAAAACAATTCCAGGCCTTCAGATTCCTATTTTCAAACAAACTGCTCTTTAATGTCTGTGCCTGAAAATAAGTGGCCAGTGTTCACAACTCCCGCCCTTGACAGCGCGCCCAGGGCTGTCTTCAGCGGAGATTCGTTTCTTCTTTTAATCGTGACAGAAATGAAGCAGTTTCCATTACAGGATGTGTTGAGAGAAGCAGATCTGGTCAACTTATTGTCCATAACGATAGAAGCATTTCCATCAACCTTTTCTTCAGTTTTAAAAGAATCTAAGGGAATACAGAAAGATAATTAAATTTGCAAAGCCATTGTGAAGAAAATATCCCAGAGTGACTAGGAGGATCCTAAGGAAGATAAAATTACAACTGAGGATAACTTTGGAATAAAAGATTGAAGAACTTTTAAAAAAGAAGTTGGAAGAAAATATCTTGAAGTAGTACCAACAGAAAGGGGGACCTAGCCTATGGGTAACATTGTGTTAGTCATAATGTTTTTCTTCACATTTTTAAAATTGTATTTGCTTTAAGTCCTATTCTACCTAGTAAAGATGATGTTAATAAAGACTTCATAAGTGGTAGCTCATTGCTTCGTGAAAAAAATCTTAAATGGTTGACTAGGATATGGTGAACTACAATTTAGACACATTGGAAAAATCAATACTCAATTAGTATTAGCTGAGATTATATGCAAATGATCATTTATTGGTAATGGCAATTAATTGCTAAGTACATTGGACAAGAATTTAACTATAATTTCTTTTATAATTTTCTTTATTATCGATATAGAACTACCAATAGCAGAAAGTTTAAATATACTGCAGGACATAATTTATCCAAAAACACAATCTGTGTTGCAAAATAGCAGAATCGAAAGGGATAATAATATAATTTTTAAAACTATGGTAAGTACTTTCGGAATAAATTTAGCTTTAATATATTTAGGCAATGGGTGTATTTCCATCAAGATCGGTAAGGTGGGCTCTTGTGAAGTTGGCAAATTAAAGTTTCCACAGCTGCAGCTGCTCAAACCTGTGATGGGAGTTATAGGGAATATTGTAGTTCCATGATATTTGGAAAGGTACATACTGTGATGTTTCATATTTTTCAAGATACAGAGAAACCTCCTAAAACGTTAGAAGTTTAACATCACAGATGTCTGAAATTCCATCACAATCTTGAACAGGAGTGGGCCAAATGTATTTCTGACTTTCCAAACTTTCCAAGTTCTGGTATTCCTGGTCATCTCCTGTAAAAATACTAACCAAATCCCTCCCGGCTTAGCTTTTAGAGATCACCCAAGGTCATCTAGGTGCTGTCACTTAATTGAGCAGTTATTTATATTTACTTATTAAAGTATCTATATCTAGCCCTTCCAGTATCAAAGCATCACTCATGGTGGCTTACAACATTAAAATTTATGACAAGGATGAGCCACAGTTAAAATCAAAATGTAAATTTGATAGAAAAACAGTTCATAAATATTATATGGTTATATAATTTCATTCACAACTGCCCAAGTATAGAGTAGGAGAAAAGTGTCTGATATCCTGATTTGCCTCCAGGAATGGTTATATGGTTCTTCCACCTGCACCTCATTTTTCCACGGCATCAATCCTGTGGTTGGATTAAAAGATAAAGTTTGATCTAAAGTTATCTAGTGAGGTGATAAGTTATCCAGTTGAATGGGGATTTCATTGCTTCAGTTCAACACTCTAATCATTATACCAAAGGAGATTTTTTGGGGGGGGAAGGGGTGTCTTAGAAAAAAAAAGAGGACACAGTATGCTGTGTTTCTAATTAGGAATTGCCTGAAACATGGAATTTTATGAAATGGGGTAGGATGCCATGTTTTCCCTTTTGCACCTTCCAGTATTCTCTTCCTATTTCTTTTTTGTGAAGTGTAAAATTCAGCAGAGAAATTTATACTCCATCTTAATAATTAATTTTCTGCTGAATAGTAAACACTTGAGCAGAAAAGAACATAACTGACACAGATCCATTTTTCCCTCTACTTCTGATACCAGGAAACTGTTGACGTGCTGTCTGCTTTGTCTGATGGCTCTTTACCATCCCCGGTACAAGAAGAATCAGAGAATGAGCAGGAGGTCTTGGAAAATGTAATGTTTACAATAATCTAAACTTCACTGGCAAATAGTGACCATGTAGCAATTGTGGGAGAATCTGAATCTGCACAGTGGACCCAGCAGGAGGGTTAACCCACTTACCTCACTCTTCTGAATGAAAAAAATAATATTTCAAAAGTCGCATCGATGGAAAGCTTTTATACAACTAGGACTTGTTTTTCGTAAGGGAGAGAGAGAAACTGTACTCTGATTAGCAGTGCTTAGCAGACTTAGGGAGGCAGTGGAAAACCAGAGCTATTGCCAGATGGTTCTAAGGGACTGGATGGGAGAAAGCAAATTAAGGCTTTATCCAAATACTGTAAGACAAGAGGTGCTGTTCAATAGGAAGCCATCTAGATGCACAGCCTATTTTGAAAAAAAATAGTTTTCCACTTAAACCCACTTCTTGTACTAGCACTACTTTCAAATGATCAGTGGCAACAGGGATAAGTTTTGTCAGCTTAGGCTTGTGCACCAGTTGCACCCTCTTTTTGGAGAAGTCAGACCCAATTAAAGTCGCCTATGTTATACTAATCTCTAGACTAGGCTAATCAGATATAGTTTCAAAAAATTAAATAAGGTCTCTGATACTTGTATTTTATATATGCAGTTATACTGATACTTTTAATCAACTTTATTAGGGTATGGCAAATTTAGCTATGTGGTCTGGTTTGTCAAATCAGTTATGTTGAACAATTGTCCATAGTGAAATTTCCTAGAGAGCATGATAACTAGAAGACACGGTCAGGAAGTTTGGGAAGTCATGTATGAAATATGTCTATTTTTTATGCTTCTTTTTATCTTCATTCAAGTAAAATTTATAAATAAGTAATTGTTTTGATCTATAATTTAGAGACCTCGGACAAATAATTTGGACAACGAAGAACAAAGAAGAAGTAAGAGAATGCTAAAGCTGTTAAATACTTTCCGGGTAAGATGTTACCTAACACAATAAGCCTTTCTTCATCTGTTAATTATATTATCACTGAAATGGCCTGGCAACTCCAGTTTTAACAGGCTGTAAAACTTTTTTAAAAAATATACAGTACATAGTTTTTAATCATTATTTTTAATAATAAAATATAGAAAACAACATCAACAGAAAAAACAAATGCATCGTGATTATAAAGTAAAGGAAAAACCCTAAATATATTATGGTGATTAAAATAAACTAAATGTGAGGTGGGGAAAGGCTAATGAGCAGAAACAATGAGAGAAAAGATCCATATAATATCCATGGACATATCAATATAAATTAATTCAATACATAAGCATAGGATTAAATCTAGACCATATGAAACATGTTGCTGCATCTACTCATTTTAGAGCACAAAGACTTTTCAAAAACAGATTCATGTCCTGAATCTGTTCCTTGAAATGAAGAGGATATTTGTCATTCTATTTCTGTAAAATTATCCTCTTTGCCGAAGCTCTTCATGAGATGACAGATACCATGTTTTAGAAATATAATCCAATTTCATGCTAAGGTCCTTAACTATAATAGTCCTCTTTATTAGGCCATAGTACTAGCCTGCTCTTATTCCTAAACTGCTAGTGTGTGAGGAAGTGAAACTGGGATTGTTGTCTGCACTCGGCTTACCCTTATCCTGCTTTTTCTGAACTGAAAAACAAGAGGGCAAAGAGAGCCAGGACAGTTTATCCTGATGCCAGCTGACTTGCAGTACCCTTTCCTTAATATTCAGTTGGAATGATCTTCAAACTGGCAGAAAACTACACCAGCCTGAGCTTTGATGACCCCACTGCCAACCCCTATCATGCTTCTGTGTCATCTGTTCCCAGTCACTGCCCATCATCTCATTTAGACAGTGTCAGAATAAGGGGGGAAATCACTGGTGCAGCTATGGACAATTTAACTTTTCTTCACTTATCAACTGTCATGGGGACATGGCAGATGTTGCCAAGTGGTTTGAGCCATGGTTAAGTGCAAGTGGGGCTAGGCTCAGTACTCCACTAACATTCCCTGTCGGCAAAAAGCTTTCTGCTTAGAGTTCATTATAATAAACACCATATTTACATAATTCATGTGTCTTGATTGCTTCTGATAGAATCAGGGCAATTTGACATCCCCAATTCTTTCCACCTCCAGTTCCTCACAAAGCAGGTTGAATCTGACTTGCAATCCATTTCTGCCAATTAGAGGGCAGAGAATACATAAGAAACACCATTAATGCACATTTTCCAGCTGAGCAATAAGAAAATGGAAAGAAGGTAATCTAATCAGTCTTCCCCCCCAGACTGGCCACTAATAACAACAATCCCCTCCCATTTGATCCGCAGAAAAAGGAAATTAAATCAATGTCTAGTCACATCCTATCTGTATTTAGTACCTTATTTTGCCCCATTTATCTGATAAGAGATTGCTATGAGGTAAATACCAAAGGGGTCCACCATCTTGCCGATTTTGACATGTACAAACCCCATAGATACCTCTGAGTGAAATAATCGCTAGTCAGGAATTCTCTGAGCACTTTCCCTAATATTTCAGACCTTAGTTCCGGTCTGTTTTTATGAGATTTGCTTGAGAGGAGTAGCCACTCTATGATTTTATTGTAGGGCTACCAGATTTGGGCTGTAAAACTCTGGACAGCCATTGGATGGCAGCAGCGAGATCCATAAAATCATAATTCTTGTTGTCATCTAGTGGTCCTAGTAGTTTTTACAGCCCGAATCTGGTAGTGCAGTAGTGCAGAACCTTGTGCAATAAGTGACCAGGTAACCCTTCCTTGCAAGTAGACGTATTGCAGAACGTGGGTGACAGGTGATTGCGTTGGTGTCATGCGTTCTGTGTATGAAGGGGTCAGTGTAGGAAAGTGGAAGAGGAAGTCACAGAATCTAATTGCCGGAAACAGCAATGAAAGAAGACTTTAGCTAGTCGGTTGGCTCTTGTAGCAGGATGCTTGACAACATTTTTTTTTTTTTTGATTCTGCACATTTGTTTTTCTGTCTCAGACCTGCTATCCCATTTCCTATCAACAATTATTGGTCCATATAAAATGCCAAAACAACACAGCCTCTGCCATAAAGCTGCTTACTGTACAGATATAGAATTAGTCTCATCTCATAATGCATCTGTCTTGGTTGTTTGTTTCTTTTATTCTCCTTTGCAGCACTTTGAACAGAAAGGGACAAAGTCTTTCAGTTTTCTGTCCCTCTGTAGAAGCAAGAACAAGAAAGAAGTTGCAGCAAAGTTCTACAGCTTGCTTGTTCTAAGGAAACAACAAGCTATTGAGGTGGCCCAGGCTGCTCCCTATGCTGACATTACAGTGACTGCGGGCCCAAAGTTTCACACTCTCTGAAAGCCAGAGAACGGCCCCCTTGAAACATGGGTTACTCAGACTGAAGCCGAATGCTGCCTTGTAGAAAAATTCAGCATCCCTTCTCTGAGTCAAGTACAGACTAGTACTAGTGAATAAGTCTGTGCTGTTAGGTAACTAGCCTGCCTAGCAATCAAGCTGCATGCTGCAAGTTAGGAAAAGTATGGTTTTTACCAACATTAATTGTTACATAAACTACTTGTTTCTTCATGTTTTCATAGGGAGTAGAAACAAGTTTATTTTCAGTTCTTCGTGCTTATTTACATAATTGCCTGCTTTCAGGCATTCCCTGGAAAGGGTAGATGTGGAGCATGGACACTGTCCCCACCTCTCTATTTTCTCAAGCAAAAGGTAATACAGGTGGAGTGCCAGATCCTCCCTTGCGTGAAGTTAATCTTGTGGTCTAAATCTCCTGGCTGACTCTTTTCTCCTTGTCTAAGTTCCAGTGCTGAAAGCTGGCTTGCCCAGGAGAAAGCATTGGAGGGAGTAAGGACATGGTAAAATAATGTGGAGAGGTTTTAAACGGTGTCTGTTAGAATATTTATCTGTGCTAGTTTTAACTATGGATTTTATTGTATGTTATTTTATTCTTGAAAGCCTTGGTCTTTGGTCTATGTGTGTGTGTGTGTGTTTAATTTATTAAATTTCTTAAACACTATAGAGAAGCATATTGAGACCATAGTTTGGTCAGTATAGGATCTGCACTACAAGCTTCAGGTACAGCATCCATGCCAGATTCTGTCCAGCCTCTGCTTAAAGACTTCAGGTGAAGAAGAGTCTGTAACATCCTAAGGCAATCTGTTCTACTGCTGAACAGCTTCTGCGTTAGGAAGATCTAAAGGTCTGTCTAAAAACCAGATCATGCTGGCCCTGTTTTCATATGTGATTTGGAACGACCAAGGTGCCGATATCTGGATTTACTTGACTCTGCATAAGAAAGTTGACTCTGACATTAAATATCCAAAAGGAACATCTACAAATTCCACAGAAGGGACTTGAACTGAAACACTTTGTTTATGTGCGTGTGTAGGTGTAACACGAAACTTACCCTGTAGAATTTCTTTTTTATTCTTGTTTAAATTCTGAGATGTTAGGAAAAAATAGAGACTACTCCAGGGGTAATCCATATGCCCCACATGTACTCCAAAGGGGTGCTAGTCTGTTACTGGTTTTGGTTACTGCACTCATAATTATGTAACACACCTAAGCTTTTGATAATGCAGGATCCGTACAGTAAACTGAAACAAAACAGAATAGCCCAGCTTAATGGGCCCTTGTAGCTGGCCTACATACACTAATGTTAATTAAAAGAAGAAGAACCAAGATCCCTCTCCCCCAGTCCAGCTATTCTTCCTACAGCAGACTGCCACCACTCTTAAGATTTTGGGTGCATTGCTCAAAGATGTAAGAGGACTGATTTTTCTCTCCAGCAGTATTTTGGCGAAACATCTTGGAATTTAGTTCTTAGGAGACTATGAAAGGAAAACGACGCTTTTCTTTCCAGGCTCAACTTACTCACCACCATTTAGCAGCACAGAAAGCTGCTTTAAACTGAAACACATTAAAGCTTAAGATTACCTGAGGAATATCCCACCATGGTGCCTCTGAGCTCTGAAGTCTCTGCCGGCATCCAGCAGTCCCCCGTCTCCTTTCCTTCTTTTTCTTGCGTGTTTAAGGGGAAGCCGGCATGCTGCAAAGCAAGGTATCAGTCTCCAGCCGTACCTAAATTTCTAAGATGCTCCTAGGCCTCTGTGAGTCCCATAAACCTTGTGAAATAGAATTGCCAGCCTCATTATCGGTACGTGTGCTCACAGGCCCCATTAAAGCAACACTTTTAAGAGTGACCATAGCATATTTCAACATGCCAGATGTGCCCCATAAAACTCAGTGCTAACTAGCAGCATTTCCCAGCTTTGCAGAAGACACTCTGAGCTGTCCCTATGAGCTGCAGGAGCCTCCAGCTATAGCCCATATAGACACCTTATTTCAATACTTCTTTGCAATATCTAAATGCAGAATTATAACTGGGAAAACGTTCTAGCATTCACAGATCTTTTAAAATGACAAATGAAGTGGTAAACTGCCCTCAGAACAAAGTTTATTGAAAATGGACATTGAGTTGTGAGATACTGTAGATGGATCAGACAGACAGACAGATGTGGAAGAAGATGTGTGTGGTTTTAAAACCAAAAGAAAAAACATCAACAACCTGCATTATGCTGATGATGCTAGTCTGACAACTGAACGTACAAACTGTCTGGAAGCTCTGGTGATGAAGTCAACTTTCAGTGACTATACACAGTATTAGTGGTGGGAGCTCTCCAGGTTCTGATGCTCAGTGGTGCTTCAGAAGGGATACTGTATATAGAACCTGTCTTCAGAATTGTGTATACAGTCCACCTTCTCTTAAGCTCTCAGAGCAGAGACATATGAATGTTACCTTATATCATGCCTCCATGCATGAGGTTTTACGTGATTTCCACCCTGCATCTTGGGAGGCAGGAGGGAAGTAGCGTTAAAGGTATCAGGCTATAAACCTGGATTTCTAGTCCCGCCTTAGGCACGAGGCCAGCTGGGTGACCTTGGGCCAGTCCCTCTCTCTCAGTCCTAGGAAGAAAAAGGCCAGGGCAAACTACTTCCAAAAATGTTGCCAAGAAAATTGCAGGGACTTATCCAGGTGGGCAACAGGAGTCAATATTGACTCAGAGACGCCACCCCTCCAGAAATAATTACACAGGATTCATAACTTGTGAAGTGGTTGGCCCTAATTGGGCCACTATGCCCCTACATTTGTATTTCAAGGTCTTGAGTTTTAAAAAATCACCAGCTGCATGAGTGACTGGGATTAAGATAAAACTGAAAATGAGGAGCCCAGGTATACAGTAATTTCTCCAATCATCTGCCAGCCTTCCCATAATAAACCACAGGTATTGTAGCATATTGACATTGGACAGCAGATATCTTGGGATTTGAAAGTCCCCTGGGAGGTGAGACCTGTGTGGATGAGTCAAGAGAGAGACAAAAGCCTCTGGGCCAAGCAAAGTTCCAGGGCTGACTGTACAAATGCAGGAGCAATCACTGGGGCCTCCTGCTTCAGACCAGTTCCAAACGTCTGCAGGCTTTGCACACTTCCCAGGGTTAGCTAAACCGTGGGAGGCTCCATTGAGGAAGACTAAGACAAGGAAGCCATTGTGGCCTGGAATAGCCTTTCAGATTACGGGGCAGCCCATTCCCAGGCCATACACCTTGCTGGACTCCATTGTGGAGCTCATCTACAGTGCAGCCTTGATGCAGCTAAATGTGGAGAAGAGTAAGGGCATCAGGAGAACTGGAAAGAGAATGGTAGGAGAGTGGGGTATTCCAGCTGGTTGTTGGAGAACAAGCCAGGGAGGGTGATGGAAGGCCTGCTATCTTCCTGCTCAGATCAACTCTCCAAACTAGAGACATTATTTTGGAGGCCAGTAAATAGCAGAAGGAAGGAGTTTAGCAACAGCCAGCTCTGAGTGTCAGGCCGAGGCCACAAGGTTGGAGGCCTTGGGCAGCTGCCCAGTTCCCACTGGCAGGTTTTGGTGATGTTGGGTGAGAGGGCTGAAATGCAGAGAAACAAGGTCTCTACCTTCTGTGTGCACTGATTGACTTGGAAGTGGATGCTACCTCCTGGGGCGGAGGAGGCTGGCCAACCCCAGGAGTGAGAGAACAGGGAGTTGCCTAAGCCACTTTATGCCCCAGTGAGATGAGGGGGACAGGTAGAGTAATAAGGAAACAAGAAGGTGGATCAAGAAGTGAGTGTGAGGCTTCATGCTATGGAGTTAGCCAACTGGCTACCTGATCTGGAGGCTTATTGCAGGTCTGGTAGCACAATACCCCAGACTCAGAGTTTAGGCATAGCCACCATGACTACAACAACAGGATTGTCCAGGTAATCTCAGGCCCAGTGCACAAAGTTGCCCACATTTTAGTTCTAGTCTCCATATCTACGCAATTGATTGGTAATCTGAAATTGAAGGACATATGGGTGAGTTCTTTGTTTCAGTCAGATCACTCCTTGGTTACTCAGAGGTTCATTGCTCATGAACTCCACCACAAAATGGGGGGACTAATTAGGATAATCCATCCTGGGCACCAGGATACACTTCCAGGGGGTGCTTGAGGATTATCATAACCACCTGGTATGCAATCCAGGCTAGTGTTTGGTTGATCCCTGAACCAAGGAGGTGACCAGAGCTCTTGACAAGATCAGTCCCAGGTGGCCTCTTCAAACATACCATTGGGAGTGGGAACTGTCATGTAACAAACTCTGTACCAGAAGCACAGCTCTGCAGATAACCGGGTATAAGGCACAGTTTTAAAGCTGGGTTCTAGGGAAAAGCTGGGCCCATTGTTCTTCTACCATATCCCTTGCTGCACCATGGTGTCCCTGCCTGAACTGGAAATGGATCATCAGCATCCTTGCCAATCAGTGTTCAGGCCCAGGTTCAGAACCAAGTCCACATTGATCACTGTGATGGAACTAGGATATGAGAAGTATGACCATCCTTTTCTACTTGATCTTTCAGTGGTTCCAATAGAAGCAAATATGCATAGCTCAGGGTGGAACTGTGGAGTCCTTGGGGCTACTTCCTCTGAAGGAGCAGGTCCATGACCTGGGGTATGGGGGGTTTAGACTCAGGAGTACTGCTAGATAGGCATTTAGAGTCCATAGCTAGGGGGCGCTTTTACCCAGTTTCAGCTGGTACATCAGCTGTGGGCCTTCCTGGAACATGATATCATAGCAACAGTTATCCATGCCCTCATCACCTTGCAGATTGACCACTGCAACAGGATTGACATGGGGCAGCCTTTAAAGACTATTCAGAAGCTGCAATACATTCAGAATGCAGCAGCCTGCTTTCTGGTGGGGGAGAGCCATCAGTGTCATGTAACACTCATGCTGAAGGAGTGTACTGGTGCCAATAGGGTTATGGGAACTGGTGGACCTCATGCCATTTATCTGTTTGGGGGAACTACATCTATTTCTGACTGTGTTTTCCTCTGAACCTCTGCAGTTCTACAGACCTTGTGGACTATGACGAACTCTTGCCCCACCCTGTCTCAAGCTAGCTATTACCCACTCCCATAGAGGTTCAGGATTGTATTCCTCAAGTTTGTGTCTTTGTGCATGCATGGTTCAGGACTTATCTCCCCACTCCACCAATTCACCTTTCCTATCAACATAAACCATGGTCAAAGCTATTGGAAAAAGGATGTGATTGAAAAATCACAGCCTGCTGGCAGTCACTAAGAAAAGAAGCTATGCGCAGGGAGGGCAAGTAACAGAAGTACTGAAATCCACCCAAGGCTTCCTGGATGCCAGGCCACCTTTCCTCTACGGCATTTAAAAGATCCCCGTGACTTGTGAAGATGAAAAAATGTGGCCATTTTGCAAAAGAGAAGTTGTTTCCAGGTGTCAAATTACTTTATGTGAGACAGAAATGCTGGTGCTGACTGAGGTCAGATGTTGTTTTATTAGGGCCACCAGATCTGGGCTGCAAAGGGGGATTTGGCATCTCCCAGCTGCCATCTAGTGGTCACCTAGAGTTTTACAGCTCAGATCTGGCAGCTGCAATGGCAGTCAGATAGTCTGTCACTGATGTCCTAAACTGCTTGGAACTTGCTATGTATGGCCTCCAAAAGACATTGAATAGCTGTCATATTCTCTTTGAATTTACCACTGCCTTCAGACACTGTAATTTTGGGTGGCAATTCCAGACATTCATCCATAAATTAGCATTTGTTCCTTAATTTTATTCATTGCTTTGGATCTTTTTTATTCTTGTTATTAATCTTGTTTTGTTTTTTGTTTTGGAGTTCTTTTTGTCCCCTTGCTACTACTTTGAGTTTATAAATGATGTATTTTAATTACTGTTTATGGTTTTTATGCTTTTTGTACTTTGCAAGCTGCTTTCAGTGATTCCTTCTGGGGGGAGGTTATACATTTGAATAATAAAGGACTATGAAAGGAATATTTTAACTGAAAATAAACAGTGAGAAATTAAATAATAGCATGTATTTTCCTAGGGCACAAAGAGTGAGATGATGTCTTATGAATTGGAGGGGGGGTGGTATAATAAAATAAGCCTTTTCTCAAGCCTTTTAGAAAAACAGGCATTCTTTACTTTTTCTTGTGCTGAACTTTTCATAAAACTCTGGCCATAAGACAGTGAAACATATTCACTGGATGACGTGGGAGGTTGCAATGACAATCATTTGATATGATTGGAACTGAGAAAGCACTTCTGTTCTGCATTTTGTCCCCTTCTTGTAATAGCTGAAGGAAGATTATACAGTAGTTAAGTAAAGGCCTTGATACTCAAGTTGGAGGCTTCTGATAGTATAATAGCTGACAATATGTGTCCGCAATGGAGAGACTCACAGTGCAGTGGCTGGGGGTTTTGACCCATAGGATTCTGCAAAAGGGTCCTACAGAATTCTGCCAAGCTGGAGAAATACACAGATAGAAAAACTCTTACAGTGGAAAGCAGAACTTTGGCCGGGATTGTGATAGAGCTAATATACTGAGGCATTTGACCTAGCAGTCCTTAATATGCTCATTTCATCCTTCATTAATCATATTCAGTAATATTTGATTGTCTTTATTTTTCCCTTCAAGATCATGACAACAGCATGGTAACAAGTGAGAACAGTAAAGGGGAAAATTTACACTGGGACTGAGACCGTTAGACAGAAAGCTCATGTAATAAAACATTTAAGAGTAGAACATTATTACTGCTAAGCAGGTGATGAAAACCTTCAGGGACTAGCACACAATAAAGAGAAGGATGTCCCTGAATTTAGCAGTGGAAACATTAGAGAAGCATAGAATGAAACTCTTTAAATCAAACTACTAAAAATTACAGGTGAACATATAGGCTGTTGTGCCATTTTCAAAATAACATTATAATTTATTTTATTTATTTTATTAAATGTATAAGTCACCCATGAGAACTCTGGGCAGCTTATACATTTTATCAAATAAATAAACATGTTCTGTCTTTTGCAGGGTTTCCTGTATGACCAGGTACTACAAAGTCTGCTAAAATCACCAAGTGTGGCTCCTTAGCTACAGGAACAGTCAATGAATATTTGAAGAAAATACCATATTCTGGATATTACAGTGGGAGAGTCCATATCCTATTGTAGGTGGCACAAATCAGAAAATTAAGATTGGAACTGGAGAAATATATTACTTGGAAGATGTAATTTTAAATGCAGAAGGGGCAGGTAAGGGAAAAATTAAGCATCCCCTGTGATTCCCTATCTCTAATCTCTCCTTGCCCACACAGCTTTTTCCAAAAGCCATGAAGCCTGCTGGACTTGTGTGTCTGTCCATGCAGTCAGGGGGCACTTCTGCAAAAGTCACATTGCAAGACTGGCGATTAGTGAAGAGTTACACAGAGGGAAGATAGTAAAAACAGCCTTCTAAGCTGAAGGTGTCTGCCTGATTGTAAAACCTGTTAATCATTCTATTAGCACTGGCACTCTTTAAATATTTTACGGGGTTCTGATGCTATGCCTTTAAGAATAGGAAAGAATGGAAAATGAAAAGGTCAACTGCCTGTACAGTAGAAAGAAACATCTAAGGACCTGCAACAAAAGGTTCTGGTGTGGCCAGCTGTGAGGGGGCCTCCTCTGCCTGTTTCTTCTCAAGGTCATGGCCACCTGTGAGCATTGCCTGCAGGTGCTCGTGTCCTGGAGCACATAGACAAGCTTGTTCTGGAAGAGAAAAGTGGGGCGGAGAACTATTCAATAGGCACACAGCGATTCTGGGGACCACATTCTCAGGGGACTAGAGATGAAATCCTATGAAGAGAGACTGAAGGATCTGAGATTGTTTAGTCTTCAGAAGGGAAGACTATCGGGGCCTCACCTCACCTGCATTGTGAGGTGTAGTGCACACCAAGGGTTCTGAATGTCTCTTAATTGTCGTTGTTGCAATTTAATTGTACTTGGGTTTTTTTTTAATATTGAGTAACGCCAACCAGAGTCACATTTGTGTGAGTTGGATGGCCAAATAAATTTCATAAATAAATAAACACACTGGCAGTCTTCAAATAGTTAAGGAGATATCAGACAGAAGAATATCAAGTCCCATTAGCTCTTGTGCCGGACACAGAATAATGGATGTAAGTTTCAAGAAGGCAGGTTCTGACTGAAGGTTAGAGCAAGCTTCCTAATAAATAGCAATTCAAGAGTGGCTTCCCTCCATTGGATGTGCTTGAGGGGAGGCTAGACAGTCACCTGTTTTGGGATGTTTGAATCCGGATTCCTGCACTGAATAGGGATTGGAGTCCATGGTCTAAATCAGGGTTCCTCAACCTCAGCAACTTTAAGATGGGTGGACTTCAACTCCCAGAATTCCCCAGCTAGCATTCTGGAAGTTGAAGTCCACCCATCTTAAAGTTGCTGAGGTTGAGGAACCCTGGTCTAAATGGCCTCTTCCAACTCTGGGACTTTCTGATTTGTCATTCTTCAACTTTTAGGAAATATAATTCAGGTGAATGGAAAACAAGGCTAGACCAAATGTCTTCTCCCACTCAAAATATGAGAGGACTGCATGGTATCCTTCTTTACACAATGCATAAACAACTGTTTTCCTTAAAATCTTAGTTGGCCAGTTGCTTTAAAAGATGAAGCAAAGAGGCTGTCATCTTCCAAGGCAATTTGTGCCAATGTTGAAGAGATCCTACTACTGGGAAATTTAACTGATGTTTATTGTATTATATTCAGCACTCAGCACTCGACTGGGAACACTATAGATATACTAGTTAAGCATTTATGTATTTTTAATTATATCCTTAGTGGTTGAAGGTGGCCAACAAACTCTGAATCATGAAAGTCTAGCACAGTAAGGCTGCTCAATTAAAAATTAGCTGCAGTAAAATTTAGACAGAATAAAACAGAGTAAGGCAGATGTTAAAGTCCAAAATCTCTTCCTGAAATATTATCTGATGGTAAGCCAATAAAGAAGGGGAAGGGGAAATGACTCTCTCTAGTTAGATACCCCTTTGAAGACAATACCTGTAATATGGCTTTTGAAAGCAGGGGCTTCATTTTAACTCAGCAAAATGCAAATAAAAGACAACACCGTGTATGCATTATATTTAATAGAGCAAACAGTTAATGCCACATAGTCCAGCCAATAAATTAAATATATTTGATTGATTGATTGATTGATTATGTGCCAACAGTCATTTTAGACTTCTAGCAACCACATAGATAGATTTTCTCCATGGTGATCTGTCCCTAACCTGGTATTTCAGGTCTTCCAATGGTTCACCCATCACTGTTGTAACTGAGTCCATCCCTTTTGCTGCTGGTCGTCCTCTTCTTCTCCTCTTTCCTTCCACCTTTCCCAGCATCAGATCCTTCTCCAGAGAGCTGGGTCTTCACCTAGTGTGTCTGCAGCAGGATAATTTGAGCCTGGTCATTTGTGCCTCAAGTGAGAACTCTGGGTTGATTTTGTTCGAGGATCCATCGCTTTGTTTTCTTGCCTGTCCACAATATTCTCAGGAGTCTTCTCCAAGATCTAGAATCATACTAATAAGAATAATAAGAATGCTTTTTACAGTTAAAACCTGCTGGAATAAGTTCACAACAGATTTAAGGGGCAATAGAATACAATTTTGCAGGATTAAGCCCCACCAAAGTCGAGAGAATTACTTTTCAGAAGACATGCTTAAGATAGTAGTTCGTCACTATGTTCACACAACATGCTTACTCTAGCTACTGAGCTAACAAGTTGTTTGGGTTCACAGAAACAGTGAAAGGAGTATAAGTAACCTCACGGGATAGGTTCACACAACATGCTGAGCTCCAAAAAGAACAAAAAAAGAGAAAGGTTAACACTAGCTAAGTTGAGTGTATTGTGCAATAGGCAGGTTTTGTGAATACAGCAAGGAAGCTGATTACAAGGATCAAATTATGCTTCCTTTTATACTGGCCTAAACCGCATAAAGGCAAAGCTGATTCAGAAAATTATACATGATGCTTATTACCGAAATTATAATTCTTTGCGACACATTTTCTGGAATGTTTATGCATTTCCCTTTAACAGGGTTTCCTGTTTCCATTCTGGCACTGTATTCATGCACCCAAACCTATTCTTTACTACCCAACAAATGAGTTGCTTGGCTGTGGGGGAAGGGGCAGGACTAGCCAGGAGATGCCGTGTGAGATTCAAGCACAATTGCCAGCTGTCCTTCTAAGAGAATTCATTATCTTGCTGGTGTCTCCCACTACAAAATATCAAGATAAAATGTATTTGACCTTCTGCTCATCCCATCCTGCATTATGAAACATCAGTTCCAATTATTACCCATCAACCTCACTATTCACACAACTTCCAATGAATTATAATAAAGCATTAAACGAGTCTCCTGAAAGCTTTTGACAGAGAAAATGGAGATGGAAAGATGAAGGCAGAAATATCCTCAGAAACTCAAATAATGGCTCTTTTAAAACAGAGGTGCACAATTGAAGTCCAGTGGTGCCTGTATTCCCTCCGAAAATTGCTTTGGGTTTTTAATGTGACAGAAGGGGAGAAATGTGAAATACATAGGAGAAATCACTATTGACTATACTTATTTAATGTAATGGGACTCTTTATGAGGGAAAAGCAAGGTAGATATTTTATAAATGAGTGCTTCATTTGAACATAAGTTTAATACATTTTTAAAAATAGAAATCGAATCAAATTCAGCTTTTGCATGAACCCGTGTTTCCCTCTCCCTCACAACATTCTCTTAGTCCTTGGCCAAAAGAAGTACGTAATTTAAAAATGAATACGAAACCTATTAAATTCATTTATCAGTTGCGACCAGTCTGTACATTGTGAAATATCTCATTTGCTAACGCTCTCCTGGGGTTTCATTTTCAGCATCAGGTGTGGGTTGAATAATCTTTGCACCCCCATCAGGGGTGACTTTCTCTCACAGGGCAATGCTGATTAAAACCTGTGGATAAGGATCAGTTTGCAGAACCCAAATGGCTGAAAGCTTCAGCGGTTCGAGTCCAGCCTCGCGTTAACAAGGTGAGCTCTTGTTTCTCTACCCGCAGCTTCTGCCAACTCAGCAGATCGAAAACGTACGTGAGTAGATAAATGAGGACTCTCACCCCGGTGGGAGGAAAAATGCTGGCAACGGCTCAACAGAGAGACGGGACAAGTTGCCGGTAAAAGCGCGAAAACCGCGCTCGTCCGAAAAAGGGGCGCGAAGCAACGGAAATCCCGCCTCCTGCGCTGCCAGCTGGGCTGACGCTCTAGGAATTAGGCTCTGGCAGAGTCTAATTCCGAAACTAGAAAGATGCAATTGCCTTGAAAACCGCTAGGGGGCGGTCACTGCAGGGTCAGTAATGACTGTTAAGCAGATAAAAAAAAAAAAAAAAAAAAAAATTGGTCATCCAATACAGGAAAAAGCTTTTTATGTTACCCTCAATGTTGCCTTCTCTTTAAAGCTATGAATGCCCCCTTCAGCTGTCTCCATTTTCAGAAAACATATCATGCATCTCTGAAAATAGGCCCTTTGCACTATTACCTTTACTATGGCTTATTATATTTTTAACAAGATTGTCTGCTTTGGCAATCATGCATTGCTTCAATAGCTTTTAACAGGACAGGGTCCTTATACTGGGAAGGGGTTCAAGCGAGATCATTTCGAAGAGCCCTTCCAACTCTTACCATCTATGGGTCTATGAGTATAGAAATAATAAATGGATAAATCAATAAAATGGCAGATCTTTAAAGCAGGGTCCAAAGTACATCCTATACATTTTTTTTTCCAAGCACCATTCTATTTACTGAAAGTTTTAAAATAATGAAACCAGATAATTGGATGAACTGCATAAACCACTTAAAGCAGTGTTGTCCAAACTTGGCCACTTTAAGAGGAGTGGACTTCAACTCCCAGAATTCCCCAGCCAGCCATGCTGGCTGGGGAATTCTGGGAGTTGAAGTCCACTCCTCTTAAAGTGGCCAAGTTTGGACAACACTGACTTAAAGAAACACGGTTAAGCATAGTGTGCAAAAAACAGGCATGGTGGATCATACCCCCTTGCACTCAGTGCAGTTTAGGCCTCTTAACTGAGCTATGTGGAGTCTGTTTCTGCAACCTGGCATCTCCCAGTGTGTTGGACTATAGCTCCCAGAATTCCCAGCCGGCATAACCAGCAGCTTGGAATGCTAGTCCAGAATGCTGAGCATTGCAATCCAAATTCATCTGGGGTTGTCTACTGCGCTGCAGAAGTCTGTTGCAATAAAACATAAGTCATCTCACTGCCCAATTTCCCACACTGGCCATTTTCATGACAAAATATTTCTGCTTATTTAAACACGAATAAGATCTAAAATAAAAAATAAGCATAAAAAAGGAATAAGCCATGAAATAACCTCAGACAGACTTAATGCGCCAATTTACTAAAAACGAAGGCTCAGCGTTTCAGCTAACCTTCTTGGGTGATATCGTCTGTCCATGAGGCCCACGTGGTCTTCAAATGCTGAAAAAAAGCTTTCTACGACAGTTCCTTACCCGTGCTACATTACTTTAGCAAATCTAGCTGCCGCGCTAGAAAACCATTTAATCATTTCATGTTTAGCTCAAGCAAAAATCAAGTAAAGAGAGCTTGTGCGGGTGTATATATCACCATTGGACTCTGATCATACGCCTAAACTCATTCATTGCTATGAGACCGGGAAAACTGGGCGCTTCACAGTCAGATCATGCACAATGTACTATACAGTATTAAACCAAAATTCTGCTGTATGGGTAGGACTGTCATATATGGGCTGCAGAAATCTCAGTCACCCCTAGATGGCAGTAAGGGTTTTATGCACCTCTTTGCTGGTATCTAGTGGTTGTCCAAAATTATGCAGCCCAGATATAGTAGCCCTTAAACCGCGAAGAATACTTTAATATTCCTGTATATATGCTAGGGAGATTCTCGGAGCTTACATATCACACGTTGAAAGACATGTTCCAACAGAAGAGAATATCTGTAGCTCAGGGTTGAACTGTGGAGTCCTTGGTGCTCTCTGAGCTTGGCTGCTGCCTTGCAGACGTTTCATGACCCAACTAGGGAACTCAATCAGTGTGAGTGAGTGTGGGGTTTTCTCCCTGTTTATATACAGTACTTGCCCTGCCAATTTTGGTGGGGCTGTGGTTTTCTCCTTGGTAGTTCCTAGATTAGGGTATTGTTTTCTGCTTGTTAGTCTGGTGTTAATCCCTGCTTATCTGGGTGTTGGTTGCTGGAGAGGATCTGTTCTGGTCTTTTTCTTTCCTTCTTAGCTTTTTTATTGTCGCTTTTGAACGGTGCATAAAGGTGGTTTATCTCTATGTGTCTGTTGATGGCTGATTTGTCTGAATGCCAAGCTTCCAGGAATTCCCTTTTTGGATTTAGCTTGGTCTAGGATGCTCACAGTTTCCCAGCTGAAACTATGGTTGAGTCTGTCCATGTGTTGTGAGATTAAGCAGTTTTCATCGTGTCTTTTGACTGCTAGTTGGTGTTCGTGGATGCGCTCTGCCAGCCTTCTGCCTGTCTGTCCTACGTAGTGGTTGTTATGGTCCTTACACTGTATGTTGTAGATGACTCCTGCTTTTTCTTCTTGGGCTACTGGGTCTTTTGCTTTGCTTAAGATGTTCTGGAGGGCTTTAGTTGGTTTGTGTGCTATGGAGATGCTGCGTGGTTGTAATAGTCTGTTGGTGGTTTCTGAGACATTTCTGATGTATGGCAGTGTGATCCTTTTCATAGCTTGTGTTGGTTGTGTTGTAGTAGGTCGAGTGGCCAGGCACTTTTTGATAAAGTTGCATGGGTATCCATTTTGTTGGAAGATGTTGTATAGGTGTTCTGTTTCCTTCTTCTGCTGTTCTGGGTTGCTGCAGGGCGTTTGTGCTCGTCTGAATCATGCTCTTACCCAGCTCCTCTTGTGGGAGGTTGGGTTGTTGCTTTGGTCATGGAGCACTTGGTTAGTGTGGGTTGTTTTCCGATAGACTTGTGTTTCTAATTTGTCATTGTTTCCTCTGCTGATGAGGAGATCTAGGAAGAGTAGTGTGTTGTTGCTTTCTTCTTCCCTTGTGAATTTTATTCCTTTGAAGATGTTGTTGATTGTGTCATGTGTCTTCTCTAGTTGTTCCTTTTTTATTATGACAAAGGTGTCATCTACATACCAGACCCATACTTTTGGTTGTATGTGTGGAAGTGCTATTGTTTCTAGGCGTTGCGTTACAATCTCTGTGATGAGTCTTGAGAGTGGTGATCCCATGGGTGTGCTCTGATTTGTTGGTATATCTGTCCATCAGACTGAAAGATGTGTCTGTCCCCTTACAGTCCAAGAGCTGGGCCTAATATGCTTATTCTGTAACCATATTACAGAAATCTGTGTGCTGCCCAACTCTCGATAACTCTGGGCGACTCACAATCAAAGAAAGAAATGACAATAAAACATAAAAAATAAAAAAAAGATGGGAAGTGCAATGAAGCGATACCATTCATTAGGAGGAAGAAAACGAATTGGTTTTTACCAGTGGTTTTAATGCTCCTGTACCTTCTGTTTAGCAACAGCCTCCTGTCCTGCAGAAACTACACAAACGAAGATTTTTCCATGAAAAAAAGCCATGGGAAAACACTTTCACCCTTGCCGGACTTCTACGTGGAAGGCTGAGAACGGAAGTGTGCAGCAGGACCAATTTAAAGGTAAAGCGGGGTGGGAAATCCAACCCAGTTTGGTCCCTCTTGAACCAGCCTTGTCGGAAGCGGTCTCTTTAAGAAGGAAACAGAGCAAACCGCAAGCCAAGTACGCAGCTGCCTGGGCGAAGCAGCCCTCCTCCTCCCCACCCCTGTGGGCCCCAGACAGCGAGAAGAGCTCAGCCCAGCCGCCTCTCCTCCCAGCCCTGAAAGCTGAGCACCATGGAAGGGGACATTAGAGCAGGTGATGGTTCCGCAAGCGGCAGGCGTTGACCCTTGGCTGTGGGTGCTCTTTTGTTGGCGGGGGGGGAGCGGAGGATGCGCCTGAAGGGCTGGGAAGAATCCAAGAAGAGCATCCTTCATCTCTCAGCCAGCTGGAATACGTGTCTCTCATCCCCGCCTTTTCTCTGTCTTCCTTGGCTGTTGACAGGTCGCTGACCGAGCCGGAGAGCCGTCGCCCGCCTCCTGCAAGCACTGCAGTGGGGCTGCACGCTCTCCCCGTTTTTCTAAGGAGTCACGAAGCCAAGATCTGCTCCTGGGCATTGTCCCTGCCCCTTTCTCCAGCTGGCCTCTCTCAGGTGAGTACCACCAAGAGGAAAACGCTGCAGCGGTCCTTGGGGGAAGGTGTACAAATGCACGGATGCCCAAGTTCAGAGTTCTGCAAGTAAGCAAAGAGTGGACCGCTAAATTGGTCGATGGGGGGCATTCAGCTGTTACAGGTACAGCGTGGAAGGCGTCAGCGTGACTCATATCTTCCACCACCCCTCACTCCCTTTTGCAGAAAACATAAAGATGATCCATGTAAGGCACATCATTTGCAAACGGTAACAGATGGATTTCTGCAGGAAGGAAACTGCCTCAGGTGGGGGTAGTGTGCACGCTCATGCACGGATCTCCCACCGTGAAAAGAAATATACTGTAGGAGCTTTCCCCATGCAGAATGTGGGATGGATGAGAACTCTCGTCCTCCGCTCGCGCATCCAGAGACATCTTGCTTTGGGAAGGCTTGGGTGCAGAGAGTTTGCTCATAATCAGGCATCAACCCAGGGCCAACGCCAGCGTTTCAGGCAGGCCCCAGCTCCTTCTGCAGCAACGTAAAACTCATTCTGCCGAAAAATGCATTCTGTGATCACTGCTGCAGTCTTTTAAGGAGAGGATGAAACACAGAAATGAAACTCGCTCTTTGGCCTTATACCCCCTTGTCTTTCTCCATTCAAGGTCACTGGTAGATGTCCTTCTACTCTATAATAACCTGTGCTTACTTTTATTGTAAATGGGCATGAAACACATTCGTGAAAAAGGAATTACCTTGTTGGAGTTGGGGTGCCATTTCCAGAATATTTTTCTCTGACCTCCCCTCATCTTGGACTCGAGAAGATTCACCTTTCCATCCTAGGCCTGACTTTTCCACCAGGTTCTCTGCATTTCCCAGGCTTGTAGAATGGGACGTAGCAGACTTCTGTCCCTCCAGAGCAGTGATTTAAAATGGTTGATGTACTTTATTCCACGCAAAGCCTTTAATTTTGTCTTCTCAACCTCTTAGCACTTATCTCAGCAGAGCATGCCATCCTTCCCCCATGTAAAGGTGGCATTTTGCCTGAAGTAAACAACCAAATTCTGCATCCTGTGATTTCTGAGTCATCAGCAGGGCCTAAACCTCCCTTAAGAGGTTAGATCCTTTCAAATATACTGTAGTAATTAACATCACAGCCCCATTGCTTTGTAGCAGATTTCCTTCCCACATGGTTGTCAAAGGATAATAAATCCTTATGCAAGCTTGGGTTTTCTGGTGACAGTTGTACCATAAAGGATCTCATGAGAGATCTGGTCCAGTGGAAAGCTATTGGACCTGTATCACTTGTGATCCCCCAAGCTGGATTCAGTGTAGTAGGTACTTAGTTTGCAGGGGCTCACCAGATCTACTTTTGGACTGCAAAGAAAAGGCATGTATTAAGTTCATCACAGGCCAGAAAATGTGGCTTTTAGATTGCATTTCAGTACTATGAAGACTGCATTCAAAATATGGTTTTTCTTTATCTTTATTTCTTAGTCTTCTGCTAAAGTAGCCTTCCACAAAGTGATATAAATCCTATCATCTATTGCCTGCTGGTCACTCCTTGCTCACTCTTATTTTGTTCTTTGCAAAGCCAAATTCTTAATGCAAGAATAAATGAAATATATGAAGAGATTAAAAGAGCTTTTGATTCAGTCATTCAAATGTTAAAAGAAGTGCAAAAGGTAAACCATCTGATTCACCTCTCCCATGTTTCCCTTATGTTTCCCTGTTTTAATTTATGATGAAGCAGTTTGGTATGGTAGAAATAAAGCAAGCTTGAGAAAGTGGTTAGTTTTCCAGGCTGAGTGAAGTGGGAAAAACTGCAGCAATAACCCTTTAGAATTATAGAGGCGTGGCCCTTGGAAAGTATTTTAAATTTCCCTAGTTTAAGCCTCTGCATATAAAATGCCATCGTGCCAAGCAGATTTAAGTGTGCTTCTTACAGTAGCAATGCAACAGTGCTCAGGCTGTTCATTAACTAATTCATCTACAAAATGCATTAATTCCAAAGGGCCCAGGGAAAGTATAGTTCATACTTTCATACATTCATACCACCATGAAAAAGCAAGAGCCACCTCCATTTCAATTAATACTGATTAAAACATTTAAGGACATTCATGTAGCCCCTTACAGAATTCTATCAATAAGATGGCGGTGTGCAGCTGGTTTCAAGTCATGTGAAACAGCCCTGATTTGGCCCCCAGATATAGGAACATGCATTAAAAATTTAAAGCAGGGCTTTTTCCAGAAACTGGCTTATATAGGTGGGCAGCCTACCTGGTTCAGAACAACTGGGAACTAAAGGTCAAAGTCAACATTTTTAATTACGTAGAGTGGCATCAGCAAGTTCCTCCGTTCTGCAGTGGCTGAAGAACCTTGATCCACTTGTTCAGCTTGGAAAAATGCTAAAAATCTAATTAGGCACTTGCATATTTGCCTACTTCTCTCAGCTTGATAACATTTGCTAAATTTATGTAACATAATTTGTGGAGTACAACTTTCTGAACTCCTACAAAAGAGACGAAAGCTAATTTGGTGTCAGTCGCTCTACCAGGCTAAAAATCAAGAGACTATGAGTTCTAGTCCTGCCTTAGACATGAAGCCAGCTGGGTGGCCTTGGGCCAGTCACTCTCAGCCCTGGGAAGGAGGCACTGGCAAACCACTTCCAAAAAACCTTGCCAAGAAAACTGCAGGGACTCATCCAGGCAGTTGCCAGGAGTCAAGGCTGATTCAAAGGCTCTCTCGCTCTCTCTCGTTCTCTCGCTCTCTTTCTCTCTCTCTCTCTCTTACACACACACACAAACACACACAAGAGATGGTTTAAGGACATCACAGAGTTGGAAGGAAGGAAGGAAGGAAGGAAGGAAGGAAGGAAGGAAGGAAGGAAGGAAGGAAGGAAGGAAGGAAGGAAGGGGTGCTGCTACACACAATGCTATTTGCACTGTGGATAGACTAATGCAAGCACATTTTTGCTGGCAAGCCCCTTGTAGGGCCAAGATTGGAGTCATGTGAGGCAGAGGGGCTATGCAAATTTGGAAGAAATGCATTGATTCACTAAAGATTTCCTCAAATCATCCCATTGGGGGTTGTGAATTTTTTTACACAGCAGATGGATTGTTCAAAAATTTTAAAAATGCAATGTTGCATCTTCGTTTCCCTACAGTGAAGGTTGGAAATTGGGCTGAGTGGCACACGGGCTCTCTGTCAAAGCCAGCCAAGAAGTTAATCACCTCATTAAGCTCTCTGCCTATCACAGTTCTTCTGTAATGGCTAGGCTAACATCATTTTAGGCTCCATTCATTGTTCTGGCTCTCCGTTTCTTGAACGTGACCAGCCACAAACCTTAACTTGTTCTCTCTGGAGCTAATTGATGTTAATGCTTTTGTGCTGGTGTTGCCGACCTGGAGATCAGCCCTCTAGATATGGGCTTAATGCTGATCAGTCTGGTACATCCTTTTGGACCAAACCTTCTTTTTAAATATGATTGGGGCACAGTAAGTCTCTCAATAATAGATGAATGGAATCTAAGCAAAGAATTTAACATAGTGGCTTGAAGATTTATTGCTTTTAAAAATAGAAACTGGCAAAGAAATGGCAATGCAGGATAGTGAGGAGCACAGCAGGAGAACCACTCAGTGCTGCTTGAGCTGGCTCAAGTCACACCCACTAATTCTGATGCGTAGCCAGTGGAGGCTGGGTGCAGGTGGAGGATGGCACCCGGCATTCCTGCCCTTTACAAGTGGTCAGTAGCCCATGCATGTTCTGAGTTAAGCCAATCATGCAGACCAATTAGCTAAAGTTAATTAGCAGAGGCAGCAGAACCACAGAAGTGCACATATGATGCAATGCCAGGGAGATAAGCCAGCCAAAGGGCATGCCAACCAAGCGTGCCAGTTCTCCTGGCACCCCTTTAAACCCAGTGATCAGAGGAAGCAAAGCTACATCCCCCCACCAGGTCAACTCAACGGACATTAGTCACTTTCATGCTGAGGTTGGCCCCTTAGGAAGACAGTTGGAAAATTAGTGATTACTTTTTAAATAGTTTGTGAAAGTTTGGTTGCTGTTGGGTTTTATTTTGGGGGTTTGGGTTGTTTTGTAACTTGGAATACTGCAGGATACTTTCTGCCTATGTTCAGGAGAACTTCAGTACAGCCCTGAACAATATAGCTGCTCATCTCTTCCCATCCCAGCTACCACCGCCTTAAAACATTATTGCAACGAAGCTCTGGCGGGTACCTGACTGACAGTTGCAATGATTAATGTCCTCCAAAGGGACCAGTATCTTGCTATTTTCATTTCATTCCACCAAATGAGAAGTAGCTGCAGGCATCTGTATGCTTCTTCATTATACCCCACGCAGAAATCTTTTTTCAAATCAAGGGTCATAGTAGATCGAATCTATTTACACACAGCAGATTGAATATAAACTCAGATTGAATCCTATCCTTCTTGAGTCCCCAACTGAAATAAAATCAGGGCTGATTCACACAGATCTATAAGGCAGCATCTAAGCCAACTGAATATAGTTGGTGCTTTCCTGCAGCATTTTTCATGCATGAATCTGAGCCATGTGCAAATTCAGGAGCCAAGTAAAGCTGTGATTCCCTGCATACTTCTTATGATGTAAACTGGATTGGACAAAGAAGAACTTGTTTCAAGGAAAGGTGCATTACATTCGGCTGCATATCCTTTTCCAGATTTTAAGTTTAAAAAAGGCAGTTCCATTCCATGCCTGTCCAACATCTTAGGTTCAGAGCCACATCATCTCTATTTTATGGATTTGATGCTTCTGGAAATAATAGCTGAGATTCCTCTAAGATGTAGAAATGGCCACCTGTGATTGAGCCTTTTGGCATTCAGAAAGAAATGCAGCAGTTAGAAATAGAGTAGCATGAACGGGGTGGGAGAGAAAAGCTGGTAGAGATGGAGATTTGGGTCAAGAGGTGAAGGTAGGAGACAGGAAGAGGAAAGGCAGTGATAGGAGGGTGCATGACAGGCTTCCACAACTTTCCAACTCGTGGCTGGAATAATCTGGAATAATCACCTGGACTCTAGGTTTCATTTATAAGCATCCACACCAGGGGGTAGGAAGCAAAGGCAAGTGATGAAATGGGCATCGTGGCATGACACAAAACCCATGACTGATACGCTTGCATCTGTCCATAGGATGCAGATATATAAGGATAGAGTTTGCATCATGACATCACTGCACATAGGTCAACATTTTGACATAGTTTTGGCTTGCTGTTGGTACATGTGGCTTCAGCTCTTTGAGAAACATGATTCAGAACTTGCTCCAAACTCAAAAATCCCCTCTCCTTTAGCAAATCGTCATGCTAACTTACTCCACACAATCAGGTGAGAAGATGTCTCGTGCTCTCTCTTTTTCAGTCCACTCCTACATTTGGATAAGTGTTTTGGGGGCAGTGACTTGTATCATTTTATGTCATTGTGTAAAATACCATTAATATTGATGTTGCTACATATAATGCTAAGACAGTTTGTTTTTCCAGGTCATTAAAGACCTAGAATCTTAGTTAATTTAGACCTACTTTGTTTGTAGTTTATCGTGTTGTGCGAAGAAGGAAATGCAGCTGCCTGAGAGTCACTGTGATTCCCATAGCAATCAGAATTAGTGGATGTCTTTGGAGGCTGACTAATACACCCCCATTTAGTTCAGGAAATTCACAGCTGGAATATCTGCAAGAAATGCCTGTCAAGCCTCTGCTGAAGATTGAGGAAAAACACCACCCTGTTGAGAATGTACATCATTATCCAATTCCTGTTACTATCAAAGTCTCCCCTAAAGTTCATTTGAAATCTATCTTCCTATAACTTAAGCTTAGTAGTTGGAGTTTTAATTGTTGGGGGAACAGGGACCAAATATCTGTTTTCCTCTGTGTAACAGCCCTTCAGTTATTTGAAGATATGCTTTCACATGTCCCACCACAATCCAGACTACTGTCCTTCAGGCTAAATATTGTTCTTTCAAATTTTCACACTCAGAGGACTTGTTTTCTGGATCATGAACCATGGTTGTTCCTCTTCTCTGAACCAGATCTAACAAGGCCTTTTCCCTTTTAACAGATTGTATCTGACCAGGATAACACTCTGCAAATTTGGCATAAACCTTGTGATTTATATTTTGTACAGAATAAAGAATCCATCTAGGACAATTAGGACTATTATTCCATCCAGCACCTTACGGTTGGGTTTGTACAACATGGTAAGCTAAAATATACTTAGCTAGCTTATAGTTTGCTGTGTTGTGTGAACCCAGCCAGTATAGGTAGTTTATGATTCAGTGTGTGGTGCAAACCCAGGCAATTGGGTTAATTCAGTAAATGATGATAAGATCATGCTGGGTTAGTATGTTGTGCAAACATAGCCACGTTTCTCTTGATTCAGGCTGATCAGGCAGGTAGGCTGTTTTCCAGCAGAAGCAGTGAAACGTTTTCTGAGCTCTTAAGTCAGTGTTGTCCAAACATGGCCACTTTAAGATGAGTGGACTTCAACTCCCAGAATTCCCCAGCCAGCTCCCTATTTAAAAATGTTCCGTTTCTTTTCTTTGTTTTGCTTTTGGGATTTGCCAATCAGATTTCCTGAATCCTTTTTTTTTTTTTTACTTCTTAGTTTATGAAATGAGATAGTGTTGAATGAGCTTGAAAGAAAGGAAATTGGATGTTCAGATGACATGGACCCAATTTTTGCAGGACATGATGTGGATAGCTTTCTTCTCACATTTCAGTTCAGGTGTATCATTTTAGTCTGTTTGGACTATATTATGTAATCAGGCTCCAGGCTGGAGATTTTGCCTCTTGCCTTAAAATAGCCTTTCAGAATCCCTTCTGGCCGTGATGAAATTGCTCCTATAATCTAGCTAGGACTCTTGGCTCCATTGCTCTAGAACAGAAGTGCACAGTTGGAGGCCCTACAGCCAAATGCGCCTCCCCAAAGTTTTGGATGTGGCCCCGACACCTCCAGAAGTTATTTCCTACTATTGTTTAAAGTGACAGAAAAAGAACTTTTTAAAACAGAACAGACTAGAGGATGATTCTACTAACTTAATTTAATATTAATTAAATGTAGATTAAATAAGTCCAATTTGGTTTTTATCCTGGTGCACCCACTGGTTTTGGGGGAGTTTGATCTCTGAGGCTCCACCTAAAAGTGGAGGGTGCCCCTCCCACCTGGAAAACACAGAGCGCTTTTGGTGGACCAGGAGGTCCAAGTCTAAGAGCGACACAGTTGGAGACGTGGGAAGATAATGGCCCTAGTGCGTCAGGAGGCACGAGGCTTTCCCCTCTCCCACGCAGCAGGATCCCAACCTGCATTTAGTGTAAAAATAACGTAAAATGCAGAATGCCAGGAATGGAGAACTGTGCCTGATGTCACTTTGGATCAGACCCCAGCTGTGTTTTGTGTAAATTATCTCCTGCTCCAGAGATGTCTTCAGCAGATGACCTCTTGGCAAGATTTCCTAGCAGCTCCCTTACAGAAGGTCCTCCCACCCACCCATAATATTCATTCTCCCTCCCTCCCACACGTGCACATCATCTCCCGAGGATTAAAGGCTGCATGTTTGATTTCATCTGGCTTTGATCAGCCTAAAGGCAGAGAGGCATGCGTGATTCTGCATTCTATGCATTCTGAACCATGCGCTGGCTGAGTGGATCCTTTTGTGGCCATAAAATAAACATGACTTTCTCATTAATAGCGCAGCAAAGGGGTGGTGTTCCTATTGTCAGTAGAAGCCCAAGAGATCTGCCTGGTCAACAGTAACTCTTATACAGCTTCGTTTGGTGTGCGCTTCTCTGTTTGTTTTCATTTTGTAAGAGGATCTCTGCCATTAAGCTCTATATAATGCAAATGACAGTTTAATCCTGGTAAATGAAATGTTACATTGATTTTGAATTTTTTTTTTATGTATGTATTAATTCCTGAGAATCTAGAAATTTATCTTCCGTGGATATCAAAGCAAAAGGTCAGCATTTCTTAAGTTTGGGGTGTTATTAGCAGGGAGGAAGCAAACTTTTAGGACAAGATCTCAGCAAGTCTAAGCAAACTCTGATCTAACCACACTGTTGGATAGGCAGACGTTGCTTGGCTGGCCTACTGAGAGGTCCCACTTTGTTCCGTGAGCCTTAGAGGCCTTCTGCACGGCAGCACTCAGGTCCGGTTATCCAGCGTGGAAGCTGGCTTGTAGAATGCCAGTGCAATGGTGTGTGAGAAAGGCCTTGGGAGACTGGGCAAAGAGGCACTGCCTAGGGAACAGTCAGATAAGAGGCAGCTTAGCCCACAGCTGGATAGTGGGCAGGGCAAGAGGCTCAGATGGGACCCTCCCTAGTTTCTCGGGCTGTAGACAGGGGAGGGGGGAATTGTACTTTCAGACTTGCAAGACTTTGTCAATTTAGCTTTACAATGAAGTAGAATTAGCTCATCTGGTTGTGATTCCTCTCTGGTTTATCCTGGAGGCTTGCAAGTCTGAAAATACAACCCCCCCCCCCCGTCTCCTTTACAGCCCAAGAAACTAGGGAGGGTCCCATCTGAGCCTCTTGCCCCGCCCACTATCCAGCTGCGGGCTACGCCGTCTCTTATCTGACCGTTCCCTTGGCAGCACCTCTTTGTCCAATCTCCCAAGGTCTTTCTCACAAACTATTACAGCCAGCGTCTTTAAGCCCTGACTCCACTTCCAAACCCTATTGTCTCTCAGCAATGAGGCTGGTTGGGGGCTGTGTCTGCCCAAAAATCGGGGGGAGGAGAAACATGGGAAAGGGAACACCTCTTTTGGTGTCAGTTATGAGCATCAGAAGAACGGCTTCTCATGGCATGTTTGGGCAAATGTGGAATGGTGGATGCCTGGAATGGAGGCTTTACCCACCTTTAAAGTTGCCCCAATAATAGGTCTGTGGTGTGAAGGTGCCAACCTGTCACTTGGGTTATTTCTAAACACAGGTCTAGTGGTCTTCTGAGTGCTGGAGTAACAGGAACAATGGCAAATCTGTCTACTAACCTTCTGGAAGACTGGTAAACCTCTGTCTAAAAATACCCCATTGACAGGTCACTTGAGTGGAGGATGGATGTGGGGTGAAGCTGCAGTGCACTGCTCTGCTAACTGGACTATTTTTGGAGAGGAGTTTACCAGTCTTATAGAAATCCAATAAATGCGTCCACCATTCTTCCTGCCACCTGGGCCAGAGGCAGAACTCTTGCCAATTTCACCCCAGTTGTCAGATACTCCAAATCCATCAGTGGTGGAGGGCGATGCTGCAGGAGGTGCCGTCAGCCACCAGATGTATCCCATGGAGGATGCAAAATGGCATTCGAGTAGGCAGAAGGGGACTGCCTCTCTGCATTTATGTGGGTTATTCCTCTGTAGGATGACAGGCAGGGACAAGCAGGTGAAACTAGCCGTTGCATGACCTTTCACAGCACCTGAAATTCATGCACTGTTCAGACATACATTGGTGCCTTGTCCATACAAGAACCAATGTGCTGGTGTTCCAAAACCCTAGGGCAGTGTTTCTCAACCTTGGCAACTTTAAGACGTGTGGACTTCAACTCCCAGAATTCCCCAGCCAGCCATACTTTTCAGTATTCTTCTGGAAATGGGGTGCTTAGAACTGTGCGTGGTCATCCAGGTGTGGTCTTATCAGCACTGTGTAAAGAAGAATAACAGCTTCATGTGTCTTTGGTAGAGTGCTTATTTTGATGTGGCCTAAAAATGTGCTGATCTTTTCAACCTGTCTCACACTGTTGGCTCATGTTCAGCTTGTTGTCAATGACTACACCCTGTTCCTTCTCTGATGTGGTGCTTCCAAGTCATGACTCCATCTTGTAGGTGTGTCCTGTATTTTCTCCCCTAAATATGATCCTTTACCTTTCACTGTTGAAGGACATCTTGTTCCTCTCAGCCCAGGCTTCCAGCCTATCCAGATTAGAGATTACAATCTCCTTCTGTCATCCTGGGTGTTGCTCAGATGCACCAATTTTGTATCATCTGCAAATCTGATAAGCAGCCCATGAACCCCATTATCCAGGTCATGAATAACAATGTTGAATAATACTGGGCCCAAGATGGATCCCTATGGGATTCCTCTGGTTATTGCTCTCCAACTCAATGAAATGCTGTCTCTCTGACTGTGGTTAGGCAGCAAGCTGTGGACCCATATTGCTGTAGTACCATCCAAACCACACTTTCACAGCTTGTCAATGAAATGTCCTTTGGAACCCTGTCAAAAACTTTGCTGAAATCTGGGTGGATTATATCCACAGCCTTCCCTTGCCCACTAAAGTAGTTACCTTGTCAAAGAAAGAGATGAGATTTGACTCACATGACCTATTTTTGCAAAGTCGTGCTGATTCTTAGCCATCGAGCCATCATCTTCAAGGGTTGAGGATGATGGCATGCATTCCTATCCTTGACAAACAGTTGGTGGGAGGCACCCGGCAAGCAGGACGTGCAGATCAGCTCTTATTGTCAAGCAAGATTGCTGCCTTCATGATAAATTTCACTTTGATATGTCATTTCATTCTTTGTAGGGATTGCAGGATAGAACATCTGTTATTTTCCTTACTCAGTGAAGGCTGCAAACATATAGTTTCTCCCCGTCCAATTCGGTCCAGCAGGTCAGGCATGCTGTGGGTCCCATCAGCCAAGGAATGTTGGCTGGCGGGAACCAGGAGACGTGCCTTCTCTGCTGTAGCCCCTGCCCTTTGGAGCACCCTCCCTTCAGAGATTAGGATGGCCCCGACCCTGTTGGCCTTCCATAAGGCTTTCAAGACCTGGCCATGTGCCTGGGCCTGGGGCCCCGAATGTGTTAAGGGCCCTGTCTCTTGGCTATACTGATCATTATTATGATAATTTTTTTCAGCTGTGAGATATATATATTTATTTTTGCATTGTTTTTAATTGCTTTCATTGTTTTAGAATTGTTCGCCGCCCAGAGCCACTTGGTTGAGATGGGCAACTGTAGGAATTAAATAAACAGATAATGTAAATAAAATATTTAAGAAGCGCTGCAATATGCTAGGAAGAGCACCTGCATATCTCTGTATCTTTGTTTGCTAGTTGAACGCCTGTCAATCGCTGGGAATAAGAGGTAGCGACTTCGGTTATGCGATTTGTTGGTTTTTGACCCATTGTGACAGAACTCTCTCCTCGATCTGAAGTTGTTTGGCGTATAAATAGGCCTGAGACGCGGACAGGGATTGGTGTAATGGCTGGGCTGATATTACAAAGACACTGATGGCTTTCGTGGGGAGAAGGTAGCTTTATTGCGACGTACAGTTGCTAAATGAATCCATATGGAATACTTTATCCCAGATTGGGGGGGGGGGGGCAGTAAATTGAGCCTTTTGCAATCTCCTTCCCTTCAAATGTCTGTCATATCTGTACAGAGAATGCAGGCATATATCCAGAAGTCTGGAACCTTGTATTTGATGTAACTGGAACCAATATTGAACTGCAGTGATGCTCTTTCCTAAATCCTCATGCAAATTTTCTCTTTACTCCCAGACCCAACACAGACTCCTCCTCTTTAATCAGATTCTTTCATGGCCTTGCCACCTCCATTTCTTATATCCTGTATAATCCATCACCCGCCTTTGTCTAATTCCAAAGACCTCTTGCTTTCATTTTCTTTATATATGCATGCAAAAACCTCTGATATTCCTTCAAAAATAACTGTCAGGCTTACGCCTTTCTGCTGTTTTTAGTTGCTCAGCTAAAAAGCTGTTTAGCTTCCGGAGTTGGGATATAAACTGTTGTCGGTATAATCAACTTAAAGGAAGCATACATAAGCAGTGTTTTCTTACTGAAATGCCATAGTTACAATATAAATTAAAATACCTTCTTCAGAGTATTTGCAAAAAGATTAGATTTCACTCAGTGGTGAACCTACTTATAAATATCAGTCCACGGTATGTATGTATGTATGTATGTATGTATCATATTTATATAGCCGCCCATCTCACACAAAGTGAGCACCAGATAATCTCTTAAGTCATGTTTGTGTCATGGTGGCAACTGTCGGCATAGGTTGCAACAACCAGGGACCCCCTTTTCAAAATTTTGCAGAAGTTTGAGGCTGTGATTACGTGTCAGGCTTGCAGGCAGAAGGGTTTTTTTGGGGGTCTACTAGTGAAATCTTATGACAGAATCAGATAAGCAAGACCCCAGGACTATAGTAACTTAGACGTGAGATTCATTCATTCATTCATTCATTCATTCATTCATTCATTCATTCATTCAATTTATATGGCAGTCCATCTCAAATACATGACTCTGGTGACTAACAGTGATGAAAAACAAGATAAAAACATTATAAACAAACCAATAAATAACATATAAGTCCAAGCCTCCTATATCCATGTCACAGATTAGTTGATTTCAATTCAAAGAACGCTTGCTTTCTGTTCACTGAAACCACAATGGAAGCAAACATTCCTTGGAGTGCATCTTCTATCCTGTACGCCTGGGACTTTGTTTCCACGCTCCTGCTAAAGACAGAGCTTTGCATAGACTGAAAAATGTCTGCAAGGCTGTCATCAGAGTTGTATTTTGAGGTGGAACTTAATGCACTGTTGACAGTCTTTGTTTCTTCCCCCTGGTAAGTTCCTTGGTCCGTATGACTGGAAAGCTGCCTTGTATTAGCAGTGCCTGATGAAACTGCAGGAATTAAGGGAAGGAGGGCTGAGCCAGGAGGCAGAAGAAGGATCTAGTAGGTGATCTTTTTTTTAATCCCCTTTCCACAGAAAGAAGAACGTATTGTGCAAAATAAATATGCAGTCATTTGCACAGCTGATTTCAGTTTTGGAGTGTGTGCAACATTTTAATCAGAGAGAGAGGAAAAAATGGGTGACTCTGGATATAAATAAACGGCCAGGGTATGATCATCTTCTAAAGCTTCTATTCTGCAACTCCGTCTTTATTTATTTTCTCTCCTTTGTTTGCAGCCGTTACAGTGACAGCTTCTCATTGCTGAGTCACTGTTCTCCCAAAGATCTCTCCTAATTTTCCTGCCCTTCACAGCAATTCATGCATTACAGAGTTTGGTGGGGGCTTCCTATTCAGCAGCCCCTCCTTCGTCAATCAATGCAGATTTCATTTTTCTAGACAGCACTAAAGATACGTCTGTGGCACTCGTATGTTACAGGGTTCTGTCCCCCATGTCAGGAAGCCAGGAGCGGATTACCCGATGCCTCTGCCGTCACGACCCAGTTGCCTTCTCTCACAGTACCAAATCAAAGCAGAAAAGGACCAGCCCAGCTTGCCTTGGAGCTGAAAGGCAAACTCACTTTTGCCCATGCAAGAATATGCTACAGTTTTAACAAAAACAGGAATGGAAACATGCTGACTTTCTCAAATCTCAGTGTATAGAGCAGTATTTCTCAACCTTGGGAACTTGAAGAGGTGTGGACTTCAATTCCCAGAATTCCCCAGCCAGCATGGCTGGCTGGGGAATTCTGGGAGTTGAAGTCCACACCTCTTCAAGTTCCCAAGGTTGAGAAACACTGGTATAGAGGGTAGAATTGGCTTAAATTTCATTGTATAGCGAATAGAATTGGTTTAATCAAATCTCACTGAGTAGACAGTAGAAAAACAGCTGCACAAGTTAGTTTGGGGTGGTCATTTGCTGGAGCTCCAAGGGCGAGAGGCTTGCTGCACCACGGTCACCATTTCACAAGTCAGCCAAAGCATGAAAGAACGTTGCCTTTTTAGATCCCCAAATCTCTTTCAAATTACGGAAGCCTTTTCCCGTATATCCCACAGGATTCCAGCTGGAAAGCCTGACAGAGATTTGTAGCCCCAACCTTTTGACTTGTATTTGTACTTCCAAGCAATCTGGATCTCTCTGATCTCACCTTTCCAGAGACGCAGCCATGCTGGTGGGGGGAGAACGGAAAGTGTAGTTCAAGCTTTTGGGAAATTATTAGAGTCGAACTCTGGCATAGGACGTTTTCAAAATATTCTGTTTCTTAGAGGCTCTTGGAGAGTTGCGTGGCGAGAGCTACAGACAGATGTTGATACATGGATATGGATATATGAGTGTACAGATGGACAGGGATGTGTACGCAGGGATGTGTTTGTGTGTGTTTGCAAGATGGCAGTTGTAGTGGCTGAATGGTGGAAAGGCTGAAGGCAAGGACCGTGCACTTGCAGGTTAGAAAATAAGATTTGGTGAACTGTCAGAATGAGTGGATGTACGATTGAAGAGAGTGATAGAGAAAAGGAAAGTGTGAGAAAAAGGAAATTGAAAGGATAGGAGAATAGCAGCAAAACAGTCTGGAAACTGACTAAAGTGAAAATGACTAAGGCAGTGTTTCTCAACCTTGGCCACTTTAAGAAGGGAGGACTTCAACTCCCAGAATTCCCCAGCCAGCCTTGCTGGCTGGGGAATTCTGGAAATTGAAGTCCACACATCTTCAAGTTGCCAAAGCTGAGAAACACTGATCTAGTCCAACTCTCTGCAGTGTGCAAGAAAACCAGTGAAACCGTCCTGAGAGATGGCTGTCCAGCTACTTCTTTAAAAATCCAGGGCAAACAGACCCCTCTCTAAACCATCATGTTTGAGGACTGTGAAAGTTCTCTTGGGGTTATGGCCGAGTTCTCTCCCCTTCACAAGCCATTCGCTCCATGCTGTGAGCCATGTTCACGACCCCCCCCAGAATTACTTGGAAGCCCCTACAATTCCCTCCTTAGGTCCACCTGTTCCCAGCTCTGCCCAGTAATCCAGACCAAGTCTTTGCGGTGCTGAGAAAAAGACCATCCCGCCTGGGGCATGAGCCACCTTCAGAAAGAAGCCTTCATCTGAAACAGTCGTGGGCTCTTAGCTATGATTGTTCATGAAATGCTCATAGAAGAGATTACTTTGATGATGGCCCTGGAGTTTTGCTGATATCTGAACTACGTTACCATCTGCCTTGGGTTGCTCAGGCATCTCTTTCTCCATAGGGGCTGGGGCCGGGGCCCTTGGGCGTGGGCCTACAGCATTGGCCTGGGCCTATAATGACAAAAGCAGCGAGAAATTAGGGACATCACTCCCTAACCTGAAAGAGAAGGCAGCACAGAGCTCCTGGTTCCATCCCTAAAGGACATCCCTCTTTGCCATCACCTTGAAGGAACAAGGGCACTGGACCACATGCAGGATCCTTGTCCTGCCCTTTGAAATGGTTACCACTTACTTGCTCATTGTCTTCACAAAGGAAATCTTCTGGAGGAGAAGATCGGGTTTCCACAAACTTTGGGCCATGGGAGATTCCTGCTGGCTGGGGAATTCTGGGAGTTGAAGTCCATGCCTCTTAAAGCTGCCAAGGTTGAGAAACACTGCCCTAAGGAGATGCTCTGACCAACAGAAACTGGCAGAAGCTATGAGATGGGCAGCATGGAGCATGGAGGCCTCTTAAGGAAATGACCAGAAGCAAAAGGGACCTTCGTGCTTATGGCAGGACTAGGACTCCTGGCTTCTAGCGCAGCGCTTTTACGCACACGTGCGCATGCACACACACCATACATACGTACATACATATATGGAGTGGATCAGGGATGAAAATTTAACTATATCCTCATGCCATATTCCGGTTAACCATTTCATTTAACTTAAATTAGCAGAACGTCAAACTGTGTGTTTAATGTAACATGTGGTTGCCCATATATATAGGAGATGAATTCATTCCCCCATTTTTAATACTTCAGTGATGAGCAGACAGTTGTGAATTGATTCATAAGAATGTATAAGTGGCACAAGACAATATGACTAAGTTTGAGGTCTGTTTGCATGTCACGTTTAACATGCTATGCCAAAACATAAAATATAGGCTTAAATTGATAGCCTGGTTTACTCAAGAGGGTGAGAAGTAGGGTGTTCTTACAATATACTGAACCCAAACTATCCAAGCCCATTTAGCCTACCCTAGTGAATTGTTGCACAATTAGCTGATGTTTCACTCACACATCCAACAAAGTGAGCTAAAGTGTATTAGACCCTCTTGTGCAATAAGCCTGTGCCTTTTTATTGAAAAAAAATCCACTGAGATCTCTCAGGATCAAATTATCCTATTTCAGACACATTATGTGAAGCCCAGCTCTCTGGAGAAGTCTATAACGCTGGGAAAGGTGGAAGAAAAGAGAAGAGGAGGATGACCAGCAGCCAGGGGGATGGACTCAGCTACAGGGGCGATGGGGGTACAGTTGGGAGACCTGAAGGGCCAGGTTAGGGACAGATCATCATGGAGAAAATCTGTCTGTGTGGTTACTAAGAGTTGACCCTGACTTGATGGAACATAATCAACCAATGTGAAGGTAGATCTCCTTTGAGAAGTCCATCACGCTGGGAAAGGTGGAAGGAAAGAGAAGAAGAGGATGACCAGCAGCGAGAGGGATGGACTCAGTTACAGTGCTGATGGGGGCACCATTAGAAGACCTGAAAGGCCAGGTTGGAGGCAGATCATCATGGAGAAAACACAACTATGTGGTCAGCACTGACATGATGACGCAACCAAGGAATCAGTGAGATCACTGGGGTTTACTCCTCAGCAGCTCCATTTAGCACTGAGTCCCCTGAACTGCCTGTGGAAACACCTTGGATTGTGCAGCAGAGCAACACTTGTAGCCAGCTCCTTCTCAGGGTACAATAGGCCTTTTTAGGGTTAACCTTGATTAGCTGGGATGTGGATGTGGATATTGTGTGAAGTCATCCCCCTGGGTCAGTGATGGCTCGATGTGTTGTTTGAGCAGGCTGGGCCATAGCAGATGCAAGGGCACTTCCTGAATGCCCGGGTCCTTGCGGCTGTTGTGCAACCAAAATATCCTTCCCACCTTCCTTTGTGTGTTGCTGCTGATGCTCCCAAAGCAATCGGCCTCCCCCCACTCCCTCCCTTCTCTGCTGCAGTCCGCAGGCACCACTTCGGCTGCATCTCTTCATTCACAGCATGCAAGCAAGCCGGGTGATGACTAATCTTGGCGCATTGCCCCTCTCCCCCCCCCACCCGCCCTCCAGCTTTGTGTCTTGGGGAGGCAGAATATCGATCTTATTCATCGAGGCAGCCAGCTCTGCGCTCAGCCGGAAAACTCCCAGCATCTCTCCTCTAAAAAGCAGAGGAAAAGGAAGGAGCGCATGGCCGCCGAAAGAAGGAATACCCTGCGCTGCTCCCCCATGCAGTGTAAAGTTAAGGGCATCTTTCTCTGCAGCAAGAACCAGCGACCACGTATAGCATCTTTGGTCAAAAGAAAATTGCTGGGAAAGGAATGATGATACGGAACGTGCCCAAGAAAGCAGAGGTGGTCATCTCCTTCCCTGGTTCAAGTGCTGAACCATTAAGACGTTTTCCGAGTGCCTGTTTTTCTCTAATTTAAAGCTCTTGTTCTGTGTCCTGCACTCCAGGATAATAGACAACAGATCTTGACCTGTTTCATCTGTTTGATCCTCCTCAGATACTTATTAACATATCCCCCCCTGCCCCCCGGATCTGTTCCAGCTTCTCTGATTTCTTCCTAAAATGCCCAAAACTGGACAGAAGAGTCAAGGAAGAGTCCTTCCAAAATGCAGAATGCAGTGGAAGTATTCATTTGCCTTTTTAGCAGCCCTGTCATAGTGGTGATTCATACCCATACGTGCTATTTCCAAACCAGGTATCCTTCACCCCGTTTCATTTATTTTTTCCTATGCGAATAATTCTGCATTTCACCTTGTCAAATTTTATCCTCTTATTTTCAGCTCATTTCTCTGATCTGCAAGATAGTTTTAGAGTGTGTTGCTGTCTTGTGGATTATTCAATATCCCAGTTAGTTTGAGTCATCCACAGATTTGATAAGCATTCACTGTACCTCTTCATTCAAGTCATTAATAAAAACTGGGCCCAAGACCAAACACTTTGGCACTCTTGGATATCTCACTCCAGTTTGATGAGGAACTGCTGAAGGACACTTTTTGAACACAATTTTCAATCTGGCTGATAGACGTGCCATCCAGCCCACAATTAACTGATTTGTCATCAGAATACCATGGGGTACTTTAAAAAATGCTTTGCTAACATTGGGGCAGATAATGTTCATCGCATTCCCACAATCAATTTAAAATTACCCAATTAAAAAAAATGAAATAAAGTTGGGCTTAGAAAATTTGTTCTTGACAAATCCATGCTAATGGTAATCACTGCCGTGTTTTCAAGAGGTTCTTATAGATGGATCTTTCCATGTCCTACTCAGTAATCTTCCCAAGTATTGATGCCAGACTGACTGCTCTGCAATTCCCCAGTTCCTTTTTTAAGCACGTTTTGAAAATAGCTTCATTTGTTCATCTGATATTTCACCTGTTCTCCTGGATTTCTTAAAGATAACACATAACAGTTATCAAGCCTGAGGTGGAATCCTCCTTGCTCAACTCTTCCCAATTGCCTAATGAAACACATCAAAGCCACCCCCCCCCCCCCAAAAAAACCCTGAAAGTTAACTAGCTAGGAATTCTGTCCTTTCACAACATGCTAAGTCAGAATGTGGCAGGCTTGGTAAGGTACAGTGTGTTTTGAAATCCAACCTCTGTTAATTTGGCAAACCATGATGAACTAAACCTTGGGTCAACAGACAAAAGAGAACCAGACTTATAAAGCAGTAGACTGTGCAAAAAAATTGAAGGGGCCCTTTGCGTTGACTGAGCTTTCAATCAACTGGCCCTTTGTTGCGGCTTCGTAGAATCTGAGCAGGAATCCTCAGCTCACCCCCACAAATGGTTGGCCAACCTCTGTTTGAAACCCTCCAGTGATGAAGCCCCCGTGACTTCCCCAGGGGACAGTCGATTCTTGTCCTAGCCACAGGAACCACAGAGACTAAATCTACCCCCTTTTCCCTGTGACAATCCTTCAAGTATTAGAAGATGATTATCATGTCTTCCCTTAGCCTTCTCTTCTTTAGGCCAAAGAGCCCCTTTGGTCTAGTGGTGAAGGCCCCAGGCTAGAAAGCAGGAGACGGTGAGTTCTAGTCCCACCTTGGTCATGGAAGCCTCTCGCTGAGCCCAACCCACCTGACAGGGTTGTTGTTGTGGGGGAAATAGGAGGAGGAAGGAGTATTGGGAATGTTCATCACCTTCAGTTATTTATACAAATAATAAAGGCAGGATAAAAAAATCTAAGAGAAAAACCAAAACCCCAGTTCCTTTAACCACTCTTCATGGGATTTAGCCTCCAGTTCTGCTTCTAGATGCTGCAACAAAGACACCGTTGTACACCGTGTGGAAAGGGCTGATTCAGTGGGCTTTCGTTAACGTTATGCCCACGTGCAGAAGATCCTTTCGTTGAAGCACAGCAGCTAGGCAAGTGAAGCCGTCCAGCTCAGCTCTGCATGTGGCTCCTGAATGATGCGCTGAAAGCTGTACTTCAAAAAGGGAGGGAGGGATTAGGGCAAAGAAGCGGGTGGGGCCAAGATAAGGACTGGATTTGATTTAAATTTAATTCAAATTAAATTCATGAAACACAGTGAACAACGTCTTGTTGCATTACTGTGACAAGCGCAATTCAGCTGCTTTCAGAACTTTTTGGAACAACGTGCAGCATGGATAACTAAAGCAGTTTTCTAAAAGCACGCGAGCTATGGAATATATTTGAGGGCTTCCTCTTTATTGCAATATTTCATTGACGGAATAGGAAAAGCTTTCTCCCAGAAAAAAGAAAAACTTGGATTTAAACCCAGAACTCACCTGCTAGATTTTACAGCTGCCCAGCCTTGATTCTCACCCTGAATTTCCATCTTTCTCTCTTGTTTTCATTTTCTCCCCATCCCAGCTGGCCTCGGCTCCACCGCCAAGATCTGTGGCTTGATTGCTATGTCCTTGCCAGGAAGCAGAAGACCCTCGACGGGATCCCGAAGGTAAATATGATTGAATTCTTTCTCCCTCCTATGGCAGGTGGGTTTCCGGCAGCTCTTGGTCTGTTCACAGCAAAGCATCTCCCTTGCCCTTGACTCCATAATGCTGTCCCATGAAAGATCTTATCTGGTAGTAGACGGGGTAGGTCCTTTTCAGGGGTGTCTGTATGGTGTGGTAAAAAAAGTAAAGAGGTTGGCTGTGACAGAGCATCAAACTCCGCCCACTTTTTATATGTGACACACGTAAAAATGGGCAGAACTTTGATCGTACCATCAAAGCTGACATCTTGATTGAACCCTGTGGACATCCTTGGTCCTTCTTATTCTATGTGGCTTCTGATAAAAACTCCAAAATGAACGTTGGAATCAGAGAAACCAATCCAGAAGTAGAGGGTTGTTGGGTGACACTATACAACGCTGCAGATGTGTTATTGCCCATGTTTCAGTAACATGCTTGCCTGCCCTTCTCCATGCGTGAACTGTTTGTTCCAGTTTAGTTCTGCAGAGGCAAAGGCAACAACAACAACAGCAGGAAGGTTGGTTACCCCTGAACATTTGGTCCCCGCTGAAGGATACTTTGGGAATTTGGAAAATATGGGATTTAATCATCCATGCTAACAGGACTGCCTCCCCCACTGAAATGGATGAATTTAAAATTGTGTAACACTCTCTATGGAAGAGTAAAACAACTAGATAACTATGTTTCTATAACACAAAATTAACCATCAATAGAATGAAGCTTAGAGTTCTTTAAATCAAGCTTGTTGACCTCACACAAAAATGAAACCTGGACCAACATAGTGCTAAAGGCTTCTGTGTAAGTAGTGAAATGTCCACTGTATTCCAGAGATCTTGCCCATTTCCTTGTCTGGAGTTGGGTCTTGTGCCTGGCTGCACTGTTAATATTGACTGTTATTAACTATTAAGATTGAACAGTTCATGGAAGTTATGCTGATCATTCTTAATTTTCTCATATAAGGTAAGAAGCAATAGATTCAGGGGCACAGAGAAGTTGATTTAAACCAGTGTTTCTCAACCTTGGCAACTTTAAGATGTGCAGACTTCAACTCCCATGCTGGCTGGGGAACTCTGGAAGTTGAAATCCACACGTCTTAAAGTTGTTAAGGTTGAGAAATGCTGGTTCAGTTCAGTTTCTACTGAAGAGATAACATCCCTTTCCCTAGGAACTTGCAAGAACAAACAAATATATATTGTTAGGAATATATCTCTAAACTATTCTGCCTGGGAGAATCAAATAGTCTTCCCTCCCTCTGATTATATACGCACGCCTCTCACAAGACAGAGACCTAATCCGAAAGCTAAGAAAGAAAGAAAGATGTTAAGCTGTATACTTAAGCCTGTTTAAACCCAAGTTTTAAAGTTTTTCCCAGTGAACCTGGGAACTGAAGCTGTGAAAATTCTACTTAATCCTGTATTAATTTCTGTGGGGGAAAAAAGTCTCAGACTTGTCAAAAGTGTTATGGTTCCCAATCAAGGAACCCCAGGAGCAGGGAGCTGAAGCTACAGAAACAGCCAACTGTTGTTGGTTCAAACATATCTTAAACTCACCACTCTGGGGACTTACTCGCTCAGTTAAGACGGCATGCTAGGTTGGGCTAAAGTGAGATTGAATAATTTCTGGTTCTGTATATTATGGAAAACTCAGCCATTGCTTTAGCAAGTTGTGTGAATCAGGCAGTCATTAAGCCATAAACATATTTGCTTTGATACAGCACATGATAGGAACACAGTGGCTGTCTTAGGGCAGCATTTTTATCCATGGTTAAGTGAGTCATGGTTTATTCATTCCAGTTGTCTGGATTCAGATGATAGACTGAGCCATTAGCTAATCATATGATTTAAAGCTCTACAATATGACAGCCTAAAATGTGGTTGGTTTAATATGTCATGCAAACATACGTACGGTAACCAGAAACGTGAACCTGCGCATGATGAATTCACCAGGTGATTTCCAGCACCTTCAGATCAAATTGTGTAATAACATTACAGATATAATCCAGTTTCAACACACAGTCAGTAAAATGGCACTTGAAGCTATATTAGCAGGGATTAGAAAAAAGCAAAAAATAATTGTTGCTAGAAGCCCAAGACAGTAGCTGAAATGCAGCTGTGTAGGTGATCAACAAGCTTCTTCAAGGAGGGCCATAAGAAGAGAAGCAGAGCTGTGCTGGATTAGGCCAAAGGCTTGTCCAACATAGCATTTTCCACAGAGGCCAACAGATGCCTTGATGGGAAACTCATAAGCAAGATATGTGAGCGCAGTAGTAACCCCCTGCTCATGTTCACTTACCGTTGGAAAGGGGACGCACATTCCCTGTGGCAAAATATAGCCGTCCTGCCTAGTGTTTTTCATACATGAAATTTCCTTAATTTTACTGTGGGCTGTAGGAAGAAGCACGTGCTTGTATCTGCCCCAAATCTTCTACCATTCAGTTTCTTTGGATGACATACCATCATGACAAGGAAGCTCCATTTTCCACACCATCTTCTGATGGTGGGACAGACCATCTTTTGGTCTTCAAGAGTGGATTTGGGGGAAAACATACATGGAAGAAAAGGAAAGAAAATGAAATGAGAGGGGAGGTAGAGTACCTGGAAAAAGAGAAAGAATCCTATGAAAAGGTATTAGAAGGTAGTTTAATCTCCCAACGTAATGAGTGAAAAGTGGAGATGAAGAAAGAGGATCTGGAAACTGCTAGGACAGAGGGAGAAGGACGATGTTACAGAGGGTCACAGAAGTGTTTGGAGCTCTACTATGAAAAGGGATGCTGAGAGGAACGATGAAGTGGAAGAGGCTGTAGGCGAGAAAAAAAGGCAAATACTGTAACAGAATGGCTGCTGCAAAAATTGAGGATTAGAGAAAGTTACTATATAATATATATATACATAGAAAGAAAAATAGTTGCAAAAACAGTAGTAAAAAAAGAGCAATAGTTAAGATTAAAAGTGGTGGAGAAAATGCAAAGTAATTTCAGTAGGAATAAAGAACTGCTCTGGAAGTACATGAAGAAGGCTGAACAAAGACTCTCCAGCAGAGTGAAAGGAATTAAAAATAAAAATGATGAAATGACTTAGGATGAAACTGAAGTGAGGGAATGTTTGAAGGTATATTTCAGATATTTGTAGGGCAATGATGGTGATCTGTCAAAGAGCGGAACTGAAATGAAAGCTATAAATATTTGTGTCCAAGAAAAAATTATGGAAAGGAAATCATAAACACTGTGAGAACATTGAAATGCTATGAGTCTGCAGGTAAAGAAATGTTCTGGATATGTTGTGCCATTTCTTTAACACATGGCTAAATGCTGCATCTGGAAATATGCCATTATTGTTTCTTTATAATATAGAACATACAGGAAAGGCGACCAGATCACATGCAAAAACTACATGGAATTCATTGGTTAAGTGAGACTGGGGAAGTGTTTGGTAGAATTTTGGCTGGAAAGATAAGAAAAGTAAAAATGAGCAAAATTTGGGGAGCGCGATGCGGCTGTATGCCAGGCAGGGAAAAGACATAACCAGATTTTTGTTCTTCAGCAGGTCACTGAGAAGTATAAAAATGAAGAAAGTTTACTGTATATTCCTTGACTTAGAGAAAGCATGAGACAAAATAAATGGGGCTGAATATTTTGCATAAATGTAGAGTTGAAGATGAATGTGGTATGTGTATGGTGAAAACGAAGCATACATGAGAACAAAAAGAATGTTTAATGAATGGTTCGGCGTTGGGAGAGAGTAAAACAAGGATGTATAATGTCCCCTTCTTGAATGTATTTATGGATATATCAATAAGCAGTGTTTGTCAGGATGTTAGAGGTGTGCTGATATAATGGTTGATTTCTGCGCAGTTGTATTATTACATTGTCCAGTACAAGGTCTTGTGAGCTGCTTAGAGTCAGACATGACTGGAGTAGCATTTAAGCCCAAATAAAACTAACCAATTTAACAAACAAATGGTGAAAAATGAGATGAATTCATAGCATTTCACATTGGTAGAAAGTTTACTAAAGATGGGAAAGTGAGTGGAGACATTTTAAGACATGCAAATGCTGTATGCAGTCTCTTGCAAAGAATGAATGAATATGGAAAGAAGTTAAAATAGCTGTGTATAAAAGTGCGCTACTGTGCCATTTGTTATACGGAAGTATGAGGTGGGTGTGACAGGATAAACATAAAGTAAGGTGAACTCAGTGGAAGTGGGGTACTTAAGAAGTGTGTGTGATAAAACAAGAGAGAAGATCAAGATGGATGGGTGCTGAATGAATGTGGACTGAATACCAGAGTGAGTGACCAGCACAAAACAAGTACACGGAGGTGGTTTGGTTGCAAAGAAACAATGAACAAGGATCAAATTGCAAAATAAATATGTGAAAGAAGAGTGAGTGGGTCAAGAGGAAGGGGAAGAGTGAGAAAATCCTGGTTGGGTGGAGCTGATGAGGTGAGAAGTTGAGAGAACAAAAGGAAATGAATGAAGTGGTAGATCAGAGTTTTTCAAACTTGGCCACTTTAAGAGGGGTGGACTTCAACTCCCAGAATTCCCCAGCCAGCCTGCTGGCTGGGGAATTCTGGGAGTTGAAGTCCACCCCTCTTAAAGTGGCCAAGTTTGAAAAAACACTGTGGTAGATGGACATGATGAAAGCAGGAAAGTTTTGCAAGAATAGAGAGAATGGTTTGTGTGGAACAGTAGTGATAGTATAAACTAGAGTTAGTTAGATTTCCTTTTCTCTCTTATTTTTGGGCTTTAATTTTTTCTCCTCACTACTTCCCATCCCTTTTCTGTGCTTTGCGTAAACTTGCTTAACTTGAAAAGGAAGAGCAGGTTACATGGATATGCATACTGTACAATCTAGCACATCTTCAACAAGTTCCTCTACTTTTATTTGCCTTTTTTTCACATTTCTAAGTTCTCAAACATCAAGGGACTTGCCCCATGTCACTGCTTGTGTTCGCTCCCTGTTTTTTCCATCATTTCCAAACAGTCATACAAATCTCCTTTTGAGGATCCAGTGACCAGCAAGAACCACAGCCGGTATTCCAAGGATGGGTTGCCCTGTAGATTTGCATAGAGGCATCGTGATATTGGTAGTTTCATTTTCTATCTTCCATAGGTAATACCTTAACTCCCGGAATTCCCTAGATCAGTGTTTCTCAACTTTGGCAACTTGAAGATGGGTGGACTTCAACTCCCAGCATTCCCCAGCTGGGGAATGCTGGGAGTTGAAGTCCACCCATCTTCAAGTTGCCAAAGTTGAGAAACACTGCCCTAGATGCATGGCTGAGAATTCTGGGAGTGGGTCCATATATCTGGAGAATGCCTAGTTTGGGAAGGGCTGAGTGAAGGAGTGCAAGCAGGTGGGTGTGCTCTGGGCTTCTGCTGGGCTAGCCCTGGGATTTACAGACACCCCCCCCCCAGGCCTGCTGTTGCTCCCACCCAGCTTGCAGCCCCTTTCGCTATGTTCCCTTGTGACCTCCCCCATTTGTACTTGTCCTACCTTGTATCACGATTTTCTTTTCCTGTCTTGTGCCCTTGCGTCCCCTTGGGTTGGTGAAGCCGTGAGTTTTACGGAAGGAGTGGCTCGCCCTCGCTCTTTAAGTCTGCAACAGCCCCAGCCACTCCGACTGAGAAACAGCCTCTTCTTCCTGCCTCCAGGCGCCCCTCCCCGCCCGTCAGCATGCGGGACACCTACGGCACCTCTTCGCTCAGCAGCAGCAGCAACTCCGGCTCCTGTAAGGGCAGCGACAGCAGTCCCACGCCAAGGTAACCCCGGGGTTCCTGGAAAAGTCACGCCCCCCCCAGGGGGCACCGCTGAGCTGGCAGTACCAGGCTGAAGGGCCAACCCTGCCCGGTCTGGGGGCAACTGCTTGGCATTTTCCCAACCTTAAACCCATGCTGTCCCATTTTTGCTGCACTTGTCAATATTTGTTTATTTATTTATTGAATTTGTATGCCGCCCATCTTCCCCAGAGATGGGCAACATACAAATTTAATAAATAAAGAAATAAATGGATTTATGTATTTCTATGTTAAAAGGAAATACAAAAATAACCTATGTATTCCCATTTCTCCTAATGTACACTTTACATGCATTAGTCACATTTTTGCAAGCAATATCCCAGTACAGGTATTGTGGAGCCTCTAAAGGCATTTTTTGAATGGCATGAAACGTTTCGGGAAGGGCCAATATGGGTACATAGTTGAGGTGCAGTTCACTTCCAGCTATGATAATCTAGCGATCTTCTTCAGGTATGTTGACCTACAAATGTTTAACACGTCCTGAAGGTGGACTGGAAAAACCTGAGTTTAAATTCCTGTTTTGTCAGGAATCTCCCTCGCTGACCTTGAGCAGAGTCCACTGGCGTTGGGCAGCCAATAAAATTTAATAATAATAATGATAAAGAATTATATCTGGATGTAATATACAGACTTCTGGTGGACTGAGCAGCAATTAAAAAAAAAAGATATATCTTTCCTTGGGGTGACATTGATTTACAAAAGCACATAAATGCTGCTATGTTTGAGGTGAACTGTTGTGCATATTTATTATTTTTAAGAGCACATGGTGTGAAGATAGAAGATATCAGGCTTCATACCACACACTTATAATTTAAGTTAAGGACCTAATTTCTGCATTCCCACAACATGCATAACGTGGTTAATTTTCTTCTTTGGCTTAGCATACTATACAAATACAGCCTGTTCCGTTTGTCTATGGTTTGGTCTGTTGTGCAAACCCAGGAAATAGGTTTAACATCGTAACCAAGCTAAGCGCATTGTGCAGATCAAATCACATGGACCAGTCTGGAAGAGGCTGACGTAGAAATACAAGGAAGGTTGGAAAAAATGGCAGCCTAAAATCCACAATCCATTGGAGGCATGTAAGCAAATATGCTCCAAAACTTAAGAAAGTAGCATTTTTTTTCCTATTAAGAGCCAGTCCCTGGTTTGGGGTGAGCCTGCAGATTTTCAATCTGCATTTTTTCTTCCGTTTATACGTTTAAACCTCATCTGCAGCTGACCTGGTTCGTGCCGCCGACACACTCCTGAAATTTCCATGTAAGCATATCCTTTAGGGCATTGACACAGCTCCTACTAGTTAAGCAAGTTCATCTTGAGTGGTGTTTTTCAACCTTGGCGACTTTAAGATGAGTGGACTTCAACTCCCAGAATTCCCCAGTGAGCCATGCTGGCTGGGGAATTCTGGGAGTTGAAGTCCACTCATCTTAAAGTCGCCAAGGTTGAAAAACACTAATCTTGAGTGTTTGAAAGGAGAGAATCACAAGCCTTCCCAACAAAGATTTTGAAATTTCCTCTCCTTGCATCTAGCCATGATGCAAACATGGTCTTGGCTTAGTATATACCATCTGACGTTCTTTGCTAGCTGATCTGGTGCCGTCAGATTTATGGGCATTTAAAGCTAGTCTCAAGACAGCTTCGGTCCCACATTCTAATATTCTTGCAAGCTGCTAATCAGCCAGAAAATTCATAGCAATCTTTTCAAGCTAAACTCTTTTCTCTCACTAGCCAAATTCGATCTGCCAAGTAATCATGGTCTCACCCTTGGCTTCAGCAAACTTGATTCATATTAAGTAAGAACACATGGCTGTTCAGTCATACAAAAAGTCTGCCTATTTACTAATTTATTTCAGACATTTCAACCGAGTCATTTAAAAATAACTTTTCAGAACGGCTTATGATATAAGAAAACCACAAGATCAATAGCCTTTTTTAAAAACAAATTAACAGAGATGCCATAAATATCAAAAGAGGCCCCCCAAGGGAAAAATGTTCCCTTTCTTCAGTTGCCCCATGCCATAACATGGTGGCGGAGGCATCATGTCTTGAAGGAGACCCTCCCAAGATTTGCTCAACACACAGACTGGGTTGGACATTGGTCTTCTGAAAAGTCCTAAACCCAGGAAGGCCCTTTTGCACAACAGAATATCACTCTTATGAGAACTGTGTTTTAAGCTGCTTCTCTTGTCTATTTGCAGTATTTATTTGCTTATTTATTTTTTTAAATATTTAAAACCACCCACCTGCTGAAGCTCTCTGGGCTGTTTACAATAATGCATACTAAAAAAAAATAGTCTGCCTAAAAACAGACACTACAAAATGAAAACACCATATAAACTAGGCAGCTGCAAGGCAGTCCTTGAAAGACTAAAACAATAAAAATGGAAAAGCAGGTAAAATGCAGGTAAAAGCCAGTTTAAAAGCCTGGGAAGGTCTTCATTTGGTGCTGAAATTATGTTAGTGTGGGTGTCAGTTGAGTTCCTCTGAAGAAGGAATCCATAAACGGGGAGGCCACCACAGAAACAGCTCTCCCCTTTGTAGAGGTCCACCCCACTTAGAAGGTGGTTCTGGTGGTTGCTCATGAATTTGGGGATGGGGCAATAAAGTCTGGAGCCTGGCTAGTCCCTACCTGGCATGCGTCCTATATGTTGTGAGGCTAAAGAGCTGTCTTTGTCCTAAATGTCCATCCAGTTTCCTCCAACCCCACCATCCATTCTGTATCCTTTGTCTACTATACGTTACTGCTTCACTCAGCCCAGAACAAGGAGAAGACCAGGATTGGGGCTTTCCACCACTCTTGGAAACCTAGAGGGAAAGGGAACATCTTTTGAACCAAGCACAGCCTGAACTCAGAGCACACCTGGGTAGTGGACTAGCAGCAACGCAGTTGGCTGAAGGGAGGCACAGCAAGGTCACCCAGTTGTGTGAACATGTGTGTGGGTGAGAGACGATGAATATCCTTGCACACCCATTGAACTCAACACTTCCCCTTTTGACCGTGAATGATTATAAGGCCACATGGTGACCTGCTGAACTACCATTCAGGGGCAGATCACTCCCCCACCTGCTACTGAACAGCTGGGCAAGTGGGAGGGAGGGAGGGAGGGAGGGAGGGAGGGAGGAAGGAAGGGGTGGCTGCTTGTCAGTTATGTCTTCCTGTCTTTCCAGGCGCCCCGTCAAGTACCTCCTGTGCAGCGATAACCATGGGATCAAGCCTCCGACTCCCGAGCAATATCTCACTCCTCTCCAGCAGAAAGAGGTCTGCATACGGCACCTGCGGGCCAGGCTGAGAGACACTCACGAGAGGCTGCAGGACAGGTTAGCATCCAGGGCAGAGAAATGTGGGTTTCCACCTTCCCTGACTCAGCAGCATCTTATGCCATTCATGCTCTTTCAGACGTTACAGACTGTCTCCCGCTCCACAAGGCGATGAACCGCTTGCATCACAGCTTGTTGGGAGAACCAGCCTTTATGCTAGCATGTTACGTGCATCAGGACATCACACTAGGACAGGAAATGGTTTAGTAGGGAGAGAGGAGATCCTCTTTTACTCACCCAGGTTCAGAGTTTATTGTGTGGTGGGAAGCCAAATGTGAAGCTTTTCAATTGTTAATAATTGAATCTGTCCTTGGTTTTCTTGACCTCTTGGTGGCTTTCAATACCATCGACCGTGGTATCCTTCTGGATCAGCTCCATGGGTTGGGAGTGGGCGGCACAGTATTATGCTGGTTTGCTTCCTTTCTGTGGGGCCGGTACCAGTCGGTGTTGATTGGGAGTGAGAGATCCCACCCTCAGCCCTTATTATGTGGGGTTCTGCGGGGCCCAGTACTCTCTCCTATTTAATATCTACACGAAGCTGCTGGGTGAGATCATTCGTCACCACGGGCTGAGGTATCATCAGTATGCTGATGATACCCAGCTATGCATCTCTGCCCCTGGTGAACTAAGCAGTGCTGTTGATGTCTTGTCCCGGTGCCTGAAGGCTGTGAGGGTCAGGATGGGGAACAACCGGCTTCAACTGAACCCTGGTGAGGCTGAGTGGCTTTGGGTTTGGAGCCCACTGGTCCTAGGACTATGCCATCTTTGGCGCTGGATGGGGTGGCACTGCCCCAGACAGACCCAGTGCACAACCTTGGAGTCCTTCTAGACTCACAACTCCTGCTCGGGGAGCAGGCGGCAGTCGTGGCTAGGAGGGCCTTTCCACAACTTTGTGTTGTGCTCCGGTTGCACCCTTTCCTGAACCATGAGGCTCCACTCACCGTTATTCATGCCCTGATCGCCTGTAGAATGGATTACTGTGACATGATCTACATGGGGCTGCGCTTGAAGAGTATCCGGAAGCTTCAACCGGTGCAGAGTGCGGCTGTGTGGACAGTTATGTGCACCACTAGGATGGCACAAGTTACATCTCTGAGCTGCACTGGCTGCTTCTGGGTGCAATTCAAGGTGCTGGTTTTGACCTTTGAAGTCCTACATGGCATGGGAACAAGTTATTTGAGGGGCTGGCTCTTCCCGGTTTCATCCACCCATCCCAGCAGGTTGAGCAGGAGGGGTGTGCTGCAGGTCCCATCTACTAAGGAGTTCCACCTGGCAGGTCCCAGGAGACGCACCTTTTCTGCTGTAGCCCCCGCCCTCTGGAGCATCATCCCCCCTGCGGTGAGGGTAGCCCCATCTCTGTTAGCTTTCTGGAAGGCCTTGAAAACATGGTTCTTCCATCAACCCTGCGGGTCCCATGGGGAGCCAGCAAAGCGGTTGTGTAATGTCAAATGACAGTTGTTCTCTCGCTATCTTGGGTTTTTATGGTTTTCTTAAATTTATGTTTCAATGTTTTATGGTTTTTATTGTTTTTATCTATTGTACGCTGCCCAGAGTCACGTTTTATGATACAGGCGGCTATATAAATTTGCTAAATAAATAAATAAACTGTAAGACTCCACTGGAGAATGGCCAAGAAGGTTCTATTGAGTCCCATGTCTGTGGGGTGCTGGCCCCACCGTGTTCTAGCCTTTCTCCATGCTGTTCAACATCTAAAGAAGCTGCTGGAGTTGTCATCCAGGGATTTGGACTGTGGGGTCATCCGTATGCTGATGACACCCAGTCCTATGTCTCTTTTGTGCTGACCCAGGAGAAGCCGTGCAGGTCCTTGACAGTTGCCTTGAGGCTGTGATGGACTTAATGAGGACCATCAAATGGAAACTGAATCCCAGAAGACAGAGGTGCTGCGGATATGTTGTTCTGAGACCTGGGGATTAGGAAGATATCCTATGTTGGAAGTTTAGGGACAGGTGTCTACCTGGGGATTCTCACTCTTTCCATCCAGAGTATTACTAGAGACCCAGGTGGCCTTAGCGACAAGGTGAGCACTGCCCGGTTTTTGTTGACGCAGTTTTGCTTGGACTGAGATATCCCATATGTGGTGGTGAAGGCCCTGAGGCTAAGTTAGAAGCTGCCTGGGTGACTGTGGACCAGTGAGTGCCTCTCAGCCCAACTTCATGGGGTTGTTAGAAAAACTGGAGGAGGGAACACTATTTATGCTACTTGGTGCTCCTGAACAAAAAAACAGAATATAAGTCCAACAAAAAATAAAGTGAAATGAAATGAACCTCTAACCTAGGCCCTCATAGTTCCACTGTTAAGTGCATTCTGCCTAGGACGACCCTGGAAGGTGGTCCAGAATCAGTGCAGAACATAACTGTCCAGTTGTTAAGAGGAGTGGCTAAATGACAACATCTCACCGGACCTAAAAGAGCTGTACTGGTTTCCTGTGAGTCACTGGCTTAATTTATATTGTGGACATTTCTTTACATAACCCTAAGTGGCTTAGGACCCAAATAGTCAGCAACTCCTTCAATATGGACCTATTGCTGTTTGTGCACTAGAGAAGATCAGCTGGGAAGGTCCTGCAAACCCTAACCCTGGTGGGCTGGGCTCACAGTGTTAGGCCAGAAGTAGCGCCTCAGTTACGGTGTTGAGCTGACCTCTCTCTACCTTGTATCAGAAAACAACTTCCGGCATTTATGGAATTGCAGCCATCCAGGGCATATCTTTAAGACCGATTATGATTTTGCTTTTCCATTTTTTTAATTAACTTTAGTTTTTGAATGTATGTTAGTGTTATTGTGATGCTTTTATTTATAACTTCTTCTAGTGGCTTCCTTCATCTTTTATGGGAGGAAAAGCAATATACAAGTAAAATAAGTAAATATATTTTATGATCTTTGGGTGCATTCTTAAAATGCAGAGGGCTAGAAGCATTTGTGCCCCCTAAGATAGGGACAATTATTTCACACATGGCTTCACAATCAGTGCACTCACGCACATGGCCTCAGAGATCTAGCACACTTTACTACTATGCTACAGAAAGTCCTCTACATACAAACAGGTTACGTTTGTAAGTCCATTTTGTTTGTAAGTCCAATCAAGCATACGTATGCTGCAAGCCGTAAACTTCCAGGATCTTCCTTCCGGGACCTTCATGGTTAGAGTTCTTGGAGGTTTGTTCATATCGGTGAAAGTTCACAACTCGAAAGTTCGTAAGTAGAGGACTGTCTGTATTTACTAGCATAATCACTTTACTAGCTCTGCCATTTGGAGGGCATTCCCTTGGAGTCCAGGGAATTGTGAATAGAATGGAAAATTGTGTTTACTGCATTTGTATGCTACCTTTTGGTCACTATAATGAAGCTGGTTTATTTTCAGGATATAAAACCAATTAATTCTAAAAGATGAAAGAGTTGCCTAGAGACATAATCACAAGATTTACAGCTTGAGGTCATCTAACCCTGTGGTCCTAGCAGAATGAGCGTGCCTTAGATGGCAAATAAGGTGGGCAGCTGTAAAGGAATCCATGGTCTAGGGGCCACCCATTAAAAAAATCCCTTCTTGGCCATCTCATAAGCTAGGGAGATATCTACATAGTGTGGGAGGTGTTCTTTTAACCTACTCTATCCCCATGGCATAAGACGAGTGAAAAGAGGATACTTCTGAATATCCAAAGGATTATAGGGGGTCACTGAAATATCATCCTCTGCCTACCAGAAGCTCTATTCAGCGCTGTGTGAGTTTTACTCTCAAGTAAGTACAGAGAGGATTGCAGAAAAACAAGCAAGTCGGTTATGCAAAGACATCAGCACCGCCCTATTTGTAGAATTTAACCTATTGGCTTAACCCAGTGTTTCTCAACCTTGCTGGCTGAGGAATTCTGGGAGTTGAAGTCTTAAAGTCTTAAAGTTCCCAAGGTTGAGAAACACTGGTCTAACCCTAATAATGTGCTTTGGCACCCAGTATTTGGGTTTGGAATACTACAGAGTGCTCCTATGTAGGTTTGTGATGCTCCTAGCCAGGCCAGTGACCATCTGCTTGTCTGTCTGCTGCAGGGACGCTGAGATTGAAGACCTAAAGACCCAGCTCTCAAGGATGCAGGAAGACTGGATTGAGGAGGAATGCCACCGGGTGGAGGCTCAGCTGGCCCTCAAGGAAGCCCGGAAGGAGATTAAGCAGCTGAAGCAGGTCATTGACACTGTCAAGAACAACCTGATCGAGAAGGATAAAGGGCTCCAGAAGTACTTCGTGGACATCAACATTCAGAACAGGAAGCTGGAGACGCTGCTGCATAGCATGGAGGTTGCACAGAATGGGACAGTCAAAGAGGAAGGGCCCACCGAATCGGCAGGGGGCTCTCCCGCACGCTCGCTCACCCGCAGTTCCACGTACACCAAGTTGAGCGACCAGGGAGCAGCGGACAGGAACATCGGCGGCTCTCAAACCATCTCTGGGGAGGATGGGGCCGATAGTGGTTTTGTGGCTGCAGAGAACTCCTTGAGTCGGACAGACTTGCTGGACCAGAGCAGCCTCCTGTCCTCGGGGGTGGAGTGTGGCACCGACGAAGCCTCCCTGCAGACCTCCTTCACCCTGGGGTCCCAGATCCCAACCAGCTCCACTTACGAAAAACTGATGGGATCTCAGCTGAGCGTCGAGGCCGCCGTGCAGGCCAGCTGCATGCAGGAACAAGCCATTCAGACAGACTTTGGACATTACCAGCCAGATCTGGACACCATCTTGGAGAAAGTCATGAAGTCTCAAGCGGGCAGCCTGGGCAGTCCCACCTCAGGGTGGCCCTCTGAGATGGAGGAGGCGGTCGAGCCCAGTAGCTCAGAGACCCGTGTCCCCAACTGCTCGGACCCCACGGACAGGGCGGCCGCCGAACCCTTCTTGGCTGTAGCGGTCAATGCTGGGGAACCCGCTGAGAAGCCTGATGGCCGGCCAGCCTCCACAAACCCAGCTGTGCATCAGCCTTCCAGCACGAGCCCATCCGTGAGCATCGTCTGCACCCCTGAAGAAGAGGCGGCCGAGCCAGGCCAGGAAGCCACGGGCCTGGCGGCCCCGGCGGCCTCTCCAGCCGAGCCCAAAACTTACTGGAGCCGTCACTTCATTGTGGATCTCTTGGCGGTCGTGGTGCCGGCAGTGCCCACCGTCGCCTGGCTCTGCCGTTCCCAGCGGAGGCAGGGCCAGCCCATCTACAACATTAGCTCTCTCCTGCGGGGCTGCTGCACCGTCGCGTTGCACTCCATCCGCAAGATCAGCTGCCGGTCGGTCACCAACATGAGCAGCTCGTGCTCCCAGCCGTGACTTCCTCCGCCCCCGCCCAGCCAGTTCTGTCACGCGCACACATCTGCTTTCCCTCGAGGAAGTCGCCCCAGGAGCAACCAGGGTTTAGGGGACCATGATTGTAAATCCCGTACACACACTTGAAATTTTTTTTCTTTTTCCTTATTTATTTAGTGCACACGTGGGCGACGTGACTGGAATCCCGACGTGCTGGATCTTGATTTATGCAACTAGCTTGGGAGAAGCCATTGCTGGGGTGCCCCTGAGGCACTGGGGACAGGACAGGGCAATCTTCTCCTTGCTGAACAACCATCCGTCCAGGTGGTGCTGCTGCTGGAAATTGTCATTTTGCTTCAGGAAACTTACGTCGTGTTTCCTACATGATGGGCTGACCAACTTCTCTCCCCCCTTCACGTCTGAATGTTTTGGAGTTAAGAGGGAAATGTTCTCCCGCCGTCTCAGCCTGCTTCTCTCTTTCCTGCTTTTTCCAAGGTTCATCCTCGAAGCCAGCCCTGAGTCTACCTCACCCTCTCGAGACCCATCTCCCATCCTGTTTAAGTCAAGCTCCCCTCTTGTTCCTTACCTTAGAGCAGTGTTTCTCAACCTTGGCAACTTGAAGATGGGTGGACTTCAACTCCCAGCATTCCCCAGCCAGCCACGCTGGCTGGGGAATGCTGGGAGTTGAAGTCCACCCATCTTCAAGTTGCCAAGGTTGAGAAACACTGCCTTTGAGGAGTCTGTCTTGCAGCAGAACCTGCAGATCTCCCTGATCCCTTGTGCTCTTCTAGAGGGGAAGGAGAAGGAGAAGGATGGGGGGGGAAACAGCAGCAGCAAGACATGGCCCCAACTGCTGCCAGATTGACTTAGAAGGTGGTGGAGGAGATTCTGCAACTGCTCCATGGCATTCCTCGCCTTCCTTCTTCCCACCACGAGCAATAGAGCTGCTGAGTATGCTGGCTGGGGAATTCTGGGAGTTGAAGTCCACTCATCTTAAAGTCGCCGAGTTTGAAAAAGACCACAGGAGAGGAAAAATATCTCCCATTCTGCAGAGAGGAAGCAGGGGGCATGTTTCATACCTGCCTCCCATAAGCAGGAGACCCCAAAGATGTTGGGACAGCAGCTCCCCAAATTCCCATCCCCCCCCCTTTCCTGCCCCCTCCGGCTTCCAAGAGGTCTGGACTTCATATTCTGTCTCCTTGCAGACTTGCAGCTTCTTTCCCATGTTAATTTTGATCTAATATGTCTACTTCCTGCTAGTCTAGAACAACACCCCAAATGCTGATGTGGCCATTTGGGGGGTCAGGCTTGCTGGAGTAACATGACTCCCAATGCTTTTTAGCCGACCCCAGCCCCAATAATAGTCTTAGGGTTTGCTAATCACTACACTTTCAAGCTTGTTTCACACACGCATACACACACCACCCTTTTGGCACAAATATTACCATGATTCAGACTGCCCTTGTGTTTATAGTGAAGGGAGAACACGCCCAATCACTTTTGTACTTTGGGTCGTGTTAGAACGACCCTTAGCAAGAAGATCTGCCATTTCATTTGATTTGATAATGCAAACTGTAGGCCAGCCTCAACATCACATCCTCCGTTCTGACTCTTCTCTCCCCCAATCCTCAGCCCAGTAGAGCTAGTTGATGTTACGTAGGAGAATGGAAAAAGCACACTCAGCACTTTGAACAAGAGACACTCTATTGTAATGTTGCATCTTCCAAGGCTAACCCTTGGGGAACCTTGCCTCAGATTATGTCCTATCAGCAGATACAAAACGACGCTGCATCATTTTCAACGGTTGGCTCATATCCTGGAACGCGACGTTGGAGCAAAACACGCTAGAGGAAATGTAGTCCTGGCTTTCACACGTCCTGTTAGAGCCCGGCCCTCTTTTCGCTTCTTCCAAGAAACGCTTGCAGAAGACAGAAAGAGGACTCGGGCGTCGTTCCCTCCATCTCCAAGAATGTTGTGAAATGTAGTGAATCACGGGTGTGGCGTGCAAGGATGCCAGCCGGTGCGTCACTCGCCCCCATCACGTTCATGAGACCTTCTGAACTGTTTGCTCCGAGTCTGCTCTGCCAGCTGGGAACGACTTCCCGGTTCTCTGCGTTTTGGAAAGTGCTCCAGGGAAGGTGCCTGGCCGGGATGAAGACAAGGCAGAGATATACCTCACGTGGAGCAATCTGCTGTTCCCTCCTGGGGACAAAGAAGCCCTTAAGTTTGTTTTGTTTAGCTTTGCACTATGTTCACTTTTGGCAAACTTGAACCCTGCTGTCCTGGTTGATCAGCTGAAGCGCTCCGGGGGTGGTTTGCCCCGGTGACCCGCTCTCTTCAGCAATGCTGGCCAGACTGATTCTCTTCCTGAACTGGAGAGGCTAAACATGGAGCAGGCTCCAGAATACGGCTTTCCCCCACCTGCTTGCTTCTTCTGCCCATCCAACAGGCAAGAGCGTTGAGTCCCAGCTTGATCCACCCTTCCGCTGGATTAGGGCTTGGACACGCACAAGCATTGGTCGTGGTACCAGCCTAGGAAAATGTGCCTCCACCGGGTTTCTGTTGTTTGCTTGTAAACTCCAGGACGGGAGAGAAGGGAGTAGAGAAACCAACTGGGTAGAGATTAAACTCCATGTCCACTTGAAGGGGGGTTAGATAAGACAATATCACGCCGTCTTAAATTCCGTAGCTGCCATTTCATCCGAGCTAGAAAAATACCCCTATTTACAGCAAACAGTGAGCAAAGCAGTTCCTGGATAGGGCCACTATTGCGAGGGAAGGCAAACTCTTGTAAGATCCCCCTCAGTGGGAGCAAACCGCCTGCTGAGTGGCTTCACTCATCACACTAAACTTTCATATGGCGGGCTTGTTTGTGTGGGTTTGCATGGGCTGCGAACCCAGCTGCTGTGCTTTGCAAACCATGGTTTAACACATTAAATCATGCTACAGCAAACCCTGGCTTGGCACCATGTGTAAAGCTAATTTCCATGGGGGAGAGCAGTAGCGTGGTGGGTTTACGCCCAAGAATAAATGGTAGTCACGGATTGATATGGAGAATGTGTCAATGTGATGAAAAAGACCTGTCTGCTCCCAGCGATTTGCTGGCACCGGGGGCACCGGGGGTTGGGGGGGTGGAACAATGCTCTGTGCCAGTTGCGGTGGGAGAGCCAAACTGAAATTTCCCATAAGATGTATTTTTACCACCCCACTCTCCTCCAGAAAAAAGCTACAGGTAGTCCTCACTTAACGACCACAATAGGGACCAAAAATTAGTTGTTAAGCAGGGCAGTTGTTAAGCAAGTTGCATCCGATTTTACGATCTTTTTTTGCAGTGGTCATTAAGCGAATCACCATGGCCATTAAGCAAATCACATGGTCGTTAAGCGAACCACACGGTTTCCCATTGATTTTGCTTGCCAGAAGCCAGCTGGGAAGGTCGCAAATGGCAATCACATGACCCCGGGACGCTGCAACCGTCGTAAGCACGAGCTGGTCGCCAAGTGCCCAGATCATGATCAGGTGACCACGGGGGTGCTGCGACAGTTGTAAGTGCGAAGACTGGTTGTAAGTTCCTTTGTTCAGCCCTGTTGTAACTTCTAATGGTCACTAAACAAACGGTTGTTAAGTGAGGACTACCTGTATTGTGGAGATTGTTTAATACCTGGCCATTTCACTACACAACTGCCCAGCTCTTTCCCAAATGACACTGGGGTTGTGTTCACACAACCTGCGGAACACGGTTACTGGACTGACTCACTTCTCTGTGTTTGCAGATACATGGAATCATAATCTGACCAAACAGGCTGGATTCACTCAACATACTAAGCTAGAAAAAGCGAAAGGTTAAACCCAACCCTTCAGCATATTATGCAGACCCCGCAGCTAAACGCATTAGACTTAGGCAGCTTCTGTGAATACAGCCAGTGTCTGGCGACACCAGACTGTCCCGTTTGCAATGGCAGGGAAGGAATTTCTCTTTCTCCGCAGAGATTTGTGGAAAGGTTCTCCCCATGCTCGCTAGGGATCCCGAGAGCAGAAGCCCAGCCTATACCGGGGCACCCGGAGGGGAAGCCTGGGAAAGCAATTTGAAAGGCCGCTTCCCCCCCCCCCGCCCCGTTCCTCCAACTCTGGGGAGACTCACGGATCTGGGGACAGGCTTTGATCGGGGAACAGATTCCACATGAAAGTGCTTTGCAGACCTTAAAAGAATCGTGTTCTCTGCCATTCACGTCAGATGAGAAAATGCAGGTGGAGGAACCAGGCGCATCTTAGCAAAAAGTAAAATGTGGATAGGATTGTGTAGTGAAGCATGCAGAGTGACAAAAGGCTGCTTAGCGTTTATCACTTTTGTTCTCTGCCTTCCTCACAAGCGGCTCAGCGCCGCTAGACGCAAAATGCGCAGCCTCACGGATGGAGAGGGGCGTCTGTGCTAGAAGCTGGATCCTCGAGTCCGAACTGACTTCTCTGCACAGAATTGCTCCTAGTTCGGCAACAAATTCCCTCACTCCAGCCTGAACCAGCATAACTCTGCTTGCAGCTTACGCCTTGGTTTGTTGGGCTGAGTAGCTCCCGCTTGGTGCATCCAGGAACCCGGTTTGTACCTGAGCTCAGGTGGGTGGGCCCTGGAGAACGTGGGGCTCTGTGGGGATGATGTTGCGTCAACACTCAACCTTTGTGCAAAAAGACCAGCCATCAGCCTGATCCCAAACAAGCCATGTGAACATAAGCATTGAGTCTGGTGCCAATCCTTGTTTAGGGCAGAGCGTTCCAGTTCAAGCGCTCCCTCTGCCAGGAGAACGCAGGCGCTGAGCCCTCCGTCAGCCCAATCTTCAACCTGGGTGGGAGCAGCCCAGGAGCATCCCCTACAATGGAAAGGTTTTCTGCCATAGACCCTCTTCACTGTGCAAGGCATCTCCTGAAGGCCCAAAGAATTGAGCTGTGGGGGTGGAGAGACAGGGGGGAGGAGGCCAAGCAACGCATTCCGTGGTAAGGGGCAAAAATGAGGAGCAGGAGAGGAACAGGAGACAAGGAACGGTCAGCGAATGTGGAATAAGGGTTTTCTGCCATTCAGTTTGGCCAAACTGCACTGCTGATGAGCTCGGCTAGGGCGAGCAAAGCCCCAGACTCGGGGGTCCCCGACAGGAACAGCTGGGGGACCCTCTTCCGCCTTGTCACTGCTGCACAGCCCCTGAAGATGGACGCTGTTTCCAACAGTGCAACCAGCCTTGGCCGGTGGTGGGCACAGAACGTCTGGATTATTTTAAAGCAGGAGGAAGCCTTTCGGGAAGACCCACCTTCTCAAGATTCCCCCAGCACACAGGGAGACACTAAGTCATATGCAACACCCCTTTCTGCACCATTTGGGGTCCGTTTCAAAACTTGCACCACACGGCTCGTCCTCCGTGGCCACGAGGCCCAAGCGGTGCAACCCTCGGTGCACCTCAGCGGGCTCGCCTGGAACGGACTTGCGGTACGTCAGCCACCCCGCGCGATGTTTGTCCTGAGGACGGCCGGTCGCCGGCCCTCCTTAAAGCCGCCGGGTCAGCAGCCGTGCCTGCAAGTGGGCAACCCATCCACAGTCTTGGGCCTGGATTTGAAGCCCCCTCCTCAAGGACACAAGAGTCTCCAGTATCCCCGAGGTGGGGATGGGGGCGAGTGAGGGTGCCCGAGCTCAGGAGGGCAAAGGAGTTGGGAGCTTCTGCAGCTCGGGGAACCGAAGGGGTGGCAGCTGTGCCTGTTGAACTGTCACGTCTTGGCGTAGGAAGCGAAAGAGATGGAATTTGGTGGAAAATGTGTTCGGTATGCTAGGAAATGAGCCTCGTGTGTAACGTATTTGTGGATAGGTGTACACGTTTGTTAGGCTATCCAAAGCTCTGCCAAGAAATAAATGTACACTATATTTGAAAGAAAAAGTCTATATATTTTTAAATACAGAACTGAAAAGCTGTATGCTCTTCCTTGGATTTTAATTTCCATTGTCCTGTAACCTTTGTCTGTTTGGTGGCTGTAATAAAAAATATTGTTTGGGTCACTGGAGGTCTCTGCTTTCATAGGGACGCAAAAGGGGAACACCTTCTCCGAACCAAGAAGGGGGGCTCAGTTCGTCTCCCTATCCCCACCCCCCAGCTCATCAATCAGGGCAGCTGAACCCAGCAGAGGGCCCAGGACCTCCATCCCTGTTACTCCTGATGCGCGGAACAAAATGTGCCACAACTGCGGTTGACCGGTTGATGGCTAGACAATTACCGAAGTGTAAAAGAAAGCTGGACTTGGTCAGTATCCAGCCCGGAGCTGTTTAGTTTCCTCAGGTTGTCCGCCCCACCTGCCCTCCGGCAGGTCTTGAAATGCCACTAAGGAAGCAGGGGGCACTTTCCAACCATAATGATCTGTGTACGTGTTATAAACGTTTCATCAATTAAGGGCTGGGTGTCTGTGGGTTTATTTAAAAAATACACGCGTGGCTAAGGCCACCTTGGGCTCTTCCAGCAGCAGCCACCGGAAGGAACGGAGCTTTCTTGAAATCCTACCTGGGCTGTAGAAATGAGAATCGGCTGCTTCGACTCCTTCTCCAGGAGCCACAGCCACAAGATTTAAAAACTCGTCCACAAGTTAATGGAAAGATAATTGTGTAGGCCTATAAAACTCGAATGTAGGTCCCCCTTGCCTCTCCGTGGGTATCTGAAAATTCAGCGTTCTTGAGGACCCCCCCCCCAAAAAAAAATATTGAAGGAATGGATTTGTCCATTTAATCCTTTTCTGAAGAGCCTCGGAGGACAAGAAGGGCAAGAATAATTCCAGGTAATTCCAGGGCCGTCCGTAGCGCATCTCATGCCAGAAGAAAAGTGGAGGGAGTGAAAAATCTTTATATATCAGGGACCGAATGATCCATGGAAGACTTCACTAGTCCACTTGAAAGCCTTACAAAACAGAAGCAAAGAAACTGAATCAGCCTCAGCTTAAGAAAAATCCACCAGGATTGTCTAAAGAGCATCACGACTGGCTTTTCCTCTGCCAATATCTGTCAATCTTGACCAAGATTTAGGAAGAGGAAGAGGAAGGGCGGGGGGGGGTGTTAGTTGGCTTACTTCTTTGTTTTATTTTTCGCACAAAGTTCGCCAGCAGTGGGTGGGAGGGGAGGTAGAGGCAATTCATGGGACAGAATGAGCAAAGCTAGCAAGTCTGGATAACGGGTGCTGGTCTTAAATGCCAGCAGGGAGGCTACCCGTTGTTGGAAACAGGATGCTGGGCTAGTGAATTTGGCAGGTTCCAGGCCAGCCTTCCTGCATGAATCCTCAATTTGCAGCCATTCAAAAAGTCAAAAAGGGGCGGGGCTGCCATTGTGGGGTCACAGCCACCATCTTGACTTTTTTGACCACTCTTGCCAATGTCTCTGTGGGTGACCATGAACCTCAGGCTTCACAAGATTCAGCCCATTCTGACTCTTTTGAATTGCAATTACACTTGACAAGGGCCCCCAGTTAACGGCTCCAATTCCTGCCATTTTGGAAACGTCTGGAAATCGTTTGGTCTGCCCAGAATGCCCCCAAGTGCCCTCCACAGTTTAAAAAGGAAAACAGCTCTGAAATGTCAAATCCGGTCTTGGGTGGGCACCTTGTTGGCCCACTCACGAAGCGTTACAGCCCCCCAAATTGGTCCCTTCTGAGCTTCGGGGTATGGAGGAGTTTGAAGCCAGGTGAAAGATGAAGCCAAGATGTGCCAGTTCACCCTCTTCCACCAAATAGCTTGCTTTATGGTGCAGAATAGAAGAGGGATCACCTGGTGTCCTACTTGCCGTCTCTATTCTGCTGCCATTATATACCTAAAAGGTTTAAAGCTGGAATAATCAAAGGACACTCCTTTTGGAACTCTCTATGCTAGTGTTTCTCAACCGTAGCAACTTGAAGATGAGTGGACTTCAACTCCCAGAATTCCCCAGCCAGCCATGCTGGCTGGGGAATTCTGGGAGTTGAAGTCCACACATCTTCAAGTTGCTACGGTTGAGAAACACTGCTCTATGCTACTTATCCACAGGGCTGATCAGCTTTGGAAAATTCTGTGCCTTTTGAGAGTCTTAGCTAGAGATTGTATAAATTCTTGCCTGCTGTTCACATCTCTGCCTCTCCCTTCTGTTCCCCTCGTCCTCTTCCGCCAGTTAACTTTTTGTGCTTTGCTGATGTTTAATAAATAGACATCAGCTATCGTTTTTGCTAGCTGGAACTGAGCGCCCTGTACACTTGCTCTGATCTGGATTTAGGGACTGACTGGGAAGGTGCTGGGTGCAAACTCAACTAGAAACTGCCCAGAGTAGTTTTTCAACACCCCCAAACCCACTAATTCAGCCCTCGGGACGTACTTTTTAATCATGTGCTCGTAGATCACAGCAGGGACGATGGTGAGGGTGATGATCTGGCCAGCGTTCACCAGGATGTCCGTGACCTCCTTGTCCTTGAGAAGGGAGATGCTACGAATCAGGTTACTTACTCATTGCAAGGGGGGGGGCATTTGCTGAGCTGAGGACTTTTGCAGAATTGCACACGCGAGCCTCTCGCTCACCGGCACGCACACACACACACACACTGTCACTGCAGTCTTGCTTTGAGGTTGCGAAGGAAAGCTGACTGGCTTCTGCGTCCTTTTCCTCCACTCTTGCTCCTTCCGCTTCAGTAGAACAGTGGTTGACCCCTTCCCAAATCCATCCTTCTTTCAAAAAAGCCTCTGTCTCTCCTGGCCTCGATTCCAGCTGAAGCCACAAAAATCTATGGCTCTGTGGTCATTCCTATCTGCCACCGCGTTCCCCTTCATCCGTCATCTTACTCCCCCAAGAGAAATAGGAAAGGGGACACGTAAGTCCAGGGTAGCCCAAAATCAGAAGGAATTTGGTGGCATTTTTTCCAACTAACATGTTTGATTAAAAGCTTTTTAAAGCTTCTGCCTTTTAATCAAATTTGTTAGTCGGAAAAGGCGCCACCAGACGCCCTCTGACTTTGGGCCCCCAAGACATGCAGCAAACTTCCTTCCTTCCTTTTTGCTTCTTTTACTGTCCAAAACACTATACGCGTTGACCAAATCATTGAATAATTCAGGCCCCCTCCTGCAACTCCTCAGGGACTCTGCGCGCCCAGTGCTGTACGTAAAAACACCCCATAGCACTGCTGAAAAACAGACAGAGTTGCATGAACACACACACAGAGGCAGGTTTTGAACACAACCTACTTGGCTCCTTCCTTACAGCTTCTGACTGCATCACTCCAACCCGGTCCAGATTGTTGCTACTATGTGGACTATAAAACTGGGTGCAAAATGCAGCTTTAACAAAAAGAATTGCAAGTTTCTAGTCCTGAAGACTTTGAACAGGGTTCCAGTCTTTCGAGCTTCTCCCACCGCCACTCCAGCGTCCACTGTTCTCCGGCCTCGGCACTCACCTTCAGGCCAATGACGTTCTGCCCGTTCACTTCGCAGACGTAGTGGTTGACGAGGAGCCCGTTCTGAGCGGCCGAGCTGTCTCTGACCAGCGAGGTGATCCGCCCCTTCTTCATGACGAACCCCACGTGGCCGGTGCGGTCTTTGTGCATGGTCACCGTTCGCTGGAAAGGCCTAGCAAACACGGGTGCAGAGGAAGGTCTCAGTCCACACTTTTCCTTGAATTTTGCCTTTGAAAGGTCGGTTGCTCCCAACCAAGAGGTGAGTTGGGGTATGGAAACCACTCTGAGGGTCTCGGCCAGTTCCACTATGTAAGGCTGGGCCTGGCGTGGGACAAAGGGAGCGTTCTGCACCCATTTCAGAAGAGGCAAATGCAACTCTTTGTGCGGACTTGACCAAATCACAAAAAACAGGGAAAGGCCCTCTGTGAATGTTATGGTCATCATACAAACCACCAAAGCAATTCCTTGGGGTCATCAGGGTCTTCCAGATGCACTTATGGACAAGAACATAAGCTGCAAATGTTCTCCAGAGCGGCACCTCCTAGATGAGGAACGTAGTCACACTGGACTCACAATGGACCCGTCTGACCTCCGTCTCCAGTTCCCACTCCTCACCTGTCACGAACCACCATCACAATCCTCTCCGGCGAGGCCTTCTTCAGCGCCCGCTTGGCCTTGTCCATGTTCCACCCAGCGCAGGACTTCCCATTGATCTGGAGGACCTGATCGCCAAAGCGCAGCCCCACCAGAGCTGCCGGGGAGTTGGCTTTGACCAGCTGCACAAACAGCCCCTGTGGGAGAGGACATTGCTTGGCAAAAGCCCAGGGCTGCTGGGCGTATCAGCCTGGTGCGAAGAACCACATGGATGGCCATCTACAGGACTGCAGATGGTGCTATAACAGGAGCCACAGCAGGTGGGTGCATTTCTGTGGCTTCCGAATGATCACCATTCTATAACCGATACCTTGAAGAAAACGCAGCTGACATCTGACAACCTTTCAATAGGACCCAGAGAAGACCCACTTATGCTTCCCAGGCAGGGACATCCAGGGGGGTCAAAAAAGTCAAGATGGCAGCCTGAGCTGGTTCAAATCCAGGCAGAGGCCAACACCTTGACGTTTTTGACCCCTCCATGGATGCCCTTGGTCCAAATGCTGAATTTTCACAGAACTGGGAGAAAATATGGTCTTGGGCCTAGCTCTGGGGAAAATAGCACTAATGAATATCAGCAGTAACAGATTTTCATCATCAATCTAAGGCATTTCCTAATAACAACCAGCCATATAAATACAAATCTATAGTGAATTATGACAAGAAGGTTTCTCCAGCTTCATGAAGGTCCCTCTAAAAGGAGAATTTTTTTTTTAAACTTGAAGAGATCGGATTCCAGATGGAGCTCATGATGGAGTCCAGAACAGGAACTCAAGGGGGGGAAACCCTAAATTGTGAGGCAGACATTGTAACAGGAGGAAAATCTAATTGAACAAGATTGCACAACTGAGCCACTCACACAACCATGTGAGTGGTTATTAAGTTATTAAGTTATTAATTAAGTTATTCAAAAAACTGGGACTTCCTTTACAATGGCCAAAGGTCAGCATCAGCATTTTAAACTGATAGCCCTCTCGGAGATACAACTAATGTAGGAATTGGCCAAAAGAAGAAAGTAGAGGTGATTCAGAAGAGGTCTAGGCAGGAATGCCCATAAAAGGGGGGTCAGAAAAGTCAAGATAGTGGCCATGACTGCACCATCAAAGCCCCACCACTTTTTTACGTGGCATCTTGATTTTTTTGATCACACGCACACAGGAGCAGGGAGGCTTTTGATGGCACAACCATGGCCACCATCTTGATTTTCTTGACCCTCTCCCTCGGCAGATGCTCCTGGATCTAAGATCACATGGAAAACACAGCTCAGGGCTTGCCTGCTGAAGTTTCAGCTTTTTAACGCGTCCAATTAAAATGATCCGGGAGCAGATAAGAGGCTCCATCTGGTGGGTTTCCAGAGGACCATTACCGCCTTAGAAAATGTCCTAGTTTTTGGATGCATTTCCTCCCCCATAGTTGCTGTCTGAAAGCCCCATTATTGCATAATTTCTACAGCAGTGTTTCTCAAGCTTGGCCACTTTAAGATGAGTGGACTTCAACTCCCAGAATTCTGGCTGGGGAATTCTGGGAGTTGAAGTCCACCCATCTTAAAGTGGCCAAGCTTAAGAAACACTGCTCTAGAGGATGGTCCTCTCACATTTTGTTAGGAAACTTAAACTTTTGACTCAAAGATGAAGAGCAACATTTCCAAGGGATTCACTCAGTAGGTCACAGTTAGAAAAATAATCCCATCCTTAAATCAATTCAAATGGATGAAGTATTTTATCACTGGCTTAGCCAGCTCTCAAAGGAGATGAAGCCAATCTGTGGCAGATAAAACCTGCTAACTCCTATCAGTTTAAATCCTACATCCAGATCCACCTAAGAAGACCAGGTGGAGGATGGTGGTGGTCCAGCGATGGTCCAGAAACTGTAGATTTCCCCAGATCTTACACTTTTGCTGCTTAGGAGCCCTTTTCAAAACTGACCTTATCAATGTTTCTCAGCTTCAGTCCTATCTTCCCACGCTCATCCTTGCATAGATGGATCTCGCGCAAGCCTGGTTTGATCTCCGCTCGACGCATCCCCACATCGCTTCCCGTCACGGGAGCCACCCACAGGCCTTGAGTGGAGGAAGATGGAGCCACGGCCTGCCAAGTTGAAGAAGCAATGCAGAAAGAAATAATACTTCTCCCCAGGTTAAAAAGGTCCTTGAAGATCCCAGGTTAAACTTCAACCACCAGCAGGACCAAACCACTTAAACACACTCACCAGAAACTCGAGAACTTTGGTTAAGTAATATTTACTGATGCCAATTAGGAGGCCAATAACCTAACTTTGTCAGCTGGGAACAGTTTCATAACCACCCTGTTGTCCCTACATGTCCGGATGGTGGCATGCTGGTGGGACGCAGAACTAATCTTGGTACTTCAGTGCCAGAGAAGGCTTGCTGTCAAGCAGCATCTAAGAGATGTTCCTCCTAAGCAACATCTAAGCACGTCCAGCAGTGAGTCACAAGCAGGCACCTGACCCTCAGAGAGCTGTCCGATAATAGTGATGATGGTGTCACTCTCCTTAATGGAGAATGGAGAGCCAGATAGCCTCCCCTCTGTAGCCATGGAGACACAGAGCTTCCATCCATCACAGATGTTCTGTATCCTTCTTCTGCAGAGATTAATTTGTAGGTTAGAAGCGGGGACACAAGTATAGGAAGAAACAATCATTATCGGTTGCCCATCCATAAGGGGCGTAATTGGGCAAACTAACCCATCTCCTGCACGAACATGAATCTATGGGGAAAAAGGCACATAACACCTTCCCACCTCCAAAGGTTGCACTCAGAAATGCTTACAGTATTGCCTGTCGGGACAAGACCCAGGTTCTTCTGGATCTCCTCGCTGGAAAGAGAGAGGCCCATATAATCATTGAGATCAGCGAGATTTGGGTACAAAACCGCTGGAGCTGGAAAAGGAAGAGAGAGCTATTAATTCAAAGACTGGCTGGCTAGCACCTTCTGGTCTCGGCCCAAACAGAGACCGCCAGATCCTGCACCTGTCTCTGCTCACCCCTCGTTGGGGTGGTGTGCATGAGTGAATGAGCCATCCCCCATTATTTTTAAGGGCCAAACATCCATGTCAGCCTATGTGAGCCCCAAGAACATGGTTGAACGTGGACAATCCCCATGTTTTGCTTAAAGGCACCCAGCGAGGGTCAAGACGATGTGAATATCATCTGGCAAGAGCAAAAATCATCACCTGCGATTTCTGGAACACCTGACAGTGCGTGATTGAACAGAGAATTGAGGAATCAGAGACACCACAAGGACCATCTAGGCCAGTGTTTCTCAGTCTTGGCAGCTTGAAGATGTGTGGACTTCAACTCCCAGAATTCCCCAGCCTTGCTGGCTGGGGAATTCTGGGAGTTGAAGTCCACACATCTTCAAGTTGCCAAGGCTGGGAAACACTGATCTAGTCCAACTCTCTGCAGTGTGCAAGAAAACCAGTGAAACCGTCCTGAGAGATGGCTGTCCAGCTACTTCTTTAAAAATCCAGGGCAAACAGACCCCTCTCTAAACCATCATGTCTGGGAACTGTGAAAGTTCTCTTGGGGTTATGGCCAAGTTCTCTCCCCTTCACAAGCCATTCGCTCCATGCTGTGAGCCATGTTCACGACCCCCCCCAGAATTACTTGGAAGCCCCTACAATTCCCTCCTTAGGTCCACCTGTTCCCAGCTCTGCCCAGTAATCCAGACCAAGTCTTTGCGGTGCTGAGAAAAAGACCATCCCGCCTGGGGCATGAGCCACCTTCAGAAAGAAGCCTTCATCTGAAACAGTCGTGGGCTCTTAGCTATGATTGTTCATGAAATGCTCATAGAAGAGATTACTTTGATGATGGCCCTGGAGTTTTGCTGATATCTGAACTACGTTACCATCTGCCTTGGGTTGCTCAGGCATCTCTTTCTCCATAGGGGCTGGGGCCGGGGCCCTTGGGCGTGGGCCTACAGCATTGGCCTGGGCCTATAATGACAAAAGCAGCGAGAAATTAGGGACATCACTCCCTAACCTGAAAGAGAAGGCAGCACAGAGCTCCTGGTTCCATCCCTAAAGGACATCCCTCTTTGCCATCACCTTGAAGGAACAAGGGCACTGGACCACATGCAGGATCCTTGTCCTGTCCTTTGAAATGGTTACCACTTACTTGCTCATCGTCTTCACAAAGGAAATCTTCTGGAGGAGAAGATCGGGTTTCCACAAACTTTGGGCCATGGGAGATTCCTGATGGCCCACAAATTATTAAGGACCAGGGAGAACACCGGAGCAGAGCCCCCTCGGCCTTGGGATCACAGCTTCTGACTGGCCTCCTTCTGCCCGCACACACAATAATGGCTTTGTGCATTTTGTTTTAAAGCCATTAGAGTTTGACCAACTTTAGTTTCCTTTGTTCCTGAGGTGCCTGGTTGCATGTTGGCTTGTCAGATTTATATCCCCACCTTTTCTTCCCAAAGCTCAAGGCAGCTTCCATGGGGAATCTGTCTCCACTTTTTCTCCACCACAACAATCCTATGAGGTGGGCCAGTCTGAGAAAGGCAACCACTGATCTTCCATGGCTGACGTGGAAGACATGAACCCAGGTCTCTTGGTCCTAGTCCAACAAGTTCATTTCTTTCCAGCTACCTGAGCCATATTACACATGGGCATTGATTGATTGATTGATTGATTGATTGATTGATTGATTGATTATGTACCATCCAGTCAGTGTTATCACTTAATAACCCCATAGATATATCTTCTGTCCTCAACCCAGTCCTTCAGTGGTGCCCCCCATCACCACCATAACTGAGCCCATCCCCCTTACTGCTGGTCTTCCTCTTCTTCTTCTCCTCCCTTCCAACTCTCCCAGCATTATGGACTTCTCCAGAGAGATATAATGTGTCCAAAATACGATCATTTATGCCTGGTAATTTGTCCCTCAAGTCAGAATTCTGCATTGATTGATTTTATGATCATATCTATGATATGGTTTGAGAAGTCCATAATGTTGGGAAAGGTGGAAGGAAAGAGAATAAGAGGATGACCAGCAGCAAAGTGGAGGGACTCAGTTACAGTGGAGATGGGGGCACCACTGGAAGACCTGAAGGACCAGGCTGGGGACAGATCATCCTGGAGAAGATTTATCTGTGTGGTTGCTAAGAGTCAACACTGATATGATGGCACATAATCAATAATCAATCCCAAGAGATGCAAGGCTAAAATTTTGCATAGACATGACACACCTTGATCTGTAATGGAAGATCTTCTGAGATATCATAGCTTAGTATCAGTCTGATAATTTCCTCAATTACACAATCTAAAAAAACTGCTCTCTAGATGGGTTGGACTTTAAATTCCATTATCCCTACCCAGCAGGACCACGTTGGTTATAGAACCATGGAGTTGGAGGCACCTCAAGGATCATCTAGTCCAACTCTCTGCAATGTGTAAAGAAATTTAACCCAAACATTCATGAGAGGTCCAGCCTCTTCTTCCAAATTTCAGAGATGGAGAACCCATAACCTCGGACCCTTCTAGACCATTCCACTGCAGATCTGACTCTCAAGAATTTGTTTTTTGCTTATATTAAATGAAATCTGGAAAGGTACAACTTATACCCACTATTTCTGGTTGTATTTCTGTGGCAATGGAAAACAGAAAATATGAATCGGCGGCCAGGCCCAGTGCTATTTTAGGCTGCATCAACAGAAGCAGAGTCCCCAAATCATGAGAGATCACCACAGTGCTCTATTCTACTCCAGTTAGACCCCACCTCAGATTTTGTACTGGATTCAGACCCATTTGAACCAGGAATGGGGTGATGAAAGTGACCCAGGGGCTAAAAACAAAGTCCTCTGAAGGGGACAGAAGGAGGAGTTCTTGGTGAGTCCTGAGAGAAAGGACTCCAGACTCCTGAAAGGATGTCACAGAGTGCAGGACACAGACTTGATTGAACATTAGGAAAAACTGTCCCACTGTTGGCAAGATCTTACATCAGATCCTGGGCGCTGAAGTCTAGCACATCGAGAGAGTACCAGATGACAAAAGTTGGAGAGCAAGAAGGGTGGCTAAAATTATTTCCTTGCATTTTACTCGGCAACAATGCTAACACTTCCCACTCCCAATGGGCTGATACAACAATTAAATCCTTCCCTGGTCTGCCCACCTAGGGCAGCTACAGAAGCCTCTCCAAATACTTTGGATGGAACTCCCACCATCCCCAACCAGGGTGGTCCTTAGGACTTGGGAATTATGGAGATATTCGGAGTCACAAGGCTGAGGAATGATTGACTGATCAGATGGAGAAAGGAAGGATACTCAGTTGTGACACAGCTGGCCAATGGGGAAGGGGCTGGCGTTTTTAGCCCCTTTTTGAAACCCTAATTTTCAAGCCAGCTTTAAAGACCTTTGTTGAAAATGAAACTGTCAATGGTTAGAACATTAATTCTTTTTGCCACAGTTGCTGAGTTAATAGCTGGCACCTCTTGAGATCCAAAAGGGAGTTTGTCTGTCACCTTGTCCCTTGCACTGAATTCCACCCCCTGCCCCACTCCAAGCGGTGACTTCTGCAGAGATGGGGGAGAGAAGAGAGAAGCTCTCACCGTCAGCATCCCATGCACCTTCATATCTTCCAGCGACGGGTACAAGGTCGACATGGCGGGGGCTGCTTCTCTAGGAGCACAAACCGGAAGGACACAGAGGACGTCTCCAAGGGAGAATCGTCGTGAAGGCCACCACCAGCTTCTCTCCAGGGAAGACGTTCTCGGGGCTCAGCTTCTCCTGTTTGTTTTTAGGGCAACCACCCAATTAAAGACAACCAAATTAATCGTGTGTGTTTAAACCAGATTTGCATAAATGAGTAAACATTCCAAAGCAAATATTTTCCGATGCTTCCTGTTTTTCTTATCTACAGCGTCTAATTGTGCTCCTATCTGTTCCTGCACCTTGAGCTTTCTGGACAAACGTTTCTGCAACTCCCAAATTAGTTGCTTTAATTTAATCTAATTGAATACTTCCTTTGGTGGTTCTAATTTAATGTAATGGATTAATCCAACCTCCCCCAGTCTTTGAGAAAGGATGACTTCATCTAGCCCCCTGGCTGAAGGAATACTTGCTGCTTCTTCACTTTTAAATGTTGAAATTCCACAGGGAAGTTTCTCAAGCTGCACAGTTCAGGCATACAGTGGGAGAGATGATTCCAAATTTCTCAGAAGCAGCACCACGTTGCTCAAAGGAAAGCATTAGTCACTTAATTATACAGAATCATAGAACTGGATGTCTCTGTTTTTATGTTGGGTGAATGGAAAAATAAGCCAGGATTTTAAAAAGAGCACCTGGATTTGCAGTTCAGCAGCTTTCTGCGATGACCATATTGGCTTTCTGACCCCAACAGAACTCCAAGAAATGATTCCTTTCTAGTGCCATGTTAGCTGTGGCTGATGGGAGTGATAATCCAATGTTTCTGGGGTGTGTTTCCCCACAAGAGCCAAGGCGACGTGTAAGTTGGCCTTTGCCCAACTTTGTGTGGTGCGCCAGTTACACCCTTTCCCGGATCAGGCAGCTCCCTGGCCAGTCACTCCCACCCTGGTCCTCTCTCGGCTAGACTATTGCAATGCGCTCTACATGGGGCTACCCTAGAAGAGTATCCGGAAGTTACAGCTGGTTCAAAATGCAGCCACGCGGACAATCTTGGATGCCCCAAGAACAGCACATATAATACCTTTGCTGCGGGAGCTGCATTGGGTGCCAGTTTGCTTCCAGGTCCAATTTAAGGTGTTGGTTATCACCTTTAAAGCCCTACCTGGCATGGGACCAGGTTACCTGAGGGACCGTCTCACCCCCATCACATCAAGCCGTCCCACCTGGTCAGGCAGAGGGACATGTTGCGAGAAAATGTTGGCTGGCGGGGCCCAGGAGGAGAGCCTTCTCTGCCATGGCCCCCGCCCTCCGGAATATTCTCCCCCCAGAGGTGCGGCCGGCCCCCACCCTCCCGGCTTTCCGGAAAGGATTGGCACACTCTGCCAGCTTGCGTGGGGCGATAAGAGTTTTCATCGGTCCTGGGGGAGGCTGGAGCCCTGATGTCACTCCTGAGTTACTCACCAATTTTAACATCTATCCTTGGATTATATTTATTTTCTATTTATTTAGGGTTATTTTATACTGTAATTTTAATTGATATTAACTGCTTTGTAAACTGCCCAGAGTCGTTTTTTAACAAGATGGACAGTAACAAGTCTGACATATAAATAAATGAATAATAGTTTGACAGCAGGAGAAATTCCTGAGAGGAAGTGACTCAGATGAGCCCTCAAAAGGATGTGAATTTTGCTATGATTTAGACCTGTCAAATCCAGGTTTAAGTCCCACCATCACTGGGCCCAACACTATCCTGGAATCCCAGAAGTGAGAATACGCTGGGCTATGCCTGGAGAGGTAGGATGTGATTCCCACTTTGCCCTGAACTGACCCCGAGACAAACTCTTCCTAAATCGCCAGGTGGTTGTTCTGATCTAATAAGGTGAAGGAGAGAGTCCCCTTTGCCGTCTTCTGCACTGCAAAGGAATGAAAAATGTCGCCTTTCTTAAAAAAAAGGATCTCAGGTCATTAACTGCAGAACATACTTCCGCAGAGACCCTGCTGCACGTCTGGGTGGACAGACCTGAACCGCTGGATTTCCACTTTTCTTTCAAGACACACAATCCATTTGTTTGCGCGCTTGCAAATATGCAGTCACCTGGAGGCAGCCTGCAATTTTCACATAGTAAAGCACCCATTAAAAACATCTGATATTAAATCCCCAAACGGTATCTGTTACTCTTATTTCACATCTCCCTTGCCACATGCCCTAGAGTCACCATCTTGACTTTTTTGACCACCCCCAGACACCCCTCATGGCCTCTAAGAAGGCTCCTCTGGGTCTCCTCTCCTCGCTATCCTTCTTGACCAGATTAAGTGTGTTGTGTTAATGCAGTCTCTGAGTGTCCCTTAAATGAGTGCCACTCTCCCTCCCTCCCTCACACACACACACACACACACTCCACCAACACAGCAAACTCCCTCACTCCCCCCACCACACACACACACACACACACACACACACAGACTCTGGGAGTTACAGACCCAAATCTCTCCAAAAGGGAACAATTGATCCCAGTACTTAAAAGACACCGCGTTAATGATGCATTAAAAGACCTGTTCATGCGGTTGTTGTTGTTGTTGTTGTTGTTCATGAAATGCACATGCCGCCCAACTCCCAGTGACTCTGCGCAGGGTTAACGCGATTGCTCCCTCCCTCCTTCTCTCCTTCTCGGCCTGGACCTCCACCTGGCTTTGCTCCATCCGCACATCTGGCTTCTCCGCGGCAGAGGCCGCCTGGAGGGTGAGGAGGCCCTGCGCCCCCGGTGGCTGCCCCACAACCCTCCCACGTTCCCACCCAAGCCACGTCCTCCGCCTCACCAGGTGCATCCCACCCACGAACACGGCTGAAGGAGGGACCCGTTGGAAGGAGAAGACGGCCGAGAGCGAGAGAAGGAAAAACGGCATGGGTCATCCAAGAAGGGCTGGATCCCACGGCCCCCAGAGGCCAGGCAGGTTCCTTACCTGTCCGATTCCCCAGGTGAGACTGCCGCTCTTGGTTTCAGTCCTCCAAGCATCCCTGCCAGGTGATAGGAGAGGTCACCTGGCTGGGAGAGGAGGTGGCATCAGCTGACGGGGAGCGAAACTCAGCTAGGCGATGAGAGAACCAGGTGAGGCTACCTGGCTGACGTCAGGGAGAGGAGCTGGCTGGAGTGAGACGCTTCTGATCTGCCGGGTGCCGAACGTGATCGGAAGGTGACAGGGAAGCGCGTCTCCTCCAAACAGCACCGCCTTCCACTGGCCTTTGGAGCAGGGAAAGGTTTTGGCCCTAACCCGATGGCTGAGCCTTTTTAAAACAAAAAATGGGAAAAGCGTGGGGTGTGTGATTTTTTTGCATACAAACCACGGGTTGTGTTGATGAATTCCCAAACAGGTTCTGGATGGGCTGCAGGATTTGCCAGTTGGAGAATACAGATTCTTCTGAGCTCCCATCACACCAAAAAAATGAGGAGGGGTCTGGTAGCACCTTCTCCAACTAACCCATTTTATTCAAGGCATAAAATTCCAAAATTTTAGTAAAGTCTGTTAGCCCGAAAAGGTGCTACCGGGCGCCTGATTTTTTCCCAGCACAGACTAAAACGGCTCTCTTCCTACCATCTCAGTAAGCTGCCTTATGCAAAATGAGTCAGGAAAAGCCCAAGCAAATTAATATTAAAACCAGGACTTGGCCATTGGGAATTCCTGCCCAACCTTGCCTGAACTAGAAAGGCTAAGGGGGGTCCCATTTGGATAGCCCTAGGATGGGAGACCACAAGAAAACCCCAGGGCTGTCCGAACGTTGAAAAACAACCCTGCTCTCCTTGGAAGTGCAGTGGCAAACTTCGATTCCAGAACCTCCACACCCCCGGCTGGGATTAGAGCCACTTCTGGTAACTTCTCTGTCGCTCCTGCAGTCCTCCCACGCCTTGCGGGGTTGGCAAAGTGGACGCATTTCTGCATCCGAATGACAGCCTGTTAATTAATCACCTCCCCAGTTGCTTAAGGCGTCCTGGATCATTTTGGAAACTGTTATGCCTATTTTACAGAAGGGAATGCATGGCTACTGACTCACCAGAGCAGTGATTCTCAACCGTGGCAGCTTTAAGATGTGTGGACTTCAACTCCCAGAATTCCCCAGCCAGCAATTCTGGGAGTTGAAGTCCACACATCTTAAAGCTGCCAAGATTGAGAAACACTGCACCAAAGGGATACTGTGAGTCACAAGTGAACGATTTCCCCTCAAACCAACCGCATTTGCACCAACTCTAACATTTTCTTTGAGGACAGGAGCTGGCCTTGATTTGCCATCCTGTGTCCATCGTGTTTTCTGAAAAAGAAAATGGGCTCGGGAGTCTTCAGCTGCGTGAGAAGATTTGCAGGGCTCGTGGCTAACACCCTCCAGATATCCTGGCCTAGATTCTTGCTGTGATTCTTGTTGTAGGGCATCCGTGGGGCGGGGGGGTCAAAAAAATCAAGATGGCATTTGTGTCTGCACCATTGATCCCCATAGTAAAAGCGACTGGGCTTTGATCACATGGTCAGAGTTGCCATGGGACTTTTTTGACACCCACACATCACCCTGACCACAGCAACAAGCAACCCACATAAACCCTGCATGGGTCAAGATCAGGTTAAGGCAGCAACTGAGTTGGGTGTGTCGTATGAATGCAGCTGGGAGACCCCGCAAAATACACGCATCTTCTTCCAAGCGAGATTGTAATGTGTCATCTGCATCATGGGAGGTGCTATTAGACGAGCAAGAGGGAGTTGGGTGATGGGAATGACACAGAATCATTAAGGGTTTGGGATAGGTTGGCCGAGGGCTCCCAAAACATGCCAGCCGGATTTAGAGGGCCTCCTCTAGCTGGCTCCAGCAGGGGGCGCTTTGGTTCTGGTGGTTCCTATGGCTCATTCCAGGCTCTTGGGGCAGACCCAGAATGGGGTGGGGGACAGAGCAGAGCAGAGCAGAGCAGAGCAGAGCAGAGCAGACATCTGGAGCCCCCGAAAGCTCTTGACCTCGATGGAGGACAGAGACGGTGGATGCAGCTTGGCGCCTGACATCTGCAGGAAACCCTTTGCTGAAAATCCAGTCAGTGCAGGGGAGGATTTAGGAGCCGAAACAGGCCAGGCTTGGAGGCAGCTTCGCGTTTCCTATTTCCCAAGATCGCAGGGAGCAGAAGGCCACCGAAAACGCATCGCCAGCTGCTGGAAAAACGGCTTTTCCCCGGAGGCGGCAATAGTCTCAAGCCTACAGCGCCACCTGGAGGCCAAAGGTGGGATGCTTCCCAGCAAAACGCCCCTTTGGACTTTGCCGAGGCTTGGAAAGGAGGCCACTTGGCAACCCCGCCAAGGCGGCCTTCAGCACTTTAGAAGAGGAGGAGGAGGAGAAGAGAAAAGGGGTGAAATAAATGCTCGCAAAAGGTACATCCTGGCCTAGGAGATAAGGGGAAGAAAGAATAAATGTTGCACATGTGTGTGATTCGCATGTGGTGGACGCTCAATGATCTGGTGAAACATTTTAGCTACATTTTCTGGATTTGGAGTGAGCCAAAACAGGTTTCAGTAGAGGCGAATAAGCGTAGCTCAGGGTTGAACTGCGGAGTCCGTGGGGTTCTCTGAGCTTGGCTCTTTTCTTGCAAACGTTTTGTTACCCGGCTAGGTAACGTCTTCAGTGCTAGAATGGGATGGGGTTTGCTCTCTGCTTATGTGCTGTGGCCTGCCCTGCCAGTGCTGGTGGGGTGGGGGTTCTGTTTTGCTCCTCTGGCAGTTCCTCGACTTACGCCACAGGCTATGCCACCCCAAACCCTGAACGTTAGCCTAAACCAGCCATACTACGTGGTACAGAAGTAACTCCTGGCTTTTTCACTTCTCCGGTTAAGCACGTCGCGTGAGCAGAACAGCAGACAAGATAACCTGCTGTCTGGAGGTGCCAGGCTGAGGCGGGCTGGTTCCAGCATTTCAAGCCAGCATAAGGAGGCCGGTTTCTGCGGGTGTAGCCCCAAATCTGCTTTCCCTCTTTCACATTTTCCATGTTCAGCTTAGCCTAAGGAACGCAGCAAACTTTCCAGTCTTACAGCGCAGAGAGAGAACCACTTAGGGGTCCCTCCCAAACACACACGGGACAACCGCTGAATACGGGGTGATCCATGAAACCACCAGAAGTTCACCACGATCTTCTGAATAGCCAACGTCCTTTCCCCCAGGATTGAGAAAGTTAAAAAAAAATTACCACATGAACAGGCAATGGGCCTCTTTCATAATTTCTCCAAAAAGGTCCTTTAGATTTCACCCATATTCAAATGCCCATTTACCTTTATTGATTTATATACTTTGAACGGGCTCACAGAACGTCGTTGAAAGAGAAGAAGAATCGGTGCATTTTTTCCAAGGGCTGGTTACGGATCTTCAGGACTCCAAGGCTTGAGACAATCCAAGATTAGTTTGGACTGCCGTGAATATCAGCCGTAAGTGAGCCGACCAGATTTAAGTCTGGTGCCTGGTGTGAGTCCAGCCCATCTAATTAGTTTGATCTAGGCCAGCATTTCTCAACCTCAGCAACTTTTAAGATGTGTGGACTTCAACTCCCAGAATTCCCCTGCCAGCCATGCGAGTTGAAGTCTACGCATCTTCAAGTTACTGAGGTTGAGACACACTGATCTAGGCTGCTGTGGGAATGCCGAAAATTAGCTGACCACTGCCTGTGCTGCACCAGCAGAAATTCAATGCACAGGTGGGGGATGCCCGGTGTGAAATCGCATTTAATTAATTAATTAATTAGATTTCTATGCCAGCCGTCTCCCCCAGAGGGCGACTCTCGTGGCAAGAGTCTTGCAATGGGATCGTGACGGACTGTGAGCTCAGTGTGAGTCAGCAGTGCGGCATGACTGCAAACGCAGAATAAGAGATTTAAGTTACGGGAAGCAAGATTCCACCAGGAAAAACTTCCTAACCATTAGAGCAGGTTGAGCGTGGAAACAGCCACCCGGGGGGGCGGTTTCCTCTGCCGGGTGATTTCGAGCAGAGGCTGGACCACCGTCAATCTGTGATGCTTCCATCGGTTTTTGCTGCCAAGCAGGGCTGGGCTGGACGGCCCCGTTTTGCCCTCGGATTCGACGTCTCCGCAGAGCTGAGCTGCGGGGAGCCTGAGCTCCAGCTGGGAGAAACCAACAGGAATCTTTTTGGAGCTTACAGGATTGCAAGAAAACCCCCAAACACTCTGTGCTCCGTTTTATACCCATATGGATGCGCGCACGAACAGGGGGTGCATGCAGCCGTGCCCCACGGGTCTGCGCGCTGGCACCAGGATCTTCCTCCAGGCCACCACCAGAGCTGGGTTTGCAGGCCACCTTCGTGCAACTGGAGCAAATGTTCCCCAACTGGAGCATCTGTCTTTAAAAGCCTGAGTGCTCGACATCACAATTGACCACCTTTCTTTCAAGGGAGCCCCTCCGTAGTTCCTAAGCACGGCCTAATGGGAGCTGTAGTCCAGCACAGGAGACGTCTAAAAGAAGGGGAAGACATGGCTCTCTTTGTGCCAAAGCAGGGAAGTGGAGTTTGGGCTTTGGCACCAACAGTTGTTAAAACATAAAAGGCCTCGTTACTTCATCAGTGTGGTGCCTGGCCCATCCTTATTTTTTTTTTAATTAAAAAAACTGGGAAGCTGGCACGGGGGAAGGGAAAACATCAGTTTCCGCTGTAATCTGCATTCGCAGGAACTCTGAGTCATGTGCAGGCTTGGGAAACAGGGCGGAGGGCATCGCGCAGGGCTTCTCCGGAGGTCTGCCCGCTTGTCCAGGGAAGAGGCAAAGGGCAGCAAACGTCGACCTCCGCAGCTTGGCTTCCCAAGAAAAGGGGAGTGTGCGGGCCCATTTGGGGGGCTGCCCCCCAACTGCTCACCAGCAGCCTCCCTGGCCTAAAACGATGGCACGCTCCCCAGCGAGGTCTTTCTCTTCCCTGGCAGAGAAAGCCCAAGGGAAGCTCAGCTGGGCTCCCAGGGCCCTGGAAACCCCCCGAGATGCCCTGAAGATGAAAAACAGGATGGAGGGGGCTAGGAATCCCTCAGCCAGGAAGATCCAAAGCTCGAGTCCTCCAGAGTATCGGATGCAGCCCCAGCCTTGCGACTCCAAGAACCTCTCAAGGGCGCTCTCCCAAAACAGCCGCCGGGGGGATGAACCCACCGCATGAGCTCTTCCTACCTCCCCCCCACTTATTATCCTTGTCCTCGTCTGGGTTGAGGGGGACATTCCCAAGTACTGGGGACCTTCAGCCCAGCTATTACAATTCTCTCAGGGGGCTCCAAGGCTTTCTGGGAAGGAAGGAAGGAAGGAAGGAAAAGGCCAGAGGCTGCTGCTTCACCTTGCAGCGTGCTGGATCCGGGGGTCTGGTTCACTTTTATCAACATGGAAAGACAAGGAGGGCAGGACCCTGGCAACCTGCGAGAACACAGGTGCTCAGAGGAACCGCACTGGGGATCCGGGCCCAACACACAGGGTAGCTGGGGGCTTCTCGACTTGCGGGGGGCCACGGCTGCTCAGCACAAAGAGCCTGCAAGAACGGCCGGCCTCTCACAGCTGCCCATGAGAAGAAAGGTCGGCAGCCGTGAACGAGCTGCTTTTCTTGGAATTTTAACTGGCAAGCTCGGCGGCTGGAAGGGGCAACGGCCTGGGGAGGCGCTGCTTCCGCCGGGCTAAGAGTTTCGCAAGGGGAGGGCAGGATCTGGCCACGGTGCCGGGGCCCGTTTCCAGAGAAGCCCCCAAGCAGCCAAGAACAGCGGACGGAAGAAAAACCACCGGCAATCACGCCCGGCTTGAGAAAAGCCAGCATAAAGCATTTTTATTGCAATAATTAAACTCTATACGTTCACGGGGTGATGGAGGAGGAGGAGGAGGAAGGGGGAGCGGCGATTCTCCTACCAAAACTCACGACGGGGGGGAACAAGGCCACGGGACCGCAGAGGGATGGCGCACGGGGTAGAAGAGGCTGTTGCAAGCTGCGACGACCAGCATCAGGTTTCCGAAGAGAACTCTCTGGCATTTCTGCCTCGACGGCGGGGGAGTGGCGGGGGGCGTCCCCTCACCCAGGGCAAGCAGCGGACTCGAGTCTCCCCAGAGGGGAGCTCGGGCTGCTTGAAGTTAAAAATCTGCTGAAAATCCAGCGAAAAGCCCCCGGCCACCTCGGGGCGGGGGAGGAAGAGGCCGAGGCCCAGGGCAAGAGGGACCCGCCCGTCCCCAGGATGGACGCCGGGAGGGCCTGGGGCAGAGGACCTTCTCGACTCCTATGTCTGCTTGGCTGAGGGGTGACTCCCTCTCCGGGAGCGCCTCTCGTTGCTTCGTATGGCTTTGCAGCAGCAAACGGACTTTTAATACAATAGATACTCCAGAAGCAAACACACCGAAAAAGGCCTGCCTTCCGGCAAGCGTTCCTATAGAAGGTGAACCGATCTGATACTGACTAGAAATGCTCAATCATACACAACTCAAGTCTACGCCCCAAAAAACCCGACAAAATAAGATTAAAGGACCTGACAATCCCCTCCCCCCCACCAAAAAAGGAAAAAAAAGAATAGCTGAGGTTTATAGCACAGAGCTCAAAAATGTCAAAGAACAGAGGAAAACGAGGAAGCGGAGTCGGAAGCGGAGCCGGGAGGCTCAGAACATCCAGATCGGGGCGGAGGGTTGCGGTGGGTAGCTGGGAAAGCTCCATACAAATTCATGTGCATTCATCTCGAAGCAAAGATTTCTGGATTTCTCCATGTGCCAAACCTGTTAAGGCAAATGAGAACACGCATCGGCGACTGCCCCGCGGAGGGCCGGGTGGGGGCGTGGGAGGGGCGGCCATTTCAGCAGGGCGTGGTGCCCCGGGGCGGCCACCGCAGACAACCTAAGCAGCTGGCAAACGTTGGCCTCCCTTCTCTTCGTTCTTGGTAGTTTGACAAAAGGCCTGCCTTGGTGCACGCATCTCGCCCTGTTTCGCCGAGAGATCCCAAAGCCAGCGCATCGTGCCCCCCCCGAAAGGGCCCTCTTCCCCCAGTCAGGGCCCCCAACATCCCCTTCGGGGAATGCCGGCCAGGAGCCCCGCAAGTTGATCACCTACCCAAGAGCAGGGAAACGGGAGGACGGGACCCTCTTTGTCATTCCAACTTTATGAGCTCCACATCAAAAATTAGGGTGGCGTTGGGTGGGATGATGCCAGGGTGGCCAGTAGCCCCGTAAGCATAATCTGGTGAGATTGTCATCTTGGCTCTCTGGCCAACGCTCATCTGCAAAAGGAAGAGGGCAGAGTTAGAGGATGAGAAGCTGGTCTGGGCTCAAGCTACTACTGCAGGGTCCAAGGGCAAAGAGGGGGTGGCACGTGAGGGGGAGAGAGAGACCCTGGACCCCGACTGCCTCCTGTCCCCAGGCTATGGCTGGGTGGACAGCACCCTCCAACAAGCCCAGGACAGCTGGAGGTGCTTGGAGATGGGCGACCTGCGTTGGGTCCCCGAAGGAGTCAGAGATTCTTCTCCCGCCAACTCCCGCTAGGAACCAAGGCCAAGAGGCAAAGCTCCTCTACACCTCTAGTGCCCCCCTCAATGATCCTCCATGAAGCTGCAAACAGGATACGAGAATCAACCCATCGCTTCTGCTCACAAGAGGGAGCCTGAAGATGGGTCGCAGCCGCGAGACTTGCTACTTATGTCAGAGGGTGGTCTTCTCTGGACGGGCCCAACCCAACCCAGACCCTCTGAGGCTCCCATCTTGCCGAGAGACCTGGGTAGTTGGGAACGAGCCCCCAACCCCATCAACCCCGTACCGACCACTGCGATGGGGCTCCTCCCTCAATGCCGGGCCCCACCCACACCGTCCCCACCATACCTGGGCGACCCCTTCTTCCCAGCCGCGGATGACTTCCTGCTTGCCCATCACGAACTTGAACGGCTTGCCCCTGTCGCGGGAGGAGTCAAACTTTTTCCCATCTTCCAGCATCCCTGCGGGAAGGAAAAGAAGCCCGTCACCCGACGGCTGAGGCACAGGAACTGCCCCGAGCTCCTTGGGAAGAGGAGCTGGTGGAAGCCTCGGAGGCAGGGGCAGTCTTTGGCTTGAGGCCGAGGACATTCAGGCAGCGGAAAACCAGGACCCGGGAGACGGACGGAGACCCCCAAGCGAAATTCATCCCGTGCAAATCAGAAGCCCGTGCGAAGAAAGCCGTCCCGGCGTGTCTTCATCAGGTCCTTCCTGAAACAGCCTTTCAGCGAAAGCTTACAGGTTCGAGGGCTTAATTCTCATCTCGTTAACATAATGGCAGGTGCGCAGGTCCTCCCCAAAATTGCCTCTCTGCTTCCCTTAGAAATACTTCATCGGTAAAGCCGAGATTGCAATCCTCCCAGGACAGAGATCTCTCTCGTTCTGGCCCTCTTATTCTTCCTGCTGACATCCCAGCCCTGAATGCGTCCTAGAAGTCAAGAGGTGAAGCAGAACTTTCCTTCTTGATGGCACCTACTGCACTACCTGAGGCCGTGTTTCTCAACCTTGGTAGCTTGAAGATGTGTGGACTTCAACTCCCAGAATTCCAGCCAGCCTCCCCAGCCAGCCTCCCCAGAAGGCTGGCTGGGGAATTCTGGGAGTTGAAGTCCACACATCTTCAAGTTGCTGAGGCTGAAAAACACGGACCTAAGGAGAAATCTCCTGAGGCCTACCACCATTCAACATCCTTCAGCCATGATGGCCACTAATCCATGTTTCCTTGCTCTCTCCATCAGGCAGCATCAATGTGAAGAAACGGAGAGGGAAAGAAAGACAGACCCTTCAAGTGAAGTGGGGCAGGGGGTCAGAAGCCCTGAAGATCTCGGAAGGGGGTGGAAGGACAACCAAGGTGACTCTTTGTGGGACGCACAGACACCTTTCCCAACGAGGTTCGTAGAGGCCTGGGGGGAACCTCGTCTGGATTCCACACCCCCCACCAACTTTTACAAGGGTGGGAACGAGGATCAGGCTGGGACAGAGGGAAGAAGAGCCAACACCAACCGGCAATATACAAATGCAGGTGAAGTGGCCCGTTGCTGAAGCCGCAAACTGCAAATAAGGTTAGATTATAAACGCAAGTCCTGGAAATTCAACTGGCATTTCTTTTAAAGACGGACAGAACTGGCTTTAGACATCAATCAGATGTCCCCCATCCCAAAGTTTGCTCCTAAGCATCATGCATCTTTAGTTTCAGTGCCATGCTCGGGGTGGGGGGGAACATCCCAAGATCTTAAACCAAATGCAGAATAGGCAACAGACGTCTAGATCAGTGTTTCTCAACGGTGGCCACGTGAAGATGTGTGGACTTCAACTCCCAGAATTCCCCAGCCAGCAATTCTGAGAGTTGAAGTCCACACATCTTCACGTGGCCACGGTTGAGAAACACTGGTTTAGATGATTCTCAGGGTTAGCTCCCAGGGGCCCTTCCATCAGCTTTGCCTGGAATGTCCCTTGCAGGACACCTGGACCCCACTCCAACAGGACAGCCCAGCCCAGAACATAAAAATACCCCTCTAAGAAATGTTTTTTAACCTTTACCAAAAGGAAAGTTGGAAAATTATAGAGACATGGATTTTTCTTTTAAAAAAAATCTGTGAAACACCACTGTCTTTTAGAGTGAATAAAACGCTTTTAAAAAATAAGCCGCAATTAATTGTGAAAGCTTTAGAAAAGACCATTAAAAGCATTCAAGAAAATGCTATTTATTTGTTGGATGTATACCTCATTTTTTGCCTAGGACAGTGTTTCTCAACTTTAGCAACTTTTAAGATGGGTGGACTTCAACTCCCAGAATTCCCTAGCCAGCATCCATGTTGGCTAGGGAATTCTGGGAGTTGAAGTCCACCCATCTTAAAGGTGTCAAGGTTAAGACACACTGCTCTAGGAGCTCCAGAGCAACCTTCCCACAACCACCATGGGCTGGGGGAGAACAACTGGCCCCAACCCCCCCCCTTGCGCACTGATTCCACGGCTAAGGAGGAGCTAAAATCTGGGTCTCCCTTGTGCCAGTCCAACACCTGAACTGCCACTCAACCCTGGGCTGCCTTCCTCTGTAAAACAGACCCAACCACTGCCCCATTTATGTTCAAGTATTTTGCTAGCCCTTAAAATAACGGCTTTGTATACTTGGCTATTACAAAATCTGTCATTTTAAACTTTTTCCTTACTTTTTTTTTTTTTAGATGGCAATCTTCAACTTTCAGGTATGCAAAATCTGTAGTAGAGGATGTGCCTATCAGCAATTTTCTATAAAAATAAAGCCTCCCTCAGGTCAAACTCAACTCTTGGTAACTTGATGGACCTAATAATTCTGTTTTTTGTTGTTGTTTTTTGAACAATACAGGAGTGGTTGCTATGATCTTTTCTGATGTCTCAGTCTGGCCTCCAACTCCCACATGCTTCCTGGTGGTCTCCCCTCCACGTATTCACCAGAACTGACCCTGATGGGCTAGCTGCGGTCACCTGCAGCTCCTCTGCAAAAACTCCAGGCCGCCTGCAAAGCCAGCCCCCCTTCGCAATTCATTATAGCAGCGTGTAAAACACCACAGCCGCTTTAAGGGGGGAGCTGATAAGCTTTAAAACCACAGGAACATGCTTTCTTGAGGCTGAACGAGAGCCTGAAAAACATCCCGCCTGCAAAGAGGCGCTGCAGGATATCCCTCGCTAGCATTTACTGCTAAAATCTCTGCCTTTTCTGTCTCAAGAAGCCATGGATTAAAATGCACTCAGTCTCATCTAAATGTCTGATTTGATTTCCTCTCTTGCCTATTAGTCATCAAGGAAGTTATCTCTCAAAAGACTGTTTCCTGCAATTTCCCTCACCACAGAAGCAGCCCAGGCTCTATTATTTCAGTAATAATTTATGAGACCTGCTCAGGATCCAGTTTCTACTTTGCACTCAGCGGTCTGATGTCGCCAGCAGTTATAAATGCAGAAGTTCCTTATCTTAGCTCGGCAAGCCTGCGGGCTATTTTGGGGTCGCCTCATTCTAGCCCCCAATCCATTTTTGGAAAGGCTTTGTATCAAAACTCATTTCTTCCTATTGTCTTAGTTCTTAGAAATGTGGGACAAAGCATAGGAAGAAGGGGAATTGCAACACAGTCGTTCTATTTCCAGCGACACATCTGTGTGGTTTGGCCATACACAAGACCCCTTGTGCCCCACGGCGGCTCAGGACCCCAAACCGAAAAGAACATGATTGCAAATTAATTCTTGATTACTTCTCCATAACAGGACAGGAAGAAAATGTTCGCTTTTTTCTGCTTGCCAGAGCACTCTGTCAGTTACATGATCGTAATGATGGAGTGCATAAAGGTTTTAGACCAGTGTTTCTCGACCTCAGCCACTTTAAGAGGTGTGGACTTCAACTCCCAGAATTCCCCAGCCAGCCATGCTGGCTGGGGAATTCTGGGAATTGAAGTCCACACCTCTTAAAGTGGCTGAGGTCGAGAAACAGTGTTTTAGACTAAAGCACCGAGTTTACTATTTAGACCACAAAGAACACAGGAAATGTTGCGTTCACCAAACCAAAGTACACACAAATGAAGGGGAAGGAGACGCAGACGCACTAATGCTGTTTCTAATCCAGCATTAGTATCAATTATTTAAAAGGCATTTGTTAAAGGACTCGGGAAAGGTTCTGCCTACTGAACGCAAAAGAAATCAAGAATTCAAGGCAATGGAACATTTAAGGATTTCCAGAGGTGCCTTTTTCTAGCACAACCACGAAACACTCCAGGGCAGCCCCCCCAAAGCACACGACCGTCTTTACATTTGTGACACATCTGTGCTAAAAGGCCTCAATTCTCTCTGTTGTCCCAGGATAAAAATGCCGAAATTGGAGACGCGGTTTTGATCAAACCCATTTGAGAGATTCCCTACAACTTCAGGCTGCGTAATTCAGGAGTGTCTGCAAAAGAGGTTAAAAAAAATCAAAATGGCAGCTGTGACTGCCCTGGCCCCCTTTTTATGTGGGTCACAGATGCAGACGCAACGCACATAAAGGAGGACCAGAGCTGTGATCACGCAGTAAGGGCAGCCATCTTGACTTTTTTGACAGACGCACCTGCCCGGCACACCTGTTTGTTCAACCTGAAGAAGGCGGGTTCCATTTGCTTGCCACATTCCGTTCCGGCTTAGTTTTAAAGTCCTTTTTAGCTCACACACCAGATAATTCTGCGGGTTTATTGTACTTGCCTTAGGGTTATTTTCCAGTTTAAAAAACAACACAAAACAGGGAGCAAATGAAGTCAGGCCACCAAGACTCTCCCTGCAGACACACCAGGCTGGCACAGATTATCTCCGCCAGCTGAGGCCAAAAAGGGGGCCAAACGGGGCACCCTTCACTGGCCTGGAAAGAAGGTCCCAACCCGCGATGGCCACACTGCCAGACGGTTTGATGACAATTGTGGGGAAGAGCCGATTGATGCCCAGAGAACCAGGAAAACCTCAGCCGAGAAGGAGGGCAGGGTCCGTGTGCTCGGAAACCCAAGTCCAGACCGCCTTGGCACCATCCTCAGAGCGTCGGAGCTGCGCCCAAATCAGAAACGGGAGGAGGGACCGAATCCTCAGGTGGGGGATAGGCCAGGTGCAGCCCTGTGCCAGGAAAGGCACTGATGTCTGCTCTGTACAGGGCATCAGACACCTGATGGCAGTCCCTGTTCTGAAGTGGGGAATCGCCCTCCCACCCATTCCAGAGACGAGACTGGAGAAGACCCTGCGGAAGGCAGATGTTCCCCCTGGTTATGGAGTTCAGAGAAGTAGCGCTTGAGAAGGTAGGAATACGGGAGAGACGTGTTTGTACTGGGTGGGAATACTGAAGGGCCGCCCTGAGGAGCATTTCCCCTTTTCTTCGCCCAGGACCTGGCTAGACTGGACCCTGGGCGTCCTGAAAGGAGGCTCACGCAAACTACGCTGGGGATGGGAGCCTCTCTGTGGGGCACCCCAGTCCTTGCTGGGAACTCTGTCCTCTAGTGCAGTGTCTCTCAACCTCAGCAACTTTAAGATGCATGGACTTCAACTTCCAGAATCCCCCAGCCAGCATGAGGTTGAGAAACACTGCTCCAGTGCCTTCTGCCAAAAGATGCTGTGGCCATGGTTAACCTTCTAGTGCTAAATAAAAAGGCACGGAGATCACAGGGGAGCCCCACAGGAGTCAGTGCTGGAGGCAGCGGAGATCCTAGTGGGCCTTCTATGGAGAAGGCTTGTTCTGCATCTCGTAGGCTTGTTTCATACAGGTCTTGACCCACCTGGAAATCATGGCGGAAATCTTGTGGATCTCACAGGCTTTGTGGACCAGATAAGGCTGTTGAAGGGAAAAACTAGGAGAAGGTGAAGCTGAATTCCTTCATTCTGCTCAGGTAAATCTTGATGGCTCCAATTTATGTCAGTCCTTCTCTGATTGGGAGAAAGGAGTAACATTTCCTGGCCCCAGTGAAGGGTGCATCTACCTTAGTCACAAAGGCTGGGCCCAAGTTAGAGTGATGGTGTCCAGCTGGACAGAACACATTTCTGTTGAGAAAACACTTATTTCTGATACCTGGTAGAAGTTATACTATTAGGAGCATCACCTCTGAAGTTGTACTGTAGAGGTGGTTACTCTGATTTTGGAAGCTGTGGGCTGGAGAGACAGAAATGTGTAGACAGGCCTCCTATAAACTAGCAAGACTAGAACATCTTTCTTCTGAAGGCAACCTACGGTAACTCCCAGAGTTTTCATCTGGAGCTTGTGGTATTTGATGCAGCGGTGCACTTTGAGATGCTTGCCCATGCTGGGAGTTTCTGCCCTTCCAGTCCTTTCTGGGGTGTTTAGCACTGTGTATGATTCCGCTCCATCATTGCCATAGATCAATCCAGGGCCTTCACCTGAAGTTTCTGGGCAACGGAAGCCTTGGAGGGGTCATTATCCAGAGAAGCCAGTGCAAAAGTTGGAATGACGCTGATCCCTTGGTGAAGGGGGCTATTGGGCGCACTGGTGCCCAAGGCCCTGAAGGAGCAGGATCAAGCCCTCCAGCACCTGTAGGAGGCACAGGGCAGGAAGACGAGAGTGTACAAGGCAGCACGGGTGAAGGGAGACCCCCTCATTTGGCCCCATCGTCCCATCCATTACACGGCCATTGAGCTGAGGGCTTAGCCCCCCCCCCCCCACCCCATCAAAGTAAATGATGGTGGCCAGGCATGTTCACCAGAGCGAGGCACGGTGAGAACTGCTAGAAGCCTTTTAGCCCTGCTGCTGGAGCAAGAGGGAGGGAGATGCCCACTTCGCCACCCCCTCTCTACCCTGATGACTTGGCAGCTGATGCGCTGCTCGATTTAAGGAGCAGCTATTCAGAAGCTCAAGTGTATAAATCAGATTGTGTGTGAGAAATGGCATGGCCTTATCTGCTCTCATTCATTCATTTCCTACTTTAACTGAGTGCTTGTATTTCTTCTCAGGGGGCACTCAAGGCTGCTAATGTTCAAATATATATATATTTATATATATCTCTCTTTGTTAAGATCCGGTTTGTCCATTTTAAAAACGCCGCTAAGTTCAATTTTTTTTTTCTTGATGGCCTTAGGTTTTTTCTTAGGAATCCAGCTGCTATCATTTTTCACTGTAATTGGTTATTTTACCATACAGGGTTTGGGGGGTTTTTTGTTGTTGTATTTTAACCCTTTTTCTGTAAGAAAGGAATGTAAACCTCTCAAAATCCTGATGGATTGGGGCAATAAACCAACATTATTAATCCAATGCATAAGGGCTGGCCAGCTGGCTGGAGACAAAACCTTTGGTCTTTTGCTAAAGGTGGAAAAATGGGGGTTACATGAAACTCCATCACTGTAACTTTATGTCGCACCCCAAACATGCCCTTCTCTGCCTAGGCCAGCATTGTCCAAACTTGGCCACTTTAAGATGAGTGGACTTCAACTCCCAGAATTCCCCAGCTAATGCATCTCGCTCACTTTCAAAGATGGTGGCACTTACTACATCGTGGGTCCTCTTTGAGTTGTTATGACGAGAGCTCTGGTCACCTATGATACCACTATAAAACTGGACGCTGCTTCCAAATGCATTCTTAATTATCCGTAATAAGCTATTTCCAGGGATTGCTCTCAACCCACCAACCTGAGCTGAAACAACAGGACAGAGCTGAAAGTCAGGACATGAATGGTTATTGCTCAGTTTTAAAGTTTACAAGAGCCCCAATGAACAGTGTTTCTACTTTGCACACCACCCGTTCCAGAAAACATTTGTATGCTTTGTTTTCAGAGAACCAACTCCTTCTTATGCATCTGTGATCTTGGATTGGTTCCAGTCACGCCAACCTGACAGCTGTAGATATAGTGAATGCTCACTGCAAATAGGATAATGAGATTTTGGTAACTCTCAGAAAAATATATTCCCAGTTTTTGGTTGGTTGGTTGGTTGGTTGGTTCTGAAGACAGCCAGCACAGATTCCTTTGTGGAATCACATTAGGCTCAGTCTCTTCCTGTTGATGTGAAAGCCAAAAGCATGGGAACACAGAAGCAGCTACGCAGAATACACCAAAATCAGCCCATCCAATCTCTCATCATGTCTCACCAACAGCCCATCAAGCAGGACGCCGAAGACCACTGCTCTGGACCCGTGCTCTCTAGGAAAAGGACCACCACAATCTAAAGCAAGGGTGAATCATCTTTTAGAGACAAGGGCCTGTATTTCACATCTCTGGGAGAGGCCAGGCAGGACTATTTTTCCTGGAATTTAGCACATCTTGCAAGGGGAATTTGGTTTTTAAAAACTATCAAGCATACATCAAGGCTTATGAAACTGATCTTGTACACCTCCCATTTCAAAATGTTCGGAAAGTATTCATTAACCATCAAAAGCTAGCACAGTAGAAAGCTCTATAAAGCAAACGAGTCTCAGGAGAATTCCATGGAATGCAGTTCTTCTGGAGAAGACTTTTTCTGACAGCAAGCTAGGAGGGACACAGAAGATACTGGATCCTGAAGAATCCCTACAGATCCACCAATTCTTCCAGACTTTCCATTCCAATCAACACAGCTCAGCAAAGGGAAGGAAGGAAGGAAGGTGAGTCTATGGCGAACGCATTTCTGTTTACTCAGGTGGTACATGTTACCACCAAACACAGGAGTGCAGATACAGATCTTGCTCCATCAAGAGGTTCACCCCAGATTCTGCTGTTTTTGGAAGTGGGAACGACCGAAGCCCGTGGCTGGAAACACTCCACCAGCTCTGAGGCAGGAGAATAAGACCCCATCCTCATATCTCTTTAGGGGAGAACAGCCAATAGCCTGAAGCCTATGAAGAAATTCCTGCCTGCAAACCTTGCAGCTTATGAGCTGGAAAAAAGAAAAGTTGGGCAGATGGGAGTCAAGAAAGGAAGAATAATATTCATCCTTTCAGCCATGCAGGTTTCATTACAGTAGGACAGCGTTTCTCAACCGTGGCAGCTTGAAGATGTGTGGACTTCAACTCCCAGAATTCCCCAGCCAGCATGGCTGGCTAGGGAATTCTGGGAGTTGAAGTCCACACATCTTCAAGCTGCCACGGTTGAGAAACGCTGCAATAGGACAAGAAGAGGTTGTCCCAGGAGGGCTTGGAAGGAAAGGAGAAAGAGTAAGTCCTTCGAAAGGTTGTTTTAAACCCAAAAAGGGAAGCAAAGGAAATGTGTGTGGAAGCAGAAGACCAAGAGAGGCCTTGGAAGAGAAAAGGAAAACGACTCAGTAATGGCTGATCCAAGGTGTTATAAAACACACCTTAAAAGCAAATGTTTCATCGCTTATTACATTCCAAGTTATTCTGAAGAAATTCAATAGTTCAGGCTCAAGAATAGACATTTCAAGTTGGAAAAAAAAATGCTCTGAACCTTGGACTTCTCACCTAATAATTCCACAAGGTGTTTTCATGCCAGGGCTCCACTCAGGTTCACAAAGTGTTTGGTGGGTGATCAGACCATGCATTTTTGCTCTAAAGAGAGAACCCAACCCAATCCGGCGGTCCTTATATACCCCACCACCACCACCACCCCAGGAACATGGGCGCAGGAGAGGACTAAAAACAATCAAGGAAAGCTAGGAGTTCGTGTTCTGCCGTGACCTTTCAGAAGGCAGTGAAAATCCTCCTAGTCTGGAAGGTCTTATTTCAGCTCCCACCTTGCCAACAGGATTAATAAGCCAATTGTACTGTCTGGTTGGCTTATCTCTAGGCTCCCCTCAGAAAATGCAGCACGGGACCCAGAGCACAGCCTGCAGCTCCCAGAGCTGTGTGACTGGTCCTGCAAATTAGCGCATGTTTCATTCCTCCAGGAACAAAAACGAGGCCTCCCTATCAGGTTGCCGATGGATTTTATAAAGCCAAGGGGGGACCGTGGGCTTCCTCTAGCTCAAAATGACCTTTCTGAGTAGCTGAGATGACCCATCTCCTCCAGGAGCTTAGGGACCTGCAATTCTGTACGAATCTTATCTCTCCTACGGCTGATGCCACTTCAACCTAGGAATCGGCAGATGTTTGAATCCCATTGTAAAACGCAGTCCGAACGCAGAAAAGAGATCCATCCAGAAATCACATTCTGCCAAAGACTTCTGCAAAGGCTGACATTATTCAAGCAGGGCTGTAGAAAACAACTTAGATCACCAGCGATGGTGTCAGAGACCGGTGGGCGGTTTATCAGCAGCAGCGAGCATCTCGCTTTCAGACTACCACAATCTTGAGCGAAGCTTCTGACAGCTAATCCGATGCCTGCCTAATTGCACGCCAGCCCTGCTCAGGGCAGAATGACTTAAATCTTGCTGCTCGCCTTTCCACATCCAACATGGATGGAATTTCAGCCACGGCCACAGCTGTCAAATCGCCTTGCCCAACTCCGTGGCTGCACGGCAAACCCTCCAGAACAATCCGAAAGCACAAAAGGCCGGGTTGGTTGCAAAGCGAGAGCCCCACCGACGGGACTTGTAACCTGGGCAACGGCCAAGTGCGTGCAAGTTGGAAGCTGAATGAAGAATCGCTCCACCAAGACGGGCAGGCGTCTCCCGTTCACTGGGTCTCAGCCCTGCTTGGCGGGATGCCCACCAGTCTCTGAAGGCGGTGTGCAAATGGGAATAAGCCAGGCCAGAAGCCCACCTGTGCCCAAGTACAGGGCAGAGCAGAAGCCCTAGAGAAGCTGCTTCTCCCCGAGGCAATGGCTCCTGGCCACACGTATGAGATTCCACAAATCTGTCACCATACCCAGGAAGTTCTCTCCATACAGGAGATGGAGCAGAGGGGAAAACAAAGGGTAACGTGAGTAGTTTACTTTGGGCAGGTATGAACAGAATGTTCAACATTTCCTGGAGGGCCATCTTGCTAAACTGGGAGGGAAACACCATTCCAGGCAGCCTGGGTGACTTGGCAACGGGGAACAGGATGGAAAACCTGCAAGCAGCAAGCAAAAGGCCAGATTTAGAACAAGCTACTGAACGTGCCTCGCCTGATGCCAGCCTGCTCATGAACAAGGGTTAGCCTCCCCACCAAGATCAAAACACAGGAAGACCATTTGGCAATGTACCTTGCTCAGGACTCTGCGGGGGAGGGAACCCTATGGAGGTGATCTGGTGGTCTTCAAGGGCAGGCCCGTATATAGCAATCCAGGTAGGAGATGACAAGGGTCTGAGATAGCTTCTTTGGTGCCCTCTCTTCTGGGCAAGGCCACAATTAACTAAAGCTGGGCAAAAGTCCTCCTGGAGATGGCCTCTGCATGCTCTTCCAGCAGGAGTCACGAGTCCCTGAGGACTCCCAAATTGTGGGCCTGCTCTGCACTGGGGAGCACAACCTCACGAAGAGCCAGAGTTGGTACAACTCCAGAATCAGCAGGCTTCTGAAGCCAGTTCCAACTTGCAAGGGGAATCCAACCCTGTTTTTCCTCATGCAGACCCTGAAACCCTCTAGAGGTGAGGTCTGGACTACTCCCCTTTGACCTGGGTAGAGATATTCAGCTGGAGGTCATCAGTGTATAGATAATGCTTCACCCTGAGCCTGTGGAAATGTTTCTTGCCAGTGCCAGGGTCCTGTGGCACACAACTGCCAATCCACCCTTACTGGTCACGACTGGAGAAATACCGCAAACCCAGCCAGGTAAGTCTCCTCTGCTTCACCTGTAATTTCATCATAAACAAGGTTAGACTTGTTATGGGCAGGCCTAGCACTCAAAAGCAGTTCAGGAATAGCAGAGGGGGGGTGGGCATCCAAACACAGGGGACCCCCTGCTTCTAAACCAGCAGATCTAAGAGAAATATTGGGACAAATACTGGCCCAGTTTCAGGTGAATGATTCGTCAGCTGACTGGACTGAGCACAGACTTTATGCTGGCTCCATGTTCTCCTTCCTAAGCAGCACTCGACTGTTTCATGAATTTAGACATCATGCAAAATTAAAGAATGATATACCATATTACCTTTTTTATTGAAAAAAAGCAGAAATCTCACCCTTGTTCGACATTTGGCAATAATTACATATTTTCCGGTTCATGATCCACAAAACAGCCAAACATATTTGAACTTGGCCTGTATCTATTTTTTTGTAGCATTTCTTCAAGACTTCCTTAACTCAACACACTGATATTTGCCCTATATTTTCTACAGTGAAAACCAAATAAAAGAAGAAGAAAGAAAGAAATCCATCCTCTCTACAAACTTTTTGAATATTGTCATCCAAATATTACCCTGTCTTCCATTTCTCACAACTGATGTATTTAACCGGGCTTCTATCCCACCCCAAACTGACAGATTCTGGGCAGCAAATATGAAATCCAATAGCAAATATCAAAACAAACAAACAACGAATATGCTAGTTTAACAGATAATCAACCAGTTCCTATGAAGGATGCCCATAACTCAGATCAAACAGGAGAGATTCTACCTGCTGGTGAAATGCATGGAGAATAAAGTCAGAATGTCCCTCCAGAGAAGGCTATTCATATATCCCAGAATGGCGGGTTCAGAAAACAAGTTAACCCGAATGCTTAGATCAGTGTTGTCCAAACTTGGCCACTTTAAGATGAGTGGACTTCAACTCCCAGAATTCCCCAGCCAGCCAAACTTGGCCACTTTAAGATGAGTGGACTTCAACTCCCAGAATTCCCCAGCCAGCATGGCTGGCTGGGGAATTCTGGGAGTTGAAGTCCACTCATCTTAAAGTGGCCAAGTTTGGACAACACTGGCTTAGATCTACATATGCCAGAATTCATTTCTGTTGAAGACTGGAAGAGAAGATGATGTGGTAAAGCTTTAAAGAGCAATGCTTCCAGATACGTTATGAAGGAGGGATAAAACTCAAATCAGCTCTCTCAGGCCGACTCCGGAAACACAGTTAATGCTTTACCAAACAAAGCTGCTTTTAAGGACTTGGGAGGGGAACAACTCCCTCGATATGCCTGGAAGCTTTTTCTCCTGGAAAAAAACACAGAAAAAAACCTGAATCGCTGCTGTTAATCAACATTCTGCTTATAACTCTCTCTGAAAAAGCAACGCAATAGCGATGCCAGAAATTCCAGAAGGAAAAGAAGAATTAGTCAGCCTGCTTGTAATCCAAATCTCGTGGGAAGGCAGCGATTCACCCTTGCTCCCTGCAGCTCCCACGCTGGCACCAGAGACAACTGGGCAGGGGGCCAAGGGGATACGCAGAACGCGCACCCAAGCTTTGCAAACGGAACAAAGGCTGATGAACCCATTGCATCGAGGCGAGCTGAACCGAGGCAGGAGTGTTCGCCAATGCAGTGGCTCGAGCTGGGCCCTCTCTACGACCTGGCGTGGTTTCGTCTTTAATTTGGTCAGCTGGACCGAACAGCAAGCTGCAGCAGAGGTGCAAACAGGATACGGAAGGGCCTCCCTTTGTCTTGAATCAACCCACGCTGCCTGTTATGCTGCTTGTTGGCAACGCCAAGCCACAAACAAAATGATTCAGCTAGCCCAGTGTTTCTCAACCTTGGCAGCTTGAAGATGTGTGGACTTCAACTCCCAGAATTCCCCAGCCAGCCATGCTGGCTGGGGAATTCTGGGAGTTGAAGTCCACACATCTTCAAGCTGCCAAGGTTGAGAAACATTGGTATAGAGAGTAGAATTGGCTTAATTTTCATTGTGTAGGGCCATTTAAAACCCAACACAGCAAAGGGAGGATGATTGAGAGGAGGACACCCAGTCGAGACTAGCAGTTTGCTTTGAAGGAGCCCCCGGAGAAAGAATGTCCTGCTACAGAAATATACAAAAATTCAGAGTTATTAATAATGTGAAAATGACACATCCTTTTAGACAGAGGGTAGGAAATCCAGGGTGTCAAAGAAGAGAAGGGCCAATGCTACTACAGGCAGCAAGGAGCACGAAAGAGAGATAGGCTGGGAGGATGGGCCCTGTAGTCCAACACACTTCAGGACATATGGCTGCAGGAGCAGCTAATCGAAGATCACTCAAACTGTGCCAAACATCACCCACGTTAGTGGGAGGATCTAAGGACACGGGGAAAGAAGGGCAAATGAGAGGATTCAAAGCAGGCAGCCCCACCTGGAAGGTAAGGACAGATGGGAAATGGGGGGGGGGGCACGTTATGAAGGAAACTGCCTTGCTGGTAATGGGCTACTGTTAAAAGGTTTAATATCTGCCACAAATGGAGGGGGGAGAAGTGGAGCAAAAGGCAGTTTGTTTGGGGCACGGACAGCCAATGAAGAGAAAAGCAGGGGGAAGAGTTCTTGTAACCCACGGCAGATGAGGATGAGCAATTTGGGAGCTACTTTAGGCTCCCATTCTGGGCTGGGTAAATTCAGATTGTTCCCATTAAAAAGTCGAATCTGTGAATGCTCGAACGTGCAGCTCGCTGAGGGCTTGGTCTTTAAATACCACGCTGGCCGAGTAATGTTACTTCCATAATAAACGCTTTATTTTGTCCAAGCGGGGAGAGATTCTGCGACTGTAGCAGGGCCCAGAAAGGAGCTCCAGGACTCCACCAGCAAGGTACCCTGCGATCAGCAGCAGCAGAAGGGGGGGACGCGGGGATCAGAGAGCAGCGAGCTACAAAGTCCAAGGATGTTGTGTTTTTGAACTAGAAAGGGAAGTGATTAAGATGGAAAACGCTGCTGGAATGAAAAGGAGGGGACGGCGTTACTGGGGCACAGGGGAAGGTGAGATACACGAAGCCAGGTTATTTGGGGGACTGCCTCTTCCAGGGGGTACCTACTGGCCCCACCAAGTCGGGGTGGGCATGCTCCAAGTCCCTTCCCTTAAATCCTACCATCTAGGAAGCGTGCCTTTGCCATCGCGGCCCCTGCCCCAGGAAACACCCTTCCCCGTGGGATCCAGCAGGCCCCCACCCTTTTGGCCTTCCAGAAAGACATAAAGGGCTGGCGTCTCCCCCAGGTGCTGGGACAGGGTGAGCCGCCAGCCTGCGGACGGTTCTGTCCAATGTGTCCAAGCAGGGCGGTTCTGGGTTTTACGGCTTCGTGTCGCTGGCTATTGTCGCGAGCCGCCTAGGGTTGTGCTCTTAAGAAGGTCAGTCATACACATCTCAAGCAAATAAAAAACGAAATAAAACACATTTCAAGGAGACAGAAGAGGAAGGGCTGGCAAAACCTTGGAAGATATTATTTATGTATGTATCTGGTTTCACTGTATTTTTATACTATTTTTATTCCATTTTAACTAATCTTTATTTGTTGTCTTTATTGTAAACTGCCCAGAGTCACTTCCTCGTGAGACGGGCGGTGTCTAAATTCAAAATATAAATAAATAAATAAAAATACCAGTTGGAAGAGCTGCACAGGAGAAAAGGGTCACCCTCTCTCATCCCCCAGAGGCAAATGCCCAGAGCAGCACCAGGAGCACTGCTAAGGCATCAGGAGCAAAACAGGCCCGGGGAACTTAAAATACTGAAATAAACTCTCAGGGCCATATATATCTTTAACAGGTGCATGTTATCACCCTGAACGAAAAGGTTGTGAGCATTTCATACTTTGGAAGGGGCCTCCTCTCTGCCTATTCCCACCCCCAGAAAGGCTCGGGACATTTGTCCCTTCATCCGGGACGCTGCTTGCTAATTTGATCAAGCCAACCTTCTCGGGCAGTGTTTCTCAACCTCGGCAGCTTGAAGATGAGTGGACTTCAACTCCCAGAACTTCCCATTCTGGAAGTTGAAGTCCACACATCTTCAAGCTGCCGAGGTTGAGAAACACTGTTCTAAGGCAATGTTCTTGCCCAACGGAAAACCCCTGAGCCAGGGAAAGCAAAACCAATGGGGGCCAAAGGCCACTGACTGGAGACCAAGCAGCCCTTGCTGCAAAGAAAGGGGCATTGTTCCGCACAAAAGGCAGGTGAAGGGGTCCCAAAGGCACTGCCCGCAAAAGATGCCTGTCCAACTGCCTTCCAAGGCTGACCAGCTCCCCCCACTCTTGATCCTCTGCCAGTTCCCCCTCCCTTTGTTCTTCCTGTCAGCCCAGAAGCAGCCTGCTCATTTCCTCCCCCCCCCCCCAATCAATGACAGCAGGGAAGGAAAAAGAAGCAGATGGAGAGGCCGGTGGGCGGGCGGGCGACAGAAAAAAGAAAAGAGGCAGGGAGATGCTGGGGACCACAGCGAAGATTGCTCCACCACTCTGGAGGGCAACCAAGCGGGCTCTCAGGACAAGGGGACCCTGGCAGAGCGCTTCTGCCCGTTCCCGTGGGCAAACTCAGATGCACTTCCCATTCATGAAAACACAAGGGGTGCTGAAGCCCAAGCACTATGGGCCATTCAGCGCAGAAGCTGGGAAAAAAACAAAAACCTAAGCACCCCAATTTGGCAGCATCATGGATGCGAGTTAGAATACATGGGGGAGCAAGAGCCAGAATTATCCTCCTTGGCCTTTTCCTTGATGGTTTATTTCACCTATGGCAACCTTCTTGAATCTGGCATTCCCACAGAACTAGGGATGTGGGGCAGACTAGACCAAGCTACGGTAGGCTTGACATTCCTCAACCTGATGCCCTCCAGTGATAATCTGATCACCTTTAGACAACCTGGCCTGGACCAATTCCAGGTTCTGCCTTCTGGATTTGCTTCACGCCTCCCAGAACTCTTCCCTCCATGAATTGCGAGTCCCGCTGAGCTGTTTCTGCCCTTCGCTGTTGCTCTTCTCTTTCAGGCTGTTTCCCGCTAGGTTCTGGTGGGTGGAGAACCAACAAAACATCGCTGGCTTTCTCAGTTCTGCTGCAGCCCGCCCTAATGGTTCTAAACTTCATCCGCTGTCACAGAATTAAACATTGTGTGATCTATTGCGTAAGAATAATTAAAAAAAAAACCAAGGGAAAATGTGTTGGCAACTCTCTACTGAGGATAGGCCATCCCACCTGACTTTTATTAAACAGAGAAGACGCAGAACACTACCTACATGTTCCTCCTTTGCAGTGTCTTTCAAGTATTCGAGCCTGATTGATGCCTCCCAACTCTCCAAGTTCTACCCAGAAAGAGTGTCTTGATAGCAGAGAAAATATATTCTCTCTGCATGGAAATTCAAAACCTACACTCTTGGTCTGTGATTGGGGCATACTGGAGCACCCACCCCAACAAGATCAGAAGCCCAAGACTCTGCACCCAACCTTCAGATCAGAACCATTCAGATGTTTGCATCTGTGAGGCTCATTTCACGGTTCCATCCACAATCAGAATCTCTTCAGTCAACCAATGAAGTTGCGAGGGTCCACCATAAAAAAAAGTATAAGAAAACCCAAAGAAAATGTCACAGCTGCAATCTAGGTATTGGAATGTCATGCCATCCAAAAATCTGCCAACTTCTCCCTCTTCCATACATTTTAGAAAGTTGCATATATGCTGATTCTGTGTTGCATATATGCCTAACATTAGAAAATTATCAACAGCCCTAGAAATTGAAAGGCTGCCATTTTCATCTCTACTTTCTCCGGGTGATGAAGTCACGTCTAGGACTTCACGAGATACGTTGCCTGTCAGTCCCCTCCTAGCAACCAGTCAGACTTGAAAGCCACCGAGTGAAATTACCTACCACAGAAAGTAACAGGGAAAACGTGCTTTCCACTGCATTCAAAGCCACCATGAAACTCGGACAGAATATTAGAAGAACGAAAAGACGCACACACACAAAGCGATGGAAAAGTTACTCTTCTACTGTTTATTTTACAGATAAAGAGCTCCACAGAATGAAGTATAGTTCCAGACCAGTGTTTCTCAACCTTGGCAACTTTAAGATGTGTGGACTTCAACTCCCAGAATTCCCCAGCCAGCATGGCTGGCTGGGGAATTCTGGGAGTTGAAGTCCACACATCTTCACGTGGCCACGGTTGAGAAACACTGGTCTATAGAGTTGTTAATTTTCCTTATCAGGGAGGTGAGCTTCCTAATCACCTCAATTTCAGGGTTTCTCTCAGCAATGTGTCCCTTTCAACCGACATTAAGGACCAAACTAGGAAGCCGAGAGAGATCCTTTGCAAGAAGGATTTCATTCGAACAAGACTAAAGACCTGCACTTCAGAATCTCGTACATAAACGAATCCCGTATGGCGGCACAACCATTTTCAAGGCTGCATTCTCCACATTCACCGGAGTACAGATGAGCTATTATAACGAGCAGACACATATGAACAGAGACAGCATGTACTGAAACAGTGCTTCCAAAACTTGCACGATGAATTACTAAGCCAGACCAGCTGACAGTAAGACCGCCGAAGACCACGCTGCATTTTGCAGTGAAAAGAAAGTTCCGAAAAAGGGGTGCAGAAGCAGGAAAAAATACAACGCCGGACTTTGCTACTGTCAGCTGAGAAAGTCAAGATTTTTCTCAGCCATATGTCGGAGCACTAATCGAGCAGCTCTTGAAAGCGCAGTATTTGGCACCTAGGAATTTGGGTTTTTTCCCTCGGCTTTGATGGCACGCTCCAGCCACCCCCGAGCGCATGGAAAAGCAAGACTGCCAATGAAAAAAACGTGGAGCCTCAATGATTAAGCCTCCGTGACACAACACAGAGCATGGCACGAGAAAGCGGCGTAGGACGGGAAAGCGCCATTAAGAGAGCCACAGGGAAGCGGGCATCGCGCACGGTGCCAAAGGCTGTGCCAGCAAGGAAAAATTCAGAGTTAAGGGAGGAAGCCGAGCACTGCCCCAGAGCCGGACCCGCATCTCGGGGAGGGGAGCAGGTGGGCAGACCGCCCGCGCCAGCCGAAGGCGGCCGTGGGGCGTGCAGGGAGCGGGCCCGGCGCCCACCGCTGGGGGAGGAAGGGCGGCCGGGGAGGCTGCCGCCACCCTGGAGGTGGCCGCAGGTCCGGCAGCGGCACCCTGGCCAGGAGGGGCCTGGGCAGAGTCGGGGGGGCGAGGCTGCGAGGAGGAGCTCCGCCCCGCGGCCGCGCTTCGGGGACTGGGCAGGGGCCCCTGCGCCGCCCCGCTGCCCTCCGGGACCCGGCTGGGGACGATGGGAGCGGGAGCGCCGCCAGCACAGGAGGGGAAGGGGGCGCCAGGCAGGCAGGCAGGCCGGCCCGCGCCCCTCGAGGCAGGCCTTGCAACGCCCCCGCCCCTCCCCCCGGAGGAGACCCCTCCCCGTCCGCCCCCCACTGCCCCTCCACTCACCCGTGTAGTGCACCACGCAGGTCTGGCCGCGCTTCGGGAAGGTCCTCCCTGGGGGGGCGGGGGGGAGAGAGAGAGAGGCCAGTCAGGGGGAGAAGCCGGGGAGGGGGCGGGCGGGCAGGCGGACCCCCCAGCCAGCCAGCCAGCCCCCCGCCCGCCCCGCCCCGCCCGACGCTGGGGCCGGGGGCGCGGGCCCGCCTTCGCTTACCGTCCCCGGGGGCGATGGTCTCCATGCGGACGCCCATCTCGCGTCCCGGCGGCGCTGCCCGTCGAAATCCGCACCGCGAGGACAAGCGAGGCGAGGCGAGGCCGGCGAGCGGCAGCTATAGCGGGGCGGGGCGGGCCCGCGCCTGCGCACGCGCGCCGCCCCACCCCGCCCCCGCGTCCCAGCAGGCCGCGCGCGGAGCGCGGGGGCGGAGGCAGCGAAGGCGGTGCCGGCGCCATTTTGGTCGCCCCGGAGGAGGCTGTTGTTGCTGAACGTGTCGGGTGGGAATCTAGATCCCATCCGCCCCGGCCAGCGGGAGGGCCTCAGAATCCAGCCTAGAGGCAGGGCTGTGCCCGGGCAGCCTCCTTAATCTGCAGCAGGAGCGGAAACGGTGGCCTCGGAACGCCCGTCTGGGAACCGTTTCGCGGGTTCCTTGACTGCCGTATCCTGCGCGGCCGCTAGGTGGCACCCGAGGAAGCGGGACGCGCCCCCTGGCGGCCGGGATGGTTTTTGCAACCGTGGCTGCTGCAGAGTTGCAAGATGTCAAAGCGCCAGTACTATAGGACGGATGGACCCAACAGATCCTGGGAAGGTCAGGGCAGGAGAAAAGGAAATACCGTTTTCCTCCTCTTCTGAGGCCCAGGGAGGTGCAACCATAGGCTGACTTTGGTTTAAAAAAAAACTAACCTGGTTAATATATGGATGGAGGCCAGGAGGAAGTCATTGACTAGACTGGGCAGTGCAAGAACCCAGAGGTGGTGATGGCCAACCCTTTCTGGGTTGCTGCCAAGAAAACTATATGGTTCGTGAAAATGGCAGGACTTGTGTTTGACTTGAAGGAGATTATCTTTAGCGTCTTTGGGTGCATTTTCACCAATGCAGATCCCTCTACAGCAGTGTTTCTCAACCTTGGCACCTTGAAGATGTGTGAACTTCAATTCCCAGAATTCTGGCTGGGGAATTCTGGGAGTTGAAGTCCACACATCTTCAAGCTGCTGAGGTTGAGAAACAGTGCTCTAAAGGGAGATTTATGGATATGGTACATCCTTGTGGTAGAATGGAAGACACCACACAGGCAAAAATTGAAACCTCTGTATTTTCCAAAAGACCTTTTTCCTTGTCAGCAGGAATGAAATAATTCCAGAGCTACTGGCATAAAGCGATAGAAGCCAATATGTCTTTAAGCTGTAAAGCTTAAAGCACAGCATGATCCTCTTGCCACTTCAAGCCCACACAGAGCAATGTATAAGTTACATGAGTACCTGAATAACAATTATACCCATTGTAAGGTTCTTAGTACAGAGGGAACCACCGCAGCTTTTGATCTCTGGGCATCAAAAGACCTTTTCAATGGGGAGGAGCAATAACCCAGAAAGCTGGGAATAAAGCAGGAGGCACTAATACAGAGGTACACACTGTACGCAGCCCACTTTCTTGCTGTAGGATTCTGGCCTTGGCTGGCAGAAAGGATACGAGTCGTTCTTCAAAGAGGCACGTAATTCAGATTGGAACAGCATGGCCACGTGAGTTTCTGGGTCTTTTTCAAGGAAGGTGAGAGAAGCAGTGCCTCTTCCACGCACAAGTGGTGCTGGGACCTCCGATGCTGCCTTTGTGAGTCCCCACGAGAACGTGGAGCTTCTGGCCCCTTTGAAAGGCTGAGCCACCTGATTGTTCTCAGCTTCTGCTCCAGATGAAATGCCATGGCAACCAATCTGTAGCATTTCAACTTGAGCTGCAGGACATGGCTGCTTTCTGCTGCCAAGGATACCTGCTACCTTCTACCTCCAGCTTCCTGGACCTTTCTCCAAAGGCCAAGGGACCATGGTGCTCGGCTTCTCCCATCCGTCCCATTCGTCTGACAGTGGCTAGCTTGCTTCTTCTCATTTTTGTGGTCTTGTGAAAAGTTAATGCGGCAGGATGATAGTATGCCAGCTTCCTGCATTTTCTATGCTCGTCGGCTGTTTGGAAGCAGGGCTGGCCAGCCCAAGGAAAGAAAACTGGGGAACATCAGGAGGCTTTGCACAATTGTGCAAAAATAATCATTCCAGTGAAAGAGGCAAAGACAGCTGCATGGAAGAGGCCTCAGGATCACGTTCAGAGAACTAGAAGCAGGCACGCTGGAAGAAATTGCAATTATTATTCCTACAGATTAGTATTTCTGTTGTCTCTCCAAGGAACAATATTGCATAACCACTAGTTTCTTCCCACTGCTGCTCTTCTAAGGAAAATGTGTTGATGGAGCAAATGATCTCTACCAAGCCTTGAGCCCGGTAGAATTCATTTTTTGCCATCTTGCACAAAGGAGAGGCTGCTTCAGCACCATTCCAAACACAGGCAGGATAGACCTGTCCTTTGGAGTGCTGAAACTGGAGGTGTGACGGAGCAAAGATTATCAAGAAATAAGAACACTTCAATATCTGTTAACAGTGTGTGGCGCATAAAGCAGGTTTGGGGACTCTCCCTGAGCTCCTAAAAGGGCTAAATGAATTCAGAACTATAGAGTTCAGTGAATTCCCCTGTTGGATCCTTCAATAAGTGGGAATAAAAATTGGAATTATTTTCAAACCCCACAAAGAAAACCGGTTCTCCAGCAGAGGACCCATCTGTAACCAAAATACATGCGGATGTGTGGGCTAGGAGGCGTCAGTGGGTTCAGAAAAATGCAGTTTGCGTGAGTGCAAAATCTTTAGGAAAACCTTCATAATCTCCTCTGTTGTCTTCGTAAGCCATTCTGGGGCCTGAGCATAAAACTAGTGGAGATGGTGAAGATCGAAAGATGGAGGGGCATTTTATGTACAGAATATTGTTTTGCCTGTTAGAACATTCAAGTGTCGTTCCTTGTCCACAACCATCAGGAACGCCTCCCAGCCTGGGCTGCCAGTGGCAATTTCCTCAATGCCATGCTTATGTTAGCCTCTGAGAGGCTTAAGACCACTATTTTGAGTAAACCTGCACCCCCAAACCATAAAATGTGGGGAAAAGAGCTGGAGGTTTTGCCTCCAACCAGTCCATTGAGATTACTGCACTGACAGGGTAGTGCAGCTTCAAGACGAAAATTGTTACCACTTGATGTGGCTTTGACAGACCAATAAGCGATGTATTAAATTTACAAAATGTGTAGAGTGGCAGCAGAGTTGGGCACAAATGCCATCTTGAGCTCCTGAATGAAAGTGATATAAATCTAACAAATTACTTAATTCGTTTAAAACATGGATTGTCTTGTTTTTCTAACGCATGAAAGAAAAAGCCTCATCTCGGCCAGCGACTTTGTGTGCTGACCAGCCCCGTCCTCCTTCTGTCGCAGCATTTTCTGCTATAAAAACTTTGCACTGCTTTTTCCTATTCACAAAGGGAGGTCTGACCATTCCTATTTTCCTCCTTGCACCACCTTAAGCAGAAGCCTTCCTTTGCTTTCCCGACAGGAACAGAGAATCTGGCAGACTCAGCCTCCATCTGTGCGTGAGGAGGGGGTTAGTCATCTTAGCACTCTGGCTCCAGCCCTCTGCCCGCCCATCTTCCCTCTGCAAACTGCATCTGCCACCTCCAACACATTGCTTGTCTTCAGAGTCTCCACAAGTGATCTTTCAAGATCATGAAGAGTTGTCTCCTTAATCACAGCTTCCCGACACTTCAGCTCTTGGTGTTTCTACAGTCCTGAACTACAGACCCTTTTCTGCGGCTCTTCTGCCTTTCCTAGATTAGCACGTGGAACCCAGTGTGCGCAGAACTTCCCAAAGGGGCATGGCCTTGTCATCTGGTTCTTAGTTACAGACATCTTTTATTTGTTTGACTGTATTCTGTACACAGGATAGGAAGCCATAGTCTGGACAGTGAAACGGCTTGGCAAGGAAGTGAGACAAAGCTTTATAGACTCCCCGCGTTTATTCAACCTATATGCTGAATATATACTAAGGAGAGCTGGATTGGAAGATGGTGAGCGTGGTTCTTAGACTGGAAGAAGAAACATCAATTATCTGTACTCAGCTGGTGGCACTACTCAGAGCCAAAAATGCAAGCTCTATTAATGAAAGTCAAGGAGCACAGTGAAAAAAATGGGACCAAGATTAAATATAAAGAAGACCAAACTAATAACAACAGGTACAGCAACCAGCCCTAGAACTGACAGTGAAGATATCAAAGTGGTGGAGAGCTTCTGCCTTTTAGGATCAACCATCAACAGTCAAGAAATATACTGCAGACTCAGCAGAGCAGCTATGGAAAGGATTCAGATGCTGTGACATATCCATATTTACAAAGATCAGAACAGTGCAGGCAGTGATATTCTCTGTGATGCTCTATGGAAGTGAGAGTTGGACTCAGAAGAAGCAGGATACGAAGAATATTGACGCTTTTGAACTCTGGCTTTGGGGAAGACTCCTGAGAATACAGTGGACAGCCAAGGAAACAAACCGATGGATCATCGAGCAAATCAACCAGAGTTCTTACTCAAGGCACAACTGACCAGGCTCAAATTATCCTACTTTGGACATGTCATGCAAAGACCCAGCTCTCCGGAGAAGCCTCTAATGCTGGGAAAGGTGGAAGGAAAGAGAAGAAGAGGACGACCAGGGGGATGGATTCAATTATAGGGACAATGGGGGCACATCAGGAGACCTGAAGGACTCAGTTGGGGACAGATCACCCTGGAGAAAATCTGTCTGTGTGGTCGCTAAGAGTCGAGACTAACCTGGACCAGAGAGCTTCTGGGACTGAGGGGGGACCCAAGCCTGTATCTCCCTGCTCCTAATCCAGCTCCTTCACCACTGCATTGCAGTGATTCTTTGTGTGAGCCCAGCTAAGACCCTGTTTGTATGGTTGAATCCTCACACTCCTGCCCTGTCATTTCTCAACACTCTTGGCATGGCACATCTGTCTACGATGGTTTCCTCAACCCATTTTCTGGGTTTCTCCCATACATTCCTCTCTATATTAACCAACCTAGCTGAAGCCATGACAACCTCACAGCGATTATGACATCATTGCACTAATGACACCAATTAGACAGTACATATCGTTTGCAGCATGTTGCACCTGAGACAAATTACATTACCTTATGCTGTTTGCACAATGACCTCATCTGGGCTTCCACCAGACACCAAGAGTGGTGGCAAAAAATCATCTTTTCCCAGGCAGCATTTCCAGAGCCTGGGGTGCAGCTGCCCCCTCAATTCTTTAACAATGCCTTCTGGGGTCACGGTGAGAAAATGAAGATATCTGGAATGGATGCCGTTAGCCTTATATTTATTCAAAAGGCCTATAAATGCGCGAGGGAGACGGAGCCCAGCCGGAGGGCGAAGGAAGTGCAGGAAAGCACGCCTGGATCCCTCTGGGAACCACGTGGGGGACGGAGGCCTGCCGCCACCGTGTCATTGGCAAAGGTGCAACCAGGCGTCGTTGATTTTTGGCAGCCAGCCCCCGCCCCACCCCTCAAGGCGCTCTGCACACCTGCAGAGGTAAACTCCTAGCTGAGGAACGTGGCGTTGGGACCGCTCCAGCGACGGATGAATTGAGCCGCTTCAGAGTGGCTGCTGGGGGACTGTCCCCGGGGGGGGGGGGGGGCTGGTGCCAACTGAAGCATTCAGAACCCACAAGGGACAGTTTCTTGGCGCCGAAGAGGCCATCCGAAAGCGCCTTAACTGAACAATGATGGCAAATCCTGTTCTGTGCGTTAGCCTGTGCCAGAGACACATTCTCAACCATGTCAAATTCCGCTACCTCAAGGATTGGCCGCCTCGGATTTAAGCCCCCTCTTTTTCATGAAGATGTAAAAACATGCAAGGTTTCTTTTATCCAAACCTATCGCCACTTTTCCATATCCCAGCCGATCATATAACAGGCAAGCATTCCCCTTGCCAACAGCAAAAATAGGCTTGCAGCACCTTAAAACAAATATTAACTGTTGCTAATAGCTTGAAAAGGGGGAAAGGTAGGGGCTCTAAAGGCAAGAAATAAAGGTAGCCATTTCTTTATAAATACGGTGTTGCTGCATTCAGGGTCGATAGGTCCAGGTTTAAATGTAGCTCGTTCCTCAGATTCCCTCCCCTCCGGTTTAAAGAAATATGGCAGCAGGCCTGCGTTAGAGGTTGGCTGGCTGGACTGCGTGCTCAGCAGAGCCGTGTGGACATCACAGTCAGTGTAATTAGATTTAGGTACCCACATACCTGCTGTATTTGTCTCATAGCTGCCAGGCTGGAACTCAAGGACACCAGCTAAAACCCCAAGACTACAATATAGCTCCTAAGCCCTCCCAACGGGGCAGAGGGTTGTCCTTATGGTCAACTCCAGGAGTCTTCATGAACATGTCCAGATTGCTTCCTTGGAACCACTTTGTCCCTGCCTTCCCTGGAGATGTTTTCCACCTTCCCAGTCTCACCACCACCCCGGGATTTCCTGGTTAGTCTCCCATCCAAGTGCTAGACAGATCTGACCCTGCTTAGCTTTTGGAGATCTGAGAGGTTGGCCATCCAACATATGAAACACTCTTGTATTAACAATACAATTAAGTGCACTTAAGTTTTAGTCTTGTTAGGGTCCTGCATATTTCTCTAGCTTGGTCCATTCCCTTTTTGGAACAGGTAGCTTCAGCAGAGGGATCAAAAGTCCTTCACCTGCACTGCAGCCCTCCGCTGTAAAGCAATGTCTAAAACTGGCAGTGGAGAATTTGCCAGACCTACCACTCCATAGCAGAAGGCTTGGATGTCTTGGGAAAAGCTTAGCTACAAAAAGCAGAACGTTAGTTTCCTGACCATACCTTTTTTTATAAATCATGTTGAAGCAGCTGACCGACCCCCAGTCGCCCAGAGCTGCTGGGTGTCGGGTGCCATATAAATTTAATAAATTATTATTTAATAAATTATCCCCATTTTGGGGTATGCACTGAGGCACACCTAGTACACATTCCTGGGCAGGGGGTTGGACTAGATGCCCTCTGCAGTCCCTTCCAAGCTTTATCTACAATGAAGCTGGGTACACCGTTCCCACCTCACCTGCTGCTCCTGCAGATCAGGTGTTTACAGCGAGGGTAATCGTTGGGCTGGTTTGAAGGAACACAGCACACCCATCACAGAGACCCTGACTGCCAACACGTCTCTGCTTATTATCATGGATCTCAGAATAACATTCTCCAGACGGCCCTCCCTGAGCCCAAGTTTTAAATTAATGATAAATATTACAAAGCAAGCAGCTCGCTGGAAGCGACCAAGCTTTCAGTAGCCAGATCTTCCCTCTGACCTCCCATTTTCAAGGGGAAGATTTTTCAAGAGCCGCCTGAGCTCTCGGCCGGAAATAAGGCCCTGGCTTTTCTTTTAAAAAAAGAGTCCTGCTACTATTCCACACTAAGGACAGACTCAGCCAGTGAAAACAGTGGAGAAGGAATGTGGGAGAAGACCCAGCCACCGATGCAAACCCTTCACAGCTCTCACCCTGCATGTTTGCTCACCTGAGAAAGGTCTCGAGGCTCTAAAAATAGCTGCAAGTCTTGATTTCTTAGGAAACCAACATCTGCAGCGGTTCCCACAACACAGCACAGAAAAACTACCCAGAAGAGGAGATGCCTCAGTGCAGAAGGAAGGTGACGCAGGAAGCTTTCACTGCATTTCTCCCCTCCAGCGCTTCTTTGTTAAAAAGGCGTTTGGGGCATTCGTAAATAGGTTGATCACACCTCCAGCTGCATTTTCAATGTACTTGGAACTTAATTCCATGTACAACCAAAGGAAGAATATATAATTGTTGTTGTTGCTCTTTCCACAAAGATCTTCAGGCATACAGGGGGGAAAGGAAGTTCTCCGTAAATAAAACGAGAGCTGAAACAAAGCCTCCAAGTTAAAAGAATGACGCTTTCCAGGGAAATACCAAATTTGGTACATGACCACACAAACCCCCAGCCAAAAGAGAGAAGAGCCCATTCATTCCTATTTAAAGGAGGCAGGTTGGTTGCGTCTTCACCTGGAGAGCACGCTGTTGGAGACTGCCGGCCCGCAGAGATCAGGAGGGTCCCTGAGAGATCAGTGACTGCTTTGAGTTCATTTGCTAAGCCTGGTCGTACAGAAGATAAAGCTGGATGTGCAGGCCACCAGCATCCTCAGACAAGGCTAATGCTAACCATGTTTCCTGCTGGCACTTTGCCATGGCACACCCTTGCCCTGGCAGCCACGGCGCTCTGCAGGAGAAGGCAAGGTTGGTAAGCAGCATCACCCACACTGTTCGCAAATAATGCAAATGATGTCCTTTGCAAGTTATCTTTCTCGTTTTAAGTAGATGGTTTTTATTTGTGAACACAGAGATAAAGTACCAGGCTGAGCCACTTGAACCTCCCTTGTCTGGGTTATTTTGTTGGCAACAATGCAAACAGTTTAGCCTACAGCCCTGGAATTTCCTGCCAGTGTCCTATTTAAGTACTAAACCAGTGTTTTTCAAACTTGGGAACTTTAAGATGTGTGGACTTCAACTCCCAGAATTCCCCAGCCAGCATGGCTGGCTGGGGAATTCTGGGAGTTGAAGTCCACACATCTTAAAGTTCCCAAGTTTGAAAAACACTGTACTAAACAGACTGAGATCAGCTAAGGATTAACCCTGGGAGGGAGGCTGAGAGAGAAGGACTATCCCAAAGTTTCCCAGGGCGCTTGCATGTCTGAAGATGAACCAGAAGCTGGGTCTCCTTTAACCACTACAGCCTATTGCCACCCACAAGCAAAAAGATTAAAGTGAAAACAGTCCATTACCTTATCATCAGGATATTTACTACAATAAAACCTTGATTTTTATGGATCTCTGTTCAGCAGACTTCCGGGGCAGCAGACAAAATCTGATGTCAGATTTTACCCAAACAATGGAAAACTCTGTTCTTTAGTGAATCAGTCCAGAAAATTTATGCAACTTACCTAAAGTTTGTACAAATTATGCAAATTTTAAATAAACTGTGTACATTCTACGTAAATTATATGAATTTGCTTTTAACAGACTGGCTACCCACTACCAGGTAGACTGTCAAATCGAGATTTTACTGTATTCCTATTTAAAAATCCCTTCTCAAAACAGAGGTCACCTGTCTATTTAATGGGCTCAGATTTGTAGTGAAATTTGGACAGCACCCTGAAGCACGAATCAACCTTACAACTGCTACCTTCTGAGTCTCACTGCAATGAAACAAGAACAGCAAAGCACGCATTTTCCAGACCTCAGATATAATCCAGATATATATCTGCTGTGAACTCCTGACGATACTCTTGGTACAAAGCTCCCTTTCCAGTCTCCAAACCACAGTCAAGTGAAGCAGCACTGAGTCCCCCTTTCTCCACCAGATGAAGAACTGTTGCTCCAACAAAGTGGATGGGGAAATCTGCATGCTGAGGAGCTCCATGTGAGCATCGGACCAAGAAGGCTCAGAGCATGAGTCTTGCATGGGTCTTACACATCCTGAACTGACCTATTTCTCCATAACTTCTCAATCAGCCAAGGCTGTGCATTTCTATACAAGTGTCTGGAGGCTGCGAGGGGGTGGATGTGGACCAAGAGACTGAGACTACAGTGGTACCTCGAGTTACGAACGCCTCTCCTTATGAATTTTTCGAGATACGACCAGCTCCGGCCCCAAAAATTTACCTCGACATATGAACTCCGCCTCGAGCTACGAACCGGATCCGCAGCCATTTGCCCTGCTGCCACGTGGTCGCGGCTTCCTGTGGGCGATATCGCGGTAGCAAGGAGACATTCGGTGAGGCTTGTGGTGTGTTTTGTGGCATTTGGAAGGTTTTTGGTGTGCTTGTCAGCATGGCTCCAAAGAAAATGCAGAGCAGGCTTGGCAAGAATAAGGCTTTGTATGTATTTACATTGAACCTTATGGGGAAATTTACCTCGAGTTGTGACCAACTCGAGTTGCGATCAGAGTCACGGAACGGATTAAGTTCGTAACTCGAGGTACCACTGTATTTCCTGACATGATGGAGACATCATGAGTGCGGGATGGATCTCAGGCACTTTTATCTCCTAGAGGGCCACAGAAAGGGCAGGGATGTACTTCAGAGGTTCTCCTAGACCAGTATTTTTCAAAGTTGGCAATTTTAAGATGTGTGGATTTCAACTCCCAGAATTCCCCAGCCAGCAACACTGGTCTTGACTCAAACATCTCAGTGACCTCAGTGGCAGTAAATGCACCAACATACACCCTTTCCTGGACAATCTAAGTTAGTTTTATCCATGTTTGGCAAGTTCAGAGTTAATTACTCCAATGTGCTCTCTTGCATCTTTTTCAGAAGCCCCAGATGGTACAAAATGAGACAACCTTGGCCACCCGTCTCTTACACTCTGCTCTATCAAGCCAGGTTCAAGATTATGCTTCACGCAAGGCCCTAAGCAACCCATCCAGAAAACACCCTTTAATGCTAGAGACTTGGTCAATCACCGAAACCATCCAGAGAAATCCCGCTGCATGAGCCACAATTGGCAAGAGTCCCCTTGGTGGATTAATTTGAGGACTGACTTCGTGGTGTGTCTCCTACACCGCTACCATATGCTAATATTTCTTTTAGGTCTCTCTTCATCCAGGCCTTCCCTGCATAAAAGTGGCAAAAATGAGCATGTTTTGGTTTAGCTTTCCTTTCCTCCCCCCATTATGGAGTGCATGTGTGCATACATATTAGGCCACGGCAGCACACGCTGCATAGGGCTGCTTCTCAAGATGACCCAGAAAATTCAGTGTGCACAAAGCACAGTGGCTCACCTGCTAAACAATGATAGCAGATTCAACCAGCTGTTGCACTGATTGCTAATTTGTTTCTGGGTTCAATTCCAACTACTGGTTATCACCTTTAAAGCCCTGAACAGGCTGGCTGCTGTTTATTTATTTATTATTACATTTGTATGCCACCTGACTCTCAATGATTCTAGGCATTTAATGACCACGTTTAATGACCACTCATTCAGCAACCATTCAAACTTACAACAGCACTGAACGAGTGGGACTTACGACGGTCCTCGTATTTATGGCTGTTGCAGCATCCCCCTGGTCACGTGATCACCATTTGCAACCTTCTTTCCCAGCTAGCAAAGTTAACGGGGAAGCTGGCAGGAGGTCACAAATGAAGACCATACAAGGTCCTCGCTTAATGACCCATGGTGATTTGCTTAAAGGCAGCAAGTGGAAGTGCCAGGATTTCCATCGCTAAGCAGTACAGTCACGTGATGTCGCACTTTACAACCGCGTCACTTAGCAACGGAAATTCCAGTCCCAATTGCTGTCGTTAAGCGAGGACTACCTGTAGTACTTATAGGACTGCCTCTCCTGAAATTGTACTATCTGGCCATCCTTGTGTTTTTTTAGAGGGGCTTGCTCAGGGTCCCCACCCCACATGAAGCGAGGGGGACAAGAGCCCAAAGATGTGCTTTTCTGATCGCTGCCCCGCTCTGCGGAATGCCCTGCCTCTCACAATATAGAACGCCCCAAACCTTCTGGCCTGTGGAATATTATTTAAGATCTGGCTGTTCTTGTGGCAACAGGATTAGGGCTGCCTGCAGAGAACCATTAGACAATTATCCTCCTTGATTTTATGTGTTGCTCTGGGTTATCTATAAATTGCCTGGGATCTAGGGAAATAAGTGAGCTGTAAAAGTGTATAATAAAATATATTCCTAAATTATTGCATATTAAGACTTTTTATTATAAACCACTTCAAGATGCAGTTGTGTGACAAGTGGCATGGAACTACAAAAAACAAACAAACAATCTGGGCAAGTTATTTGATGAGCTGGTTTTAGCTTCTGCTTTTATATTCCTTCCTCATCTTTCATTGTGCATGTTTTTTAAAGCTTTATTATTTTATTGTGTCCTTTATATTTTACAGTCTTGTAAACCACTTCAAGATGCTTTTGTACAGGAGATGATATAAACTACACAGTAAAATCGCAATTAAACAGACCATTTTGGGAAACGGGTGCCTGTTGAATTCAAATTCATGTCATTTGTGTCAAATTAAGTAATTTGCTAATTGAAATAAATGGCATTGCTTACAGTAAAACTTTGATTTCATGAACATCAGTCTATTTATTTATTTGCCAATTTGTATGGTCATCCAACTCCTAAATTGCAACCACGGGTAGCTAATATAGGAATAAAACAGAAAAAAAAAATCCAACAAATGAAAAAGACAGAGAACATAATACAACTGAGACCAACCCAACCGTTTCCCAACCATTACGAAACGGGGTCATCCAGCACTCAAAATTGCCCCATTATACTGCAAGTCTGCTAAACTGAGGTCAGTTAAACTGAGGGTTTATCATAATTAGTAATAATAATGACTTAGACAATGAGGTGACAGGACAGACTGCAACACTCAAGCTATAGGTGGGAGAAATTACAGTTTTGAAGATTCCTCTATGCAGTCCGATTGGGACAATACAGAAAATGAGTTAATAAAATGAATTAATATGCCCCCCAGGGAAAAAAAATACTAAATCAAGTAGGAACGTTCCAGCCAATCCATTCCTCCTGCTTGAATTACTCCTACCTTCTGCAACAGGGTTAAAAAAATAAATCCTACAGAAAGGCATGCCATCTATTTTCCCAGCCCTACTGTAACTCAACACAAATCCAAGTTTTAAAGGGTGGAGGTTTGCCACCCAAATTGTCCCCTTCCTCTGCCAAGACCTGCTCAGGTGGCCCTCAAAGGGAAGATCGCTCAGTACTATGTTAGAAAGGGGCCGACACTGTTGTCCTAAGGTCATTTTGGATTTTTAATGCACACACACTTATCACAATAATTTACAGAATTCGCCGTCAACAGGCGGTGTGGACTCAATTAGCAGAGAAAAAAGAACATCCTTTTCTGAACCGTCCAGTGATGTCTAAGAAAGGGTGGGAAAAACAACCTGGATGGATTGGATGTTCCTGGTTTGAAAGCAAGATATTCTGCCCGTCAAGCAACACCCATTTCCTCCCCAGCACCCACGTGACCCACAGAAGAGGAGCTGTGGGGAGACCAGGCCAAGGGGGAAAGGCTGCACGCGCTCCCAGAAGGAAGCATTTTCACATCTGCTTTTTGCAAGGAAAACAATTCTTCAAGAAGTACTTTTCTGGGGCATTCGGTGAAGGCAGGGAAGGGCTGCCTGAGGCCAATCAAACAGGAAGCTGAGCTACTGCATCCAATTCTCAAAACAGGCAGATTCCAGTGAGACAGACAGCCCACCCCGTTCCCCCTCCGTGAGCGTCCTAAAGCCCCATCCACGAAGAGGCTGCTCTTGGCCATAATGTCTTGCCTTGCCAGGCATTTCACTTGCCCTAAAGGACAGCTCTTAACTGGGGAAAGTCTTATTAAGACTCCTCTCCATGTTGCACGGACGTGCAAAAATACAACCTCGGAGCCCTGCGTAGCATCACAGATGCCCCAAACTGCTGGGGTAAAGAAGACGGAGAGGCTGCGGAGGAGGGAGGAGCAGAGGCTAGCCTCGTTAAGAAGGGGGAAAGGTGACAGTCCCAACGTTCCCCCTACAAGATTTGGTTGGCAACAGAAAAGAGAGGCCCTAGTTTGGGGTTCACTTTATTTAATACACGGAAGAGAAGGAAGGATGATGTGGCCACCCCGGAACAGGACCTAGAGGAGACTCCAGCACCTTCGCCCTTCCCTTTCCAAGGGCCGCGCGGCCTCCTGCTCCACCATTTATTTGGCAGGGCTCCGGCAGGCACAACAAGGAACACAAAAGTCTCTGTTTGGTTTCATTTCTTTCTTAAAGTCCATGGATCAGCACAAAAAAAGAAATTAAAAAAAAATATATGGGAAATGCAACCCAAAGGCCAATCCAAGAGCCTGAAACAGGCATTACAACCTGGCGGCAACATCGCACGGTGGGGCAGCGAACCACAAAGAGAGTGATACGGCGTGGGCCTGCAGGCAGGTTCCCTTATACAAACCGCTGGACAATGACGGCGTTCAGGAGGTTGGCTTCCTTCAGAGTCTGGTCCTCATCCGAGAGCTCTTTGTTCGGAAAGGTGGTCATGAGGACAAAGCCGGTGGCAGCCATAGCCGGCCGGGCGTCCACAATGAAGAGCCGAATGTCACGGATCCTGCCCGGAGGAAAGGGAACAGGGACTGTGCTCATCGGTTTCTTTTAACAATGTTTGTTTATCTATTACTCTAAACCAGTATTTCTCAACCGTGGCCATTTTAAGCTGTGTGGACTTCAACTCCCGGAACACTGCTCTAAGCCATAATCCTTAGTGGCTGCCTTGGCTCTCAAAGAAACCCAACCAACCGTATTTGGCGTAGTGCAAGGGGTGAACTGAGGTTCTGAATGCATTCACCTACCACACTAAGCCTGGTTTGTGGAACATGCAAAGGTGCTGAGCCCACACCAAAGAGATGACTGTCCAGCCCAAACTAGTCTGGAAGGAATTAATTTAAGCACGTGGAATTGTACTTATTTACAGTCAATGTCCAGCGAAGTAGCTACAACAATTAAACCAGCACCTAAAAGTAGGCCCAGATACTTTTGCTCAATAAGAGCAATAAAGCCACCCTATAGACCTGCCGGTTAAAATTTAAAAGGATAAGAAGTAAGTGAAAGAGAATGAAACCAAACCATACAACATGGAACAAAATAGATAAAATAAAAATAAAAATAGGGTAAGGTTAAAAGGAGTTCCTTTTCCTACTCATTGCCCATCAGCTGTGGTCTTGGCCCAAAATTCCGGTTTAGGAAAGAGGGCAGGGCACATGTTTGCTGAATGTTGATATGCTTAACAAGAGGCAACACACATACATACATACATACATACATATCGGTCACTTCATTAAAACTAAACAAATTCAGCCAAACCTGTGCTCTGCTCAAGAGGAGACTGACATTCCCTTGTTACAAACTGTTAGAGACATACAGACAGCATGCGTTGGGGGGGAAAAACACAACTTCAGTTAATTCCTGTACCTGTGTGTGATCTCTGTAAAGATGGAAAGAACCCCGGGCACCGCTGGAAGTTCGTCCCCGTGCTTCGGCTGGTCCAACCACTCCCCCTTTGCTCTGCCCACCCCCACCCCCGTTTTGCTCCCCCCCCTACCTGTGACTGTGGTTGAATTTCTGTACAAGCCGCCCACCGTCAGCAAGCCGGATCTGGATGTTGGTGGTGGGCTCTGTCTCATCGATGGTGACCAGGGATCTGGCCTTGGCTTCATTTTCTGCCTGCTGCGAGGGTGAGCTTGTGCCCAACACCTGGGGGGCAGTGCTGGGGGAAAGCAGGGAAGACGGGGCATTGTTGTAAGTCTGCCTTGCAGAATACGTGAGTCCACTACAGAAGGTATATATGCTGAAAACTGCAAGGCTCGCTAGCTGAGCTGTGCTGTCACAGAACTGCCACAGCTGAATTAAAGCACCTGTGATGGACTGCAAGGAAAACTCCTATTTCTATCATATTTATCCTATACAGCACTTTTCAACCTGTAAAATTAATCACTGCAATTTTATCAGGAGGCTAGGTCTCAGTTGCCAGAATCAGCAAGCATGAGCTAACCGAAACCAGCCATCATCACAGGGAGTACAGCCAATTTGTTAGTATTTTGCAAAAAAGTCTTCTCCTCTCCTGCCCATCCATTTCACCCAGGCAACGTGACAGGAGTGGTGATTCCAAGTGACCCTAACCTAAAAATATGGCTTGGCACCCAGGGACCTGCAGAAGCACCTTCACCCAGCTGCGCCAGTCCATCTGAGATGTTCTTCCCAGGAAAAGCTTCTGGTTGTACCACTTTTGTGAGGTCAGGAGAAATGAAGAAAAGGAGGCATAATTTGCCAGTCACCACTCCAGCCTTAGGTTAGAGCAGTGTTTCTCAACCTCGGCAACTTTAAGAAGGGTGGACTTCAACTCCCAGAATTCCCCAGCCAGCATGGCTACTGGCTGGGGAATTCTGGGAGTTGAAGTCCACACATCTTGGTCAGGTTGAGAAACACTGGGGCAGAGCCTCCCCTTGGAATTAAGATTCACACCAAAATCAAATTCAGTTACCACCCCTTAACAAAATCCCCATTTTATTACAAAGGAGAGGCGGTCTGCTTCCCACTCAACAGATCAGAACAACTATCGCCAACAGAATTGCTAAGTTTCTATCTGCAGTGATTTCCAGATGAAGACAAAAGATCTCCTAATCTCAGAGTGACATTTTGTGTTTCAATTTCATCCTATTTCTACTCCGTCTTATGTTTTATATTGTTTTATTGTATTTTATTTAATGTCTTCCTTAAGTCTTAACTGTTTAGGTTTCATATGACTGTTATACTGCCTTAGCTGTATTTGGTCACTGTTTTTGAATTTCTTTTATTTTTACTTTGCTGATCATGACCATACATAATTAAATTTTAATTTGACTCATACTATCCCTCTTAATATTCTGGAGGCTGCTTATGAAAGGATTCTTCCCAAAAGCACTGGCTGTTGCCAATTTTTAAAATTTCAATTTAACCGTCCTTCATTCTGGCCTTTTGCTTGTGTTTTATCATCATAATCAGTTCTACTTCTTTACAATGGATATTTTAATTGGCTGCATATTGTTATTCGATTGCTGCAAATCACAAGTCTTTTTGATTTGGTTATATACGCATAAAATAAACGAATGAAATATTTTTTATAATATAGCACAAGAGTGCCGTTGAAAGAACCTGGTCAGCTGACACCCCACTGAGAGGCCTGAAAACTAATTCAGCTATATGGTGGTGAGGAAAGTGGGTTCAGGCATCACGTCATTTTCTGGCCACACACAAGGTTCCACAGACAGACCTTTTATTTGACTGGGAAAGCAACCAAAGATCCTGCCTTTCACTTATTCCCGTATTCTATAAAATTGAGAATAATCCTCAAGGAAGGAGGAGGAGCAGGAGCAAGCGGGGGGGGGGGGGGGGGGGGCTGCCTAAGCAGTTCCAGAAAATCCCTCTCTAACCATCTTCTCAGTAATGCACCTGAACATGGGATGAAACCTAAGACCTTATCTGTGCAGGAAATATGTAACTAGTTTAGTCAGAAGGACGGGTGCTGATTTTATTTGGAATTCTGTATGCGTGACTATCAGCCCAATTGGGTTCCAAAGGGAGCTGGGGGTCATACCCGAGGGTCTGCTGCACAGTCCAGCAGAGGCCTTGGCCGCTGCCTGGAATAGGAAGGTGGCCAAGGCCTTGGATAAGATCGCACCCATGTGACCTCTCCTAGCCCATCGAGCCCAACACTCCCCGTGGTTCACGGAGGAGTTGAGGGTCTTGAAAAGGATTAAGAGACGTCTAGAGCACCGCTGGAGGAAAACGAAGACCAAACACAACCAAACACAAGCTAGAGCCGCAATTAAGGCTACCTTGTGGCGGGTAGAGCAGCAAAACGTCTACATTTCTTCGCTCTTATTGCATCTGCAGAATGCCACCCAGCAGCCCTGTTCAAGATGACCCAACTCCTTTTGGGAAAGGGGGGCCCAGTGGCCCATTTACAGGGGCACGCAGAGGAATTTTCTGGGCATCTGGGGGATAAAATCACTTGCATCCAGTCCCAGTTGGATACCAAGCATACAGCATGGTCTATAGAGATGCCCAGGGTACGGACTTGCCCTGTTATCTGGGAACAGTTTGATCCTGTTGTAACTGAGGAAGTGAGCAGGGTCCTCCGAAGGGTCAATGCCACCGCTTGCCATCTAGATCCATGTCCCTCCTGGCTGGTTAAGGCTACTCAGGACGTGACATGTGGGGGGTCCAGGTGATGGTGAATTCATCCTTGAGGGAGTGTTTCCAGCAGCCTTTAAAGAGGCGTGGTGCTTCCCCTCCTCAAGAAGCCATAATTGGACCCCACTACACTGGACAATTTTCGCCCAGTCTCCCACCTCCCCTTTTTAGGGAAGGTGGTTGAGAAAGTGGTGGCACTGCAGCTCCAGAGGATCCTGGAGGAAATGGATTATCTGGATCCCTTCCAGTCAGGTTTCAGGCCCGGATATGGGACGGAAACAGCATTGGTCACACTCGTGGATGACCTCTGCCGGGAGCAGGATGGAGATAGTGCAACCATCCTTGCTCTTCTTGACCTCTCAGCAGCTTTCGATACCATCGACCGTGGTATCCTTTTGGGTTGACTTAGGGAGCTGGGAGTGGGTGGCACAGTTCTGCACTGGTTCTCTTCCTTCCTCCAAGGCTGATCCCAATTGGTGTTGATGGGGAGCGAGAGGTCCAGCCCCTCGATTGTGGGGTGCTGCAGGGTTCGGTTCTCTCTCCGCTCCTTTTCAACATCTACATGAAACCGCTGGGTGAGATCATCCACCATCGTGGGATGAGGTATCACCAATAAGCAGATGATACGCAATTATACATCTCCATCCCAGGTGAGGTGAGTGATGCCGTGATCACCCTTTCGCAGTGGTCTGGAGGCTGTGAGGGTCTGGATGGGCAACAACAGGCTTCAGCTGAACCCTGGTAAGATGGAGCGGCTGTGGGTTAATGGCTCCTCTGTATCCGGGACTTTGTCATCTTTGGTGCTGGATGGGGTGGCACTGCCCCAGACAGACCCAATGCGTAATCTGGGGGTCCTCCTAGACTCACGGCTCCTGCTTGAAGAGCAGGTGGCAGTTGTGGCCAGGAGGGCCTTTGCCCACCTTCGGCTGGTGCACCAGTTACGCCCCTTCTTGGATCAGGAGGCTCTCCAGTCAGTCATTCATGCCCTGGTCATCTCTCGATTAGACTACTGCAATGCGCTCTACATGGGGCTACCCTTGAAAAGTATCCAGAAGCTACAGCTGGGTCAAAATGCAGCCGCGTGGATGATATTAGGTGCCCCTAGGATGGCACGTGTAACACCTTTGCTGCGGGAGCTGCATTGAGTGCCAGTTTGCTTCCGGGTCCTATTCAAGGTGTTGGTTATCACCTTTAAAGCCCTACATGGCACGGGTCCAGGTTACCTCAGGGCCTCATCCCCATTACATCAACCCATCCCACCTGGTCAGGCAGAGGGGGCATGTTGCTGATCCCATCAGCAAGGGAATGTCGGCTGGCGGGGCCCAGGAAGAGAGCCTTCTCTGCCGTTGCCCCCGCCCTTTAGAATGTTCTCCCCCAGAGGTGAGGCGGGCCCCTAACCTCCCGGCTTTCCGAAAAGATTTAAAGACCTGGCTCTGTCAGTGTGCATGGGGTGATATGGGCTCTACCCGCCCCTGGAGGTGGTTAGCCCCCTGACAATGCTCCCTGGAATTATTTGCCAATTTTCTATCTTCCTGGAATTTATTTCTAGGATTGTTTTTAGGTTATATTTTAATGAATTTTTATCTTGTTGTAAACCGCCCAGAGTCGTTTCACGAGATGGGCAGTGACAAATTTGATGAATAAATAAATAAATTTAAAAATCTTGGTTTTCTTATATCCCCCATTCCCAATACACTCCTTTTCACACCTAGAAATTTGGCTTCATCGGTTGGAAAGAAGAATTTCCCACTAAATCCTTCTCCACCTGCAAGACAACAAGGTGGCCCAGAACCCCTTCTGCTTCAGGGCTGGTGTGACATCGTCTTCCTGTTGTTCCTTCCTGGATTTAGAGAGGAACACCCGAAGAACCTTCTTTTCTATGTCCCAAGGGCTGAACTGAAGGGAGAGCTCCCATTTAGAAGGGCTAAGAACTCTCTGCTGGAGAGACCAGGTGTCAGTAGGTTCAGACAGGCTGGTCTCAGCCTATCACAATTATTCTGTTAGGGACCTCTTGGAAGATGGGGGTCAGCCAGTGAGGTTTAAATAATCCCCTTCCCACTCATAACTGGGAGGAAAAAATATTAAATAATATTAAAAATAATATTTATATTATTAAATACAATCCATAATTAACAATTTAAATAACATGATTATTATTAATATTATGTTAAATATAATAGTATCGTTTTAAATTTTATATGCCGCCTGACTCCCACCAACTCTGAGCAGTTTGCAAATTGTTAAAAACATTTAAAAACACGAAACAATACAAAAACAACACAAAAGAACAGAGGCGGCAGAGGAAACAAAACTGGGTGGGAACAAGAAGAAGGAAGAAAGGGGCATCCATCGTCCTGGGCAAAGGCCTGGGCAAAGAGCCAGGTCTTCAGGGCCCTTTGAAACACCAGTAGGGAGAGGGCCATTCAAATTTGGGGGTGGGGAAACCTAATTCCAGAGGGCAGGCGCTACAGCAGAGAAGGTGCGCTTCCAGAGTCCTGATAGATGGCACATTTCCCTCCATCTTCATATTTCTCTAGCATTTTTTTTAACAGACTCAAATGACACCCTCCTTAGATGCAACAGGTAGTTCTTGGAATCCTTCCTCCTGCAACGAGGGGGGGGAGAAGCACCCACAAGAGGGGACGGATTCACAGGCATCCTGTCTACTTACCTGCCTAGCTTCTGTCCTTCTCCAGTGAAAGCCCTGAAGGCACCCCTGGGCTTCACAAATTCCTCATCACGATGGTCCTCCAGATCCAAATTCACCTGCCCACCACGTGCCAACCGACGGAGCTCTGCAGGGACTTCTCTGCAAGAAAGAAAAGGAAGGAAGGCCGCTTTGGGGAGAAGTCCACTAACCACCCTTCCCAAATGTAGGAAGAGTCAACTTGATTCACAAAAAACGCCATTACTAGGACACACAGAATCCCAGGAAGGTCAGGTCTGAGCAGCTGGTGTGGCCTGATGCCAGCTGTGGTTCTGTTTCCCAGTGCACCAGTATTACCCCCGACGGATGGATTCCAGGAATTGAGAATTGGACGGATCTTGATAGCTCCTCAGCTCTCCGCTGTCTAGGCTAAATCCACTTTTCCACAGCTTTAGGACTACATGAACCTACAAAAAACAGAATTAAGCCTACAATGTGCAGAACCTCTCTGCCCAAGCAGTACAATGCCACCTTAAGCTAATTCACAAGGCAGTACCTAAGGCTGCAGAGACACTTAAGTCTTTCAGCCAGATATTCTTGACTAGCTGGCAGTTAAAGAAAGCCATTTAAAGCCAAGTATTTGTTATCAATAAATCAATTTGATATGCAGACGCTAAGAAATGAGGGGAATAAAGAATTAGAGGTTCCTACATTACCTAGACAATGGAAGAGTGTCTTAACTTCTATAGCAAGAGTGTCAATGGATCTTAAATTATGACTTACACAACAAAAAATAATACACAGAATTTACTGGACTCCGTTACGTTTGTATAGAAAAGGACTGTCTAAGACAGCATTTTGTTGGAGATGTAATAATGCTTCTTTAAAACACATGTTTTTACAATGTCCTATGCCTACTAAGTTTTGGGGGAAAGCAACAGACGATATAGATGTGACTGTGTGACAAAAATTAAAATTTTCAGAGGATAATAGTCTCTTGAACTGTATATCTAGTACATGGAATTTGACATCTGGACAACGTAAATAGATTCCCCGTGCTCTTACGATGGCCCAAAGACTGATATTGCAGCACTGGAAAGATAAATGTACAGCCCCATCCACTCAATGGATCAAAGACCTGATTGCACTTGCTACTTATGAGCGGATTGCCTAGAGACGTGGACTTTGTAGGGACAAGTATAATGAAAGTATAATGGGACTCATTTATACAAAATACAATAGGTTAAAAAAAAAGTGTGATAGATATATAAGTGCATTAGAAATAAATATATTTATACTTACATAATATTTGTATTAAATAAGCATATGTAGAATTGAAACTTACTGTTTTAACATGTTTTGTTTTGTTTTTTACCTTCTCTTTAAAGCATTTATGTTTTTTCCCTTCCTTGACAATGTATGTATTTCTATCATGATTATTTTTGTGTCTTGCTCTTTCTGTTATTATTTTAAAAACAATAAATAAATAAATCAAGCAAGCAAGCAAGCAAAGTACTTTGCTCCCTATAGACTGGATTAGATTTCACTGTCTGGGGTGTGTGCTAGGCCTAAAGTAAAGAGTTTTTAATTCATAAACATCTTGTGTCCAGCCAGGCCGCGGTCTTCCCCAATCCAACAACTCCCCAGGCCTGGACCGAGGCTGACCTTTTCCTAACCCTGCCTTACCTTGGAGGCATCCAAAACCCCATAGACTGGCACCGGTTTCTAAGTTTGGGAGCCTCAGACCCAGAACGTGCTATTGCCATGGATTCAGCTCAAGGCTAGAAATACTCACATCTTGGGCAGTGTTCTGCCTCATTTCTCCTGCAACGTAAGCGGACTCTTCCTCGGGTGCCGCTCCCAAGCGGTACCCGCCTCCCGCAAAGGGCTATAAGAGAGGAAAGAAGAGGAATCTCAGAATGAACAGGGAGCCGCCAACCAGAGTGGGTGGCCTTGCCCAGTTCTTCTCCACGAAGCCAGGACGCTGTTTAAAGTTCTATCAGCCTTCATTTAAAGTTACTCCACCCTATGAGAAAGCTTTTTATGCAGGGCAAGGCGATGTTCTTTCAGATCCTCCAGCCTCCAAATCAAGCATTTAGCAACAGGAATGCCAAAATACCTGGGATTTTGTAAACCCTTCTTAGAAGTAGCTTGTTTGGCCTTTTCGGTCCTAGCAGCATCCATGGGAAACAGATTATAGAAGATTAAGTACACTGGCTAGCGACCAATGCTTTGTATTCCTGTAACTCTGGAGATTATACAATTCATCTTGGCACCTTGTCGCTCCGTTTACCTAAAGCTCCTGATCATGATTTCGATGTTTCATGCTCTTTCTAGCTTCTGCATTAGGCTCTACCCCTCACTGCTAACATTGTTCCTGCTCCCAGGTCTCCTCAGCCAGGCCACCCCTGTCTGTGCTGAGCACAACCCCGCTAGAGGCACTCCTTAGGGCCACCTGAAAGCAGATCAGCCCATCTGAGCCTACTGCCAAAGCTCTCGTGCGCACCTTTGGCCTGCTGCCCTCGCCAGGGCTCTTAGCTGCTCGGTCGACAGCCACTGCTCCATGTTCTTTGGCTCCCCGGAACAAATCCTCCACCAGCTCATTCGGACTCTTCTTCCTCGGGGGACCAACAATCTGCTGCCCGCTTCGTTCTGATCCACCAGCATAAAACCTAAACAAAAGAGATCGGGACTTGATCCCATGAAGGTGAAGTCCTCATCCGAGGCCCTTTTCGAGAAGCACAGCGTGATTTTCTGCAATGCAAATCGAACTGCTAATACAAGCATGAGGTGGTTTGAAATGAAGCAAGTTCCATCACTTTAGCTCTGTCCTATAATGTCCCCCATCTCTAACTATGGATTCGGGGGGGGGCATAGGAACTGACTAAAGTAATTCCTATACAACACATTTCCACCTGATTTTCAGCAATGTTATTTGCCAATATTTAAATGAGTTGGGAATACTATTTTGACGAAGGGATTAAGGAAGATGATTTTCATCCAACACGATCCAGGTTTTTTGGAGCATTTCTGGTTATGGCATAATTTTCCAGCCACTTTATCTTCTTTTTCACTTTTACTTCTTCATTATGCTCGTGATTATTAATGTTGAGTTTAGATTACATGGTTAGTGTTGTATTCTCTTTCCTCTTTTAATTTATTCAATATAATACTTTTTTTTTAAAAAAACACAGCCAACAGTAGAAAATTTGGGGAGTTATAATCTGACTGTATCTGGAGGCCATGTGTCTGCTTGGAGAAGGCAGCCTTAAAACAAGTGTGCTTGTTAATTCTGCAGTGTGATTATCCTGAGTATTATGAGCTAGTTTTGAGTTCATAAATGCACATGTTTTATTTATGTGTTGATTGATAAAATTACTGCATTACTTGATTTTGGACATACAAAACATAATGTTCTATTTGATGCAGTGCATCTGTTCTGAAAGGTCTTTGGTAATGATCATAATGGTTCGCTCCCATTCTCTTCCCTTATTTTACTGTGAAATGTTATAAGCAGTACTATTCCCAATATTTAATGCTCTGTTGCATACAGGTCCTATCATTTTGTGAAACAGAGTACAGCAGTGTTTTTCAACTTGGCAACTTTAAGATGTGTGGACTTCAACTCCCAGAATCCCCCAGCCAGAATCCCCCAACAGAGCATACTGACTGGGGAACTCAAAGTTGCTAAGGTTGAAAAACATTGAAGTACAGGAAAAAATATTCTCGGCATCCTTCACTGACACAGTTCAAAGGACTGTCCTTTTTCTTAGAACCAAAGAATCAAAGTTATAGCCATGGCTGTCAACCTGCCAAGATTTCACAAGCGCAAAGAAAACACATCCGTTGTGGCTCTGGACATAACATTTAATTTCCTGAGAACTGCTGCTCTCTTTCTCTGATTTTTGAAAAGTTTGGGGATGTATGAAGTATGCAAATATAGAGGACAGAACAAGGCAGTGCATTATTAAAAAAATAAAAAACCATTTCAAAAACAGCCAGTTCAGACAGGCTGCAGAACTGATTCTTTTCTTGGTGCAGAATTCTTATTTATCCATAAGCACAAAGCAACAGAGGCGAGTTGTACAGCAGCAATACAATCCTGTCGACCCTAAAGAGAGCAGAATCATTTACTATGCAAATTCTGGAGGGAATGACCTGCAAACAATGGCAGGAAAGGTTGCACCCTGGCACAGCAATGCTTCAGAAACTGACCAGGCAGAGGAAATCTGCTCTCTAATAACATTTTTATCACCAGGAACATTTCCAGGGACATACTTCCCCACGCAGACCTTTCCAAATTCCTCATTCCCCCACCCTAAGGAAGGAGGAAAATCAGACATCTGACCAGCGACTAACCTTTGTCCTTCTTCTTCTTCCTCCTCCTCTTCCTGAGCATGAACAAGATCACGGAATGATGTCACCCTGTGGTCGCTGGAGAAACAAAAGAAAATATCAAATGAGTTCGCTGCCTCCTCCAGGGGGGTTTCTCTCCTCCGAGGCTTTAATGGTCTGATCCTGCAGCCGCTGTGCAGGATGAAAACGAAAAAAGGTCATAGCACAACACCTAAGCTGTAGCTGTAATCCAGAAAGCACAGCTGAAGCAGCCACCAAAAGGTTCTGGGATAGTATCACATGTAACATGAGCTGCCAGTCGGGTTCCAGGTCCAATTTAAGGGGCTGATTTTCACCTATAAATCCTTTCATGGCACCCAGATTCCTGCAGCATCACCTTCTGCAGCCAGCTTTGGCCCGATCAGTTAGATCAGTCTTTTTCAAACTTGGCCACTTTAAGATATGTGGACTTCAACGGCCAGAATTCCCCAGCCAGCATGAAGAAGAATTAAACTGTATAATGTGCTAGTGATTCCTATGCTTTAATACAAAAGTCACTGTCTTAACTAGTTTCTAAAGTCTGCATGGACTTCAGGACCAACTCAGTACAGTGGTACCTCGGGTTACAAATTTAATCCGTTCCGTGACTCTGATTGCAACTCGATTTGGTCGCACCGCAAGGCAAATTTTCCCATAAGGTTCAATGTAAATACGGTTAATCCGTTCCACCCTCCGAATTTGGTTGCGCCGCGAGGCAAATTTCCCCATAAGGTTCAATGTAAATACAGCTAATCCGCCCTCCGAATTTGGTCGCGCCGTGAGGCAAATTTCCCCATAAGGTTCAATGTAAATACATACGGCTCTGCATTTTCTTTGGAGCCATGCTGACAAGCACACCAAAAACCTTCCAAACGCCACAAAACACACCACAAGCCTCACCGAACGTCTCCTTGCTACCGCAATCTGGCCCACAGGAAGCCGCGACCACGTGGCAGCAGGGCAAATGGCCGCGGATCCGGTTCATAGCGCGAGACAGAGGTCGCACGGCGAGGCAAATTTTTGGGGCCGGAGCTGGTCGTATCGTGAAAATTTCGTAAGGGGGGGTGTTCGTAACCCGAGGTACCACTGTACCATCACATCCTCAGCAAGCATCATTCCCCCAGAAGCCCAACATCTGGGAAATTCCATTCCTTTGAATCCTAGAGATCCCTAGCAGATTCTTCTCTGCTCTCAAAGACACCATTCCAATGTTTTCCAGCAGAGAAGGAAGCCTTGGCATACCAGCGTCTAATGCTGATCCTCACAAAGACAAGAAGGTTAAGTCACCTGGGTGTGGTGCCTCTGGTAACGGAGCTGGAAGTTGGTTGTGGGAGCGTGATGATGTCTTCGTCGCCGCCATCTTCATAGAAACTGGCCAGGGCAATCTGAAAAGAGGAACGGCATCATGCTTTAAGAAAAGACATCTTCCTACAGCGCCTTCCAGGAGAGGGATCCAACCTTCTATTATCCATGTCAACTTCAGGACGGGGTGGGACAGGAAAGTCCCTTGGAAAAATACTGTCTGGATAAAGTTTTGGTGGCGATTGCTGCCTGTATTGTGGCCCAGGTAAACTGGCTATGCCAGGACGAAGCAGTGGAGGACACCAAGGATGAGAACAGCATTAAGAACACTGCTGCCCAGGGGGTGAGTATGCCTGTGTGTGTTGAAACATGTATCATGACATCGTGAAGCCAAATCTGCAAATTATGTACTGGTATCAGACACTGGACACAAGTGTGTAATGGCAGGGTTTGCACTGTGACACTGCTGAGGGGTCGTCCCTCTGACATAATCTCCCCTTGCTGTGGATGCTCGTGCTTAAAAAACTTCCAGCTGATTGGCCCAAAGCTGATGTCACGCCTCCTCGATAACGTGTTCTTAGCAAAACCTTGATTCCGTAGCAAAAGGATCCGCATTCCTCAAAAAGTCTCAGCCTCCCCAAAAAATTGACGGAATATGCTCGCGGTGTTCAACAGCCTTCCCCAACCTGATTCCCAACATGCTTGACTGCAACTGTCCATCTGGCAATCCTTCCAGCTGTGAAGTAAGCCAGCGCAAACACCAACTTATCTTTGTAAAAGTGTTTGAACTACATATTGGTTGGTGGCAACCACTGGGGAAGCTAAAGGGGTTGGGCCCCACAAACTAAACAGCTAAACACACAAAACCAAACCTAAAGGGACTTAAAAAGAAAAGGAACGTTTGCCGAAGGTAAACAGAGTGCCACTGCAGAGCAATGGCCCAAGTGGCAAACGAACGAGGAAAAGAATGAATTTTCCATCCTTTAGTAAAGAAAGGCCTCGAACAACCGCCAGAAAAAGAAATGCATGCATAAGGAGGCAAGAAGGGACAGGAGAATTAGCAGAAGGGCTTAACAACAAGATGAATGGTAGATGAACAGAGAGGAGGGGGGAAAAATAAGCAAGTATAACCAACTAATTGGCTGTGCAAATGCCTGACTTTGGAGGGAAAATGATGCAGTAGGTTTCACTGGGAGATGGGAAGTCACTGGACTCACAATGGTCATTATTACACTGCTCTATTTCCTTAGGAGTAGAGACAACTAAAGTTGAATTGCACCCACTCTGAAGGGAACATGCACAGGACTGCCGTTGCAATTGGCTTTTGCACTCAACTGGTGGCTTTTCACTCTTACCCCAAAAAATGGCTATTTTCTAATATATTTTCTATGGTCCTGGTTTTGGGGGGGAGAAAAGAGAGCTGAATTCAGTTATGTCACAGGTCATCAATTATGATTTCTCTAGCATAGTCTTTCTCAACCTTGGCAACTTGAAGATGTGTGGACGTCAACTCCCAGAATCCCCCAGCCAGCCATTCTGGCTGGGAAATTCTGGGAGTTGACGTCCACACATCTTCAAGCTGCCGAGGTTGAGAAACACTGCTCCAGCATGACAATTTCGGCCTTTTTTTGCAATCCTAACTGCATGTGACTATTCTCATTTGGACAAAGCAATTCTTCCCCAGGCAAACAGGTTTCTCTTATTTCTCAAACCAAATGGAGAGAGGATATTTTTTAAAAAGATGTTCTGTGGAACTAAAAAGTCACACACTAAAAAGGTGTTGAATCTCTCACTTTGGAAAGATACAAAACAAGTGCTTTAAATGGTATCTAGATTCTATTTTTGGCAGAATCACTCTCTTCACCCTACCATATTAATGACTGAATGTGGCATACAGCCATATTTGAACCAGGAAAACAGAGGCTCTGCCATCAAAATCACTGGATGCATTCATGCAAGATGCTTAACCAGGCCAGTAAAAGATCTAGTGCCTGCATTCAAACAATGTGCTATGCTTAAGGAGTTACACTTCTGGATTCGTGTGGTATGTGAAACCAGGCTGGGTGGTTTGATTATGGTTTAGGGTCTCTGTTGGCATAAACTGTGGTTAACTGAACCACATTTACTGGCCTAATTTTCTGGCTTCATACAATGCACTGAAACATAGTTTAACCTTGTAAACTGGATTCTCATAACGCACTGAGCCACAGTTTAGCAAACTACATTTTAGCCTCACACGTTGTACAAACCAGCCAGCATGTTGTGTGAAACTGGAGAACTGAGTAAACAATGAAGCATTCTTATAGAAGAAAGGTGACATCCAATGTTATTTAAGCAATATTCTGTTTGTGTTCCTAAAATACAAATTTTATCTCAAGTGTGTGTCAGGACAGTACATTTATGTCTTGATTGGTGGGATACAAAGAGTGATATGTTGGTTGGAAAGGTAGTTTCCATATTAGAGATCCCACCTTCCATCAAAGAGTATAAGCATGTTTGGGGTAAAACGGAGCTTTGATTGCACTTGGGACACAATATAAACCAAGTGCGCAAACTGAGTGGTCCCATTCTTACTGTTAGCAGGCAATATTGCATATGGCTGTAACACAGCCTGTACCGGGGTTTTTCAAACTGTGTTCCAGGGAAGCCTGGAGATCTGTGAAAACTGACAGAGTTCCATGAGAAACTAAGGGCAAATTTTTTTTAAAAGGTTCACTTGAACATTATCTCCGAGCCATGGCAGAGGGAAGACTGACACTTGGATGTAGGAGCAGTAAATAGTAAACAGCATGAATTAACAAACGAAATGAAAGAAGGGAAAATAAAAACCTGTAAATCTCTGAAACTAAGAGAAAGGGGGATGATATCATAGATCTAAATGATGGCCTAACCTTGTGATCAGAGTTTATGAATACATGCAAAAAAATAAAGCTGCAGATTTAATTATGAATGAAAGGGTAAAATATATGTCAGAAAGTATGAACTGGTGTCACCTAGGTCAGGGATTTTCAAACTTTTCCAGACCACAGTCTGTTAGTCAAAAAATAATTCCCCAGACCCTCCTGATCAAGAGGTAAAACAATAGAAAAATGCCTGTATTCAAGAGATATTTTTCCTTTTTTTTTCTCTTTTGTTGTTAGTCACTCACACAACCCTATCAAGTTTTTGTGGAAGCCAAGGTTCCCCAGACACAGATAGAAAATGGATGCTGAATGAATGTGAACTGAATAAAAGAGTGAATATGAAAGAAGGCATTGAGGTGACTTGGTCATATACAGAGAATGAATGAAAATAGATATGGAAGAAGAGTGAAAGTGAGCGAGAGGAAGAAGAAGTTGTTGGATGGAACTGACAACATGCTCCAAGAGGAAGGTAAGAAGTTTAAAGAATATAAAAAACCATGTACAAAGAACTGTAGGTATGTGGGGGAAGCAAGGATGGTTTGCCAGGGTAGAAGATATAGTAAAGTATAGAGAATGCTATCAGTATAAACCAAATTTAGCCATATTCCATTTTTTTAATCACACGCCTTTCTTTTTCTTACTATTTCTTACCCTTTCTGTGCTTTGCATAACGTTCCTTATCTTGAAAGGGATAGTGTGGTAGGGATGTATTTACATGTAGACCTGCAATTTGGAAACATGCACATGGAACTCTCAGTTGTCCCCAGTTGTCTTTTGAGGTTTATGCCCACACTGGGAGACATCTGTGTTTTTAAGGCCTGTTTCAACCATTGCAATAAGGTCTTTTGGTTTCGGCTTAGCATCTTGCATGACACCCAACCTACATTTTGCTCTTAGACTGGGTTCACTCAATACACTTAACCTGGTTGCCAAATAAATATGTTGTTCTGGATTCTGACAGTACATTGAACCCTAAAGTAACTAAACAGTCTGAGTTTACAGTACACAAAGCCACAAAAAAAGCTAGCTGAAATAAAACTAACCAAGATTAGCCTGGTGTTCAATTACAGCTGCTAGGTCTCCACTTGACCTGATTAAGCAGGATGCGCAACCCCATACCTTCAAGTAGTGCAAAGGAGGACAGCTTCTATCAAGAATAGGTCCCTGATAGGCCTCAAATGATTCCAGTTGTGCTGGAAGGAACATCAGACACATATACATTCAGATATTTTTCCACAAGGCTATACTGTTCTAGTTGCTGTATCTCAAGCTATCATCTTAGTACATATGTTGGAAATGCAGAACCAATTGTAGCATTTTTCAGAAGATTTTAATGGAGTACCAGCGGCTGGCCTGGGAGACTCCCTCACTCTGGGCATGGACATAATTGGAACAGTCTCCAGCTCCCTGGGAGCAGAACCTTCGTAAACAAAAACCAAACCAGTTCTTCCTGAAATGCATGTTGCCAAACTGCAACTAGTTGCAGCTGATGCCATGATGATCCAAGTGTTGCATCTGGTCCCGGCCAATGCCAGCTTCCCTCCGTTTCAAAGACACAGAAGCAAACTGTGGGAGTGTGGAGCAGAGGTGTGAAACATGGACTCTCATCCCCAAAAGAGCGAACACGAGATAAGAGAATGAGACTGGCCCCTCCCTAAGGAATGCAGAGGATGTTTGTGGGATGACCCTGAGAGTTGCTCTCAGCCTGAGAAGATTCTGTAACGGGAGTGAAGCCAATAAACCTTGCTGGATTGAATCTGTATTGTCTCTTGGAGTTTCCTGGGCTAAACCTGACACAAACCTTTTTCAACTGCCAAATCTTTCTTAGGGATCTGCCGGGTGCAATCGCTTTTAATGGGGTTCGATCTGCTCTTTTGGAGCTGCATGACAAATGATTTTCAAGAAGGGCTGGAACGTGACCTGCATTTTTAAAGATGAGGTGACCCCCCCACCAAAAACGGGTGGGGAGCAACCACGGCCCTCCCTCGCCTCCCTCAACTCTTTGCAAATCAAGCCCCCAAACGAGGCTGCCTTTGCGGGGGGCGTGGGGAGGCAGAGGCCTACCCAGGCACCTAAACTGTACTACATATCCCATTATCCACGGACTGGCTGTGCTCAGACAGGGCAAGAGAGGGAGCTCGTCCACCTCTTCCTACCATCTTGCCCAGCTGCCAGCAGAGGGCCCTGCGGGAAGGGGAGGCCCCTTCCCAGTGAAGGCCCCCCGCCTTCCATGCAGAATGGGGGGGGGGAGTGTCCAAGAGGGATGGAGGCGGGAGAGGGCCGGGGAAGGGAGGGGGAGTGGCACGGCCAGGACCCCCCCCAGGCCCCCACTGGGAGGCGGGTGATGGGGGTCGAGGAGAGAGGGCCTCCCAGTAGGAAGGGTCCCGCCAGCCCCTTCCGAGCTCGGGGAGGGGAAGAGAAAGGCGGGAGCCTGGCCTCCCCCCGCTCCCCTGGGAAGGTGCGGAGACTCAGGGGACTCTTCTCCCCCTCCCGCCGAGGCTACCTGCAGGTCCCCGCCCGCCGACTCCAGGAAGAAGCGCGCCCGCTCCTCCTCGGCCCCGGTCACGGCCACGAACTCCCTCAACGCCTCCTCGCGATCCGCCATCTTGCCCGGTGCAACCGTCAAAGCGCTCCGCCCGCGCCGCTCCAGCCGCCAAGCGCCGTTCGCTGCTTCCGCCCGCCCGTGAAGGCCGCTTCCGCCCCTCGCGCCCTTCTTGTGGTGCACTCAAGCCCCTCCGGGTCGAAACAAAAGCTTTGCATGTACCTACCGGCCGGGGGAATAAATCGGAGGCTGTGGGATTGGGGAGGTAGATATGTCGGTACTCAGATTGGGCCGCATTGATCTCTGCTGTCTGTCTGGGAAGTCAAGGAGTTTTATTCCCTGCAGATTTAGAAAGTGGCATCTTGAGAAGGATTGAGCTAGATATAAACTGTGCACCCACAGCTAAGAGAAGCATCGCTTTTGCAATGAACTGAGCATTTCTGTTCACATGACCCACTGAATCACAAATGAAGGGGCTAGCTGGGTCAGCATGTTGCGCAATCACAGCCTAGGCGTGCTCATGCGGACAATTCTCTCTTGCTGCATTCTCATGTTCTGCTTCATGTGACTTGCTTGGTTTGGATTTAGCTATTTGTGTTATCAGTTTATTCTTCATGGATTGACTGATTGATCACTTGATTATGTGCCATCAAGTTGGTGTCAACTCTTAATGACCACATAGATAGATTTTCCACATGATGATCTGGTCCTTCAGCTCTTCCAACCTTGCCCCCATCACAACTGTAACTGAGTCCATCCACCTTGCTGCTGGTTGTCCTCTTTCCTTCCACTTTTCCCAGCAGTATGGACTTCTCAAAGGAACTTGGTCTTGACATTGATTGATTGATTGATTGATTGATTGATTATGTGCCATCAAGTCACTGTTGACTCTTAGTGACCACATAGACCTTCTCCAATCCCCAACCTGGCCCTTCACGTCTTCCAACAGTGCCCCCACCACCCCTGTAACTGAATCTATCCTCCTTGCTGCTGGTCGTCCTCTTCTTCTCTTTCCTTCCACCTTTCCCAGCATCAGAGCCTTCTCCAGAGAGCTGGGTCTTCACATAACATGTCCAAAGTAGGATAATTTGAGCCTGGTCAGTTGTGCCTCGAGGGAGAATCCTGGGTTGGTTTGTTCAATAATCCATTTGTTGGTTTTGTTGGCTGTCCATAGTATTCTCAAGCATCTTCTCCAAGCATCAATATTTTCCTATCCTCCTTCTTCAGAGTCCAACATTTGGTTCCATAGAGTGTCAACTTACAGGTTACTTCCATTTAATTGAATATCTATATACTACTGAGTATATACATAGTACATCTGTATTAGTACTATTAAACCTAAATTTATGAAAAATTTATACAAAGTTGTATAGTGTTTTGTGTTCCAGTGGTATATCCTAGTAAATCCTATTTTTCAGAGTACATATCTTTGTATCATTTTAATAGGTTTAAACAAGAAAACCCGTGCAAACATATACATGGGAGAAGGGAGCGCCAGGTACACCCCCTCCAGCTCATGAATGAAAGGTGGGGCAGAAATCTAATAAATAATCTGCATCCGTTTGACATACAAGATCTTGGAGATGTGCGAAATGGAACACGCTGCCCTGAAAAAATTGATAATTGATTCTAAAATTAGTTCCTGTAAAATGTTGTCTCCTAGACGTCAAAGAACTCTTTCCAAAAGCGCATTCCCCAGACATTGCCATCACTTCTCTCCTTTCATTATTTCCCCCACCAGAGAAGGATCTTGGAATATTTTTGTTTTGAAATAGTGTTTATTCTTATTTGGACTTATTTATATTGCTTGAAAATTGCTTCAGGTGGAGTTTCTTTCTGAAAAGTGAAATATAAACAATTGTAATACATAAATATTTGTTTTCATCTTCCAGTTGTGCAGGTACATTCACTCAGTCACTTTACATCTGGATGGGCTGTTTAAATTGTAAGCTGCCTTGAATGTTCTTTCTGAACAAACAGGCAGCATGTCAATCTCATAAAGAAAAGGTGCCTTCTGCATTGTCGCCTTTTCAAGCAGGCACTCCGAACTAAAGCAGAGGCCGAGTCTATATTTCTATTTCTATGTTTTTGGATTTTCATCCCTCAAGCTCCGCCTGCGCATCACTCTGCCCTTTTCCATCTTCCTAGGGAAGTCCCGCCTTTATTCATCGCAAAAGGTGGGAGGGCTGGCGCATGCGCCCCGAGGGCGTGCGATCGGCTGTTTACGCCTCCGCAGTGTGTGCCGCCGGCGGTTGGTGGCGGTAGCGGTGACGTAAGCGGAAGGCGGGACCAAGTGGGTGGAAGGGGAAAAGGGAAGACACGGAGTCCGGCAGGCCGCCGGGATGATCCTCTGCGGTGGCCGGAGACCATGGCCCAGCCGAGGCCGCCACGGCTGCATGACAACGGGGGACGAGGTACGTAGGCTGGCGCCTGGTCCGGAGCTGGGCCGCCCGCCGGCAGACGATCTCAAGGGAGGGCGAGGCCTTCGCTGAGGTAACTTGATGCTGTGGAAAGAAAGGGGGCGTGGCCCTAGAGGACCCGCCCCTCCTCTGACGGAGCAGCAGGAGCCAATCGGAAGCGGCGGCTCCTCGAGGAGGCGGGCAAAGAGGGACTTATTTGCCCCCTCCTTTTCCCGAGATTCAGGGGCAGCCCCGGGGAGGACGGGCGGGCAGGCAGGCAGGCAGAAGTTCAACCGGACAAGCCTTTCGGCTGTTAAAGCTTCTGCTTCCTGCGGGGCATGGTTATCAGATGGCTTCTCTCGCACGCCTTGTCGTTGAGAGGGGGAAGGAGGCCGCTGCCCCCTCCTGCAGGCCCCGCTGCCCCCACCCTCAAGGACGGGAGCGGAGCAGGCGGGGAAGCGCCGGCGCTCTTCCTCCCGCACGCCGGCCGCGGGTCTGCGCCGGGGTTTCCAGGCAGCCGCCTATTCTGGCTTGACACGACCCGCTTAGTGGCAACCTGCAGCTGCAAACCCAGTTCGGGCCATCTGTCATATCTAAGCCAGAGCGTTCTCCTCAGAACCCTTACTATCATTATTATTATTATTCCCGCCTTTTTAATAGGTATCACTCAAGGCAGCAGACGTATCTAAGGCTCCTATGTCCCTGGTTTCCTATTAAATCTTTCGCACACGCGACAATTTGTTTTTGCTGGCCTTGCGTACTGATGGGAGAGATCTGGGGGACGCGGGGCTGGGGGAGAAAGAGCGCTGCCTCCTGCAGGCACCAAGGCCGGAGGGCCTTCTGGCCTGCTCTACGGACCCTCCAGCAATTTAGCAGTAAAGGCAGGTGAGGAGAGCAACACGGAACTTGTAAGTCAGTCAGGACTTCCTTAGCATAAGCTGGAATCAGCATATTGTCAGGAGTTTTGCACTTCGGCACGTTTTTTGCTCAAGTTGCATTTTTAGGCGTTGAGCCTTTGCTTAAAACAGAGTAGTGTTGTAAATGTCCAGGTCTGAATGTGTGTGTGTTTTTAATAGCCATTTCAGTCACTGTAATTGTCAGAGGAAGAGTTGATGCTCAAAAGGCACTGATTCCTTCGATGCTGAGGAAATATCTGTATCCACGCGTCTTAGCAGGAGAACGACTGGCCAGAGTTTTATGGTGGCGGTGAGCTGCCAAGTTGAAATAATACAGGTAGTTCTCGACTTACGACCACAATAGGGAACAGAATTTCCATCACTAAGCGATGCGGTTGTTAAGTGAGTCATGTCCAATTTTACTACCTTTTTTGCCATGATTGTTAAGCGAATCACGTGGTCATTAAGCGAATCCAGCTTCACCCATTGACTTTGCTTGTTGGAAGCCCACTAGGAAGGTTGCAAATGGCGATCACGTAACCCCGGGATGAAAGCAAGGCACTTTTTTTCAGTGCCGTCGTAACTTCTAATGGTTGTTAAATGAATGGTCGTAAGTCAAGGACCACCTGTAAGTGCAAAGTACCCTTGACCATTTCAGGTTTCTGATTCGTTCCATCCGTTGGGGAAATACAAGGATCTAATGCTTCTCTTGGCTTCTAACTATCCATGAACATTACCTTCAGTTCAAATTTTGATACTTACCTACATTGATAAGGGGCTGCAAATGGTAAGAGACCATGCTCATTGAGAACTGTGAACAGCTGTTGAAGAGGGGGCCAGAAAAATCAAGTTGGTGGCCAAGATAATGCAATCAAAGCCCCCTCCCTCTTTTTTTAACATGTGTCATGCATGATGCACATTCAGAAGGGCTGGGGCTTCAATTACACAGCTGCAGCTGTCATCTTGAGGTTGTTGACCTCACACCCCCAGCAGCTCTGCATTGAAGCAACTAGGATGGTTGCCTATCAGCTACTGGTCAAGTTTAGAGCTGACATCAAAAGCCTTAAACAAGTTAGCGTGAGGTCTGGTTCTTGGGTTGCTTTTCCTTTTTTGGGGGGCAGGTTGTGACTATCTTCTATTAAGTCTTTTAGGCACGTGGTAGAGCAGTATTTCTCAACCTTGGCAACTTGAAGATGTGTGGACTTCAACTCCCAGAATTCCCCAGCCAGCCATGCTGGCTGAGGAATTCTGGGGGTTGAAGTCCACCCATCTTAAAGTGGCCAAGGTTGAGAAATACTGGCAGAGGCTGATTTTTTTCACCCATATCTTCCTTGGGTGAATGTTGTTCCCTCCCCAACCTCTCCTTCTTTGTAAAATACATAAATTTCACGTTGAATGTTTTTAACTAGCCATCCTTGTATTTGTTTCTATCTCATTTTCTCTTTTATTTTAATTACATACACTGCTTGGAGGTGTTTTCGCAAACAAACGTGGTGCCGAAATGTGTTCACCTGACGACATCCCATAACTGACCTTGGGAACAGCATCTTCACTTTGATGCTAGGAACAAAAATACCATGCTTTTCCATTAGCAGGGCCCTAGAGAAGAACAGGCAGTTAGGACTGGCTGATCCTACTGTAACTCTGGTGCTGCTGCTTTTTCGTGGGTCATTAAGCTGATGGTTCACTACATTGCCTTGCTAGCCCAGCAAATAAATCCGTAATTCTCTGGCCGAGATTTGAGAAGCCGAATGCAAAGAATCGATTCAGATAGTTGACAGAAACGCCTTGTTCCATTTTGGAGGGCAGGGAGGAGAAAGAGAGAAAAGGGATTTGTCTGAAAGGGGATATCAGAAAAAGAGAAAACGGATGGCCAACTCCATTTCTGGCTCCAGGCCTGCCCTTTGCTCCGGCAATCTTGCAATTGTGACTCCCAGCAAATGGTGGCTATTGACACTAAAAAAGGCTTGCCAAGCCCTGTCACAAGATGACTGAAAAGCTTTTGGAGCATTAGTACAAGAAAGAGCTGCTGTTTCGATGTGATTTATTTGGTGGCTCCGTTGGAATTGGCAGAGCTATTAGCGAAAGGCATAACATTTGAGTGAGAAGAGAAAATGGAAGGCGCTTTAAGAAACCATTGTAGATGCATCGGAAGGGCTGTCATCCTTAGAAGGTGGAGCAGAAGTTGTTCAGAGTTGTTCCAGAAGATAAAACAACAGGTTTAACTGACAAGGTAGTAGTATTGTTGAACAAGAGCTGTTGAACAATGGAAGAGATTGTCTCGGGAGGTGGTGCATTCTCCTTCACTGGAAGAGTTTAAACCAGTGCTTCTCAACCTTGGCAGCTTGAAGAGGTGTGGACTTCAACTCCCAGAATTCCCTAGCCGGCCCAATTCTCCCAATTCTGGGAGTTGAAGTCCACACCTCTTCAAGCTGCCAAGGTTGAGAAGCACTGGTTTAAACAGAGGCTGGGTGTCTACCTGTCAGGGATACAGTGTTTCCTGTGCTAGGCAGAGGGTCGATTAGGCAGGTCTATGACTGTAATGAAGATTTATTTGGTTTGACTGGATGATCCCTTCCAACTCTATATTTGTAACTGTTTTTTTTTTTAATTTGGTATTTGACAGAGTTAAAGAGAAAATAATTTATAAAGAAAAAGGAAGGCATACTGTATGTTGTTCATATAACTTTATAACTTCACATAACCACCCAGAGTCGCTGGAAGTTGGGCAGCATATAGATTTAATAAATTACAAATAAATAAATAAATCTGGTTCTGAGCATCGCTGATCTTCTGTGCTCTGGGTTTTGGATTTTCTTTCTTTCTTTTTTTTTCCCCCCTCTCTCTCCCTTGGATTCTTTGGATTCTCTTTTTAAAAAAAAGAAAAAGTATTTCAGGCATGTTTTTGCTGGCTGCATTGACAGCTGCATTGCTACAGCTCGCTAACTTTTTTTTTATAGTTAGAATTGACTTTTTAGGTGGTTTTGTATGTGGTATGAACCCAGAAAATGAGTTAATCCAGTAATCAGGATAAACATATTATGCAAATCTTTGATGTCTATCTCATCTTGTGTCCTATTGTTTTTCTCTACATGCTACTTCTGCTATCATCATATATTGCCATGTAGCAACTAGGGGAGACAGCGTTCATCTTCCTGTTTTTCAATTAGGAATGGCAGAAATGGAAGACAGGACTGAAGTTAAAAATCCCAGTGATGGGATTTTCCTATAAAGCAAATTCAGCATGGTGCTATAGGATGATAAGCAGATGAGATGAGGCTTAGCTGAAAAGAATTCTCCTGCTTTAGGCACCTCCCAAATTGCAAAGCAATTTTTGGGGTGACTAAGGTCAGTGAAACAGCATTATAGCATCAGTATTCGTCCTTTTACAATTTGTATTTAACCATTTTTCTGTTCATTTGGCCTACTTATTCCGAAATGTATTTGGGTCAAGTATCCTGATATGTTTCAGTGTTATATTCTTTAGAACTTGTGAAATTCACGCCATCTCGCCACCCACAGCTGGACAGGCCGGACAGTTACATATTCCAGTTTTTAAGATGCTTTTGTAAATATCAAGGATTCAAATAATTTAGGTTGGTAGGTGTTCTAACAAATCCAGGCTGAATGACAGTAGTTTCACCAGATTAAACCCTTCCAATCAGACTGTTTGAATATGAATTCTAAAAGTGGACTTTAGGGATGAAAGTAGGACAAAGGGAATGTTATGAAAGAGGCTTTAAATGCAAACAGGTTGTGCTACTTTGTTCTGGACTCATTCAGGCTATTGTGGGGGGGGGGGGGGCGTTCCAGTAGTTTCCTTGTCCTGGTGATGATGAAGCATGTAAAATAAATAGGTGACGATTACCCACTTTTTCCTGGCTTTAATCAGGATGTGTAGCTGCAAATTGTTATTTAAATGCAAAACATCTAGGCCAGTGTTTCTCAACCTTGGGAACTTCAAGAGGTATGGACTTCAACTCCCAGAATTCCCTAGCCAGCATGGCTGGCTGGGGAATTCTGGGAGTTGAAGTCCACACATCTTCAAGTTGTCAAGGTTGAAAAACAGTGGTCTAGGAGCATTGGATACTTTTCACTTTTGCTGCTTTACATTGTTAAAAATAAATTAAATCTCATTTTTTTACAAAAGGTAGGTGCTGTTTTCCTAAAAAAGCATTCTTCTAAAATGGGAATGTTTGTTTTGTCAGTTGCCTTTATGGTTATGAAACAAGGATGTGACTACATTCTGAAAATCCATGTGAGCTGGCTAGACTGATGTCTGTTGGACTTCCTTTTTGCCCCTGGCGGGCTTTGATGTTGAGTTGAGGCCAGTGCCAGTTGGTGGGAGAAATGGCACTTGACTAATTTGTACTTGGGTTTTACTGTATGTCTCTTTCAGATTTTGACACAAAGCAAAAGAGAAAAGTAGCCGAGATCTACCAAGTGCTAAACAATGAGCCTGTTGACATTGCTCCCCTCCGGCGCATGGCTATCAGCGAAGGGGGTCTCCTCGTGGATGAGATTCGCTGCAGAGTATGGCCCAGACTGCTCAACGTGAACGTAGATGACCTGCTGCCTACACCAGGTGAAGGCCCCTGGCTCTTGCCACTACCTGCTGAGTCTTGGAGTGTAGGGGTGGGGTGCGAGCCCACCTACATCAAGAACGTTCCAGCAGATCTCTCTTCTCTCAGCTTTGCTTCTCATATACTCATGGTTGTTTTTTGACGGCCCTTCTGACATGTGTAGGCTGTGAAAAGCAAATCAGAAATCACTAGGGTCTTAAAGAATTTGAAAAGTCCAGAGTCCTGTAAGAGTTTCCATAGCTTTAGGCTGTACGGATGGCAACATCTACAGAATCCAAGTGTATATGACGGATGGCATTGTCACGGTGCATTTTTTTTCAGTGAAGAGGAAGCTGCTTTGCAGACATTATAGGGGGAGAGCCGTGTTAGTCTATGGTGGCAAAAAATCAGGAGTCTGGTAGCACCTTTTCCAACTAACCAATTTTATTAAAAGGCACCGGCTTTTGTGAGCTGCAGTGTGTGCCTTTTAATAAAATTGGTTAGTTGGAAAACCAGACTCCTTGTGATTTTCTGCTTTGCAGAGATGTCGGATGATAAAGCGGTTCTCGCTTGAAGTCTTTATGGTTTAATTGCATATTTTCTTAGCTTCCGAGCCTTTCTTTGTAATTATAATTAACTGTAACATCCTTTGCTGTTCCTCTTAGAGGAAGAACTTCGGGAGAATAGCAAAGATTATCAGCAAGTATTGTTGGATGTGAGGCGATCCCTCCGACGTTTCCCTCCAGGTATTGTGAACAATCAATCCCCTTTCTGACCATGCAGCTCCTGAGTGTCCTGCAAAATTACTTCGGTTGAGACAGGCTCATTTACTGCAGCGTTCCCCAGAGAAGCATAAGGGTTACAGTTCTGCAGCAGTCTGCTGTTCGTCCTGCAGCTCTGCTGACTCTTCCTGCAGAACGGTTGTTCCCAGGCTTCCTTGCTAAAAAACCAGGAGAGCTGAATGTTCTCATGTTACAGGATCACTTCCCAGCTTAACCTAGCACTTGCGATATTGTGGCTACAGCAACACCCCAGTGGCCCAGAACAAGTCAGTCTTTGAGAGGCCTTCCTCTGGTTTATCTGCCTTGGGTTTCCTCTCGGCCAGTAGGGTATTGCTTCAGCAGTGCTAAACGGGTTGCTTTTAGCTACTGATTGCAACGTGTTGGGCTGCTCTTAAACCACAAGTTCTTATCATGCTATTTGTTTGCAGACACACCTAAAGTAAGTCATGCTTAAAACTGCACTAAGGGTTTTGGTACACCCTGTATAGGAAAAGGAGCGGTTTTTTGCACTCGTTACTCACCGAATCGGGAACCGATCTGGCAGCCCAGGGCATTTGGAGCTGAAACATTAGGAGCCTGTTTGTAAAGTGTAATTGTTGAACCATAATTCTTCCTGCACAACGGCTAGTAAAAATGTCTCCCATTTGGATTTGCAATTCAAATCAACTAAATAGATAAACATACAAAGCATTCATCTGATGAATGTGACTGGGGATGGCCCTCACTCGGTAATGTGTGCAGCATTGCATTCCCTGTCCTGCTGCTCTCAGAGGCCTTTGCGACTTGAAATACTAGAGCAGTGTTTCTCAACCTCAGCAACTTTAAGATGTGTGGACTTCAACTCCCAGAATTCCCTATCCAGCCATCTTAGAGCCAGATATCTAAAACCTTCTGCCTTTGCCATTTCTCTTTCCATCTGGGCACTGGAGCTATGTTGATGCTTCGTGAGGCCAAGGCTGTCTTTCGATTGGAGGAGAAATACATTATATGGGAAGTGTGCTCGGAGTCCTTGGATCATAGGATATCCACTATCAGGCAGGGATGCTGAAAAACTAGCAACAGCTGACTAGACTTGGTTGCAGAAGAATCAAGGACAAGAGGCAACATTTTAAGCAAACAGCGCCTTTGCTTTCACAAGTTCAGCCGTGCAGGAATTGTGCACCATATTTTAAGGGTGATGATGGGAATGACGACATCATAAACCCAGGAATCTCCTGCTAATTTTACCTGCTGCTCTTTAGCACGAATCCAGAAAGATAGCAATAGGTCGTCAGTCCTAGCCTGGCAGTTCCTGTAGGGCAGTATTGTCCAAACTTGGCCACTTTAAGATGAGTGGACTTCAACTCCCAGAATTCCCCAGCCAGCTGTAGGGGAATAGGATTTGGATAAGCTGGTGTCTCCGCTTCTTCCTTCTTGCATTGCCTCCCTGTGCTCACTTATTGTCTTTCCCTCCCCCTAGATATGCCAGATGAGCAAAGGGAGGGGCTGCAGGAAGAGTTGATAGACTGCATCCTGCAAGTTCTGCAGCGCAACCCACAGCTCCATTATTACCAGGGCTACCATGACATCGTGGTCACATTTCTTCTTGTCGTGGGGGAGAGAGTGGCTGCCACCCTTGTGGAAAAACTTTCAACCCATCACCTCAGGTACTCTTTTATCTGTTAGAATATCTGTAGCTCAGTTTGCAGGCCTAATCGTAGCCCCTGGGTTGCTGGTCAGTGTGAACATTTGGTTCTAGAGACAGGGTTTGGTTTCTGCTTTTTGCTTTTTAATATTGCATTGCTTAGTACAGAAACCAGAAAACAAACATAGATACAAAAGAAATATAAGAATGAGAAAAGAAATATATCTAATGTAATGCAGGTATTATACAAAATAGCTCTGGTTTAAACAACATATACCCATGCAGAATAATATTAATCCATCTTTCCAGTTCAAAAGCAGAGAGTAAATACATCCTGTGCTCTCCATCCTGCATTTAAAATCCAGAATAGCAATATTTTTCCACTCTAACACATCAATCCCTTTTGCTACACTCGTATATAATATGATCCAAACTTCTTTCTAAATCTTTACATAGCATATTTTTGGTATCTAGTTCCAACATCATGTTCACATCTTTAACCCTTACTTCCTTTCCCAAAACCAAATGAACAAACTTCTGAACTTTAAACCAAAACAGGACAACCATAGGACACACCCAAATCATGACTCAACATCCCCTCCACTAATAGCAAAATGGCTGACCATCGGCCTTTCCTAAACATCCTTTGAGGAGTACAATAAACTACTATTTTCTTGAATTGCAGTTTGCGTCACTTGTACTGTGTCCTTAGTGTTGTTCCTTCTCAGTGATGTGGGGGGAGGCGGGGTGCGGCTTCACCATTGTTGCATTATAGCTCGGCTAATCCTGTGTTGGTTGCAGGGATTTTATGGATCCAACGATGGATAACACCAAGCACATCTTAAATTACCTGATGCCCATTATAGACCAAGTGAACCCGGATCTCCACGATTTCATGCAGAGGTAGACTAAGTTTGGGGACTTCCTTTTCTTTCAAGTATCCAACAAACCTGGGGCCCTGGAAATCCCGTTGTTGCTGTAACTGGAACTGTGCTGGTGGTTTCCTTGGTGCTTGTCCTGCAAGGCTCTTGGTAGGAGAAGCAGAACTTGGTGAATGCTGTGAATCTCTTAGTGACTTCCAGACCTTCCCTACTAGTATGATCTGCTGGATTCTGGTTCAACCTGGGCCACCTTCACAGAAGATACCATGCACTCTTGTTCCTAAATTGCTCTTCAGATCAGGAATTCCTGTGTAATATCTAAGTGAGTTATCCTGTAAGCATGTTAGAGTCAGCATGTCTTCAGTGGACAGAATAGTAAAAGGCATTCCATTCTTTTCTCATCCAGATTTCAACATTGGTTGTTGACAAGCGTGGAAGTTTTTGTTTAGTCCCATTCCCAATGTTTCATGCTAAGATGTGGTTTGAAGTAGACATATTTTGTAAATTAAGTCACAGTAGCTAGATTCACAGATTCTGCACAGCTCTCAGACCCATTGCCTGAACCACAATGGTTGGTTCACACTGTACACAAAATGTGAGCAAACCACATGTCACTTAGCACAGAACACGACTCTGAAAAATAATGTTGTCCACCAGGCTGTGGATTTGTTTACTTCTTCACTCCTGCTGCTTTATAAAATGCCCTGAAATGCAATTTTTAAAATATTTGTTTGCATATTTGAAGCATTTTAACATGCCTATTTGAGCACAGATATACCCATCAGATAATGTATACCATAAAATTCACAATCCAGTGACATTTCTAATGAATTTTAAATCTCTGGAACCATTATAAGAAAAACATTAACCCTTGGTTGAAAACACAGGTTTTAAAAATGCCTGTTGGGAGAGAGAAATGTTAGTTGCTCCTTCCAAAGAGAGGATATTCTAGGATCTCTGGAACCAAGCCAAGGCCTGTTTTGCAGAATACGTACTACTTATGCACCAAAATGTTTCACAGCGTGAAAAGAGGCTGGAACTGGGATCCTGGGTCACCAAAGAACAGTGCAGTCTGTTTGTGGGAACTGTTGTCTCTTGATAGAGTCCTTTCTGGGCCCGACACTCCACAGCCACCAGCAAGACTTCCTCTCTCCAGCTTCAGTCATTGGGATGGCGTGTGGGAAGTTTTTCCGAAGCAAGGAATTTGGGGTTTGGTCTCTGAAGGGAGTTGATGCAGCTTGCCTGGTGCAGCAGCCCCTTTTGTAAAGCAGGACCAGGATGTCAGGCAGTCGGGCTGGATAGCTGGTCTTGGGGGTAGGGTTGGTAATCATTTGGGAAACTTCTGCTGCTTCTGAATGTGATTTTATAGGGAGGCATTTAATTTTTATTAGTGTTAATGCTTTGAATTGAACAAGAAGTTCCTATGACTCCTTACGGAGTCCCCCCCCCCCAAGAATTTAACCTCAAAATTGGGGTGGGGGTAGCTGTGGATCCAACTGGTACCTTCTTTTTCAGGCTCAACTGGTGTTTCCCTTAAAAGAAAAAGGGTTATTCTTGTTGCAGCAGTGTCTACGCTCTGAAGAAAGGAAAATGAGTCAGATCTGTTTCCTGGGTGGCAGGCTTTTCATATGGAACTTTTTTTCCTTTTTTGCACAGGGCCGAAGTGGGAACCATCTTTGCCCTCAGCTGGCTGATCACTTGGTTTGGACACGTCTTGTCTGACTTCAGGCACGTGGTGCGGTTATATGACTTCTTCCTAGCCTGTCACCCGCTGATGCCCATCTACTTTGCAGCAGTGGTAGGTGACAGCAGGGAAAACAAATTGGGCCAAGCATTGATTTGAGAAGGAGAAGGAGAGCCATTGTGAATAGACCAAAGTTTTATTGGTCTCTAGTCCTGTGATCCCAGAGGGGCCAACCAGGAGCCTCTCAGAACCCCAAAAGGAGGGCATGAAGCATAACAGCATCTGACTCACCCTTTTCATCAGGGAACATCCCCTTCCCTTCCCTTCCCTTCCCTTCCCTTCCCTTCCCTTCCCTTCCCTTCCCTTCCCTTCCCTTCCCTTCCCTTCCCTTCCCTTCCCTTCCCTTCCCTTCCCTTCCCTTCCTCCATCTTCCTACCTTAACTTACAAGACACGCCAGTTAGAACTGACCCAGAGTGGCATACAATTTTCTCTCTGTCAGCCACGGCAAAAACATACAGGAGAAAATAGTATCATCATATAAGGTAATCAATAAAATCACCTATATAAGAGCCAAAAACAATCAACAGCTCAAGGAAAAAAATATCATTCAGACCCAAGGCCTGTTTAAATAGTCAGGTCATATATATAGTCATCATGGCTATATAGTCTTCATAACCCTATTTTCCATGAATTTGGCTTGTGCATTTTAAAGCCATCCCGAGCGATAAGAAGCGCTCCAGTTTATAGCAGCATATTGTACACGTGAGCGAGTAGTGGTTTCTTTTACCTCTTCTGAATCTTTCAACATTCAGCTTTTAATTGATGGTATTCAGATGTTATTTCTTCACAGCTGCTTTTTCCACACCCTAAACTTCAACATTTCCACCAGGTCCCCCTTTATACTTGTCCTTTCTTCTGGAATAAAAAGCCCCAGCCTTTCACATCTGCTTCTACTGAACTTCACTGAAGTTTTTTTAATGCCTTTTCCCCCATTCAGAGAATAGAGATGCTGACATGCAAAGCGGATATACCACGTCTAGACATGATTCTGCCCCACTGAAAAGGGCAATGTAAGGGATGTCCGTGCCTAGTAAGACAAGGGAAGAACCCTTGTGGTAGGCTTCAGTAGAAGCCTTTGGACTCCTTGTCATCATAGACCAGGAAGAGGGAAACGCTGGTATTGCCAGTTGGCCAAAGTGAGTTCCTGGGTGCTGCTTCTCTTTGCAGATTGTGCTCCATCGGGCACCAGAAGTTCTGGCCTGCGACTGTGACATGGCTTCCGTCCACCATCTCTTATCCCAGATTCCCCAGGATCTTCCTTACGAGACACTCATCAGTCGGGCTGGAGACCTCTTTGTTCAGTTTCCCCCATCAAAGCTTGCTCAGGAAGCTGCTCAGCAGCAAGCCGAGAGGTGAGGAAAGGCCCCTGGAGTTATTGCCAGGCAGGGTCCATGCCACCATCCCTGAAGGAGGACTGAGATGAGGCTTAGTGGCATTCAGTCCATGCATTTGCTACTTGCCCTTGGAGAGTACAGAGAGAGGAGGGGAGGGGGGGTTGACATTCGGAACACTCTATCCTCCTATTTCCCTTCTTCCCAGTAAAAGCCCTGTGAGATAGGTTGAGATGGAAGAGTGCGAGCTGCTCCCAGGGCTGAGGGTGGACCTGAACCAAGGTCTCCCAACTCCTGATCCGGGGCCTTCTGGAATGGCTCCTCTAGAACATCCTAGAAACTGATTTCAGCTGCCATTCTTGGGAGCAGAACCAAAGTGAGCCTCCTGCTCAGACCAGGATTAGGATTAGGAGTAGGGTTAGGACAGCTTTCTAAATTTCTGCACCATGAAGCAATTAGAAGAGCCAGTGGAATGTAGTGATTGAGGTGTTTTCACTGGGACCGGGAAGACCCAAGATCAAGTGGTCACTCAATCGTGGAGCTCCCTGGGTGACTGGGCCAGTCACCCTCAGCCCATGATCCACGTTGTGGCATGCCCCACATACCGGCTTCTCCCTGGACAGAAAAAGTGGGGTACAGTATAAGGGTAGCATCAGACCTGGTTGGCATTTGGATGCAGAATGTGTGTCCATATAATCACCACCTGCTGAGCTCAACTTGAAGAATTCTCCACCCCCAGCTAGGTGGCCATGTCTGGCTGGCATTATCTGAGCTCAGTAGTTAAGCTCGTCCAGGCCCGATAAATACTTAGATGGGAGGCCACCAAGGAATTCCAGGGCTGTAGGCCAATCTAGGAAGCTGGAAAAAAAAATACCAGAAAAATCTCCATGTTGCTGTGGAGAAACCACATGGACATTCCAGATGGCCTGGAGCTAAGCTTGATTAAGAGGAGTTTTCCTTTTATTTCCTTAGTAATAACAAGCATGCTCAGGAGCTGTCTGCTTCTCCTTGCCATTGTCTGTGGTGATCTAATCCTATTGAGGTGTCCCCAAAGGAAAATTAATATTGTGAAAGGGCCCCATCTGTGAAATGACTAAGTATCGACGATAAAGCAAGGGTCCGGATGCTCTCATGGGGACATCTTATCCCCGATATTGGAGAGGGGAATTCCCTTGTCTTTCCTCCTCAGAGTATTCCTTATTTATTGCACAAACGAAGTCCATCAAGAAGTCCCCTCTGTTCTCTGCCATGGGAAAGATTCTCCCCTCTGAGGGTTTCCAACGACATTCCTCACCTCCTTTTTCTTCTTCCCATTCAGAACGGCGGCTTCCACCTTCAAAGACTTCGAGCTGGCTTCAGCCCAGCAGCGGCCCGACACCGTTCTCCGGCAGCGCTTCCGAGAGCGACTTCGAGCTGAGGAGAGAGCCAAATCACTCTTGGCGACAAAACCAAGGACCAACCGCTTTGTCAAGCTGGCAGTGATGGGGCTGACAGTAGCACTGGGGGCAGCAGCTCTGGCTGTGGTAAAGAGCGCCCTTGAATGGGCACCCAAATTCGAACTCCAAATATTTCCCTAGGAAGGAAAGCACTCCCTCTGTCATCTCCTGCCAGATGGTCCACAGGCTGGCAGCCGTCTCTGCAGAAGGCAAGCTTTCAGGGTTTCCAGGGTAGCGGCCACAAATCAGTTCTCTTCCACGAGCAACCTTTGGAATAGAGGAGGACGGCTGCCTTGGGCTGCCACAGGCTGGACGGTCCCAATTTTGCTGGCTTTTCTGGCCAGCTGACCCAAGTGGCAATTGACCATTTTGTACTCCATGAAGACCTCTTCTGTCCTCCAGCTTCCACTTGATGAAAAGGGAAGACATATATTCAGAGAAAAGCGGTGGTATTCCTGCAGTTTTAACTGAATGAGAGACCTGACCTAGATAAGCTTTGGGAATCTCAGTACCCTCTCCAAACGATTCCGTTGTCTGTCTTATCAAAAATGGAAGAGGGCTGCTAGTTTCTAGGGAGTTGCAACAGCAGAACTGGACTCCTGCTGGCTCTCCTTTGGACGTCTGCTGTGTTAGCCAGAAAGGGAGCAGCAGGAAAGCGGGTCTTGTTATAGCATGGAATAGATCTTCTTGGGACTTTCAAAATGTCTGTTGCTATCAAAGCTGAAAATCAGTAATAATTACACAAATCAAAGTGGGATATGCGGAACTTTCCCTGACAGAAAATGGAGCTTCTCTTTGCCTGCATGAAGGACTCTCACAGAGTTGGTTCACTTTATCCCATGCACTCTGTCGGTGATTCCCCACTCTACTTCCTCTAGAAAAGCCTCTCACAAGTGTCCTTACCCAACCTTTGCTACTTTTGGCAAACAAGTTCTTGGCCATTTTGGAAGCCACCAGCCAAGAGTAAGCATCTAAAGAGTAAGAGCCACCCCCCGCCCCCGATGCCCAAGCCAAGGATTGCTCACTTTGTCAGGTTGGAACCAGCAGGTAATGCATTGAGCAAAGAGAGGATGACTGGACAGCTGAGCATCAAGGTTTGCAGCAAGCTCACCCTGCCATGTTCTTCAGGCTGGAGGATGAGCCCACAATGTCCTTCAGAAGTTCCACCTCATGGAAAGATCTAGAGCTCAGCTTTGTGTGTGTTTCTTTAAAACCGTTGCACTTAATTCTGCTGTGTGCTGAGACTGGCTTATACTGGAAGACAGGTGACCAGGGCACCCACAGCAAGTTGTTTTTCCCACGTGCTCGCTGGCCTTCTCTTCTGGACAAGCTCAGGAGTGATGCGAGAAGGACCGTGCCTTCTTCCAGGGGTTGGATTGGGCTTGTGGATCTAAAGACCACCTTAACTAAGAAGCTGGATGGACTTGAACCTTTTCTTTGCAGTTGCAGTTGAAGTACGGTTGTTCAGCAGTTTCTAGGCAGATCAGCCATTTGTCTCCCAACTTGTTTGATGACGAATTTTGGACTCTACCATACCTCTGAAGCTGGAGGGGACCATTGGTACTCTTTCCCCAACAACTGGGGTCTAAATACAGTGTCATATCATGAGAAAGAACTGGGTGTGGGGTGGTGCCATCAGAGGAGCAGTGACAAAAAGGGATGGGGCAAGTCATGCTGTGGCCAAGAGGAGGCCTCTAAGAGAAGGGGCCTGTGTAGGTGGCTGGGGAATCCCTGAGCTCGTGTTCAAGAAAAGCACTTTACAAAAATCAGTCCTAAAAGAAGAACGAGGCCATGGCAGAGAATGGCCTTTGTAGAGAGAAATACTAAGGCAGGAAACACTCCCTTTCTTTGTAGCGCCCTACTGATTTCTGGTTTGTTAGAGTAGAGGCATTTCCTCCTCCTCCTCCTGCTGGATCTGTTATAGTAACCAAGCAAAACTCCAGATCTTAGCCCTAAAATTTGCTGTAACTATAGGAAGTGAGACATGCAGTGATTAGAAAGAGAAATTCTATTTCATGCTTTCATTGTATTTTGTAAGAACTGTCTTACCAGTTCAGCTTCGGTCAGCAGAATCTAGCAGTGCTATTTTTGGAGAAGGTTTTGTTAAGACTTGAGTAATTTCCTCTCCCTCCCTCTCAACCCACACCCAGAGTCCTACCCATAGAAAACCAGGCATCAAGGAACATTTGGCAAAAGGATGCTCTATCTTCATAGGAGCAATTTGGACTTTGCCCTGCAGTCTAGAAAAAAACTTTGCCCTTGGATTTTGCTGGTTATTCACACTTCTGTTGGACAGAGGAAAGGACAGTGATGCACATCTGCTGAGGACCTGGCCTCCTCCAAGGGTGAATTAACTGGGACACCACTGCCAGGGTGAAGCTGGGAAGAGGGGAGCAGACGAGGCTTGGAGGCTCCACCATCTGTAGGTGACCCTTTTCCTTTGCTGCTACTCAGGCAGGAGGGTAAACCTCCAGGGGTGTGGGCTTCTGGCCTGCCTGGTTACCAGTTTCTGACAAAGCAGCCTGGCAGCATTTGCTCTGAATACCAACTGGTGGGACACTTCAACTTTACGTGATCCCGTGCTTGTCAACAGGGCAATTGTGACCCTAGAAGTCCGTGGCTTGGGCCCGCTGCAGTTGTGTGCCCACCAGTCCAGAGCATCTTGCCTGCCTGTCACGTGCTTAACTTCACCCCACGGTGGACAGGCAGGTAGCAAAGCCCAAAAGTTGAGTCAGAAGAGAAAAATGGGGATACCAACAGCCCTCCCGTCATGCATGGGAATTCCTGGACAGTGTAGCTATTTTGTATACTCTATGTACGTATGTAACATGTAGATTTGTACAGGGCTTGTAATTGTATAAAATAAATAAATGCGGTATTAACTTACTAAAGCACAGGTTGGCAGTGGGCTGTTTTTCAAGATGCCACAGCTCTTCCCCCGGCCCCATGAAATAACCAAGGCTTTTCTTCCTTCCCACCCTTCCTCTTCCTCTTCTTATGCTTTGACTAATCAGTCTTCTGTTTCCAGCCTCCCTGGAAACAGGCAGTTCAGCCAGTGCTCAGTGCAGCTGTGAGACAGTAGCCATCAGCCTCCTCACAGAGGTGAAGGAAACCACGGTTGTGAGATTGTAAAGGCCCCAGTTGGGCACGCTACATGGCCAGCTTGTTTTGGCCAAGGCCAGCCACATGGCCCCAGGAAATCTTATTGCAGCAGGTTCCCTGGGCTCTGATCTCAAAAGAACCTTGAGAAATAAATGTTACTTGGAAAGAGTCAAAAGCCACTGCAAAAAAGCATAATGGAATCTGGAATGTTTTATGGGTCTATTGCAGTGTTTCTCAACCTTGGCAAGTTGAGGATGGGTGGACTTCAACTCCCAGAATTCATGCTGGCAGGGGAATTCTAGGAGTTGAAGTCCACCCATCTTCAACTTGCCACGGTTGAGAAACACTGGTCTATGGCCACCAAGGAATTTCTACTGCATCTGCCATTGGTCCGCCTTCAACTTTTAAGTTCCATATTTAAGTTGCACCAAGCCTTCAAGCAGCCAGCATGGAATGGTTAGTTCATTCTCCAAATGGGAGAAGGTCAAAAAAGGCAAGATGGTGGCTGCAATGGAAGCCCTGCCCCCTTTATTTACACACAGCACACACAAAAAGGGGGAAGGGCTTCAATCATACTGTTGCAATTGCCATCTTGACTTTTTGACACTCCACCAGCACCACGCATGCTCCTCGGTACAAGTTGGGTGAGGTCACATTTATAACAAAGCATAAACAACTTTTATGGGAAGAAATGGCAAACCACGAAATGAAGAGCCAGCGAAGGGACACTTCGCTGATTGCACAATGCCCTGAATTAATCAAACAGGACCCAGCCACAAAATCTAACCAAGGTTTGCATAAATGCCATGGCTTAATCTTTCTGTGAATTCTGAAATACACCATCAAAGTTCCCTTTGCCATTTACCTCCTGGAGGGTTGAAAATGCAAATTATTTATCTTTTAATCATTTTCTGAGGCAAACTTAACACTTTTGTCACAAAGCACAAATATTGTACAGAATCAAACATAGCAGTATCAAAGCACTGGATCAAAGGGAATCACATAATCATGGTAATAATGAATGTCTACCAAAATGTTGAGGTTCTTCTGATACCATAGCTGCTTAGTAATCTTATTGGAGGCAAGCAGAGAAGAAAGGTGAGCTGCTTTTACAAACAGCTAAAATGACTTCTGCATAAATTCCATTTCATCATCATGGACAGATAATCTGAGATATGTTTATCTTCCTTCCCAAATCAGAAATATTTATCTTTCAAATAATGTTATCAATGTACACACCTAAAAAAACATTAAGTAAAATCAAGTCCAATGTTCCCCAAAGGACATCATGTGACCTATCTTTCTTGCACCTAAATTCTCTTTTTAATTTTCCAGGTATGTTCCAGGTATGTTGTCTAAGACAGATGTGCTAAATATAACATTCCAAATCCCTCTAGACCAGTGTTTCTCAATCTTGGCAACTTTAAGAGGTGTGAATTTCAACTTCCAGAATTCCCCAGCCAGCAAGGTTGAGAAACTCTGCCTTAGACAAATGCCAGATGTTCTTTTTAATTCTTAAATGTCGATTTTGGTCCAGGGAAGAGGTCTGAATGATGAGCTCTGGAGGAAAACCTGGCTGGGGAATTCTGGGGGTTGAAGTCCACACCTCTTAAAGTTGCCAAGGTTGAGAAACATTGCTCCAGATTGTCTCTGGTTCTTCAGGCTTCCCAAAAGTATTTGAAAAACTATTGGTATCTCATTGCATCCTCCCCATCGTTTTTACACCTCTTGGTACTATTTCCAGTAGTTAATTCACATAATGGTGTATTTAAAAAGGAAAAAAAGGACCTTTTTAGCAATTTCACAACAGTAATTCCCAGCCCTCCTTATGCTATTTTTGCTATTGTATCTCATAGGACATCATGACATACATCATGTTGAGGATCCATTCTGCAGACTTCTCACTTTCTCTGGAAAGACTCTGTGCCAACCTTACATTAAATTTCAGAAACTAGATTTGGGTGCCAGGAGAGGTGACCACAGAACCACAGAGCTCCATCTGACGCTGATCCAGTCTGAAATGACAGGAGTTATGTTGCAGCTGGGTGACCTAAAGAAGAAGCAACATCTTCTTAGCTTAGAAATATCCTTCAGGTAAAGCAAGCAAAAATGAAACATATGCCAAGTCAGCGTATTTTGTAATGCAACCATAACCCGCAAGTCTGGTTTTAATGCAGTGAGTGACAAGCATCTGTGGCTTTGGTGAGGTCACACAGATCAACCCTGAAACCTTGACGGACGCACAACGTAATGCTGTTTGTGCAGAAGAGCAAGAGAAGAATAAAATTGCTGCTGCTCCCTACGAAAAGGGAAGTGCAACTTCTCGACTGAAACCAACCAACAAGCAAAGCCTCTGTGCACAACAGATGCAGGAGGGCGTGAGGAATACGTTCCCCTCACCCAGCCCTGAGGCAGATGAGCCCCTTCCACTTGGCCCCGTCACCTCATCGGTTGACGCAGGAGAGGTCTCTGAGATTGACCCGTTGAGAGCCAAGGGCCCTGATTCCAACAGTTCCTGCTCGCGCTGCAGAAGATGTGCCCAATTGTCCAGAATTCACCTTGGCCACCCTCCAGGCCTCCGTCCTCCCACGCACACGAACTGGTTCTATAGACAGTCCAACGGTCAGGAGTCTCTGTGCCCTTGGATCAATGGCAGTTCTGACAATGCGGATGACAGGGGGTCCCATTTACTTTGCAACGGCAGCCCCCGCTGGTGTCACCCGAGCCCTGAGGCAAAAGAAGAGCAGAGCGTGAAAAGGGGGTGCAGGATCTGCAAGTACGGGGCTGTCCCCCCAAGAAAAGGTGTATGTGTCACATATCTGAATTCAGTGCCATCTTCGTTTGACCTGGGGGTAAAAGATGTAGGTCAGCCATGGGGCACATTTGGCACCTTGCTGTCTTTAGTGAAGAGTGTATATGGGGGGGGAGTCTGGGGACCCCTATTTATAACCAGATGGTCCCCTCAGGGAAAGCCTTTACCAATCAACCATAGCATCGCATAGTCTATCCCAATCTCCTTTTGGCCATCTGTGATGCAGCAGCGTATAAAAGTGTTGGGGCTTCAATCACACAGTTGTGGCCACCATCTTGACTTTTTTGACTCCCCCCACCCCCTTACCTAGTGGGATGTCCTGAGTTATCCCAAGGCCAACTACCTTCAGTAGATATCACAGATGGGGAAACAGAAGCAGTAAATTACAGTAATTCAGGACTATCATATTGGGGTTGCAAAACTCCAGACAACCAGCAGGAGGCGGCAATACTGTTCTTTGCTATCCTGTGGACTTCACAGCCCAGATCCTGTAGAGCAGTGTTTCTCAAACTTGACAACTTTAAGATGTGTGGACTTCAACACCTAGAATTCTGGGAGTTGAAGTCCATACATGCTGGCTGGGGAATTCTGGGAGTTGAAGTTCACACTTCTTAAAGTTGCTGAGATTGAGAAACACTGGTCTAGTCCAACCCTCTGCAATATGTAGGAATATGTGGGTTATGCATAATATTATTCCAAAGGACACAGCTGGGAAGACCGTGCCCTGGGCACCCTTGTTTCTACACTCGGTCAATACATACGGCTGGTCCCCAGCGTGGGCCTTTGGTCACCCAGCAAATCTCTGTGTGGCAGACAGTGCAACGGATCCAGTCACAGCCATCTTTCTTCTGGACGATGATTCTGCAGGTGGGGCAGTACATGGCCTCCCCATCCTTTACCAGTCTCTGAAAAGGGAGCAGAGCTGTCCAAACACCAGTAGCTTGTGCCAGCCTCTTCCTAGTAGAACCGGTGGGGTGGGAGCATGAGGAAAGGGGCCAGACCTATAATCAACTTATACATGGAATCAAAAGGCATGATGCAGATTTTGCTAGGAGTTAGCAAAAAAGAGGTGGTATGCCTAAATTTCCCCTAATTCCCTTTCTCAAAAGCCAGAGACAAAAACATAAGAAGTTTGTCAGAGGACCAGGATTTCAGATAGTTGACTAGTGGCATATTTCTGCCTCCTGGTGACATGACCATAAAAAGCCACAGAAAATGTGAATGAGGTTGACTAATATAAGACCATTGCCCAAGTTCTTGTGTAAAACCCTACGTGCTTGACACCAGAAGCAAGATAGGCCTCATTCAATTGCACTGTAAGACGGGTGTTATGGAGGGCAACCTCCATCTGCAATGGGCTGACTCACATAACCAAGTTCCTATTTCATTTAAGTTAGCCCTTTGCACTTTGGCAGCCACCAAAGAATTGGGGTAGCAAGTATCTCCTGCTAGCGTAGCATAGCTTGAGGAAGGAGTAAGTGAATTTAAAACTGTGTTTTGATACTTCCTTTCTCCTGGAAATTGCTCAAATTGCCAGATCAGATTGTCCCATATTTTTCTCACAGCTGGGCTCAGCTAACGGGTAAAACCTAAACTAGGTTAACTTGTATTCCAGGTCTCTTGTTCGCGGGACAAGCTATGTCCAAACAAATCAACTGTACAATGGCTTAATGTGATGGCCTGGTTTACACACCACTAACACAGAGGGGGGTTCCCACAACACTTTGAACAAAAAATGACCCAATTCATTTAGTCAGGTCTACCACATTTAGCAAATCCAGATGATACATCTGGCAATGTGATTGGGCTGCTCCGATATCACCAAAAGAGCTTTCAGGACTGAAGAGAGGTTAAAGAGCAACTCTTGGCACCCCAGAACCTCACTTAGTACTCCAGCTACATCAACCAGATGTTCTCCAGATGAGTAAGACACAATGCCCATTGATGTGGGTGGTCCAATATCTCTAGAGCACCCTGAAGGGGGGACACCATGCAAGTCCATAAGGAACTGGGGAGCTGCAAATCAACTGGGGTAAATGTCTGAAAGAGCTCTTGATGACACTGGGTTGGTGAATCACACAAGTCTGCTACGCTTGGGCCACACCCTGGGGGGAAGGGGGTTTTCTGCAAGTTGTTCCCCGCAACCCTGCCTTTCTCACCAGCAACACTTCAGTGGTCTGTTGTGCAGCATGGTCATTCTGCGCTCTTATTCGGAGATCATCCTGGTATTCCTTGCAGTTCATGTTTTCATGAATAGCCTGTGGACAAAACACTGCTTGGATCCTGGTCCATCATCAAGCCTAAGTTGGCTTGTATTGACCTTCCCTTAGCAGAGCCCTGCCAGTAATCCACCCCTTAGGGAACAGGTTCCAGATGTTAATATTGGGCAGGAAAGAGAGGAATAATATGTCCCCATGCCGAGAAGGGCCCAGGTGAGACCTTTTCCAACAAGGGTTAATCCACCTGGAAGGACAAATTTTCCATCTGCTAAGAAAGGAATTAATGCTGGGATCTCCATGGGATCTAAGCCCCGTCCCTCTTTACAGATGTCACACTGCAACACATGGTTGCGGACACCCTCCTGACTTTTTTGATTCCTCCCCGGGTGCCCCTTCTAAGCCAATCTGGAACAGGGAGAGCCTTGTCATCTGCAAACAGAATGGATGGATGGACCTGTCCTTCGCACACCCCTTCTGCAGCACGTCTTGCGTGATGTCCTCTCCAGAGGTGGGACACTGCTCACCTGACACACCAGGCAGTTCAGTTTGAGGCATACAGGGCAGGAGAATTCATTCACATCGTCTTCATAGAAGCACCAACCCCGACAGTCCGTAGTTTTGCAGTGGTAACTGAACCGGCTGCGATTCTCAGCAATGGAGATGCCCAAGTCCAGAAAGCGCTGATATTCAGCCTCCGTTAGGAGCTATGGATGAAATGCGGAAGACTTTAGAGAAGATCTTTGTAGGCAGCTCCAGTTCCTCATTCTAACTGCACTTGACAGCTGAGGAACCTGCCCCAGGGACAATCATGGGTTGATAGTTTAACCTGTGGAGCCCACCCCAGTAGGACACCACAAAGATGGCCAAGAATAAATACTAGAGTTGAGCTAAAATGGAGAAAACAGTTCAATGAATAAACACTACTGAAAACCAGAAACAGCCATTCTAAAACAACAGAGAAAGGATGGGGGATTTATGGCTCTCCACATCTGGAATACTCCATGTAATGTCCCACTAATACAGGTAGTCCTTGCTCACCAATGGTAATTGGGATCAGGAACTCCATTGCTAAGTGACGTGGTCGTAAGGCATGACGTCACATGACAGTTCCAACTTACAATGGCAGTTCCTGCAGTCCCAGTTTTCAGTGTTAAGCAAATCCCAAGCAGTTACAGCGTCCTACAATCACACAACCGTGACTTGCAACCTCCTCCCAGCTTCCCCATTGACTTTGCTTGTCGGAAGCCGGCAGTGAAGGTCACAAATAGTGATCACGTGACCATGGGAGGCTGCCACATCATAATTACAAGCCAGTTGCCAAGCACCCAAATTGTGGTCATGTGACTGCATGGACACTGTGACAGCCACAACTATGAGGACTGGTCATAAGTCCTCCTCATTCAGTGCCATCGCAACTTTGAATGGTCGCTGAACAAGTGGACATTAAATGAAGACTACCTGTATATCTAACCAACTGGGCACAGATTGTTCCCACTTTGTATTGCTTTAAATTTTTATTCATAGATAGATAGATAGATAGATAGATAGATAGATAGATAGATAGATAGATAGATAGATTTAAAAATGATCTGAGGGAGCAATTTGGCAAACTGGTGTTTTCCATCTTTCTGCTGTGATTATATCTGTCTGCCCTTTTGTGACAGCACCCCCAATGCACTGTCAACATTCCAAATATGCTCTCCAACCTAAATGGTTGGAAACCCTAGTCCAGATGTTGCTAAACTACAAACCCCAGCATCCTTCACCATTTGGGTGTTAGTAGTGGCGCTGGGTATCATCTGGAAAGCCACAGCTTTTCTATTCTAGGGCAGTGGCGAGAAATGTTGGACTAGAAGTGGGGATGAAACACTGCTCAGCTTTTTTTGAGCTCCACTTGGATACCCACCGCTTTGATCTCACGGTCCAGCAACTGCCAGGGACAAGAGTAGTTGTTGTCAATGTAGGGGCATTTGACCTCCGGTTCTGGGCTGTTGAGGATGGTCCCTCTCAAGCAGTCCCTGGGGGGATGGAGAGAAAGGACAGAAAAGATTCTTATAAAACTGGACCACTCCTAGAACTTCCAGAGATCTCAGATGTGGCCATTAAGAACTTCGCAAACTTGGGCACCTCTCTGTCACCAAGAGCTCTGAACTTAAGTAGCAAAGTCATTTCACTTTCACAAATAGCTCTCGGAGTCCCTGTGGTTTTATTCTAATTTCTTCTCCCAATTCTTTACTTTCCAAAAGAACTGCGGATCCCCAGAGTCACCCTTCGGCCTTTCCTATTTATACCCCACTTTACCACCACATAGTACTCATGTAGGGCCTGCATTTTATACCTGGCAATCAATGGAATCACTGCCAGTGCAACTCCCAGTTCTGGTCTCATCCAAGAGAAATCTGAGAACAGAGGTAGGAACTAGCAGTTCCCACACTAGGGAGATCCGTAACATCACATCTCAGCTGTCCCCCAAGACCATCAAGAGATCATCCAAGTGTCCACCTCTGCCTTATGACCAGCACTTGGCAACAAATCCTGAGCACGTTTTGGAACCAAGAGGCAGCCCTTCTGGGAGGCTCACTTGCAGAAGGAATGGAGGCATTCTCGCAGGGTCACCCCCTCTCCAGGCTCCAGGTTCACGAAGCAGATTGGGCACTCAACGGCTTCTTCAGAAGGCACCAAATTCTGGTTGTCCCACTGCAGGAGTTGCTGATAGTTTCTCTGCTTCTGTTGTTCCTTCACCTGTACCCAGAGAGAGAAGGGAGGTGGGGGGCTTTTACAGCCTAGATTACATGTGAAGTCTGAAGAGGCATGGCCCATTCTCTTCTCCAGCAAATAAGGATCAGGCTGCATTCACACAGGTATGTAAAAGAACTCACTGAGACTGAGAAACCAAAGGGATTTTTTCAGGACATCACCAGATGGATGTTTCAATGGCAGGCGTATTTGGGGAAAGAACAGTTAGCCCTTTGGTTTGCACTGTGGGAAAAAGAGGTTCAAACCATTCACAGAGACTCTGCCTTAATGAATTAACTCATAACTGAGGATGGGAACTTCACTTATTTAGTTTCCAAGACTACATCCTGCGGAGCCCTGTAGAAACCCTCTGTTCCCAAAATTCAGAAAGTTACTATTAGCCACAGCAGATGACCCTACAAACTCAAGATAGCAATCCAGGTTTCTAAATAGGGAAGCCTCTTACGACCCTCCACCTTCCCTTCTACAAACCAGAGGCCAGCACCTCGTCTCCTCTGAAACGCTGCTCTGGGTGCCTGGACCCCCCAGATCAACCTTCCACCCAGATGTGGCTGGCCAGATCCCCCCCCTCACCTGCTCATACTGGCGCGTGGCCTCTTCTTCCCTTTGAAGCCATTCCTGCTCCTCTGCATCCAGCTGATAGTCTTCCGGAATGGCGTAGCCCAGGGGCCGCTCAGCGCAGCACATTTCACAGCCGGGGCGAGTGGGCTTGTTGATAAACGTACAACTCGTGCACTCCCAGCCGACCTAGGGAGCCACCCACGCAGGAGAGAAAGCAAAAGAATGAGGGGCATTCAGGAGGCCAAAGGGCAACACACGTTGCAACTGCCAGCCCATCAGGTAGCCCAGAGCAGGAAATCAACTCCACCGAAGACTGGAACTATTTTTACGGAGATGGGTTTCACTAAAAGAATCTTGCAAGTCTGATTGTGCTGCACCTCCTCCCCCTTCCTATAGCCGGGTGAATCAGGGAGGTGTCTGCCTGAGCCACTTCCAAATGTTGTCCCATTGCTCTGGGCTCAAAAAATGTTTCAGCCCCTTTTGCCCAGGGAACGGTTCTTGCATATTTCTGTCAAGGTCATCGTCCTCATTCTCTGCAGCGGCCACTTGCTTGCAGGTCTCTTACCTTTGGGGGCTCGACAGGGAGAGACAGCACGGAACTACTCCCCTCCTCGTGCACTTCCAACGTGATGGAGGGCTCCATTGGTGCTGGGGAGTCCAATTCGGCCGTTCCCCGGGGCAGCAGGATGCCTTCTTTGATGCCCAACTCTGATGACGCCACACAAGGGAGAAAGGAGGGCAGTCATTTAGGAGCCATCTAAGACAACAGAAGGGCATCTGGGCAGGACAAAATTGGTAGGAAGCTCCCTTTCAACAGTTTATCTTATTTATTTATTTATTTATTTATTAAATTTATATGCCACCCATAAACGGTTCAATTTATTGGTCCATCCAGCTCCAAACTAACTGCCCTGCTTTCTAGTAGCTCTTGTGGATTTTTTAAAATTAATTTTATTTCATACTTCGAAAGAATATAAATAGAAAAGCTGAAAGAAAGAAAGAAAGAAAGAGAGAGAGAGAGAGAGAGAGAGAAAGGGGAGGGGAGGGGAGGGGAGGGGAATTATCCCTATTGAACTTTAATTTGAACGTACTGAGTTAACACAATACAAATCACTAGCAAAACAATAAATAGTAAAGAATACAGTAGATCAGTGTTTCTCAATCTTGGCCACTTTAAGCTGTGTGGACTTCAACTCCCAGAATTCCCCAGCCAGCATGGCTGGCTGGGGAGTTCTGGGAGTTGAAGTCCACATGTCTTCAAGTGGCCAAGGTCAAGAAACACTGTATTAGGTCAACACTGAAAGTTATAGATTAAATCAAGGTATGATTTTATAAATAAGAGAACCAGAGCTTCAGATGTGGCAAAAATCCATACATAACATTACAATCCAAGAATGGTTTCCAGTTAGAATTAAATTCGGACGTTTTATATAGGACATCGAAGCCTACTCCCTCATGGCTTCAGACTTTCCCAGGAACCTCTGGGTCCCACTGACCCCTGAGCAGTCACTGGTCCTGTCTTGATCGGCGGTTATGTGATGGGCCCAGGGTTCAGGGGTGCAAAACCTACCATGGAATACCTAAAGACGATCTGTGGCAGAACAAGCAGAAAAGGTTGGGCCATATATCTGGTCCGGCATAAAGCAGCTACCTGTTTTCTGACAATGAGTTCCATGTCAGCTTGAAAGTAGATTGTCTTTTTATGAAAATACAGAAGAAAAATTCTGACTTTTTTTTTTAACGCGGGTGCTCTGTTGAAGGAGTAAGCTAATCCAAAGACCAGCCTCTTAGCTTTGCAGAAAGGCCCTAGTGGCACATGCTGGAGGTGAAAAAAATATGCCATTCTCAGTAAACAGAGCGCATGCAAACCCTGTCCTTGTTTGGTAATGAATGAGCCAATCTATGGCAGTTGGTCTGTCAGCCTAGCGAGAACAGGTTTGTAAGCAACGGGGGACCCCTTGATCGGATTAGGGCTCGCAGACCCACTGGAGGCTCAGAAACGGAAACAAGGTTCCTAGATGGTGATTCAGCTTCAACAACTGGGTCACGGCAATGCCCACGTCCTGACAGCATGACCCCGTCATCCTCCAGGAGAGATTCCTGCGAGCCCTAATCCGATCAAGGGGTCTGCGAGCCCCCAGCCTGCCATGTCCTGCATTAGTTCCTCCTAAGAAATCAGCAAGTGTGATGGAATGGAATTATGAAGGCCAGGCTCAGGGAGATAAACATTTTCTTAGCTCGCCAGAACCGCGTGGGAGGAAGAAGAGGATGAGGCTGGCACCTCCCTGAGGAATTCACACTGTTGTGGCTGGAGGACTTTGGGAACTGGGGTTTGAGTCTGGGAAGATCTTGCTAGAGGTTGTAGCTAATAAACATAGCTGAACTGAATTAGCATTGTCTCTTGGAGTTCCTTGGGCTAGGCCTGACAGCAAGCCTAAACAAACCATGGTAGGTCGTTGTTGGGTGAAACAGGTCACCCTATTTGGCCACCCAGCCCTGTGATGGTTTGGGCTTCGGAACACAGAGGCGCTGGAGTCTGTTAGCCATCTTTTACTGTTCAGGGTGGTGTGTGAACCCAACCAGCAATGCCACTCTAATTATGTCTTGGCCAAATATTTTTAAAGCATTTCTTTATCTATCTGTCTATCTCTCTACTACTAAAACTCTCGTATCTGGAACCTTCAGCTGGGCGAAACGGTGCGTCGCAGGGCCACTGTTTTGGAACCCAGGTACCGCCAGTGGGCCAGCGTACAGAGCGCGTTGTGGGACTGAAATGCGGCAAGGCTGTGGCCGCTTCAGCACTGCTGCGCTGCCGCAGCGGTCAGCCCAGGTCACAGGATGGTCATGGGCGTGTCCCCGACCTCTTCCCCGCCTCCCTCTGTCCCTGCGCCCAATCGGCTGGCGGCAAGGCCCGACGGGCGAGTGGCGATTGGCTGCCTTGGAACCGAGGCGGAGATTTGAAACCTCTCAGCGGCAGTTGGTGAGGGGAGGAGGAGGGAGCGGCTGGGAGGCTGCTGGGGGGGGAGGGCGGGCTGGCTGGCTGGCTGGGGGGCGACGGGTGAGCCCTCCTCCTCCCTGGGGGCACGCCGGGATGGGGGGCAGGGGGGCAGTTTTCCTCACAGTCCGCGGCCCCCTGGGTTCCCCCTCCCCCCAGCAAAGTGGCAGGTCAGCCAAGGAGGAAGGGGAGATTCACCGGGGCTCTCCTGAGGGGAGGGAGGGAGGGAGGGAGGGAGATTTCCGACGCTCCCTGCCAGCTTCCCACGAGCAAAGTCACTGGGGAAGCTGGCAGGAAGTCGGAAGCCGCTCACATTCCCCCTGCTTTTGTGCCGGGGGTCAATCTGTTCCTCTTCTTCGGTAAGGAAATATCTCTGAGAGGATGAGCTTACCGGTCACGGGTGGTCTAGTTTATTACATTGATTTAAAGAGTGCCCGACTCCAATCGAGTCTGGGTGTTTTAACAATAAAAAGTCAGAACAATAACATAGAAAAAAACATGATATTTTTCATATGAAACGACATAAAAATCTTACAAGGATCACCCGCCACCCTGCCTGGGAGAATAACCAGGTTTTCAAGGACCTTCGAACATCATCAGGGTGGGAGCCATGTGGGTCTCTGGGGAGATGCTGTTGCAAAGACAGGTGCTACCACACCGAAGGCACGCTTCCTGGGTCCCAGCAACGGGCACCGTTTAATGAGGGGACCTGAAGGGCACCCCTCTGCCGGATCTCAGCAGATGGGCGGAAACGACAGGAGATAGGTGGTCCCTCAGATCCCCAGGCCCCCTTCTACTGCCACTTCTGACCAGCTCACCTTCCAGCTGCCTGCGTTCATGGTCCAACTCAACCGTTTCTTTGTTCAGCTTCGCAGCCTTGGCAGACAACAGGTAGAGGTACGCCATGTCCCCGTTTCTCTGGATGCCGTGATAGTGGAGAGTCTCGTGGTCCTGCGGCAGCCTCTGTCCGAGCACCCACTTCTGGATGCTGGGAGGAAAACCATAATGGAGAAACATCTGTCCAGGAAAGAAAGGGAGCTGTAGGAAACCCAGAGAAGATGTGCCTCCGCCTTCCCCATTCCTGCTGCGGTGAAACCCAGAACCTTTCGCCTCCGCGACCTCTCCTGAAGACACACATGATCCAGAATTTTCTAGCTTTTTTACACGTCCACCAAATGTGATAAAATGTCCCTTCTTGTTGTTCACGTTTCCAACATAAATTTGAAATGCCTTTGTACATTTTAGACAATTTCTCTGGTGACATATACCAATGTTACATTGTTTTATAAAAATTCTCCTTAAGTTTATAGCACAGTGTAAATTTCAATCCTTTCAACTACGTATATATTTTCCCATTGTTCCATTTGTATATTATAGCCAAAATTTTTAGCCCACTTTATCATACATTCTTTCACTCCTTCTTCTGTTTCTAATTTCAATAAAAGTTTATACATTTTAGCAATTACATGTTCATCATTTGTACACAATTCTATTTCAAACTCAGTCTTAAAATGTTCAAAACCATAAATTCTTTTGTCTACTTTAAATCTTTCTAATAACTGTAAATAAGATAACCATTGATAATTATATCCCTCTGCCACCAGATCTTCTCTTGATTTTATTTTATGTTCCCCTTGACAAAATTCTAGTATCTCACAGTAAGTTAGCCACTTGTGTTTTCCTATTATTTCTCATCTATAAAATGCTTTTTGTGCTGAGAGCCACAAAGGTGTTTTCGGGCACAACCTGGGTTTGTATCTCTTCCAGATTCTCAATATGGCACGTCTAACACAGTGATTTTCAAAATCCACATTAACCCTCACTTTGCCGTACCATAAATATCCATGCCACCCAAATCTCAGGTCGTGTCCTTCTAACTCCAAGAGCCTTCTATTTCTCAGCAGCACCCACTCTTTCACCCAAATCAAACAGCAAGCTGCAAAATTCAATTTCAAATCAGGAAAACCCAATCCTCCTCTTTCCTTCTCATCTTGTACCACCTTATATTTAACTCGTGGCTTTTTCCCTTGCCAGGAAAAATAAAAAACAGATTTAGATATCTCCTTCTGCCACTGTTAAATGGTGCGTCAGTTGTCAAAACTGATATTGCCTGAAACAAAAACATCATTCTAGGCAAGACATTTTTATCACAGAAATTCTCCCTAGCAATGACAGCTGTAGTTTTCCCCATTTTAACATACCTTTTTTAACTTCATTCCATGTCTTAACCTAATTATTTTTGAAATAACATACAGTTCATATTTGTCAGTGATACCCAGATATTTTATCTCAATCTTAAAACCCGTTTTATTCATCAATTCTGTTTGATCTTCTATTTTCATATTTTTTGTTAACATCTTCATCTTCTGTTTATCAATCTTGAAACCTGCTAATGCACCAAATTCTTTTAATTTGCCCATTAATATTTTAATGCCCTTTAAAGGATCTTCCGGAACCAACACCAAGTTATCTGCAAAAGCCCTCAATTTATAAGTTTCTTTTTTAATCTTTACTTCCACAATCCTCTCATCTTGTCTTATATCTCTGTTCTGGATTCAAATACATACATTGATTCAGAGGATCTTAAAGATTAATATACAATTGAGGCCAGAGGTTTTTCTTTTGGGATTGATGGACAAACAGTTGGAAAAAGTCATGGAACTTTGTTTTTGCACATGGCAACTGCAGTGAGATTGTTGTGTGCGCAAAGATGGAAAGATTCGGCACTCCCCACAGTGGAGGAACGGTTGGTGGAGACGATGGAACTTGCTGAGATGGCGAAATTGACCTATCTGGTTAGAAAAAGAGACAATATCTACCTTTATTGCTGACTGGAAAGCCCTGATGGACTTTGTGCAGAAAACAGAAAAAAATGAACTTGCGATTTATGGTTTTCATGATTAGACAGGCTACATTATAGAAAGAAAAGAATTATGTTATAACCATAGAAGAAGAGGTAAATTTATAATTATAACTCCCGTAAAGAAGACTGGAAGCTACTTCCTTATATCTTTTTTCTTCCTTTTCTATTTTTCTTTTCCTTTTCCCCCCCTTTCTTGCACTTTTAGCTTCCTCTTTGATTTCTTTTTCTTTTCTTTTTATTACTTTATATTAGTTTGTCTTCCTTTTTAAAAATCTTTAACAAAAATCCCCCCCCCAAAAAAAGGTGCCCATGATGACACCTTCGCAGATGGTGTCCCTTGCCAATGAATCCAAGATCACCCAGCTGTCTGTCCCAAATGTGCATGACTGGGCAGGATCTCTAGCAGTTCATACCATGTCTTTGAGGGAAGCCATGGTCATGGAAGGTTTGACCTTTAGGAAGATGGGAGTGGTGATCATCTGGGCATCTTCCACGCCTACCCACAGCCTAGAAGAAAGGAGAGGCATCGTGAGAAGGTCACTCACCAGGTCTGCCCCCAAGCTCATCCCCCCTCCACAGTTCTGTTAGCCTCCGACTTGTTCACTCTACCAAGATCAGCGGTCATCATCTCAGGGCTCTTCTCCTGAGCCCACGGCTGTTCCTGAATGTGCTTCCTCCACCTTCTCCATCCCAGCTGCGTTTCTGTAAGGTAGCCTTCCTAAACCTAGCACCCTCCAGCTATGATGGAGTACAAGTCCAAGAATTATCAGCCAGGAGGATTTTTGCCATGGTGGCTTGGACCTCAGGCAGCTGTAGTCCAGGACATCTTTGAGGATCGAAGACCAGAAATAAGGACCTTACCATGCAAAGTGATAAAAAAGTAGTCTTCTTTAAGTCAAACCTGGCTCCCAATGGGCCCATCCATATACTTTTTGAGGGCAACGGTATGGATGTAGTTTGCTACTGCCTTCCTCCTAGATTTTCTTTTGACTTCCCAGTCTACCTACAGCCTTGAGATTTTCTGATAGCCTCCCATCCAAATCCTAACCAGGTCTGATTCTGCTTAGCTTTCCAAGATCAGCCAAGGTCAGTTAGAAGCTACCACTTGCTCTAAATCTAAGCTCAAAGCCTTACTATTATTGCAGCAAGCCTATTGCTTTTTGCTAGTTAGTAGTAGTAGGAACAACTGGATATTGGCCAAAGAACATAAAAACTGTTGCTATTAGGGATATCAATACTACCCCCTTTATCCTGATGGGAAAGAATGGCAAGTTCTCAGCTCTTCTTTGAGCATCTTCGACTTCCAAAATCATGTCTTTGACATCTCAACCAGGGCTGAGCAGTTCCTTGGAGGTCAGAGAGGGCAACTTTATGGCTTGGGGAAGGAGATGTCTTAGTAGGTAAAGGGATGGGCTGGGTCAACCCTGTGTGGAAATCCACTTTCCTGGGTTTTTGGCAAGCCAGTTGGGACTCTAACTGTAAAGGAATTCAGAGCCTGGGAAAGGCATGAGCAAGCCATTAAGGAAGGACTTGGAGAAGGGATGGTCCAGTCCACAGGTAGAAGGGAGCGTAGAAAGAAACTCAAAATAACCCCACCTTGATTTGGTTCAGTGGAAGATGGGACAGAGAGAAACTTTGGCAGGCTTTCAAGATTCTGTTGCTATACCCTACAATAAAACAGCATTCCTGGAATCCTTATGGCGTCTGTTTCTCGACCTGGCCTACCTTGAAGGGCTGGCAATAACACAGCAACATTTCTGTTTCCCACCTCAAAGCAATGGGCAACCAAATGCTGAGGGTGCCATAGCAGTAGACTCCAAGGGTTTGGAAGCCACACGATTCCCCCCACCCAGCTTAAAGAGTTTGGGATGAGTTCAGGGCACTCCTGGAGAATCGGGCTGTCAAAAATCCACATTCAGCACTGCATCACCTCCTAGGCCATCACCTAATGTCTTGCTTGGGGTAGGCGTCTGGTTCCAGCTGCACCCTGATGGGGACACGTCGCTCAGCCAGCCAGATGGCACATTGTTGGGCCACCTCTTCCTCCCCGCCTCTGATCGCCTCCGCCAGCCTCAGGGCTTGCTGCTCAGCTGAGGAGGAGAGGAGCCAGTTCAGCTGCAGGGCTCCTTGCCACAGGACCCTGCCCTGCCCCCCATGACCCATCTCTCTCTCTCTCTCTCTCTCTCTCTCTTTCTTTTTCTTTTCTTTCTTTCTTTCTTTCTTTTTCTTTCTTTCTTTCCTTCTTTCTTTCTTTCTTTTCTTTCTTTCTTTCTTTCTTTCTTTCTTTCTTTCTTTCTTTCTTTCTTTCTTTCTTTCTTTCTTTCTTTCTTTCCATTTGTATAGCTGCCCATCTCAAACCAGCGACCCTGGGCAGCGACATTTCTTTATTTATAGGCTGACATCTGCCTCTGAAGCTCCATAACATAAGGGAGATAGCCAGGCATGGCGTCCCCAGCTGGCTTAAAAATGTCACCACGCAAACGCCAGCCTTAGGTCTGTTTTTTCATGCCCATTCTGTGTTTGCAGAGTGAAAGCCAGTTTGGTGTAGTGGCTAGGGGACTGAGAGTTCTAGTCCTCCCTTTGGCATGGAAAATGGATGGGTGATTCCCAGGGCTGTGGTTGTGGGGAAAAACAGGAGGAAGGGGCATTAGCAATGCTGCCCAGAGTTGCATAAAATAAAAGTGGGATAAATAAATAAATGTCGCTGCCCGCCCCCGTCCCACGTGGTGGTACAGAAAAGTCCTTTTGAGTCCAGCCCAGCAACCGAAAATGACAAGGGAGCAACACTGGCTGAGAATCAGAGGTAAATTCAGTGGTCCCCAACCATCTTCACATGTTTTTGAATACGGGTAGAACACCTTACCTTGCCTCAAGTGCCCTATTCACATAATATCAAGAACAATATTGAGCCATTTCAAAAGCTGCTTTGAAGTAGCCTTTTCTTCTTTAAGAGGCTAAATCTCCTTCAAATCAATTTTGACTCCTGGGGACTGAACAGAGGGACCCAAGTTGCTGTCTTGTCAATAAAACAGAAGCAGTTTGCCACTGCCTTCTTCCTGGGGGGTTTCTGAGCTCCCAGTTTATAGCCTTGGGTTCTTCTGGTGGTCTCCCATCCAAAGACCACCTGGGACTAATCCTGCTCAGCCTCTGAGCTCACCCAAGATCAGCAAGGTGCTGCCATGCCAGGGCAAGAACCAAAAGCAAATCCAGTTCTTCTTTAGTCCCCAACAGCATGGAGCATTTTTTGTTAAGATTAAATGTAAGAGGGAGAGCCAGTTTGGTGTAGTGGCTAAAAGCATTGGACTAGAAACCGGGAGACGGTGAGTTCTAGTCCCACCTTGGGCACAAAGCCAGCTGGGTGACCTTGAGCCAGTCATTCCCTCTCAGCCCTGGGAAGGAGGCAAGGGCAAACCTCTTCCAAAAAACCTTGCCAAGAAAACTGCAGGGACTTGTCCAGGCAGTCGCCAGGAGTCAAGACTGACTTGGAGGCACAAAGGGAAAAAAACCTACGTTTGGGCCCGTTTAGAACATGCACGCCTTTTATTCGACAGTGGGAAGAAACACCTGTAGAGAGACCTCATTTCTGCTCCATTTCAGCCAGGAGAGTCCCCGCTGGCCATTTCGGTTTCCTTTGCACGCCTCCCCACCCCACCCCATTGGACACCCAGCTCATTCACCTGCAGGCTCACCTTTCCTCGTGGCCTCCTCCATGAGCTTCAGCAGCCCCAACTCCTGAAGCAAAAAGAACAAGGATCTTTGGGGCTGACTAGGATTGCTCCAACCCCCACCCCCTCCTCACGAGCAACAGGCCTCCTCAGCCCCAAGGAATTTCAGCACCAACTCCACAGGGTCACCGACCCCGAGATCGAAAAATGCAATTTAGGCCCCGGAGTCCACCTTTCTGCTCGGGGCAGGGATCCAGATGAGAGCATCTTCAGAAGAGGAGCCTCCAGCGAAACGAAGCCCGCCTCTCTAGGGGTAACCAGTTCCACGGTTGACCTGAAGCGTTTCCTGACATCGAACCAGGATTTGCCTGCTTGTAACGTCAACCTGTGTTCCTGAGTCCTGCGCTCTGAAACAAGAGAAAACAGATCGTGACTTCGTCTGGACGCCCTTCCAGGTATACAAAAGGTGCTCTCTCATTCTCACATTCCTTTGCTCAAGGCTAAACCCACCCAGCTCCTTCCATGTCTCTTCAGAGGTCTTAGGGTCTAATCCCCCGTTTGGTTTCACTGCTCGTCTCCTAACCCGTTCCAGATTGTCTGAATCCTTCTTAAAAGTTGGCGCCCAAAACTGGAGCAGGCCTTGGGGCAGGCTCTGCACGAACCAGAAGCAAGCAGACCTCCGACTTCCCCAGATTTCGAAACCCTGCTTCCATCGATTCAGCCCAGAACTGCATTTTTTGCAGCTGAGCGCAGCCCCGACTCACATTCAGGTTGCAAGACTTCAAATCTACATGGAGAACAAAGCAGTGAGAACTGGGGCCCCTTGAGACCAATGTTACCGACACAGACAGGTAGCAGCCCTCCGGGAGTCCCAGCCCTTCCTGGGGGAGCCACTAATGGAACTTGCAAAGCCTGCAGGAGTATCCGCAGAGGGGTCAAAAAAATCAAGATGGTGGCCGTGACGGTGTGAGCGAACGCCGTCTTCTTGACGGTGTTGAATCCCTTCCGAGGATTGCCAACTTTTTTACTGATTGCTACTCCTGTGCTTTTCAAACCAACCTGGACTTATTTCCACTGCCTGAAAATCTGTTTTGAAAGGTCCAGGGTGTTGCACCTCAAGCTTATTCTACACTCTTGGAGGGGCGCATGTGCTCCAACTGATCCTTAGTTACGGAAGAATGAAAAGGAAAACAATAAAACTGCTCCCAGAGAAATAACCAACATTGGCGATAATCCATTCATTGCAAGCTGATCTTTTCAAGCCAACAGCTGCTTAAGAAGAGTTCTGGGTAATTTTCCAGGTAAAACTTAAACACACAAAACTCTATACACAAATGTACCAGTGACACTACGTAAGAGCTTGAATCGTTTCTCTTTGCGCAAAAATAGAGACCGTTACTTCCCTATCGTTTCCATCAGTTTTATTTTTCAGGGTCCAACTTTAAAAAAATATCCTTCAAGTCTATGACTAGCATGTTCTTTTTCTGAGTCGCTTGCAACTTCTTAGAAAAGAATCACCGGTTGCACCGAGAAACAAAATGGAACAAAACCACACCCAGATTGCCTAACTCATCTGAGGAAAAAAATAGAAGTTTTATTTCATAAGCCTGAAGCTTGGCAAGAAAACGCCACGTGAGCTTGGCAAGTTCCACATCAGGCCGAGGGAGGCCTGGAGTTCAATCTGAAGGGAATTTCCCAGGCATCTGTTCTGCTTTTCCATCAAGAGACTGTTTGGTACTTTTCAAACGGTAGAACCACGGATACCTGACACCAATGACTATCATGACATCATTGCGCAATTGTTGCACGTCCAAACAGTTCATTTGCACAATGGTGCATGTGGCTTCACCCCGTTGCGCTAGTGCATGTGTCTGGTCCCATTCCAATGTTCTGTTACACATGGAAGTGGCAGATGGAAACCAAGTACAGGTAGTCCCGGATTAAGAATGCCCGGTTTAAGGATGACCCATAGTTAACAACGGAGCTTATTGTAACAAAATTTGAGTTAAATACACAGTGATTCAAGTTCATTACACAATACGACTTATACCAGTGTTTCTCAACCTTGGCAACTTTAAGAGGTGTGGACTTCAACTCCCAGGATTCCCCAGCCAGCTTTGCTGGCTGAAGGATCCTGGGAGTTGAAGTCCACACCTCTTAAAAGTGGCCAAGGTTGAGAAACACTGATTTATACAGCATTATACATCATACTGTTCTGGCTTATATACAAATTCGACTTAAGGACAGACCTTGGGAACGGAACACGTCCTTAAACTGAGGACTCCCTGTATTTCCCAATCTTTGCCTTTGGCTTGGGACTCCAATCCCAATCATTCCAACCAGAATGATTATTTGTGGGTTGTAGTGCCAACAGCGAAGGGGGAAATGGAGAGAACTAAATGAAAACTTTTGTTCCGGCTTTTGGCAGAAAACGAAAAGAGTAATATAGGGACAGGCATTGTAAGAACTTAGAAAGTCCATATTTCTATGGGATCCCCAAGGTCGCATATGAATGCTTTAATGACTCTGGTTGTTTTTAACTGATATTATTTTTTGAGCAAAGAAAAAAAGAAAGGAAACATTTCCCAAACAGGCTGGATTATTCTCCAGCCGACAAAACAGGCGGCTTGATGGTTTTATATTTTATGGCCCTTTCCTGCCTTCCCAGTGGAACAAGGGGCAGCCAGAAGGAAGTGACTGGTGGTTCCCCCCAGCTTGGGTTCCCTTCCCACCAAAATCACCCACTACAGGGAAAAAATACTACCAAGCATCAATTCTTTAACATCTGGTGGGGTGGGGTGGGGTGGGGTGGGGTGGGGTGGGGCAGGGGGGTGAATGTAGGTGGTGCTTAGAAGAGTGGGATTAGCCCCTGCCAAGGTGCCCAAGTAACAGGTTGCAGGAGCACAGGGGAGAGCCCCCTCCTGCTTCGCACATTGCCCACAAATTGCCAGCCAGGGTATTCCAGACACGGGTTTAGCGTGCTTTCAAAGGAGCGTTATGCTATGTCGGAACTAGCCCAAGCGACGGGTGGAGGCGCAGAGGAGGGTCTGCAAGGAGCACCAGGGACATGCCCTCCTGTTCACCCAGCGCGCCTCTGGACCTGCAGCCTGTCAGTCCGGCCACAGCTTTGGGAGGGGTGCGCGACATGGAACAACTGATGACGCCCAAGCTGCCCTCCGCTAGTACCACAAAGGAGTGGACCCACTGGCCAGAGGAGGCAGTCAGCAGCAGCATCAGGAAGCGAGCTGACTGACCGATCAATCGATCGACTGGTTATCTGCCATCCAGTCACTGCTGACTCCGCTGCAGAGCAGGCAAAAAAATTAGAACAGGGATAAAAGCTGCAAGAAATCCAGCCACGTGAAACTCTTTGTTGACGAAGCTGCAGGAACCTTGGTGACAGACCAGGAATGCCAGCGGGCAAAGCTCACCTCTCTTTCCCAATTAAATCAACCCTCTGGGCAGCACGAGACTAGCGGTTAAACCCGCATTTGTGAGGAGCCCAGAAGCACTTTGAAAAGTCCGGAATTACACAGTTCTGCAGATGTCAAACCTCTCCCCCAAGTCAAGCCCAGAAGCCATCAGGGCAGCCCCTAGCGACGCGGGGGGGCAGCTGGACAGACCCCAGCTGTTTGAGGCTGGGCAAAGGCCACCCCCGAGGAGAAGGCGGCGCAGGCCCCTCTAAAACTGGAACTGCCTCTGCCTTTCCCGGCAATGAGACGGCGGTAACTTCACGAGGACCAGCCGCTTGAGAGCAATTCGCAGGGCAGACCGTGCACACCAGCCCAGCCCCCACCCGCTCCGGCACGCAGGCGGCGAAGCCCCGGGGAGGGGGGAGGGGGGAGGGAGCCCCGGGTGGGACAGCGCGCCTTGTCCCGCTGGGGGGGCCGGAGAGGAACGGGCGCCCCTGGAAGTGGGGGCGGCGAGCGGGGCCGGGGCAGCAGGGGGCGGACCCAGCCCGGCGCCCCCGGGCGGCCTGGGCCTCCCGCTCGCCGCCAACTCGCAAGCGTGCGCGCCGCGCGCGGGGAGAGCCGCCCCCGCGCCGGGACCCACCCGGGCGGCGGGGGGCCGCCGCGCGACACTGACCTGCGGGCGCCGCCGCGGCTCGGGCGAGTCGGAGGCAGCCGCGCCGCCGCCAGGAAACCGAAAGCGAAGCGGGCGCCGCGCAGGAGGAGGAGGAGCGCGCGCGGCTTCCGCGTCCCCCCCCCGCGGGCAGAGGGAATCCCCGTGACGTCACTCGCCCGGGCGGCTGGGTCTGCTCCGCTCCCGCGGTGCCTCCTGCGGGCGGCGCCCCTCGCCCCAGCGCCTCTGTCCGACCGCGCCCCGGGGGCAGAGTCGGGCCGGATTCGTGGGGAGGCGGCCAGCCCGACAGTCCCTTTCTGGGGTGCCTTTTCCGGTCCCCCAGCCCAGCGGGCAGCTCTGGGATCACCTGGTGGCCCCCCATCCGCGTCCCGACCCAGCCCGGTCCCGCTTCGCTTTTCGGGGTTATTCCGCGGGCGAGGTGCGGGCTCGGCTGTGGGGGGCTGCCCCTTTTCGGCCTGAAATCAGCCCATTCCCAGAAGTAGGGGATGGGCGCCAGGAGAAGCCATGCAGAGGGTGGGAAATTGGGAATATGGCTCTGCAGGGCACCAAATTCAGCATTTCAGGACTGGAGCCTTTGGCCACCAGACTCTCCCAGCTCCCCAGCCCCATGGAAAGATATTAAAATCCTATGAAAAAATTGAGGGGTGGTAAGGTTTTGACCCCTGAGTAATTGACACCTTCCCAGAATATCTCAACACACATTAGTAGATCTAGGGGGAAAATGTTTCGCGTTAAAGATGTCAGCGTTCTGTTAAGTCATCTCCCCAAACTTTGGAATCTGACTATTTTTGTGCAATTTATTTGTGTTTGAAAAAAGTTCCGACCAGCTCTCAACCTGTTGGTCTTTCACAAATTGCTGAAAACTTGATGGTTCTCCCAGGCCTTGGGGTAGGATGGTGGTTGAGCCCCTGTGTTTTTTTGCTTAAATAGTTTTTTTACAGGGGTTGCTTTGGGTTTTTTCATATTATGAGTTGGTCTTCTGCTCGCTGTCTTCTTCTCTTTAACACTGTACGTGTTGTTTTTTTAATTTACTTCATTGTAACCTGCCCAGAGTTGGTGGCCTTGAAATTGGAATATTAAGTTAAATTAAAAGGCTATTTAAAAAATAAAATAAAATTTATTGGCTGCCCAACTCCAACAGACGCTGGGCAGCGTACAAAACTAGAAAAAAACATAAAAACGGCTAAAACCGTTAAATCAAATGGACAGCCCAGATTAATTCTACTGATCAAAAAATGACTGTATGTATGTCATTTTTGTATGTCTCCCTTAGTTGTTGTTGTTCAGTCATTAAGTCGTGTCCGACTCTTCGTGACCCCGTGTCGTGTCTCCCTTTGGCAGAGTTCATATTTTATAACAGTAAGTAGAGTATAGAGGATCATTTTCTTTTTTTAGAGTTTTTTTTATATTTTAAAACATTGTTTAACGTTTAATATGTGTTTGATATGCCCAAATATCCTAAAGTTGCCAAGTTTGGAAAACACTGGTTTAGACTCAGCTCAGACCTTAGGAAAGCTGCAGGAAAGGGAGCCTCCAACTCAAAAGCACACCAAAAATGCTGCAAACACTAATCAGCTCAACTTTTATTTTCCAAAAGACAGAAAAATAAGCAAACTCGCTCTTAAAAAAGAGGGAGAGAGAGAGAGACTGGGTTCCCATAGCACACTAAACCCAGGTTAATAAAACACAGCAGCTGTGTTCACACAATGTACGTTCCCATGGAAATAAACTATAATCTGGCACAAGGTGATAGCCAGGGTCGCACACCAGGTACATACAAGCGCTGGGATCTCACACTGTGCACCACCATAAACAGTCCACCCTAATTGTAGCCCTGGTTTGGGCGTTGAATGAAGGCTGAACGTTCACATGTTTGATTATGGAATTAACCCATTTCCTGATTTCCCACATCCACTGAACTCTAAATTGTCCAAGTGGTGTGTGCATATACTGTACTGAGCCCCCCCAAACCCAAACCAAGGTTAATCCTAACCAAATTTAGCCTGTGGGCCACGTGCCTCTGCAGAGGGCAAGGGTGGAAAGTGACGTCATGCAGTCGTAGCCTCATCATACAACGTGCAATCATTTTCAGGGATGACGTAATCAATACACTGATGCAATCTGACACCACGTTGCATGGCACTTTACGGTGGCTTCTCCCAGACAGGTTGTGTGGTGGCTTCCCGTGGCTGTCTCGCTATTTGGTCAGTGATGAAAAGGCACACTGGTGCTTGCTACACACACCAACGTCTGGGTAATGGAAGCGGTGTCAGTCGAAAGGATCAGAGGAGATGCAGCCATTGCACAATCCCTGGTGGGCTTGGATCTGCAAGGAATTTGCCCCGAGCCAAAGTTTGCTTTTCCTCTCTTTAAAGGAGCAGGTGAGAATGAGCCATTAAACCCACAGGCTATCTGCAATCCCTGTTCTTAAGGCTGGAGAATGCACTTCATTTGGGTTTGGGCCAAACCCATCATCCCAAAAGCCAAGGTCCAACAGGTCGCGCGCACGTGCACACCCCCACACCCAGAGGAAGCATAAAGCAGCTTGGAAGGTACAGCGAGAAGTTTGTTCCCAAAGAATTCTGGGAGAGGTAGTTTGAGAAGCACGCTGGAAATTCGGCTGGCCAGAAGCCACAATGGTTCTCAGGGAAGGAGAGGCGACACCTCTTTCTCCTCCAGTTACTGTCTCCTGAGGCATCCCCTCTAGATGAAGCTGACTGGCCTTGGGGCTCCCCATAAATCACAGTTCTTTCCTGGGGGAAGATGCTCCACCATGGAGTGGAAGAGGTGGTAGATCTTGCGGGCAGAGCCAACATGCCATGGTTTGGCTTGCCTGGGAAGGTGACCCCTGGGCACCCGTGACTAGTCCAGCTCCATTCTTGGAACTCATGGACAAACCAAGAATAAGCCCTGCAGAGTTGGGGGGAGGGAGGAGGAGCTCAGATGCAACCATATCTTGCTTAGCAAAGTCATCAATGCCTTCCTTGATGGCTATGCTTCAGCCCAACCAAGTTCTATTATGGCTCTCTTCCTACAACATCTCGATTTTTGGAGTCAGCAAAAGAAACTTGAGGGAGGGGTTGTCCAGAGCTGTTATGGGGAGGATCCTGAGGCCAGGAGGAAGGACGAGATCTTGATGACCCCCAGTCTTGGCTTGGTTTTCAAACCCAACGAAGAACTATGGGCTCACATGACAAGGACCTTGATTTGCCACCCTCAAAACCACTGTTCCATCTTCACAGGCTGTGGTTAAAATCAGCATGCACACATACACACACCCAAGTTGACACAATCCTGGGGTGCAGCAGAGGTGGAAAACCAACCAAAGCAAAGTCACCAAGCTTAGAAAATATGGTGGACAACATTATAGGAAAAGGGAGGCATCTTCCAATGTCACAAGGCCCTTGATGGAATGGGCCACATTTCTGACTCAGAGGGTGAAGGAAGACCCTCTGGAGCAGTGTTTCTCAACCTCGGCCACTTCAAGATGGGTGGACTTCAAGTCCCAGTATCCCCTAATCAGCCTGCTGGCTGGGGAATTCTAGGAGTTGAGGTCCACCCATTTTGAAGTGGCCAAGGTTGAGAAACACTGATTAATCCAACCAACCTCCTAGTGCAGGTATCTGTCCTAAGCACGGTGGGCCACCTTGGCCTCTTCTCTCTGGGGCTACCCCCTCCTCCTCATCAGAAAGCATCAGTCCCATCCTGCAAATCAGCCTTTTCTTTGGCACCAGGGAAAGTGATCCCAATTCTCTGCAAAGTGTGGGTCCCTCAAAACTGGGCTCCAGGGGATGGGGAGCGGTTCTTTCAATCCATCCCTTCCAGTGAAATCGTGGATCCTGAAATCCAGCCCTTGGATGCTGAAAAGGGAGGATCTGCAATTGGGGCTTCCCCCCAGATCTCCTTCTCCAATCATCCAGGGGACTCCACGGTCCTTCTCCAGACCAGCAGTACAGATCCCGAATTAAAGGTGCAAAATAGCCCTCTTTAAGAGCAGGAGAGTTTGCTGGTGACCACCAAACTCCCCAAGGTTTCTTTGGCATATGCTACAATGCAAAGGGGAAAGGGGCATGGGCCCCCCCTCCCCACGTTTGGGGGCAAAGTGACATCTGCCCCATGGGAGGGCAAAGATGAAAGGTCCTTGTCCACCAAAAGGCACTTCCTAGGCTGCTGAGATACGGTGTCAAGGAGGCAAGGAACCGTCCATCTTCCTTCCATGCCAGATGCATTCCTTCTTCTGCACTTTCCCCCTCAAGGGCACTTCAGCTGGCTTCTTCTTGCAGTTTGTCTGAACTCTTTTTCCAGCTCCCCACTTCAGGAACTACTTGCTCTAGTCCCTGCACGCCAGGGGTGCTGACCCATAAGGACTTGGGGACGGGGCTAGAAGCCAGCCAAGGATGGAGGAGGATTCCATGGGCGGTCAGCCTTTCGGCCGGATCCCTTCGCAGGAGGCACCGGATAAGGCACTGAGCTTTGGGCGAGAGGTCGTCTGGAACAGTGAAGCGTCCGCGACAGATCTTGCTAAACAGCGAGGCTGGCTTGGTGTCCTGGAAGGGGTAACAGCCCACCAGCAGGGTGTAGAGGACCACTCCCAGGCTCCAGATATCGGCCGCTTTTCCAGAATAGGAACCCTTGAAGCTCAGGATCTCAGGGCCCACGTATGCCGGGCAGCCGTGCTTGTCCACCAAAGCGTCATCCAGGCCGAGCAGCACCTGGGCATCTTCCAGATTCTCCAGCAGCAACCTGGACCTGGGCGAAAGGAAGGGGGAGAATCCAGAGTCAAAGATCAGCTCCTGAAAGGCTGAGCAGTAGCTGTTGGGAGTCCGTGCCCCTAATTCTGCAGCCAGAAAAATCTGAATTCTGCAACTGAAATGCATTAAGTGTCTTTTGAATCATTTTAAGCAGTGGGAGGAAAATCCATGCCATTATTGTTGGTTATTGTTTATTGTTATTTATTAAAGATAGTCCTCACTTAACAACCACAACAGGGTCCGCAAAATTTGTTGTTAAGCAGGGCGGTTATTAAGCAAGCCGCACCCAATTTTACAACCTTTTTGCAGCGGTCATTAAGCGAATCACCATGTCCATTAAGCGAATTACACAGTGATTCTGGAGTTGAAGTCCAGACTTCTTAAAGTTGCCAAGATTGAGAAACTACACTGCACTCATTCATCAACGTACAGCACCCTACAGATCAGGTTTGCCCATTGAGGTTAACCATCTCCAAGCAAATCAAGATTCAAAATAACCAAGTTTGCACACGGGGTGAATGCGGCCACAAAGACTTTCACTGACCCAGCTAAGCAGGTACTTAGTTGAATGCAGCCATCAGCTCCTTGCTGGAGAAAAGAAGGAGCAGGTGGGTCAGTCGGTCACGTGGCTCTGCTGGCCACGTATGGGGGCACAGCTGCAACACACTAAGGCAGAGGTGCAGCTCCAGGGCTCTCAGGCCACAGACAGCCCCCACCAACTTTCCAGGGTGATCTTCAGACCGCTGAAGATTATTACCTTTTTTTTTACCAAATTCCAATTTTCTTAATATACGCAACTGCACAGCGAAACCTCATTCTAATGTCGCTATGGAGAAGGAGGCACCCATTGTGCGGGAAGATCCGTTGACCACGGAAGCGTGTCACCGTAGGGCTCTGTGTCATCCTCATAATTATGCCACGATGCCAATCGTGTCACGTGCATCAGTATGTGCCATTGATGAAATTTATGTTATATCAAATTTAGACCCATTGTGTCATTTGGATCATGGTGTCGTGCTGCGAATGACGCAATGGGCACCCTGACCTCCTGATGCAAGCGACTTAACTTGGGGCAAGTGGATGTAACCAGAGTCACTCGCATCAGGAGGTCAGAATGCAAATTTCATTGCTTGTCTGGAATGTCATAAAATTAAAATAAGCTTAACAGCCTCATCCAGACTCCCTTGGATGAATCGGCTTGTTAGTTATTCCAGGGAGAAGCTCAGAAAGAAGTGTGATCCATTTGATCTAAATCTGCTAAATGGGAGGTCTGCTAAGGCGACACTTCCCTGCAATGATATTTAATTTTAATAATGTTTAAATGTAAATGAACTCAAATCTAGTCCTGCAACTTTTTTGGCCTAAGAAATAAGTAGGCAGGGAAATGAGAGAGAGAGAGAGAGAGACAGAGACAGAGGAAGGAAGGAAGGAAGGAAGGAAGGAAGGAAGGAAGGAAGGAAGGAAGGAAGGAAGGAAGGAAGGAAGGAAGGAAGGAAGGAAGGAAGGAAGGACTGTTTTTCTCCAACTCTCACCGTTCTCTGTCAGCAAAGACAAACTTCCTCAGCTTGATGTCCCGGAGAACGATGCCATGTTGGTGACAGTGGGCAACTGCTTCAGCCATCTGTCGGAAGAGAGAGACAGCCTCCAGTTCCGGCACACGCTTGCGCCGTCTCACCAAGTCATGCATGTTGTCCTTCCCGGGCTCCAAAAAGACATAAACGTTCTGGTCTCCAACAATGACCTCAGTCACACGGGCAATGTTGGGGTGCGAGGGGAGAGCAGCGTATGGAGCCATCACCTCTGGGTAGCTCTTAGCTGGATAAACCTAAAAGGGAAGAGGAAGACATGAGGAAAAAACCAAACCATAAGTTACTTCAGTTTCAGAAGATCTCTAGGACCAAGGGCGTGTGCAAGACAACTCAGCCAGGGTCTTGGACATACCACGTCAGCTCAAATTATGCATGGGCTACCAGAAAGCCGGATAAAAGTTCCATTCCAGACCATGATCTTCTCCATGTGCATGAACTGTGCCCAGAATGGGCAATTCGCAGTCCTCTAGATGTTCTTGGGCTCCAATTCCCATCAGCCCCATACAATGTGGCCATGGATCAATGAGGAAGGAAGTCATGGTCCTCCAAACATCTGGAGGACTGCAAGCTGCCTGTTTCAACTGGTATTAGGAGGCACATCATTGCCAACCCGGAGGTCTCATTGAGTCTTCAGGGTGTTTGATATGCCTGTCCTCCATGTTCTTTTCTAGGAGGTCCATCTAGGGACTGATCAAGTTCTTGCTTGTGGAACAGCTCAAACCAGAGTGAGGGCTGAGGGTCCCATTTCATGCTAAGCTATCCTGTGGATCATTCGGTTTGGGCTCAACGTGTTGTGTGAATCCAGCTGCTGTGGTTGGCAAACTCCAGTTTATGGCTAAATGCAACAGGTGAACCCAGCCAATTGTGGCTAATTCAACAGATCATGGTTTAAGGCCAGAGTTCAATCAGTCTAAGAGCTAGAGGCAATTGGGCCACGCGTTCAAATGGGGAGGGGCAAGACTTGCTTGCTGGATAGTTTTCAAGGATTAATAAGTGTTTGAAGCCTCTGCAAGGCCTTGGTTTGCCCTGACCACCTTCAAAGACTGCATGAAAGGGCAAAAATGTTGACACTACCGATTCTGGTCTCCGCAGATTTCAAAAGGAACATATCTTTGCGGAGAGCAAGGAGCCCATGGGCTGTAACTTTCTGCATCCATGGTTTAAAACAAGCCAGGGGTTAGCAGAATGTGCAAAATATCTTAAGAATCAGGCCAAGCTGCTGGAATAAGGGTGGTACATGTGCTATGAACCTCTCTGAGAAACTGTAAAACCTGAAGGCAAAAAATCAGGGCGAGTCTGCTAGCTCCTTTTCCAACTCACAAACTTTATCCAAAGGTTGCTGCTTTGATTTTTTGCCCACCAGGACTAACACAGCTGTCCTCCTCCAGTGTAAAAGCTGAAAGTATATAAACCCTTGCACACACCAGCCCAAAATTGATCCTCTCAAAATTACCACTTTAACTCAGTTCCCAGAGGGGAGGGGTTTACTAACAAGGATGAGAACAGCTCATCTGGTTTTCTGCTCCCTCCCTTAACTCCCCCCAAAGCAAAATGGGCCAGATACTTTTAGCCCTGCCTCACACAAGTCCTGTACAGCAGAGTTCCTCAACCTTGGCAACTTTAAGACGGGTGGACTTCAACTCCCAGAATTCCCCAGTCAGCCAGGCTGGCTGGGGAATTCTGGGAGTTGAAGTTCACCCGTCTTAAAGTTGCCAAGGTTGAGGAACCCTGCTCTACACAACAACACAAAAAGGACAAAATATGCAACATGACATCCCTAGGCAAACTCCAGTCTTTTGGGCTTGCGTCCCATCATTCAACGCATGTCCATAAGTCACGGAGGTTGCATTGCCATGTCACAACGCCTCACCCGCTTCCATTGACATCCCATCTCAGAAGGAAAAGGTGGGTGGTGAATTGCAGCCCTTCACTGTCACACAGACAGGCATTCACCGGATTATGGCATCAGATTTGGGGACTCGGCTGAAGATCATGCTTGTACAGGAAGATTTACACCCCCAACAGTTTGTATAAAACACTTTGGTGGGTGCCAGAACACACTGTTCCCGGTGGCCACCCCAGAACAAAGAGGGGCTAATTTCAACACCAAATAGCTGACCTAGTTTCTACATGTGACCATCGGCTCATCAGGGCACGGATGTTGCTCCAGAACTGTCACATTCCACAGCTGTCTTGTGAATTATCAATAGGTAATTATTTCTGGCTGCAATTCCTGTCCACCTCGCCTTTCATTATTCTGTGCAACCAAAAATGTATATAAGCCCCTCTCTCTGGATCTCCCTATTAACTAATGATGTGAACCAGAGTCCATAAAAGCTGAGGCCACAGCAAACCCCTTGGGTTTGTCAAAAAAGCAAATTCACTTTGGGGAATCAGGGGACGGAAGCGAATTCCTATACGCTGAATTACTCAGGCCCTGCTTAACCTAGTTTGTGAAATCGCCCTTCGGGGGGGTTGCACGAACATAAGCTAGCCACACAGGCTGGGTTTCCACAATAGAATGCAAACGAATAACCCAGGGTAAAATTCAGATTAACTTAGTTAAACGTGTGGCACAATCGGAGCCATGAGCTGATTCTAAACAGGCAGTCCCCACCACGTGCAAAACTATTCCAGAGCGTGCCCTTTAGCCCAGCCACCTCCTACCTTGCAGGTAAGCTCTGCCTCGGTGTGTCTGTTCACAGCCCGGTAGCAGCGCCAACATGTGGGCTCCAGAAGGATGTAGGGGCCAATGTGAGCGATGGTCAGGCCCTGGTCCGCAGCCGGTGGGCAGTGAGGCAGGGGCTGGAGGCAGGGCGTTGGCCCCGGCACCTTGTCCAGACGCAGGCGCTTGGGCGCTGGGCTGCCCGCTTTGGATGCTTTGTCAGAGCGCAGCCGCCTTTTGGGCACATGGGCCTCCGCGAGAGGCTTTTGCACAAGTAGGCTCATCTGGAAAGAGCGCAGGGGAGAGGAAAGATTTATTTATTTATTTATTTATTTATTTATTTATTTATTTATTTGGGTGGTTTATATGGCCGCCCGACTCACCCGCAGTGACTCCGGGCTGCTTACAGAAATAAAACCCCAAATACAAACCCGCTACACCCCCACCCCCAATATTAATTGAATTAAGTGTGGTTCAAGGCATTTCAAGTCCAAGAAAGTCACGGCTGGCCAGGATTCAGTTCCCATTCCTAGCCCTGGGTCCGGTCCTTGGGATAATGAGTCCTTCCCTAGAAACAGCCAGGAAACAGGGACATCTCCGTCTCCTTCCTTCGCCAAGAACCATGCGCAGAATCAAAGGGCTGGAAGGCACCTCAAAGATCATCCAATCCACCCCTTCTCAGCCAACGCTGCTAGGTGTGTTGTAGCTTAAAAGCTTAAAAGCCCCTCGCCTAACCCTTCCTCCTTCCAGCTAGTTCATTTTAATATTAGCAGGCTAAACCAAAGGTGCCCACAGAAGAGAGGACCAAACTACTACGATGCCCGAAGAGCTCATACGGAAAATGCAGTGAGAAAAAAACCCACAACGGTGATGAAAAACGACAGCAGTGACCAACACCAAATATTGGTCTCTCCCACCCCAGCTTCCTCAAACAGGACTGGAAGCTGGTTCCCCTGCTGCAGCTCTGCCAAGGAAAAGACCTGACCCCATTCGCTCTAGAACAGCATTTCCAAAGCTCAGTAACGTTAAAATATGTGGACTTCAACTCCCAGAATTCCCCAGCCAGTTTGCTGGCTGGGGAACTCTGGGAATTGAAGTCCACACATCTTAAAGCGTGCTGGCTGGGGAATTCTGGGAGTTGAAGTTGCCGAGGCTGGGAAACACTGATGGCCCCAAGGTGACCCCAGCCCCCATGTGAACACCAGCCGTGCCAACAGGGCTGCAAGAACAGGAGCGATGCAGAGCTTGGAGCAATGAGGCTCCCTTACAGGAGAAATCTCCTGTAAGCACCCCATCCCTGACTTCAGACATTTTTGCTAGACATTGCTACTACACTTTAAAGCTCTTTTTCTTAACGCCAGTTCATTTTGCAACCCAAAGATCCACATTTTTTCTGCTATTGTTCCCTTCTTCAGATGAACACTGTTCTGTCTGGTATTACAGGTAGTCCTCGTCTAGCGACCACAATTGAGACAGGCAACTCAGTCGTTAGGTGAAAATCATGTGACTGCAACCATGCTTACAATTTTATTTCAGTTTTCCTTTGCTTCTTGCTACTTCCTTCAGCTGAACTGGGGTTCTTTCTTTTTGTCTTTTGGGACCTCTTGGTATGCAGTAAAGAAGCAAGTGAAAATAAGAGTCGTAAATGTGAGGACTGGTCGCTAAGTTGTTTTTTTAAGCACCGTCGTAATTTCAAACGGTCACAAAACAAGGCAGTCACTAAGTGAGGACTACTTGCAGTCCATTACACTATCCTGGGCAATGCATTCCAGATGCTAATTTTGCCTTGTGGGAGTCAACCATGGTCCAAGTCAAACGCTGAAGATAGCAGTGTCTGTTTGCTCCCCACAGCCTACGATCAAGGAGGTGTTGTGTGAGATGATGGTGTGAACACCAGCATTCATCCTCTGGGCATGCAACGAGTGTGAGTCAAAGCAGCCCCTGTGTCAAAGGCCAGAACGGCTGAAGAGCAGCTCTCATAATGCAGAAAGTCCTGAGTAATCTTACACAGAGAAGGCAAATGTAAATGCACTTATAACCGCTGTTTAGAAGACTGGAAGCTGGCTCTTTGTAATCTTTTCTTTCTCTTTTTTTCCCCCCTATTCTCTTTCTTTTTCTTATTTTCTTTCTCATCTAGTCACCATTTTTATTGCTTTCCCTTATCCCTTCTCTAAAATTTGTGTTGTTTTTCTCTTGTTAAAAAATGTCTTTAATAAAAATTATAAAAAAGAAAGAAACGGCTTCCAATAAACCCCAAGCCCAGCGGTCCCGGGCAGCCAGGATGATGCCCAAAGACGTGCAACGTGTATTAAAATACCCGGGAGGGTTCTGCAACGGCTGATGCAAAGGGACAGCAAGTTCCTCCGTTGTCTGACTCAGGAGACTGAGTTTCCTGAGAAATAGTTCTTTCAGTCACAAGGAAAGTGCTCTGTACGTGCTCAGAATCCCCCTTTTTCTTATTCGTTCAGCAATGTTGAGGCCTAGGCTTTTATCCCCCTGTCCTCCCTGGCACTTAACTACAAGCATCTGCTATGTACGGCTATAAGAGCAAAATGCAATCTTGGTTTTCCTCCAGGGCACACCATTCAGACCTCTTCCTTGGACCACATTTAAGAATAAAAATCCACATTTAAGAATCAAAAGAACATCTGGCATTTGTCTAACGCAGTGTTTCTCAACCTTGGGAACTTTAAGATGGGTGGACTTCAACTCCCAGAATTCCCCAGCCAGCCATGCTGGCTGGGGAATTCTGGGAGTTGAAGTCCACTCATCTCATGCTCATTCTTACAATGCTCATTCTTACAATGATCTCGTAAGATAGGATTACATTTACAAAATAACATGCAGGAGGCCTCGCAGAGTCAGTCAGGTGTAGTGGTTAAAGGCCCTGGACTGGGAGCTGAGAGACTTGAGTTCGAGTGCTGCCTCGGGCACGAAGCCAGCTGGGTGACCTTGGGCCCATCCCTCTCTCCCAGCCTGAGGAAGGAGAAGGCGAAGGCAAACCCCTTCTGGAAATCTTGCCAAGAAGACTTTAGGTCCAGGTAGTTTGAAAAACCCTGCTTTTGTCCAATTTCACGGAGGATCCTCCTGGTTCAAAGTCACCTCTTGGGGCCAAGCTCACACTTCACATCCTTGCCCAACCGGCTCCCTTCCCCTCCCATGTCAAGGCAGAAATAAAAGTAAAAGTAAAAGTCACTCCAGTCCAGCTTGAGGCTGGTGACTCCACAGCAACAGTTTGATAATAGCCTTAGCAACAATACAGAAGTGGTTTCCTCTGGCCTTCTTCCAGTCCAGTATTTGGACTTTCCAGTTGACACTACAGCGCTAGGTTACCTGGTGGCTTCCCATCCAAGTACCAAATAGAAGTAGAGTTTAATTCCTGGTGACTTCCGTGTCCATGTCCATGGATTTTTCTGGACAGTCATACAGAAACGGCTACCGTTTTTCTGGGAGGGCTTTTTGACTCCCCCGTCCACTGTGGGTTTTGGGCTAAGGGAGGCCCCTCCCTTTTACCTCTGTGGTGGAAAAGAAGCATCTGTTTGCATGCAGGTGTTTTGACCTTTAGGGTGCTGCCTTCCCCATTTTGCTACAGCGTCTTCTGCCCCTCACTGGTGGGGCCCGAGGCGCATGGGTGGACGGCACAACAGGCAGCTGCACCTCACGCTCCTGACAAGGATGAGCAAGTAGTTCTCCCAGCAAGAGCTTGGCAAAGGGGAGCCTCACAGCTTTCCCTGATTTCTAACATGGCTCCTTCCAGGTTTCCCATCCAAAGCTCTGGGAAGGTGGTTGGTCAAGGCCAGTTTAGGCGGGATGAGTCACCCAGGCAGTGGTGCAAGAGGCTGGCAAAGCCCCATGCATTCAGTCACCTGGGGCGAGTTCATGACCACCTCCAGGTGATCAGAAAGACAAAAACCAATCAACGGCGGCGTGCACAGCAATTGACCCCCAGCAATTTTCTTTACAAAGTCCCTGCGTGTCATCCATGACTAACAAAGATATGCTGGCGAACGGATTTTTAGCAGCTATTTGCTTTATTGGCCTCGCTTTGCAGAACTGGGTTAATCCCTCTCTGTGATGCCCTGAAAGCGCAAGATCCCGGTTTGGCCTGCCCTTTGCCCCTTCCCAGTTGCTGAGTGCGCTAATCCAGGATGACGGCTAGCCCCTGTGAAACAACCCTCCTAGCCCCTGTGAAACAACCCTCGAGTCAGCCCGGCCAGGCCCAGCTTCTGCGTCTCCTCGCCCACAGCCACGACTGCTCCCCGCGAAGGAAGTCAGCACATTCATCAGCAAGTCACTGGTGATGCGTTCCTGAGCGATGCACCTAGGCTGAATCAGCAGGTCCAAAGGGTTCCTGTTCCACCTCGGCGGAGCCATTTGTCCGGGGAGATGGCTAAGCAGCCCCATTTTCCCTGCCCTGACCATCTCCTGGACTCCCAAGCCAGGCTGGCCGGGAGTTATGGGGTCTGAAGTTCAGCCCATCTTTACGGATAATGCACCTGCGGCGCCTATACGCTTTCGCTTTCGTCTCAGAGAAACACTCCGGGAGAACGCGAGGGGGCGAGGGGGGATTTCTGCGTCTCTCAGAAACCGAGTCCTCCGCCGGAGATCAGCCTCCTCCTCCCCTCTCCTCGACACCCCCCCCCCCCTTCAATTTCTAGCCCCAGCGAGGCTCAACCTGTAGAGCTCATGCTTTCTGCTGTTAGGAGGGGAAAGGGGTCCCAGCGCGCTACGTGCGCCGATGCGGAGGGCAGAGGCGGCTGAATGAAGAGGGCGCCTCTGAGCACGGGCAGAGGGGAGTCGCTTCGGCTCGCTGTAGCAAAAGACGCCGGGTGAGGGGTCTTAGTGCACGGGGCTAACGAGCACAGGGTTCCCGAGACCGCAAGGACGTGCGAAGTGGCCGGCCCGGGGCACCGGGAACCGAGGAGGGGCTGGGAGAAACCGCCCCCGCCGCCGCTTCCACGGGCGCTCCCGTCGCCCCGCCGCCCCGAGACGCAGCCCAGGCCGGGCCCCCCACCCGTTTCCTCCCCGCTCGGCGCGCCTTCCCGTACCTTTGCGCCGGAGGCAGCGCGCCGCCCTCCCCGGAGCCGTTCGCGGCCGGGGCTCCTCCGCTTCCTCCGGGCGCCTTCCCCGCTCTCCGGAGGAGCGACCCGAGGCGCCGGGAAGACCCTGCGCGGGCACCAGCCCGATGGCGGCTCAGCGGCGGCGCGGCGCCCCGCTCCGACCGAGCCAGCGAACGCCTTTGTCTGCGCCCCGCGCGCCCGCCGCCTCTGCCCGAGCCGCCGGGGATGATGTAACCCCGGCCGCGGCGGCCGCGGCGCCGCCTCCCCGCGCCGCCCTCCGGCCCCGGCTCCGCCTCGCGGCTCCGGGCGGCTGATGCTGCCGGCCGCGCGGATTGCACCAGGGCCGCCCGGCTCCGCCCAGCGGATTGCAGCCCGATTGCGCCAGTGGCTCGCGCTGGCGTGGCTGGCGGGGGAGGGGGCGGCCGGGTGGGCGGGTGGCCGCGGCTGAAGCCCCCCCGCCTGGAGGGGGCAGGAAGGACGAGAGGCGGCAGCCCCTTGGCCGGATCGCCAGGTGCGCCGGACTCCAACTCCCATGCCACGCCAGGCCGCCCGCCTGGGGATGATGGGAGGAATGGTTCTCCACCTGGTCGGGAAAGGCCACCTCCGTTCCTCAGAAAGGAGGGGGAGAGGGCTGGCTGGGCTTGGACGGGGGGTGGGCGAAGGCAAAGACCTCTGCACATGCTTAGAGGCTACCGGAGGGGAAAATGCCTGCGAATTCTCAGAGAAAGCCCGAGGCTTGTAAAGGAGAGGTCCGGGAGCTGAACCCTGGAACTGGTTTAGGAATCGGATTAAGCTTGGTTTTGAGGGGGGAGGGGAGAAATAGGGAAGGTGACAATGGAAAGCGAAAGCCCAGCAGGGTGTCACGACGGACAATCTTTCTGCCCATCCCTGGTCTTGGGATCAGACCGGGGGGCGCCTGGTTGCGTTTGTCTGCACGGAGATCCTAAGAGCCGAAGGGCCGTGCGCGGCTCCCAAAGCTGTCGTTCCGCTGCCTGAGGAATTTTTTCTGAAATTGAGAAATTGTCATTTAAGATCTTAGGGAGGGAGGTAGAGAGAGAGAGAGAAAAAAAAAAAGATTTTTATACATTACAGAACATCAGTTTTCATGGCTGCTATTTATTGGTGAAATGACCTCTAGGGCTCCAAAGACCCTCTCCTCCGTCTTCCCCAGGAGATTTTACTGGCAGGTCTCCCTGCCCCCCACCCCTCAAATATATCATCGGGCCTGGGGGTCTTTGGGAACCGCAGACATTCTTAGATGGCCCCACTACGATTAATATTCTCTCTCTCCATGGGGTTTGTGTATTTTAAAATTTAAAAAGTTTAAACTTTTTGATGATGTTGTATTTTAATAATTACTTTTTTATCTCTTATCATGATTGTTTTTTATGCATTTGTTGTTTTATTTAATTGTTGTACGCTGCCCAGAGTCGCTTTGTGTGAGATGGGCTGCTATATAAATGTGATATATAAATAAATGAGCCCCAAAGAATCCTTCTGGGATATTCTGTGCTGGGGGGCATTGAATGGAGACCGATCCTCAGTTAGGACTGAGGTTGGAAAACCAAAGAGGGAAAGGTGATAAACTCCTAAAACAGAAGGGTTGGAAGGGACTTTGAAGATCCTGTAGTCCAGCCCCCTGCCCAAAGCAGGAATCCAGGACTACAATATCCAGCCTCCAGCAAAGACAGTCCCCCATCCCCTGATGCTGAGCATTAGGAAATTATTCTTCATGCCAAACCAAACATCTACTTCCTTGCAACGTAAACTTCTGGTTTCATCTTCTGGAGCTGTTTGAACAACGGCCATGCCAGCCCAAGATCAAGGTGGCCTTTCTCTAGCACACTTACCATTCTCTCAATTTGCACACCACGTTTGCCCAACCAAACTGGCTGGTTCCTATGAAGCTAAGCCACCCATTTACAAGCAGCCCTTTGTTCTGGTGCCTCTGATGAAATGGATTCTGTGAACCGAGGCAAGGAGGAGGAACCCGAACCTGAAACAAGAGACTCCACGTGCCATGCCGAGGTGCCCACATTCAACCTCTAATTTTTGTCTAAGATTTTGTCTAACCTTCTGCTTGTGCGACACACACACACACACACCCTGCCATAGATTCCTCACTTCTTCAGGCTCTGCTTGCTGTCTTGCTTTCTCCTGTCCCCTTTTCAGCCGAGGCTCCCATAACCTGGCCGGGGATGATGGGAGTCCTAATCCAACCCCTGGAGGTTAGCTGCCTGGCTGGGGAGGGCTCTCATAGCCCGTGGCCGCTGCTTGCTTCCCCAGAGAGAGAGAGTCAGAAAATGCCCAGAGGACAAATCGTCTTTCTGGGGCTGAGTCAGCAAAGGTATTTTTGCCCTTGACCAGAAACTTTCAGAATGACTCTACAGGTTGCAGGGCGTTTGCCTTGGAGCATGAAACTTGCGGGATTCCCAGCCCAAATTGCAAAACCTTCTCGGAGATTAAACATGCTGCTTCTGAGGCAGTTTTGCCACTGCTGGGGCTCCCAAGGTGGAAGGGCAGAGCCAAAGCTGAAAAGCATGCAAGGAGGGCATTCACCATTAAAATGATCTGTGCCCTCCCCGGCTCTCTTTAATTGGGCTTAAGCCATTAATTCCTCTATTAAATCTGCAAGCCACTAAACTTACACCTGTGTTTCTCAACCTTGGCAGCTTGAAGATGCGTGGACTTCAACTCCCAGAATTCCCCAGCCAGCATCTGGGAGTTGAAGTCCACGCATCTTCAAGCTGCCAAGGCTGAGAAACACTGCCTTACACAATCTTTCTCTTCATGGGTCTGCTTACGGTTGCAAAAACCAGACACCTCCTAAACGAGGCATTTTCTAGAAAAGGAGTGGTTTTTCTCAAGGGTCTCCTGCCTGCAATTTTTGGGAATAGTTATTTCTTAAAATAATACTGAAGCGGCTTGCATAACCCAAAGGGCCTCCTGAGCCTCTCAGAAGGCTTGACCGATTGAATCCGTCAAGCCCTACACAATGTACAAAGCTATAACATCATAACAGGAAGCAGGAAAGGCGGGGGGGTGGGTGGCGGGGAAGATCGATGTCTGTCTCCAAGAATGCATAGTCCAAACTTCTCCAGCACATGACAGAGAGTCTTCCGACTTTTTCTCCGCTCGCCCCCACCCAGGGCACAAACCCAGTGACCTTTCTTTTGCCATGACCCCATGATGTTGCATTTGTCCCCAACCCAGATGTGAGACACTCTTAAGTCATTCTTAGCTGCATGGGTATTCAAGTGGCATTTCCTCTCGTGTGCTTATCGAGGTGAATAAAATCTGCTCGGTGTTGTCCCCCGTTTCCTTGGAAGGAAATTGGGGGACCGGCGGTGACAGGCCACTGAAATAATTGTGGCAGGAGAAGAATTGGCCACCGGGATAGCAAACGTCCTGCCAGTCTAGCTTTTTGCTGACTCTGGGGGTGAGGGGTGGAGAACAGTTCAGCTTAGCAATGGGGACCGCCCTTCAGACCCCTTACTTCATAAAAAATTCTTTATGATCTTTTCTAAAAACTTCTTTTATTAGAATCCCCACATCCGCTGGCTGAAAAACTTGCTTTTAAAAACCTGGCTACTACGGCTTGACTCGGAACTCCCCCAAACATACAAACCCTCATACAAGCCAGGTTCGCTGAACATCCCAGCCCAAGCTTTGGGACACTGTTTCTCAACCTTGGGAACTTTAAGATGCGTGGACTTCAACTCCCAGAATTCCCCAGCCAGCCATGCTGGCTGGGGAATTCTGGGAGTTGAAGTCCACGCATCTTAAAGTTCCCAAGGTTGAAAAACCCTGGGGGAACAGGCCAGTCTTTAAAGTTTTACAGAAGGCCTAAGGGTGAAAAATGGTGCTTAAAGTCCCTCCATATACGAACGCACAAAGGCTGAGTCCCAAGATGCTTACCCAGTTTGTTTAAGAAATCCAGAGGTTGCATTTGCACGACGTTAAATTTAAATAAATAAATAATAATGTGCGACGTTTATCCCTGAATGCCAACCCCAATTACAATTTAATTCAAGCTTATGCCAAGCTTTCTTTAAGTCAGCATCACCCTTTGGGGAGTTTGCTTTGATAAATTCCACCTTCTGCTCCCAGCCACCTTCAACCCGTGGCTCTGGGCGGCTGTGAGCAGAAGGTGAAATTATCAAATTTATTAACATGCTGGCGAAGCACCTAGGAGCAGAAATCTCCCCGCCAGAGAGGAAGAGGCCGCCGGGGAAGATCCGGTCAAGATTCTCCCCTTTCCTGCAGCCGCTCGCTGCCTCCCATCACTCAGCTGGGTCTTTGGCCAACCTGCCGATGGAGCAAGACACCGTTCCAGCAAAAGGTGGGCTGCAATTGTGAATCCTTCCTTGGCAAGAAGATCCTTTTTCTTTCTCTCCTGGGCTTTTGAAGTGAACCTGGTTGGTTGGGTTTCAACACACTCTGAACCACCAGCTTGTAAAGTGCCATCAAGTCGCGCTCTGCTTCTGGTGACTTTATAGACAAATACGAGCTGAACTGGCCTCCAGCAGTAAATATTTATTTATTTATTCATTCATTCATCATATTTATTTATTTATTTAACGAATGTGTTTTTATTTATTTATTTAGCAAGTTTGTTTGTCCGTTTAACATTTATTTATTTATTTATTTATTTAACAGGTTTGTTTATTTAACAAATTTATTTGTATTTATTTATTTAACAGGCTTCTTTATCTAACAAATGTATTTTTATTTATTTATTTAACAGGTTTGTTTACTTAACAAATTTATTTGTATTTATTTAGCAAGTTTATTTATTTTGCTTAACCATTTTACGTTTATTTATTTATTCAGCAAATCGATTTACTTCTTCGACAAACTTATTTATTTATTTAACTTATTTATTTATTTCTTTAAATGTTGAAATTTATTTAACTGTGCTGCCCCCCGCCTCCCCACTCCCACAGCCGACCCAAAAAGATACCTTGGTCAATGGTATCGAAAGCCGCCGAGAGGTCAAGAAGAGCCAGGATGGAGGCACCACCCCCATCCCGCTCCCACCAGAGACCATCCAAAATTTATGGGTTTGGTGATGAGAAAGGGTAGAATATGGAAAGAAAGGAACCACAATGGAAACTTAGAGAGAGGGGATAAGATATAATTGCTTGTATAACGGCTGTAAAGAAGACTGGAAGCTACTCCTTTATATCTTTCCTTTCCTTTCCTTTCCTTTCCTTTCCTTTCCTTTCCTTTCCTTTCCTTTCCTTTCCTTTCCTTTCCTTTCCTTTCCTTTCCATCTCTTTTATTTCTTTCTTATTTACTTATCCCTTTTCTTTGCTTTCCTTTTTCAAAAAAATTGGTATTGTTTTTATTCTGTAAGAAGATTCTTCAACAAAAATTAATTTTTAAAAAAGGGGCAGGTCTTCCACAAGCGAGGTCAAAAACTCAAGGTGACGGTTGTGACGGTGCAATCGACAGTGCAATGCTCCTTTTGTACGTGCGTCGGGCGTGCAATTGCATGGATTCGGCCACCATCTGGGCCTTTTGGACCTCACCACGGGCAACGCTGCCTGGCCAGGAGCCAGGATTTTTACTGGCCATTGAAAAGCAGATCCCCTTCTTGCTTCTGGGGGAGCAGGAAGCATTTGAGAGAAGCGTTTCTGTCCAGAATTACACAACAGCCGCGGCCTGGGCTGTGTTGCCAACCTCAGGCCTGCGTGAAAACCAGGAATCTTGTGCAGCTTTTCAGGAAATGTATGTCGGCCTCTATGGGGAGCAGATGAACAGACGGCTGAGGGGGCTGCATTCCTGCTGCAATTGAGATTTCAAGGGAATGCCCTGGGCTGCATCCCAGGGCCGTGATCTCTGGTTGCCAAATCCAATACAGGACCAAGCTCCCACGCTTTTTTATCAGTGGCACAGAAGAGGGAGGGTCAGGAGACGTTCGGGTTGCCAGCAGTTAGCCTGGCCTCTGCAGCTGGGCTTTAGCAGAGGGTCTGCATCTCTGCATGTTGGGGAAAAAGATTTATTTTTTATTTATCTTTTTTTTAATGAGATTGCTATTCAAATGTCTTAAGCTCTACTGCAGTGTTTCTCAACTTGGCCACTCGAAGACATGTGGACTGGCTGGGGAATTCTGGGAGTTGAAGTCCACATGTCTTCGAGTGGCCAAGTTGAGAAACACTGCTCTAAAGGCTGAGGTTGGGGGACAAATCATCCATCAACGTGTGCCTGGGTGGTTTAAAAGGGAAGAAAAGGAGACAGACAATATTACCAGCTGTGATGAACCAGTTGATGGGCAACGTAGTCTTCCTTCCTTTCTCAGGGTGAGGGAGGGAGGAAGACCCTGGCATGCTTGAAGCAACAATAAAGGCGAAGGGGTTCTTCTTAGCCAGGGCTGACCACCTTTCTTCCACTACGGCAGACATCTCAAGCCTGTCCTGTTGGTGTGATGTGCAGGCTGGCTACCCCCCAGGCAACTCTCTGTTTTAAAAAATGGAAGCCAACGAAAAGCAGCTGGTTGCTGTTCATTGACCAGCAGCTGGTTGCTGTTCATTGCTGTTCATTGTTCCTTTTCTTGGTGGTCAGGATTCCCCACGGCCTGGTGCCCAGCAGGAAAATAATGTTGAGTGCCCCTTCCCTTCCCTTCCCTTCCCTTCCCTTCCCTTCCCTTCCCTTCCCTTCCCTTCCCTTCCCTTCCCTTCCCTTCCCTTCCCTTCCCTTCCCTTCCCTTCCCTGAATTCTTGGCCAGGATGTCTAAACAGAAGCCACAAAGCAGGAATCAAAGACAGGAAGGGAATGCCATCATTCTCGGCTCCTCCTGGACCAGAAAGGCTCTGGCGAGAGAGAGGGATTGATCCCCAAAGGAAAAGATAACTATTTCTTATCTTCGCCCCTTTGCCCTCCCCCCACCCCCCCACCCCCCGCCTTTGGCTAGGATTTACTCCTTTTCCTTCTTCCATCGGAGCTGCCTGCAGGAGACATGGAAGGGAACAGGAAGAAGCGGGTCCAGCTTTGCTTCCTGCTTTCCTGAGACAGGAGAAGGAGAACAAGATGGAAAGGAGGAAGAGGAAAAGGGAGGAGGGGAGAAGGAGGAGGAGGAGGAGGAGGAGGAGGAGGAGGTTCTGCTGCCTTATTCCAAAGGTTTTTTTCCCCCCCAACCTGACATCTATGGGAACAGGTGACAGGGAAGACAGGTCTGAAGTAGAAAAGCAGCACGCAAGAAATGAGTGACGTCTGTGGGCATTCAAGAGGAAACAAATGATGTCAGAGGAGTCGTGACATCATCACGCAATGCCCACTCCATCACAAACTTATCAATCCCACAGCAGGCCTTTTGGTCCCAAAATCTGGCAACCATGACTTTTGAAGAACTGATGTTGGGGGCGGGTGTGTGGGTGTAATGGAATGTGAGGGTGGCCTTGGAAGATTGGGGGGTGGGGGGAGGGATGCTGCCCACGGAGCGGTCAGATAAAAGAGAAAGGAGCCCACAACAGAGTAATGGCCAGAGAAAGAAACTCAGGAAGGACCCGCCCTAACTACTCAGGTGGTAAATAGGGAAGGCGAGAGATTCGCGCTTTCAGACTTGCAAGATTCTGCTCACGTCGCCTTACAATGAAGTAGAATTAGCTCATCTGGTCGTGTTTCCCGTCTGGTCTACCTGGGAGGGCTGACGTCCATCTTGCAAGTCTCCTGCTCTCTTCCAAAGAGAGGGATCTTGAGAATGGCCTCCGATCCTCAAGCAACCGCCGAGCGCCCGGCTGCCGCGTTGTTGCGGCGCCGGCAGCCAGTAGACGCGCGGACGACCAGTTTGCAGAACGCCACGAGGCAGCTCGCGCAGCAAGTGGGGCAGCACCTTCCAAAGCCTGCAACAGCACAACCCGCGGCGGCCCCACCGACGCGCCTGCGGCCCCACGGGAGCCTGCCGGAGAGGTTCGGAGGGGACCAGGATCAATCGCAGGCGTTCGTCGCTCAGTGGGAGATGTTTACGGCAGGCAGACCTGTGGAATTCCCCACGGACCGCACCAAAGCGACTCCCGAGCTGAGTTTGCAGGAGGAAGCGGCCGCGAGGAACGACCCGGTGCTGGACAACGATCCCGACTCCGCGCGTAAGCCCGAGGGACCCTTGGGGGATCCCATGCTGAGAATCGCGGCTAGCCGAGAGAGCCGGAAGCTCAGGCAGGGACAGAGGGGAGTGCGGGAGTATATTTCGGACTTTAAGCTACTGGCTGGCGACCTGGGGTGGAACGACGTAGCCCTGATTGACCACTTCACGGACGGGCTGAAGTACGAGCTGCTGAGACAAGGCGCCCCTGGTAACCTGGAGGAGCTGTCTCAGCGTTGTGCAGTCCTCGGTGCCTGACTGGAAGAGGTGAGGCAGGAAAGGAAGGGGAAGGAGAAGGAGAAGGAGAAGAGAGCCCACCGCCTGCCCTCCCCCTGGGACAGTCCCTGCGAATCGGGGCGGCCAAGAGGTCCTTGCCCCCAGGGGAGATGCAAAGAAGGAGAGATCAGGGGCTGTGCTTTTACTGCGGGGCCCCGGGGCACATCGCCAGATCCTGCCCGATAAAAGCGCCGGCGGCTGCCCGGCAGTAACAGGCAGAACTTGTAGGTCAGCAGGGCACGAAGCCGGCGGATGCCCAGCTCGCCCCCAAGCAGCGCCCGGGGGAACTTCGTCGGCTCCCTCCCCGGCGCTCCGAAGGGGCCCCTCCGGCATTTGCAGAGAGCTCCGACAGTGGGCACAAGGCAAGCGGATGGCATGACTCCTGTCCTTGTTTCTGCCGATCCCAGGCAGAAAGGGAGCTTTCCCGTAGACTCTGGGCAACCGCCGCCTTCACCGATACAGAAACGTTGCCAACCCAAGCCCTAGAAAGACCCACGGACAGTCAAGACCAGACGGTCAGCTACTAAGGACAGGGCCGATTCTGCAGCACACGGCTCCTTTGCAAGGGTCAATCAAGGATCCCGCAGAGTTCCTCCCACTCTCTGGAACTGCCTCCTTGCAAGGATCCATAATCCGGGGGACAGGATGGCCTCAGATGCACGACCCAGCGATAAATTGGGAGCAAGGGAGTCTCCATCCCCCTCCCCTAAATGCCGACACCATCGCTTGCAAGCAGTGAAAGCTAACCCCGCCCAACCACTGCAGGACAAGGAAGGGCCGGCGCTGCCAGAAAAATATGCAGAGTTTGCAGATGTGTTCGGGGAGCAAGAGGCAGCCGTCTTGCCCCCCCCACACATACACACACACACCGGGCAGGTGGTGGCACCATCAGCTTGAAACCAGGGCCCCAAATCCGAGCAAAGAGACCATATCCCATGTCTATACGTAAGTTAGCTCTACTCAAAGAGTGTCTGGATGTCAACATCAAAAAAGGGTTTACTCGCCCTTCCAGTTCGCCAGCATCTGCACCCACGTCCTTTGTCCCCAGAAAACTAGAAGAGAAGCAGCAGCCACTCCAAAGGGAAAGGAGGGAGCCCCCATGCGTACCATTCATGACTACAAAGACCTGAACAAGGTGACAATGAGAGACCATTATCCACTCCCACTTATCTCCAGACTAGTAGACCGGCTACACAAAGCAGCATCTTTACCAAACTAGACTTGAGAAGTGTTTATAACCTAATCAGAATGAAAGGAGGATGTGAGTATTTAACAGCCTTCGATGCAAGGTATGGAAAGTTTGAATATACAGTAATGCAGCCTAATCAACCGTGGGGCTGTTTTTTCTAGATTCACAAACCAAATATTGTAGACATTTCAGATAATGATGTAGTCGTCTACTTGGATGACTCCTTTGTTTATTCTGAAGATCCCTCCTTGCGTGTAACCCATGTTGGGGATGTGTTGCAAAGATTACGGGACAAAGCTAATTTGCTAGCTTAGAAAAATGCGCATTTGATCTGGCTTAGCTGGACTATTTGGGTTACAGAACCTCCACAGAAGGCATACAGATGGATCCAGCAAAGGTACAGGCTATTCTATCATGGTACACGTGTGTGCGCACACACGCACACACACAAAATCCCTCCTCCGCCACTCCAACCCCTCCCGCCCCTTTGTTGTACAGACAAGTGGTTCTACTCCAGGCAGAGAAGGGGCTGGGGGGCAGATTTGCTACCATGTGCCTTTTACTCCAGGGCGCTCCTACCAACAGAAAGAAATTGTGACATTTCAATAAAGAGTTATTGGTGGTAAAAAATGCATTTCGGCAATGGAGACACCTGCTCGAAGGAACAGCCTACCCAACACAAATGTGTACAGATCATAAAAATTTGGAGATTCTGCAAAACGCCCAGCCTCTCACCCCACCCCCAGCAAGTCAAGGGGGCACAATTTTTCTCCCTCTTTGATTTTTGCATCTCATCTGTCCCAGGTTCCCAAAACAAGCTTCCAGGCGCCCTCGTGTGATCTTGAGGAGTTACCGGAAGAGGAGGAGGGCGACGCAGGTGCATTTTGTTCTCACGGCCCCCAGCCTGTTTCCCCTGGGAACTCGGGGGGGGGGGATGAAGCTGAAGGGGAGGGCGAGGGCATGGCATGTGAGGGTGGCCTTGGGGGACAGGGGAAGAGATGCCGCCCGGGGAACGATCAGATAAAGAGAAAGGCGCCCACAACTGGGTAACGGTCACAGAAAGAAACTCAGGAAGGATCCTCCTTTAACTTATCAGGCGATTTGCGCTTTGAGACTTGCAAGATTCTGTTCATGTCGCCTTACAATGAAGTAGAATGAGCTGCTCTGGTCGTGTTTCCTGTCTGGCTTACCTGGGAGGGCTGACGGGGGGGGGGGGCTCCAGGAACAGCCGCTAGCAGTGAAAAACCTTGCAGATGGGACTCCTGGCTGGGTATTATGGTGGCTGCAGTACAGCATCTCTAGGGAGCGCTAGGTTGCAAAACATTGAGTGGAGAATTATTATTATGGTTTAATAGGATCGCCTGGTTCACACAACACGCCAAGACCATGCCCAAACTGCCCCCAAACTACCCAGCTGCATTTTAGGTTCCTGTGCGGAGACGGCCTTGCAAGAGAAATTCAACAGCCGTTACGTAAACACCAGCGAAGTCCTGGAGTTTGGAGGAGGCCGTGGGGAAGAAACCAAGATTGCCCCACTTTGATTCTCTTCGGTGCAAGAGAAGGGAGAGCGAATCTCTGTCAGGCGTTCGAGAGCATGGCCTTCTGCCCCATAACAAGAAACAGGGCTCCACTGAGTTGCCTGAGCTGGTCTACCTCGCAGGGCTGACAATAAGCAGAGTTGCTTTCCAGTCAAGCTTGACTCCTGGGGATCGTCGTGGGTTCTAATTTTTTTTTCTTCTTCCCCAAACAGGACCCAGTTTTGATTTACACAGACTCAGAAGCACCCAAAAGCACTGGACCCTGGACACCGGGGTTTTATGCCTCCCTACAAGGGTGAGGGAGATTTTTTATTTACAACGCTGTCAAGATATAAAAGTGATATCTACAAACGTGTGTGTGAGAGTTCTTTCTATAACTATTATCTTAACCTACACTCTGTTTACTAAACAATTTTCTCCATGCTATATTCTACTACCATTGCTAGTACTATACGGTATGCTATTACTTCTGCTACTAAGCTATGCTCTACCACTCCTGTTACTAGTGTGCTATTTCTGTTGCTCTTTTGCTACCACTGTTGCTAGTATGCAAGAGTGTTGTGCTCTGACAGACCCAAGTCTCTCTCCCTTCTTCTGCTTTTGCTTTCCACGGCCAGCTTGTAGACCTCTTGCACCCTTTCTGCATCATGCCTTGTCTTGCTTGGTGGCTACAGGCCCTTTCCTCTCGTTTGGACCTCCAACACCTGCTTCACTTGGCGGCAGCGGCGGCTGCAAAACCACGCGTGTCTCCTCTGTTCTCTTCATGTTTCCCCCCTTCTCCTCTCCCACCTGTTGCAAGATTACAGCTTCATTGGCACCTCTGCAGTGCTGACGCAGGGAAGAAGGCTCAAATAGGAGGGGAGGGAGGCAGCCCAGGGGCCTGCAATTATTTCTCCACAGCCTTTTCTTCCACAGTGATTTCTAGGAAATATCCATGTACAGGTAGTCCTCGACTTATGACCACAATTGGGACCGGAACTTCTGTCGCTAAGCGAGGCAGTTGTGAAGTGAGTCGCGCCCAATTTTACAACTTCTTTTGCTGTAGTTGTTAAGTGAATCACTGTGGTCGTTAAGTGAACCTGGCTTCCCCCGTTGCTTGTCAGAAGCCCCCTGGGAAGTTCGCTGTGAGGGTTCTTTGCTTTCCAAGGACTGAACATAGCAAATCTGTACAAAATGCTTTATTGCAACACTCACCTTCCCCAGCTACAAGCTATTGGGCTGGCTCAACTTCACCCATCTAGGACTTGCAAGTTGCTGTTGCCATGTAAATATGTCTTTAATACTCAGTCCTTTACACTCAATCTTTTAATACTCCGTTCAAACAAGAGTCTCAAAGTCTATAAAATAGTGTGCAACCTTTGCCTTTTCCCAAAAGTTCCTGCGCTGTTGGGACGAGGGGCTGCCTCAGGGTGGCTGTTCCTTTCCTAGTTGCTGCCAAGCTCCAGGCCAAGTTGCTTATAAATTGGTTTAATAAATAAATACTTTTAACATCCTTTTATTCTTTGCTTTATCTTTATCTTTTTAATGTATTTATTGACTGTCTTTAGCTCGGTTGTACACCGCCCACAGTCGCCTGTGGTTAGATGGGTGGCTATATAAATTGGTTTAATAAATTAAAAAAGAGAGAGAGATGTGTGGACTTCAACTCCCAGAATTCTGTTGAAGTCCACATATCTTAAAGTTGCTAAGGTTGAGAAACACTGCTTTATACAAACACCTCCAGCAAAGGAGAGTTTTTGTATAACCAGGAGTCTGTTGCATTGCTCTGACCGTTAAGAAATTTCTTCCTGGTACCCAGCCCCAAATCCACATCTGTATAATATAAACCCCTCCTTTCTTGTTTTCTGGAGCCGCTGCTCAGGGCTGAACCGTGGAGTCCTTGGGGTTCTCTGAGCTTGGTTATTTTCCCGCAAACGTTTCGTTACCCAGCCAGCACTGAAGATGTCACCTAACCTCAGAGAATCTGGGCTATAGGTGGACAGCCGAGGAAGAAAGCCCGCCGTCTGTGTCCCATTTTTCTGCCCTGCGTTCAAAGAGGTCCACGCACGTTTCCATGGGGAGAAGTTCTCCTGCCTCTGAATTGCAGAAACTTAAGTTTGCTCCCTAAAAGAGGGAAGGGGGGATCCAGACGCATGGCTCCCTTTGCTCATAGATCTCTCTGTAAACTGAAGCCAGTCATTCAGTCGCTCAGGCCAGCCTACCTCACAGGGTTGTTGTAGGCATAACATGAAGGGACACAAACACACACTCCAATCCAAACTGCCTGGAATTCTCAGAGGAATGCAATAAATTAAAAAAGAAAGTGCCCCCCAAAAGCCAAGATTAATCCAAGCAAATTCACTCATTTCAGTCTTTATTGATCCAAGCTGTCTTTGTCTGCACTTAAGCACAGGAGCGTAGGGAGGCAGAGAGGTTCTAGAGAGATACCCCCCCATGTCTCTGATGGTCTTTCCCCACTGCTGAGTTAAAGTGTCCTCCATCCCTCCTTGAGTCAGAAAATGGCACGATCCTAAAGTTGGCTGTCCCCACAGCCGACCCCCCTCCTGCCTCGGTTCCGTCTTCTCCAAGCCTCTGTCGAATGCCCCCTCCTGACTGGCACGCCCGCCCTGCGTTCCAGACCAGGCGGTTGGTTTCTCTGCTGGCTTCGCTGCCCTCCTCCTTCCACCCACCATCAATCAACAGGGAGACATCTGCAGATCAGGGCACTGAAGGAGGAATGGGGAGGGTCTGTCTGCTTGGCTCCCCCCAACTTGGGCATCTCCCAAATTAAAACAAGGGGCAATCACAGAATGGAGGGGAAGACCCCAAAACAGAAAGGGGGAGGTAGACCCTGCCTTGACCGTGGAAGAGCCAGGGAGGGCCAGGGAGCGGAAGCTGATCAGCCACTGGCAGCCAGTCACTTATTCAAGGCGGGGGAAGGAGAAGTGAGTGAAACTGGCCAGGACAAGGAAACTGCCCGATAAGCCCAGCCAAGCATCCCTCGTTATTTTCTGCAGGGAGGACAAATGAGGCTGCTGCAGCTTAAGGTCAAGATAGGTGCTTAATGTGGAATGGTGCCTGTGAAACAGCGGGGCTCTGCTCTACTCTCCCCCCGGGAAGGCTGGAGCAAGGTTAAAGTCCGAAAAAGAGATGGGGGGACACGCAAGAGCAAGCGTGGGTGGAAAGGGCGCAGGTGGGGGGAGAGGGGCTGCGGAGGAGACTGGCTAGTGACTGGGAGGGAGGGCCTTGCTCACACACACACACACACCCGTTGCTCCCAAGGCCCCCTCCAGCCCCACCTGCAACAGCGCCCTGACCTCGGTCCCAGGCAAAGGGTGGCAAAGCAGAACAGAGCTGGCACACCTTCAGGCTGTCCTTGGAGCGCGGCAGCCGAAGGGCGAAAGATGACTTTTATTTGACGATTGCTTTTATGGCCCCGGCGATGAAGATGTTAAATGATGCTGCCTTGTTTACCGCGGGCAGGGCAAGTTAAGGAAAGGGGTCCAGGGATTCCCCGGCTTTGTTTCCGTCTCCTTCCACCCAGCATCTCCGGCCAGGAGGCCAACATCCCCGCTCTCCTTAACATGGGATGGGGCTGGGGTGGAAGCCAGGTTTGACCTACGGCTAGGCTGATGGGGTAGCCGTCTGCCAAAAATCACTCCTGACTTTGCACCAGTGCCTTGCATGGGAAGCAGCCTAACTAATGACTGACTTATCTTGGGGGGGTGAACTGGGGGGGGAGTGAAGGAAGAGGGGTTCTCCTGTGCACACGCAGCCCCCCTCTCCACCCGTGTCAGTGATAAGGCTCTTCTGGGATACGGGTTTAGCGTTCTTCTGAAAGACCACTAAACCCATATTCAAAAAGGACCCAACCAGCCAGTACCTCCCAGCGGGGCAGGAGGCTGTGCAGGGAGGCAGCAGAAAGGGAGATTTTGTGCTTTCTCCCACTTTAGAGCACTGACTGCCCCCCCGCTTCCCATGCTCAACCGATCATCAGTCAGCTGTTAGCAGGGCTGAACTGAAAAATCTAACTCAGAATATTGTTTGAGTTTCTGGAGCATGATTTCAGCTCCCTGTTTGTTTTAAACATTTGAAAGATAGTTGAAAGCCCGTCCTTTGTACATGTGGGAAGTTTGTAAGTGACCACAAGGTACCCTTTCAGCTCAGGATTTCATTGTGCCTGTCTTTTGAGAATGAAAATACCCGATCGCTTCCTCAAACGTCGTTCCGTTTTCTTTGCATGGTTTCTGTCCTGTTCCTCACTGATGGGGAAGGTCTCCTGGTAATGCTTGTGTATGGCAGGTGAACTAGAACCTCCAGGTTGCAGAGCAATCTACCTGTGAGCTCTGGGGAGGGGTGGCACCCTTTGTCCTACCATGGATGCTCCAGTGAGGCGGTCAGAAGGAAAGTGCGGCTGCCTTTGGGGTTGGAATACAGTTTTCCACCTGCAGGGCTGGGCCCGATGCCGGGCACGTGTGGACTTTATGGAGGACCCTTCCCCTCCCAGTGCCAGGAAAAACCAGGCGGCTGGGCCTGGCGGTCAAAGAGGGTCATGCTTTATGCAACAAATACTTGCTTGAAAGTGCTGGCTGTAGCGAGTTAAGAGTTTAAGGTGAATCTACAACTCCCTCTTTGGCTGGACGCTCTGTAGCCAGGCGGCTCGGAAGGGGGCGGGGGTCGCAGAGACGATGGTGCCCCATTGCTGAGGGGGATTCTCCTGCAAGATGGGGGACAGCTGCTCTTCCTTGCCATCTTCGCCCTGATTGCCCCTCAGGTTCATTCTGCCAAGCCCGCAGGACAGAACGCAGGCCCCCAGGAGCGCCCCAGCAACGGTGCACAGCACCACCCCCACGGCTCGGCAAATGCCCCGGGCACGGTTGTACTCGACAGCCTGCTGGTCCAGCACCACGAACTCAGCTTCACCAATTCCTTCCAACTTGGGGGGCAGGAGGTACCCCGTGGCCAGCGCCACCGCCCCGGTGAGCAACAGCAGAGTCCCGGCCGAAAGCGTCACCTTGAAAGGAAGAGGCAGAATGAGAGGCGGCATCCGCGTGCGCGCAAGTCCGGAAGAACAGTTTGCCATGCAAACCAGGAGGATTGCAAAAGCTCAGCATGTCCAAACCAATTCAGAGAAGGGTTACAACTCCATCCCGCCCTAGATTTTGTGTGTCGTTTAAAGCAACCCAGATCCCGTGTGACTCTCACAATTCAGTGCAAAGTTGTTCAGTTCAGTGTAAGTGCAACGGAGGAACTGGGACTTGACCTGGGGATAAACAGGCAGACGATAGCTGTATAAAATGGACCTTTCGTTAGGAAAAACAAGAGTCAAATCAGGGGCATCCCCAGGGAGGTCAAAAAAGGCAACATGGCAGTGGCACTACATGGATGCCCATGAGCCAAATGATGGGAAGGCTGCACACCTGGACTGTACTTAACCTGCAACAATTGTTCCCAATCAATTCAAAACAATTAATTGTTTTTAGCTTTGTTGTACGCCACCCAGAGTTGCCTGTGGCAAGATGGGTGGCTACATAAGATAGATAGATAGATAGATAGATAGATAGATAGATAGATAGATAGATAGATAGATAGATAGATAGATAGATAAAATGCACAACCTGTATATATTTTCTTCTGGGCGATATTTCAGCAGTACAACAAATTTGTATATGAAGGCATAGAAAAAACGAGGTATCACTAGGAGCATACATTGCAAAAGGCTTTCCTATCCTTTCCTTTTTCTCCTATCAAGAGACAAAACTGTTTGTAAACCAAGGTTAAGGGGGAAAGCTACCTATCTGGCTTCAGCCCATTTCTCAGAAACATAATCTGAAATTCCTCATGGTCTGTCTTCCCAGTGCTCAGCAGAGACATTCCTCTGCATTTTTTCCTACCGGTTCTCATTCAATTGGCTTCAGATATTCTTCCAAGGGGAAGAAAATTTTGCTGAAATGCTGCTGGATACAATGCGGAGTTTTTGCACTTAAAGGCTGAGTTTGCACAAACTGGCTGCACAATCAACCCAGTTTTTGGTGGTGGTGGTGGTGGTGGTGGTGGTGGTGGTAGTAGTAGTAGTAGTAGTAGTAGTAGTAGTAGTAGTAATAATAATAATAATAATAATAATAATAATAATAATAATAATAATTCAAATTAATGCAATCAAGGCCAGAACTGAAAAATCATCAAATGATTCAAAGGGCAGATTGTGCAAAGAAGCAGAAGAAGCAGATCATACAGTCAGCTCATGCAAGACGATTGCACAAACTGACTGTAAACAACAATATAACACAGTCACCAAAATGATTCACTGGAACATCCGTAAAAATTATAATCTGCCAGTAGTGAAAAATTGGTGGGAACACATCGTTGAAAAGGTAGTTGAAAATGAGTGGGTTAAAATACTGTGGGGTTTCTGAATACAAACTGATACAGTTTGGGGGCATAACACACCAGATTTAACTGTGGCTGAAAAGAAGAAAATATGGATAATTGATGTGGCAGTTCCAGGGGACAGTAGAATAGAAGACAAAGAACTGGAGAAGATCATAACGTATCAAGATCTGAAAACTGGAGTTGAAAGATTATGGCACAGTGGTCCCAGGGGTTATCAGTGCACTGGGTGCCATACCAAAAAACCTTGGATGGCATTCAGAAAATCTGCGCATTGACAAAATTTCCATCGGTCATTTGCAAAAGGCCACCCTGCTTGGATCCGCACGTAGACTACGCCGATACATTACGACTTCGTAGGTTCTTGGGAAGAACATGATGCAAATGGAGGCCAACACCAGCTAAAGAACTGGCAGCTGTGATTTCACATTGCTGTGTAAATAATAGTAGTAATAATAATAATAATAGATTTATATTCTGCATGTATTTTGTGCAACTCAAGGAGGCCTGCATAATGCTCCCTCCTCCTATCTGCCCCACAACAACAACCCTGTGAGGTGGGTAGGGCTAAGGGGTACTGACTGGCCCAAAGTCACCCACCTGGCTTCCGTGCTTAAGGAAGGACTAGAAGACCCGGCCTCCCAGTTTCTAGCCAGCGCCTTCACTGCTACACCACGCTGGCTCTTATAATAATAAGCTAATTTAACAAGCAGGGCTTGAACCTCAGGCTAAGCCCGAAAGCAAACAAATCAGGGTTATCACTAACCAAGCTGAGTGTGTTGCATAAAGGCAACAATTCGCTCCTTCAGTGACCTGACTGAGTTGTGTGAACGCAGCACTGAGGGGTGAGGGGGCAAGGGGCGTGTGTGAAGGGCCCGCCTTTCCGTGCACAACCGTCTCTCCAGCAGTCCGAAGCCCTCCCACATTGAAATCGGTCCCGAAGAAAAGCATTCTTGTCCCCGCTAAGCAGAAGTCCTGAGAAACTTGTGGCGAATTCCCCCCTCCCCTGGAGACATGTGCAGAACTCTTCCACCCCATCTCAATTTCCACACGTCTGGCGGGGAATTCCAGAAGGCCTTGGGTGCCCAGCGTTCTGCCCACTGGCCGCGTCCATCCCACTTGCACCTTGCAGGAACCCAGCTAGGAAGTCTGGCCCGGCTGGAGGGAGAAGGAAGCTCTTCCTTGGGTGAAGGAATGAATCAGTCTTGGGGATTCCAGAGGCCGGAACCCCTCGAAGAGGAAACGGACTGGAAAAGTACAGTCGTGACCTTTCCCGGGAGGTGGACAATGATTCCCGATGGGCACGGAGTGTGCCGAGAGCTGCACTGGCATCGTTCAGCTCCCCTGCACGAGTCCAAAACCCAAAGCCGTGCCAGAGGATCGTTGCACTGCTGACCACCCGGGGACAAGCCGGGGAGTGCTCAAAGGGCACGACGGATAGCTGGGGGGACGCGACCTCTGGAGTCTGGTGATCCTTCTGGGTAGCACCCGAAGACTCCACTCCTTGCCTGCAGGTGGCGCCAGAGTCCTCCCAGAGGCTAACCAAGGCTGCTCCAGATGTGTTGCGAGCAAGTGACCGGAAAGGGGAGGGGGCTGCAAACCAGCTTTTGGACCCAGAGTTTTTCAAAGGCCCCGTGCAGCCTCTACGTTCAAGCATAGATTTGCCTCCAGCCCAGCCTCTTTGCCAAGTGAGTCGGATTTTTGCCCACTGGGCCCCCGACTTAGAAAACAGGATACAAAGCTAAGGGGAAAGAGTGGGGGCAGAAGCAGTGAAAACAAGGGACACATTGTGGGTCCTCAGCCCTCGCCGCAGGCAGAGCAGACAGGGGGCAGGACATGAATGCCAAGCAACCTTTGACAGGCGAGTGCGTGACACACCCAACATAAAGCGTACTTGACCAAAATTTCCTTCCCAGCAAGCGTGTGAAGATTGGAAGGGATCAGGTAGAGAGGCCGGGGAAACGTGCTGCCATTCAGAAGGAGCTTCCTTCTAAAAGATACCCTGCACATGCTCAGAAACTCATGTTCTTAAGACTGTTTTTAAAAGAATTGCTCCTGATGGAGGGGGGAAAAACCCATATACTCTGTGCTTAACCAGGTCTGTTAAAACCTCATGGCTGCATCCCCACATTACACCTGCTTACTCTTAACCTTGGTTTCATTCTTCCCGGGCTGAGCATATTGTGCAACCTCAGCTCTCTAGGCTGATGATCCTATCAGGGTTTTCTCATGGGAAGAAGGTCATCCCGTTCCCTACACAAAAAACAGGTGTCGAGATTATTCTATGAGTAATGTATCTTGTGATCCAGGATACAATACTCTACAACTCCCTAAATGGGTTCCTTCTGCAGTCCAGGTAACTGTGCTGTGGGAAGGCAGTCTGTACGTGCTCAGAGAACATGCAAAAAAGCAGGGGTGCCTGGCTCCTGGTTGAAACTCTCACCTTCCAGAAGACGGGGCTCCAGCCACCCTTGGCTGGAGAGGTAGAGCCCTCCTCCGCATCGTCACCGTCCATTCGGGCACCGGCGCAATCCTCATAGAAAAGGTGCAGGTAGGATCGGACGCCGTACCACTTCCCCTGCTCCATGTTTGGGCCCCGCTGGCAGCCACATGTGTGCTCGCTGGCAGCGGCCATAAGTCCTGCATGGAGCAAGGTGGGCAGGTCAGACGGACATAGAAGAACTCCCAAGGAAAGGGGCCCCTTGCACTGTCCCTGGGCTCACTCCTGAAGGAGAGGGGTGGTAACTGCCAGGCTTCCCCTGTGAGAAGTTGGGGGGCTCAGTAGGGCCCTGATCTTTTAAGCACATTGGAGAGAAATGGA